>OX402581.1:12715921-13965921 GCA_948098905.1 Tiliacea aurago | reverse complement strand
TTGAAGGGAGCTAAATGATCCAACACACACGCCACCATCAGCGAGACATCTGAGTGAGCATGACATACTCTCAGTAAATTATAGCTCTATTGTAGATAGTACTCACACCTTTAATAAGCAATATTCATAGGTTGTGGACCATTTTACGAAACTCCATACAAAACTGTCAAACAGATGAATTGCGGGTTAAGAATTGTACAGACGCCAGCACATCAAGCTACTACAATCTGTCAAATTTCTTTAATAGATTTTCAACTTTATCCTTACAGCATAAGGTTCAAGGTTGATTGAGGAAATTTGACAGTTTCGGGTAGCTTTACCTGCTGGCGTCTGTACATTGACGTGTATACCTATAACTCAATGGAATTGTACATATGATTCTGCCAAAGCGTCCATTTTAGGCCCTCTGGCGCCTGGACTAGAAAAAACGAAAAAGTTCTAATAATATCTTACTGTCTAATTACTATAAATTCATAGACTTGCAAATAATTCTGACAATTACTTAGTAACTATGGCAAAGTTATAAATAATGTAGGCACCCATTGATGTATTAGAAGCGGTAGATACGGGACTTAACTAAGTGATGTGGTCCTATCAAACTAAGTGATGCGTAGTGGCACGACTGGCACGAGCGAGATATATATTACAAACATGCGTGAGATACACGCTACGCGCGATTTGCGAGACAGACTGCGCCGTTAGACACTAGACATAGGCTTCTCCAATTGCACGCCATTCAGGTCGATGAAATGCCACAAATGCGGAAATAGTACCTACAATTTGATGCAAGTGAGGAAAGTTTGTCATTGCACTCAAGGCGGGGTTGCAGTCCGAGCGTGAGGGCGCAATGGGGCTGAGAGTGCATCACATATTCACACAGGTAAATATCAAACGACGTTTTTCAACACACGAGGAAATAAATAAATAAGTAAGTAAAACAAACTTTTTTGGTTAAAAAAATATTTAATAATTGAAACCATTGCGCTTTAGGGTTCAGTACCTTATATAATATGGGAAAAATGGATCCCCTACTCAATGACGTATTATATATAGACACGTTATCAACCAACATCTCGGCGCTTAAAAAACGGCGAAAATACTAGATAACTACCTACTTATACGCGTAAAGAAAGGGAAAGAAAATATGACGTACGGCGGGATGCCTGTTGCTAGAGGGAGATAATAATAGTGTCCCAACCTCCCCTAACGTCACGTGACTACTAACTTCATGCGCCGGCCGCCATTAGACGCAGCGTCGTACAAAATAAAATAAAATGTAGTTTTGTAAACTTACGCGTGAAATGACACATTTTTGTCTTTAACTTTTGGGGTATAATTTGTACATCCTCTGAAAACACACGACGGCATGTTTTCTTTATGTTTTGCAAAGGTTTTCACACACGATATAAATTAAAAACAAACAGCGTCGCGCGACAGGTTAGTGCGTGACTGAGCGCAATGTGGCCAATTGGCTTCATTTCATGTTGCCATTTTAGAGTGCGGACATCGTATCTATAGTTTTATACATCATTGCCCCTACTAGGATCACTTAGTTGTCCGTCTGTCTGTCTGTCAAAACCAAGAGCAAGACCCTTTTTCTCAAGAACGCGTGGAGGTAGGTACCTATCAAGTTGAAATTAATATCAAATAGGCCATAAATAAATAAATACGTTTAATCTACGGTCCCTCCCCGCGGTCCGGTCCCGTGTCTATGGTCCCTTGAAGCTCTAAAAAAATCAAGCTTCTAAGTCAACGATATAAAAATTTATGGCCATGCGACATGTATTTTGACACTCAAATAAATCAAAACCTTTACCGTCATTACAAAACAAGATTTATAGTTTGATATGGCTTAAACCAGGGATGCACAGACTTATGAGACCATGGGCCACTTGGGCAAATGATGAACAAATGGCGGGCCACCAGCACAAATAAAAACATAAAAATAGCCAAAACTTTAATAAAAAACAAAAAAAAGTACTAGTTTCAAGCGTGGCACTGCATTGTACTTACAATCTTTTTAACATTTGGCTCGAATTTACTTGTATACACGCAAAATGGCTTACAAACTTTCATTTGCAAGGCGGTTTAAATTTTTTGTTTTATTATTATTCAATACAGAAAAAGTTTCCGTATACACATCATGCACCGCACAGCGAGCGCACCGTGATTCTTTATATTATTTGTAAACCTCAGCTTTTTGCTGGCGGGCCACTGGCATAGAGCCGGGGGGCCGCATGTGGCCCGCGGGCCGCGGTCTGTGCATCCCTGGCTTAAACCATGGAGCTAGTTTTTGTAATGAGAACGTTACATTGAAATACCGATCTTTATACAAAACTAAAAACTTAGGTCAGTACTAAGTTGTCAGTTTTGTATTAGGAACTGCACCTTAGACGGAATAAAATTCGAAATTCAATAATGGCTCCATGGTAAAAATTAGGGTCTGAAGATAAATCTTGTTTTGTAATAAGGCCCTTAGGGTACTGCCCGTTGACCTAAAATCATGAAATTTGGCAAGAAGCAAGGTTTCTCAACACAAGTAAAGGAAAAAGAGTAACCCTTCATAATGCGTGGTCCGACACGCACTTGGCCGCTTTTTTTGGTCCTTACCGTGTTTTTTACGACAACATTAGAAAGTGCACAGCGTGCTTGTCTTGTATTTAGTTTCCAGTGAGCATTTTTGCTGCTCTTCCACTGGATGAATTTTCAAAGTTGCTTTCATTATTTTATCTTCTTTTCATGGCAACAGGCTATCGCTTGCCATTTGTGACACAGTAAGTATAATTGTACACGGCGCGGCGGCGCGGCGGCGTCGACTGATCGACTCTAATTGACTCTTCATTACCTACTTAAAGTCGAATTCTTTTCGAAAATAATCATAATTTTATTATTACTAATAGTAGTATTTGTGAACTTACTACAGTCCCCGGCACGTAAGTAGACAAGAGAGACAAGTTGACAAGTAGTTGGATGCGGAGAAGTCATTTTTTAGGTCCCTGTGGTGTACTAGTGTTCCTATCAATTTCATTTTTAATGTGAATCCGCAGGTGAACCTAGCCCAGGAAATTCAAATTTTCTTAAAATGAATAATTATCAGAACAAATTTATTTATAGATTTAAAACAAGTTATTCATTATTTTTAAATTTGGTAAATAACGTTTTGATTCGTATGGCAAAACCATGTCAATGAGTGTCAGACGAAGATGCAGTCGATTCCAATCTCAATCTCGAAATGTTCTTAAGTAACTTTTTAGACCTTTGTATCCGTATGAAGTTTCATTAAAATCGGTTCAGTCATTTCGACAAACCAGGCTTGAAAGTTTGTATGAAATGCCGTACATCGTAAACGCTCCTTTACCTACATTGTAATAAAATTGTATTCGAGTATTTTTGAGTTCAAAATCACGAGATTTTTGACTTTATCGATGAAAAGACCTTGTGTGGACAATTGTATCAATTTTTCAGGGACGGTTGTAGTGGTACAACTGTCACCATGTTAGAATTGACCCCGTTAGCTCTTCGTATTTGGATTCAAGCTCGTATATAAATATTGAAGTATCGCTCTGTTAACTGTTACTTGAATGACAAAGAGTTTGAATGACAAAGAAATGCTACAGAAGTAAGAAAAAACATGAATCCTGCACCTAAACCTAAATTTAAACCCAAAAACAAACAAACATAACACAAAAAAAATACTTACTTGCAGCTCAAGCTCAACCAAACGATACACACTCATGTTCTTCATTAGGTGTGAAGAAGATGAGAGTGTATCGTTTGGTTCTAGTAGGCCAAACGAGCAATGGCTAGCCTACAATGCATTTACCAACCTACTGCCATGACTCAGATTAAAAAAAAAACATTAGAAAATTGATAATTACAGTTAGGTTATTGATGAAAGTTAATGCAAGTTATCAGTTATATACCTAGTATAGTTCTTTATTTGCACAGTAGGTAGGTACAAAGTAGGTACATGTTACAGGAGAAACTAAATAGCTAAGTAATTAACCGGTCAGACCCTACTGGCACCTAAAAGGTGCCGGAAGTAGATTCCCGAAAAAACGCTCACCCTTAACGGAAAGTGCCGTTGACAGCTGTCAGTTGATATAGATTGATAATGTGTTGGGGACGATTGTACCACGATAATTGTACCACGGGGACAATCGTTCCAAGTGTTAATTTTGACATTTTATATGTATTATGGCTATAAATATGTAACTCCCTAGACATAAGAACCATGTTTAATAGTGTTTAGTTAAGATTTTATTGTTAAAAACTAGGAAAATTGTGTTTTCATTTCTCATACTCAGAAAGTAGTGTTTGTTTGATCTGAGTAGCGGGTGGAAAACGCTGCATCCCACCCTTGAGCGGGAAAGAGTCATAGTAGTTGCTTCCCTCAATACGGCGGAAATGAATAAAAAAAATAGAACTTTTGGAGATTACATAAGTAATAAAAAAAATATCGATAAAAAAAATGCTGCGGTCTTGTGAGTGTATAAACAGCCAGTGTGAATTAAAAAAAATACCTATTAAGCGAAACGGCCCACGGCGGTGAAGCGATGTGTTCCTTATTTAAAATTTTAAAAAAACTATTTAATTTGACGGAATACTAAGTTTGTAAGCTGTACCTAAATTCAAAATCTGGGTTTTATAGAGACTAATATTTGATTAAAAATGAGTTCAAGCGATTCTGAAATGTTCACCCCAGGCCCAGATTCGGTTAAAGTCGAGGCAAATACAGTACTTAATCGAAAATCTTTTGTCAGAAATTTCAAAGGAAATATATTTAAATACATAATGATTTTATGAAGGGGCGCAAACAAGAAAATAAAATGTTTTAGTTCAACTACAATTTTTTACTTTCCCTAGGTATATTATTATTCAAAATGAAAAGTACCTATACTCCATTTGAAATAAGATTAGACATTTAAATAAACCTCTTACAGTCCGTTCAAGCGATTTTGACTTCTATTGCGTTGGTGGCATGACAAATGGCAGCTGTAATCAACAGTTGGTATTGTAACCACGTTTTTGTTTTTAATGCCATCCATATGTCTACGGAATAAAAGTCAAAATCGGTTGAACGGACTGTAAACAAGTTTATTTCAATGTCTAATCTTATTTCAAATGGAGTATAGGTACTTTCCTTGTTTCTACACTTTCTAAACATCTGAAGGTAATGTTTACTTATAGCCAAGTATATAAATGATCAATGAATATTGGCACTATTGCCACAATATTAGAACAGTAACTATCAGAATTTAACAGTAACCCTAAAATGCTAAAATTGTCCCCGGTCTACCCTATGTCATGTTGGTACGAATGGTATATTATGAAAAAATAACTACGAATCATATCTCCTGATTGGAGATGTGTCTATGTTAAAATTGTTAATTTTTATATAATTTCTAACGTATTCACGATCATTTTCAGTTAACAGAGACCAACTCTCTAACTCTACCAATGTCTCTAAGCTCATACAGCTTTGTATGATTCTCTTTATGGAAATCATTGTTAAGAAATCGGACTGCAATATACGCAGTTCTTTTAAATAAATGAGCGGATTTTTGTCTAGTATTTTGAACATTACGTCGTCGGTAAGATGTATTGCGGTACCGAAGTGAATAAATTGTATATTCAAGCAATTTGTAAAAATAAATAATAATTGTTCTTCAGAACAGGTACATACACAAGTAATCTTTTTAAGGTTACGAAATGGTGTTATTTCTAGTTTTTTTGTATACAAGGACGTGTGCTGTATTAAGGTGCAATTGTATAAAGTTAAGGATTCTAAAAAAGGGCACATTTGACTTATATACATCAGAGCATTTAAATCAATTTGATCAACATGCTCCAGGTGTAAATGAACAATATTACAGCCCTTTACTTGAAGAACTTGTTTTATCTGATCTGCGTAGAAGTCGCATGATAACAATTTAAGATCTTTAAGATCCCTCAGGCCTATAAGAACTAATAAATCACTTTGAAAGTCTCGGTTGTGAAAAACGGTCATACTTCTTAGATAGGGACACATTTGTACTGCTAACTGCAATTGATTGCTTGTCGCGTAACGACTGACATATGTTTTCAAATTTAATGTCAACACTTCAGAGTAATTTAAGTCAATGTACTCCAAAAGCCGTCCGATTTCATCACATCTACCAATATCTTCTATGTTTTTGCACTTTAAAAGCACTTTAAGGAACCCATCTAAAGTCACGAAAGTTCTGTATAATTGAATACTTCTCAAGTTTTTAATTTTTACAACAATATCCATACTGTCATTAGTAACGCATTTCGAACAAGACACGTCCAATTTTTCTAATAATTTACAATTGTCAACGATACATTGTAATATGTTATTTGTACAGTCATAATTCATAGTTAAATATTTTAAGCAGTGTAGTTCTTTTAAAGATTGAATGATGGCATCTTCCATATCTGCAGTTTTCCAACCTCCGGATAGTGAACCTAGATTAAGGCAAACGAGTCCGTTTAGCATGTATAACTTAGAATAAAATACTGACCGCAATATCTTTGGAATGGTGTCAATAGAAACTACAGTTAAGTTTTTGGTAAATAACACTTCTGCCATTTTTATAATTACATTCATTTGGCTGACGAATTTTCCCATGCAACCTCGAAATCCTAATGATTGCTTAGTTTTCTCCAGGATTTCTGACAATGCTCTGATAGTTTCATGGACCAATAAGTCATGAAGCATCCAAGGAACGTTAATGTCTAAATAGGTCCGTATAGTCTCAACATTGCGTGCCAGTGTTGTTTGGGCTTCGATAGTATCTCGCTGCGAAAGCATTGCGATTGGCAACATTTGCTGCTCAGCCTGTTGAGCCACCCAATCTCCAAGTCTACCTAATGCTAGGGTCTCCAGCTTTTTAGGTTGCTTGTACCTTGACATATTCACCTGAAACAGTAAAAAAGTACCTTAGTTTTTGTGTCGGTGAGACGGTGACTCGGTGTGTGTTCGACTCGGGGGGTGGCGGTGGCAAATATATAGCTAGGTACTAAATACGTAGGTCCGTTACATTTTTAGGGTTCCGTAGTCAACAAGGAACCCTTATTAAATAGAAATTTCGCCATGTCCATCTGTCTGTCCGCGGCTTAGCTCAGAGACTCTTAGTACAGAAAGCTGTAATTGGCATGGATTTATCTCAGACCAAATAAAAAACCAAGACCAACCGCTGTCAACGGTGACGTAAGGCCGGTTTCGTAAACATGTGTGCACTTAAAGTTAAAGCAATGGTACGTATTTGTAACAAAATGTACTTTACCGGCTGGGACTGGGTATTCGAGGTCCTGGGATGATTTCCAACCTTTCGTAGGTTTAAACTTATAGCCCCAAATTGCTTGGAGCGGAGATATAGCGGAGAGAAGAAAATGAGTTTTCTTTAGCTACTTTGCCGAAACAATTTGCGGTATTATGAAAGATTATACCTTATAGATAAATGAAATTTTTTTTATCCAGCCGAATCATACGGTTTGCTATGGAGCAGTTAATAAAAAATAAAAAAACAAAAAATTGCACTCACTTTACCACTTGAAAATTTAAGGGTTTGCTCATTACAATATTTACAATATTTCAAATGTAGAAAAAAATTCCCAGCCGTTAATGTTTGACTGTTTCCGAGAAATAAATTGTACAAAATGCCAAAAAAAACAATTTTCGAGTCCTTTTAAAACGATACCTGCAAAACCAGGTTAACATTGTTTAAAGCGACTGGCAGTGTAGGTATAGCTTTATGGGGTCCCAATAAATTGCTGTAAAATTCATGGCAGTAGTATTAAAAACGAAGTTAAAATGAAAACTAAGTACTTATCACAGCTTAGTACCTAGGCTTTACAAGTTAACGAATAATAGTTGACGAACAAGACTTACATATTTTGCAGTTGGAATGATAAATGGTTTTATTTCTGTATTTAGGTTTGTACAATAGTAGATTGTTAAACAAGGGATGTTCTATCTGTTTCAACATCTTGGCTATTGACTCGCTCAGCTGAAGTTCATGTATAAAATAAATTAAATGATTCCAAAATGTCCGTCATAATTGCTTTGTGCCTAGGTTTCGGGACATAATAACATTTTTAAAGAATTAAGCGCCTTTTAGTTAAGGCGTATTTAAAAATGTGGAATCAAAATTATTTACAATTATTTGAAAAGATAAAAGTTCTAGTTACAATTAGATACACGATTTAATAAAAATCGTTCTGTTACAAACTTAATGGTGGAAGGATGTTGTGGCGCAGCCTGGGAGAGGCCTATGTCCAGCAGTGGACTAATTGATAAACTTAACATAACCATAATCACCTCTGAATTATTTATCACTTAGGGCTACACTTCGCGATCACGTAAATTTGCACCATGGCAACGAACTCGGTTAGAGTACCTACACGTAATTCCGTTACATTATTACTTTCGCGAGTCAAGGATCGTAAACAACAATACGTCGATGACGTCTTTAGAGAAACTGAATTGCTTAGATATGTATGCTGCGATGCTGCCCTTAGCGCGCGGGGTGCGAGGGGCGGGGGTGCATTGCCAATCAAATGGCGTTTGGGGACGGAGCTTGGTCTAGCATTGGCAAATTTTTGTAACTCCACGTGGACTGGACTGCGCTTACGTGACCTTTGTGAAATGGTTCGTAGTGTTGTTCACTTTGAATGTTATCTACCACACACACACATCGTATGGTCTGAAATGAGTTTCAAGTGGTACCTACAGATTGATTGGTTTGCATTGGTTTTTCACTAAAATATATTTTTATTTTTTCTTTACAAATCAATAGTGTTTCATGCACCCGATCGACCCTCCACGGGATAAAAACGGTCAAAATTGAACAGTGTATAGTTGCCACTTAAGTACACATTATGGTAGCAAGCAATAAAGATATTGCGTATTGAGAAACTGGCATATGAATACGCTGTTTAAAATAATAATCCTACTGATAGCATACGAAAATGGACTATCAATAACGCCACATATACTGGTTCTACGGTTTCATGCGCCAAATTGGAAATTTATCATTACCGGTACCTGAAGCAAGTAGCCTCAGCAAGTCTACAAGTTTCAACCATCACAACAATGCATGTGATGTTATAGGTTGGAAAAACTAATACTTAGTACTTACTAGAATAGAATAGAATAAATAAAATATATAGCTATAGAAGATACTTTGAACCAAATAGACTTTTTATTCAATTATATAATATTATGCAATATGGTACACTTGTTCCCCATGATCATGTATTCATGTCTACCCGATACTATGATCAAGTGTCCCAAAACAAGGGATACTTGATCATTTTGTAGTGTTCTGGGAAAACGAGAAAAAAACGGGGAAACACAGATATATTCGATAATTGAATGATACAAAAAGATAGAAGGATAAGTTTTCTAGGTAGTAATGATAAATGATTTTTATTTCTGTAAGTAACACTTTTACACGTCAATCATATTTTAAAAACTATATAAGGTCGGCGTTTCCTGACTACTCTAAGAAGAACTGCTGACACAGACTCAGAGGTCACAGTCTCTTTTAAAGTGTAGACATAATAATCTTGGTCAGATCATGTGTAGGCCATGTAGATTGGTGTCTGAAATGATCTTTTGAGGAAAGATTCACACAGATTGAGTGGACCTGAGCAGTCAGTGCACGCATTTGTCAGTAATCGTACAGCTCTACTCAGAACCTATGGAGCTCAACGTTGCGACGAGCAATACCAAAGAAAGGACATTTGCGTAGGCCGCATAAATGACTCAAACTGCCAGACCATAACACTAACTGAAAAAAAAAGAAAAGGAAAAAAAAAAGAAATAACCCACTTAATCTTCACCTCATTCACATTCACAATAATTAAAATAATATACTTAATACTTTACAAGTAAATATTGATGTCATTGTGTATAAAATAATAATTAAATGTCACTGTACCTATATAAAATAACAAAAGTTAGCCAAAAAACATCAAACAATAAAAATAAACTACATCAGTATGTAAAAATTGAAGCAGCTCAATCCCAAGCCTTGTCCTCAATATAATCTTTAACGGTATAAAAGACTTTCTGGCACAACTTACGTTTAATTTAATTATTTGAATTTAATAAGGGGCCGGCGCGGCGCGGCGTAGCATGCGTATGCGTAGTTCATACAAACGTAATACCAAAATAATTTGTAAATCAAACATATTCTTAAGGTAGTGTGTATTTATTTCGATTGGATTACAGAATATATATATATGTTCCCAAATATATATTTTGAAAGGACAATGATATAAAGTTTCTATAGAAAACTGATTTTATCATTTTGATGTTTAAATCAGTGTCCATTAAAAATATATTTTTGGGAACCTAGATATTCTGTATTCCAATCGGAATAAAGACGCTAAGAATAAGTTTCATTTTCAAATTATTTTGGTATTACGCTTTGTATGAACTCTTATGGCTTAGATCTTGAACGTGGCTTGGAAGTTTATTATAAAAGCTTATACATTGACATCGGAACTAGCCACCTATTTTCTTGAGCCTTGTTGTAGGTACAACAAATTTATGTTTGTTTCTAGTATTTATATTATGGATATCACTGTATGTTTTAAACAATTTTATATTTTTATGGGCTTATATAAAAGATTTTCAAAAATATAATGAAAAAATTCCTGCAATACACTAATATTTTATGAGATATGACCAAAAAACTAAAATGGGGATCAAGTGTCCCCAGTCTCCCCTACTCAATGGATAATCTTTGCTAGAAATTTTAAAGGAAAGATATTTATTAAATACATATCTAATAAGTAAGTACAATGATTTTATGAAGTGGCGAGCATAAAAGGAAAGTAAAAAAATGTAGTTTCGAATATAATATTATATATTAAACACAGGATGGATTTTTGAGATGGGGCAGTAAGGGCAGCTACCTTAACCGTTATAACTACAGGAAAACGGTCTTAGGAGACTGCCCTTAACCTTTTGAGAAATTTTGATCTGCATTCACAGATTTTGAAAAAAATTACAGCCAGCAGGAAAAAGGGCAGATTTCACAAAAACTTTTTTTTATGCCAACCGATTCTGTTTCGTATAAGGATCAAAAACCTCTATAGGACCAACTGAGGTTTGAGTACTAGAAAAGTCAGAAATCGCAAAAAACTTTTCCCATACATTTCGTAGGAAATGAGACTCCAAGTTAGTTTTTTTATGATGGACCGCTACAATGAAGATAGGCCGAAAATAAGAAAAAAAAAAATAAACTTCGAATTCCGAACGAATAGGCGTAATAATTTAATTTGCTTTGAAAACAGAATCTAGATGGTTTGTTGCTTAGTTGCTTGTAATTTCTGAAGTTCTGTGACAAAAATGACCTCATTTCATTTAGAACGGTTAGTCTTGTAAAAAATAAGCTTCTAGCTTATTTTTAAAATAATAAAAATCCGTCAGGTGCATTGGAGTGATACAAGATCAATTACCCGATGCGTCGAGTGCCAACTAGAAAGGTAATTACAAATCTTTTAAAGAATCAAGGCACCCTAAACTACGACATTTATAATAACGTAATTTTGGAGAATCTGGAAAACCTGTTAGATGAATAGCCGCTGTCGGAATCGCAAAAATTGTACTTCCAACAAGATAGCGCTCCGCCACACAACAGCCGCCATACCGTTCTAATTTGAACCGTCAATTCGCAAGGCAGTGGATAGGAACATAATTACGGTCCTACACCGTGGCCACCTCGCAGTCCTGATCTCACACCTCTTGATTTTTTGTGTGGGGCTATTTAAAAAATAAACTTAATAAAAAGAAAATACTACACTTGTTCAGGAACTCAAAGATTCACTTACCACGATTCTCTATGGAATTAAACCTAGCACATTATTAGCTGCTACCCACTCTGTAGTAAAGCACTCTGTCACGGTTTACCAACAGTCGATTGGTCCATGAATCGTTGGTTAACGTTATCTTTAAACCATTAACTTTTTATCCAAAGGACTTTTCACCCATGAACGTTTCGCCAACATAACTCAACGTCAGTGAATGTTTAACCAACAGAATGTTTTGACCAATAACTTTCAAAGATATCCATAGGTTAGGTTAGGTTAGAACTGTGACCAACAACGCGCGAGCCGAGCGAGCGTAGCGAGCGGTGCCGCGGCAGCGGCCGGCGAGCGCTACCTCGAAATTGGTCGCGAAACAAAACATTCTGTTGGTTAAGCATTCACTGACGTTGAGTTATGTTGGTGAAACGTTCGTGGGTGAAAAGTCCTTTGGATAAAAAGTTAATGGTTTAAAGATAACGTTGACCAACGATTCATGGACCAATCGACTGTTGGTAAACCGTTACAGTTTCGTAGTAAAGAGAGTAAACCTGTGCCTACGTCAAAACGGCTACCATTTTGAACACCTCATAACTTAGAGCAAAAGTAAAATTTCTAGGAGAGTCAAAATCTAAAGTTTCATTTTTTTTATTTTATGGTAAAGTAATACCCAAAGTAAAAGTTATTGTTTTTTTATTTGTTTTTCGATCAGTCTTTTTTGTAGCGGCCATTTTATCGATGGTAAAAAAATTAAGTTGGAGTCTCATTTCCTACGAAATGTATGGGAAAAGTTTTATAAATAGAGGTTTTTGATCCTTATAAGAATCAGGATCGATTGGCATAAAAAAAAAGTTTTGTGAAAACTGCCCATTTTTCTGCTGACTGTACATTTTTTTCAAAATCTGTGAATACAGATCAAAATTTCTCAAAAAGTTAAGGACAGCCTCCTAATATCGTTTTCCTGTAGCTACAACGGTTAAGGTAGCTGCCCTTACTGCCCCATCTCTAAAATCCAACCTGTATAAATTCGAAATTAAAAAAGACCGGCCAAGTGCATGTAGGACCACGCACAATGAAGGGTTCCGTAGTTGGGATGAATTTATCCCAAAAACAAACTTAACATTGTAGTTGAAAAACATGCTCTCCCATACATCGATATACGTTACGGTCAATTCTATAACTGCAAATTTAAGTTGGTCGACTATTACTCGTTAACTTGTGAAGCCTACTTAGCTGTGATAGTTTTCCTTTTAATTTCGTTATATATACTATTGCCATGAATTTTTTCACATATCCAAAACTAACCATTTAGCTGGCAGGGGGGGGGGGACACTTGACTCTAACAAAAAATAGCACTTTAAAGCTTAATATTACGCAAACGGATCCTTAATTGAAAAATGGTTTTGCCAAACCCACAATATTTTTGAACGGCCTATCCAACGATACCCCACACTATGGAATAGACGAGAAAAAAAAATATCATCCCCATTTCACGTGTAAGGGAGGTACCCTAAAAAAAAATGTTTTTCATAATTTTATTTTACAATTTTTTCGACATGATTAATATGTATACCCATGCCAAATTACAGCTTTCTAGGACTAAGCGTCTCTGAGCTAAGCTGGGGACAGACGGACGGACGGACAGACAGACAGACAGACAGACGGACATGGCGAAACTATAAGGGTTACTTGTTTACTACGGAACCCTAAAAATGAAAAATTACATTTTCGAAATGAAATTTTTTACATTTTCGAAATGAAAAGTTTAACACGGATGAAAGTCACCACTATAGCCGTCTAACTATGGGAATTGATTCCTTTCGAAGTTTCGACCCTTGTATAACAATCTAGGTACTAGGTATACCTAACCCTATCAATATGATTTTTTAAGGTTTACCTAATTTAAAAGTGCAAATTTAAAATCAAAAATCCTGTGTTATTTCGTATCCTAAACGTCACATACGTTTAGGATACGAAATAACACAGGATGAAGAAAGGTACTTAAAGCCATTTGGAATTTTGACCTAGGTACCTACCTACTTCATGATACAGGCATTTGTTGTTTTCCGACATTCATGTGGATGGGGACGTGTAGCCGGAATAGGTAGTTAACTATGTGTATTAAGCACGATCGCATACTTAACACTACAGTTACTCTTATGTACATCGTTTCCGAGTATCAAAATGTGTAGACGAAGGTATGATACCTAGTAGGTATCATTACCTAGGTACCTCTAAACGATTAAATAGCTGTAAACTACTGTTTACAGCTATTTCTCAGCATTGTATTGAAATAGGTACTTTAATATAAGTACTTACCGACATATTCTCCAACAAATAATGACGCGTCAATGTAGCTAGTTATTATCCGGTAATGATCTAGGTAAGTATCCAGTTTAATAAGACGATTTTGTCAAAACCACTGACAAATCAAACCATGAGAACTAAAAAGCTTTTATTTCTGCTTTCATAAAAAAAATGCCGTGTTATGAATTGAGCGACGTGTTGCGCATGCGCATTTAGTTGGTATTTTTAGCTTTGAAACAGAACGCTGGGCTGTATCGCTGTATCTATATACGTTGGACTGATGAATCGTAGCTACCTATCACGCATCCAGTCACTTGCACAGCTGGTGTGGCCGAGGAGGGTTTGAATAAATGACGAGGTAGCATGTTGAAGCAGACCAAGACATGCAAAGAAGATGAGTTAGGTAGGTAGTAAAAAGTAACTGATAGGACAATTTATGAAATCGATTTTAAAAGTTGCTTTCATACTTACTTTTATGGAGTAGATAATAACATTTTTGTTTATCAGTAAGTTTTAAGTTTTTTTTATAAATAATGAACTTTTCTTCTTTCTGTAATCAGTAAGGTAGTTTGTTTTATATATTATAGACATTAAGTAGGGATTTGTGGAATGCATTTTTAGGTTGGATGTTGGTACGTTTAGCCTAGATCGGTGCCAGAGTGTGTATTGTGATTGGATGTCTTCGCGTTTTGTGTAGAACTCTTGATGCAAGTAGGTATTGATGCTTAATATAATACTTTAAAGCTGGTTATATTTTAATGATATATATTACTTATCTAATATTATTATCCATCTTAAAATATTAATATTATTTAAATTACTTATATTATCTAATGTTGTCGTCAGTTTGATCAATATTTACCAAGTTCCTCCATCCTCCAGTCTTCAATAATAACAGATTAAATTTAATCAACAAACACAAAATAACGTAAGTATAAATTATATTGAATTTTCCACTACAGCTGCTTTTTAGGGTTCCGTACCTAAAGGGTAAAACGGGAACCATATTACTAAGGCTCCGCCGTCTGTCTGTCTGTCTGTCCGTCTGTCACCAGGCTGTATCTCATGAACCGTGATAGTTAGACACTTGAAATTTTCACTGATGATGTATTTCTGTTGCCCCTATAACAACAAATACTAAAAAACAGAAGAAATTAAATACTTAAGGGTGCTCCCGTACAACAAACGTGATTTTTTGGCCGTTTTTATAGATAATGGTAGGTACGAAACCCTTCGTGCGCGAGTCCGATTCACACTTGGCCGGTTTTTAATAGTGGTACCTCGCAAGTCGTATACAATGTATCTAGTATTCATTAAATTTTTGATCAACACAAAAGTAAACATAAAACAATGACATGACCATGACCAGCTTTTAGTTTTTAACCCCATTGACGGAGAAATGAGTGAACAATACATAAACAAAAAACAGTAAAACAGAAATCACCGTTCGCTAGTAAAAGAAGTTTTACTTCAAAAAACGACCACACGACTGCAGTAAAACTTACAAATATGAATACTAATTATTCTTCCGTAACGGTCTCGTTACTTCCGTAACGCTCTCGTCATGCATTCACCAGCTTACTCCCCAAGTCAAGCGTGGCTAAAGAAGTTTTACTTCAAAAAGCTGCGGTCTTGTGAGTGTATAAACAGCCAGTGTGAATTTAAAAAAACCGGCCAAGTGCGAGTCGGACTCGCGCACGAAGTATTCCGTACCATTATCTGTAAATAAAAATGGCAAAAAAATCACGTTTGTTGTATAGGAGCCCGCCTTAAATATTTGTTTTATTTTAATTTAATTATTTATTTTTAAAGTGAATATATAACTAAATATTCTATGAATATTTCAAGCGTCTGCCTGTTGCCGTTATCAATATAGAGAAAAAAAAACACGTTGGCTGTATGGGAGCCCCTTTAAATATTTATTTTATTTTGTCTTTTTGTATTTGTTGTTATAGCGGCAACAGAAATACATCATCTGTGAAAATTTCAACTGTCTAACTATCACGGTTCATGAGATACAGCCTGGTGACAGACAAACAGACAGACAGACGGTGGAGCCTTAGTAATAGGGTTCCCGTTTTACCCGTTGGGTACGGAACCCTAAAAATACCTATTAAGCGGGACGGGACGGCTCACGGCGGTGACGCGGTGTGTTCCATGTTTTCACGCATTCACCAGTTTACTCCCTAAGTCAAGCATGCCTAAAGAAGTTTTACTTCAAAAACAAAAAATTAATAAGACGAACAACAATAACCTCCTCCTTTTTGAAAGTCGGTTAAAAAAAGATTAGGTAATAAAATAAATAAAATAGCAAAAGCGCACGTCGCCGTCGCGTCGTAACTGTGACAAGAAGATTTCCACCCACTCAGCAAATACCGGAGAACAACGCAGAACGCAGTGGTCTCGCGTTTGGTGTTTGACGTTGTACTATATAGTACATACTAGTTCCATGGACTTGACATGACATTGACAGTTTGTTTGTTTGTTTGTCAAATTGTCAGTTTGAAGTTTGACATTTCGTATTGAATAATTGAACTGGTGCTGTAAACTGGTGCTTCTAAAGACAATTGTGTTATGATTATTCATTAAATTTGCCTGTACTTCAATTTATTCGTTGCAGTAATCTTGTAAGGATTTACTTTAAATTTATTATCATTTGTTGCTCTGAATTTAAACTTGAACTATTTAATCGGTGCTCATCAAGCACTACTTTTCAAGTTGGATAATAGTTTTAATAATATATGTATTCATAATTGTTTCAGTTCTCTATTGTCATTGGCAACGTAAGTCATGGCTTTGCCGTTACCTATACCTCCGTGTGCTAAAAGAGATGGTCTTAGTGCCTTAAGTTGCGACCATTTCGATTATGCTAGTACTATGGCTACAACGTTGTTGGCACCGGTCAAAACTGAACGTGAAATACTTGAGCATTCTATGTCAGAAGACGACCCAAATGCAAATACGCAAGTACCAAGCATGGTGGGTAAGCAACCTCGCTGGGGTCCGCAACATCGTGGAGCTCAAGAACTAGCTGAACTGTATAGTCCAGGTCAGTTCCTGTCAGTTGTTGATAAAGTTGTTTTTCATCTGTATGGGACTTAACACTTACATTATTCACATCAACAATGTTTAAGAATAGTGTCAAAATATCATCTAAAAACACCTGCTAGCTAAGCAAATGTGTATAGGTAGTACCTATTACCGAACTAGGATTAATGTGTTAGTTCAATACAATAGGGTTAGGGGAATATTGTTGCTATATCTTTTACTGAGGTTCACAAAATAGGAAAAATTACCATCTTTTGATTTAAAACAGCAATCTGTGTAATCTATGGGAAAAAGATAAAAGAATTGTCTTGGCTATCAAAAGCTTTGTTTTGTTAACACAAATTATTGTGATTTGAAGTAATGTTAATTTTCATTTTTTATTTATTAACTAGTACTCTAGTAAGTGAAAAGTACTCACAATAGTAGTATATACCGGGTGGATTTTTGAGATGGGGTAGTAGAGGCAGGTAACTTAACCATTGAAGCTACAGGAAAATGGTCTTAGGAGACTGCCCTCAGCTTTTTGAGACATGCGTCTTTACACTAAGCCGAGGGCAAATACCATCTTCTTGACATGCTAAGATTGCATGTCATGTCATTGCATCTTGCATTATTTGCCCTCGGCTTTGCCTGTGAAGATGTCATTTTGGACCTTTTAGTTTTAAAAGTCAGGTCATTTGATTCTGTGTTTTCTCTAAATACGATTCATATGACTCAGACACCTTGGATAGGAGGGTCCATGCACTGCTGACCCCAAACCGGATGAATCACCCATGATCATCGGTTATGACATTGTACACCCCGCGAAAGTGTGGGTGTCAATGCTTCTTAAATGGTAAGATTCTCCACAACCCCAAGGTGTGCAGCTACAGGGAGATTTTTTTAAAAGTTGATTTTTGTTTTATTGTTTATTTTTCATTACAATTATCTCTAGCGAGTTCTTATCAAAATATGTTTGATAAGATAAAGAGCCAACCACCAAAACTATGCATGACAGCATGATAGCAGGAGGTAGGGCAGCCAACTTTTTTTTAGAAGAAATTAAGTATTTTTGGTTTCAGAGAGGGTAAATAAAGAAAAGAGTATTATTTATTGTTATTTATAAAACAAACATTTGAGATTTTAGAATATATTTAATTATTTGTTGGTCTGTAGAGATCAGCAACCCTATCTATTCCTCGAACTGGTTATTCAATTTATTTATTTATTTAAACTTCTCACACACGCGCACAAAGGCGAACTTAATGCCTTAGGCATTCTCTACCAGTCAACCAAAGGTGGTGAAGGATAAGATGGCGGGTGCTCTGATTGAGTGACAATAATAATATTATAAAATATTAAAATATGACATAATTAATTACAAATAAAATAGGTACACAAGTAAGTAAGTACATAAATAAAATACGACAATTTTTAATAACAACGCCTTATTATATATTATATATTTGTAATAAATATATATAATCAATCAACCCTGATGTTGATTGATTTAAATCAGGATTTAAATCAAGTGATGTTTTTAATAAAAATCATGCTTTAAATCAAACTTGATTGACGGTCCATAATTGACGTAGAAATCGGTGAACATTCATAAAAATAAACCAAACAAACATACCTAACTTACATAACCTCCTCCTTTTTGGAAATCGGTTATAAAGACGGCGGCGGCGGCGCGGCGACGCAGCGCGCCGCGCTTCTTATTAGGAGCTGCGGCCGTACTAACTACATTTTTTCCCACGTTTCATAGTTAATAATTCAATAAGATCGCAATGAAAATTGTATGATTAGTTATCCACTTATTATAAACTACGGAGCTATGATTAATAAAATAACCAAAACTCGGTTACTTTTTGGTTTTGTTCTTTAAGTTTCTATGAGTGTGTTTTATTTTAATTTGTGATCTGTGTGAGTCCCAATAAATGCTTTATCTTTTTTTTCAAATTATAAATAATTTACCAAGTACCCACATCACATTTACAAAAGTGTGAAAGAAACCTTGTTACAACACTTACAACCAGCACCCTAATTGCGTAACACAGTTTGAATCGAAATTGGAATGATTTTGAAGTATATTGCTAATCCATTGCTTCATAAGTTAGAAAAATTTGTCTGCTTAACAACGTAACTAACGCAATGAATGTTGTTGAACTGTCAAATTGAAACCGATTCGACTGATAGCGTGTTACGCAGTTAGCCTACAGAGCTCGGAAACCGCTCAGATTATAGAATCTATAATCTGAGGGAAACCGGTTAATTTTCTATGTAACTTTAGCCGTTATTATAAAGGTTTTCGAACATATTTCGTTAATTATTTAATACGGTATTTTATTACAAAATCAATGATGAACTTAATGTGATGAAGCAATCTTTGAAGCTAATATCAACTGTATCAAATATAAATGAAATGAAATTTATTTATTGCAAGAATTGTAGTACAATACAGATGGTCGGGTTTTTTATGTTTCTAAAACTAGCATGCAAAATAATTGATTACATAATAATTGATACAAATATAATTAAATCAATGATAATAAAATTGGAACATAAATCCTAGATATTAAATTAACAATAGAAATGTCAAACATTTGTCAAATTATGATAGTTAAATGTCAGTGTAAATATTTAAAGTTTAGGTACTCATTCACAGAATAGAATGATTTTTCTTAAGCCATTTGAATAGGACTGTTTTAAACCGACTGATTGGTAATTCCATATATAATTTTGGGAATTTACTATATATCCGTATAACCATTAGAAGGAACTTCTGTGATATAAGTGGCTTTTCATTGGAGGAATAATTAGCCTATCAGGATATCTTGATACTTATAATGAAAATATAATTTGTATCTTCGGAAATAAAAATTAACCGGTTTCAAGCCCTGGTTACAACAATGGTTTTTTGTACCTGCATTTTGATACAATTTCATTCTGAACAAAGTATTTTTATTTATATTTATTTTAAACCGAGGTACTTATTAGTACATTTTAGGTAATTTTTTTTTTTTAAATGGGTTGATTCGATTAGTTAAGGTACACCCGCCATTGTGACTCTCACATGGTGACGGGGTCCGCATGGAAGTCATGTGTGCCAATACCTGGCCGGGGGAGCGTGATGCAAGGCTTCCAGCGCCTCGGCCTAAAGTAGTTGAAGAACACTGTGTAGTTTTAGTCAGTTAAGAGTTTGACATACCCCTCCGGGGCGAAGGACATCCGTGAAGACTCCCGCAAAAGAAAAGGCATTGTAATCATAACAAGAGTGTGTATATGTGTGTGTGTGTTATAATCATTAAATCATACATGATTATATATTTAAACTTTTATTGCTACAATGCCTTTTCTACAACAAACCAACCAAACCAATCTATCGATAAAAAGTTTTCTATGAAATTCGTTTATAATATTTTATGTACATCGTAGGTAAATAGATAAACAGCGTGTGGCGTAAATAGTGGTACAACCACAGAATAAGTAATAGTACTAACGGAACAACGTTACGGTTAAGGGGCCGATAGACCGTATATTCAGCTATCACATACCACAAATTGTGGTATGTGATAGCCATTTAGATAGTCATTTTGTTCATAACATGTAAATTGTAGAACAATTCTGACAGGACTCACCTTGTGTCAGAACTTAACAATTTTGTACTTCAATTGAATAAATGAACATAGCCATTAGCCGTATCGGCACTCGTGCGGTCTGGTTGTGTTTTTTGTTGCGTATCTAATTACTATGTGCGCGAAGAGTTGTTTACGCATTAAAGTGACACGTGCCACAGGTATGCGCCGGACCTACCGGCTGCGTGTGCCTTTCACGATCGCGCCATGAGTGATGACGTAATTTCTTCACCGCGCTGTGATACACCCGCACTCCGTAATGATATATCTTTACGGAGTGCGGGTGCGACGAATGATTCTTCGGACATGGATACTATCGATGATGACGGTAAAAACAAAGAGGAAAAAGGGGAAAAGAGGGAAAGAGAGGACAGTACTGAAGACGAAGAAAGCTGGAAAGAAGTTAAGACGATTAAAAAAAAAATCTGTCACGGAACTTCACATTCTGTAAAAGAGGAAAAGTATGAGATATACGTTTCGCATAAAGACCGACTTCCAAAACAATTTGCAATGGCACGTATTTTGAAAGAAAATAAAATTTCTAAGATTAGAGAAGTTAAATATTTAAGCCCTTTTAAAATACGCTTCCAATTTGAGTGTGAATCGGCTGCTCAGAACTTTATTATGTGCGAGAAACTTTTGGAGAAAGGATGGAGGTTCCAGAAGGCCATGGAATTGTCTATCTGCTATGACATAATCAAGGATGTAGACGTCGATTTCACGGATGACGAGATCAAGAAAAATATTTCATGTCCGGCCCCCGCAAAGCTTTTATCTTTCAAGAGGCTAGACTGTCGCAACAGGGATGAAGGTGGTTGGTGCCCCAGCGAAACCCTTCGACTGTGCTTTGAGGGTTATCATTTACCGGCATCGGGCATTCGGGTATGTGACATAAATATTAAAGTATTGCCTTACATACACCAAGTCTCACAATGTTCCCAATGTTGGCGGCTAGGACATGTGCGGAAGATGTGCCCCTCGAAACGTGGTGTGCCCGAAGTGTGGTGGGCATCATGAGAATTGTGATACCTTAATGTTTTCGTGTGTTACCTGCTAGGGTAACCACATATCGCTCAGCAGGTCTTGTCCGGTTTACAAGAAAGAAAGAAGATTAAGAGAAATAATGTCTGAATTTGGATGTACATATAGAAAAGCCCTAGAATGTTATGTGCCCCCCGAAAAATCCGCTCCCCCCGAAACTATCATCCCTCATCAAGCTCCGGTAGCTCAAGAAAATCGTTCTTCTTTCATACCTCCCGAAGACGGTTATTTACAAACCCGAAATCCTACCTTTACCGAAATAGTTCAGACAAACGCCACAGTCCACAAGACACAGACCCCTTCCACGGCTAGTAGGAACAATGATATACAAGACTCCGAAAAATAAAAAGAGCTCACTTAAAGAAGACTGGATGTTCTGGAATGCAGATGCAGACGAAGGAGACTTTCATCAATTGCCCGTTGATGACGAAGGTAAAGATGAATGTCCTTCTTTCAAAGAGCTGTGCGCCAGAATAAAGGAAGTTATCTACCTCAAAAAGACAGGTTTAATTTTCAAGATAAAGTGTGTCTTCCAGTTGTGCCTGGAATGGTTAACCCTAGTGTCAGTGAGTCTTATTTCAGAATGGCCGTGGATAAAAGCACTGTTTAACTTTTTTATCCCTTGCGATGGCTAACAAATCACTTAAGTTAAATATCTTGCAGTGGAATGCCCAAAGTATTAAGCCAAAGTTAGCATCGTTCCAAGATCTTTTGTGTCAGGAAAAAGTACATATTGCTGCCCTTAGTGAGACGTGGCTTGAGCCAGAAAGTAATTTTAAAGTTAGTGGTTTTAATGTTTATCGCGCGGACCGGGATGACTCATACCGTGGTGTAGCTATTATAGTACACAAATCTGTTAAGTCGCAGATGCGACGCGTTCTCGTCACTAACACAGGTATTGAGGTAGTGTGCGTGCAAGTATTTAACTGTGGCGCGTTTGAGAATATCGTTTCACTTTATTGTCCATCAAGAATCGTAACCACTCAGCAGGACTGGGATAGTCTGTTTTCATTATGGCCATCCAAAACGTTAATTCTTGGTGAATTCAATGCCCATCACGCCAGTTCGTCCTATAAAACTGACCGCAAAGGCAGTCTTATTCACGATCACGACTCACTAATGGACAACAACTTTATTTCTTTGAACAATGGGACACATACGTGAATTCGTTTAGTTGATAACAACCTACAACAATCTTCCCCAGATATTTCACTAGTTTCTATAAATATTGCGTTAAACTTTAATTGGACCGTGTTAAATGAAAATCTAGGCAGCGACCATTTAATTATTAAACTTTCAACATGGTGTACGTCATTCCTTCCTTCAGTTATTAAAATAAATTTTGGAAAAGCAGACTGGACTTCATATAAAAAATATCTAGAAGAAAAATTTCTAAATTTATGTTTACCGAATGACCCCCAAAAAGCGTATGATTCATTTTTAGATATTCTGAATGACGCTGCTAATAAATTCATTCCGATGTTTAAATTTAATCAAAACCCTACTTGAAATTTCACTCCGAAACCGTACTGGACTGCCGAACTGTCACAAACTGTAGCTCATCGTAGGATAAATACATCCCAAAGGTTAATCAGAAAGGCTAGGGGAATGAACTTTCAAAAGTTTTGTTCCTCGGTTGATCACACTACATCGTCTAGTGAAATGTGGCGCAAAATGAGATCGCTAAAAGGTTACCGTTCGCCTAGACATTTTGTGGACGCTCAAAGTGCCACAAATCTTTTAAATTCCTTAACACCCGATTATGTCTCCCCACCGACCCCTACCATATACCATATTCCAGTAACCCTACATTAGAATGTGAGATCTCTATTCAGGAGCTAGATAAATGTATTAAATCTAAGGATACATCTCCTGGATGCGACGATATATCTTATTCTATGATTAAGAATTTACCTGATGTAGGTAAATCTGTATTACTTACTTTATTTAATAACTTTTTTAATCACAGTTTTGTTCCCTATCAGTGACGCGACACTCCGACCTATATCGTTACTGTCGTGCATTTGCAAAATTTTCCATTATATTATATACCGAAGATTGAAATGGTTTTTTGAAAAAAAATAACACATTTTCTGTGAATACTGTTGGCTTCCGTAGAGGTAGGTCGGCTTAAGCTGCTTAATCACCACGATTCAAACTGGTTTCTCCGAGGGTTGTTCCACTATGGGTTGTTTTCTAGATATAGATAATGCGTACAATAATGTAAATAATTCTGTTTTAATCAATGTTTTAGATAGATTTACAGTTGGTTCCCGTATCTGTAAATATTTATGCAACTTTCTCCATAGAAGAGTACTCAAAATTAACATTTGTAATAGCTTTATTAGTAGACATTCCGGTACTGGTCTAGCTCAGGATGATCCAGTTTCCCCAATATTATTTAATATAGTAATGTCTGACATTTGTAAACGTGTGCAAAACAACATTTGTATATCCCAGTACGCGGATGACTTCGCAATATACGTGCAGTCCGGTGCAGTGTTCTTCTGTTAGTGAGGGTGAACGCAAGATCCAGTCTGCACTTGATATCATCAACAGTATGTTGACACAAGTAGGATTAAACATTTCCCCCGCCAAAAGTAAAATCTGTTTATTTAGTAGAGGTTTTAAAAGGCCAGTTATAGAAATATGTTTAAATTCGAAATTGTATGTAAAGTTTCAATAATGCATTTAAAGCTAATTGCTATAGCTGAAGCTTTGGCCTATGTCGAATCTTTGGACGGTGATCGATTCGTCATTTTCACTGACTCAAAAAGTGCTCTTCTCCATCTGGTGAGATGCACGAGTACTTCACCTTTTAGGGGCCTTCCACTGGCGTACAATATATTAAAAACCATTACTGATTTTGTTGCCAAGCGTAAAATAATTGTATTGTAGTAGATCCCATCTCACGTTGGACTGGAAGGAAATGAGATGGTTGACCGTTTGGCTAACGAAGCAGGGTCTGATGGAGAAATGTATCCTTGGCATACTGAGCTCTTACCCTTGGTCAGAGACAAATGTACTCAAGCATGGTCAGAATACTTTGATGAAAGGTCTTTGACTAAGGGTATCTGGTACAGATCGATTCAGCCATCTCTTCCACGAGTGCTTTGGTTCAGCGAGGGCAGGATGAGCAGGCAAGAAGTCGTGACGGCTTTGAGACTCCGATCCGGTCACATACCGCTCAATAGCTTCGGATTCATGATGCGCAAAGTCGATTCACCAAATTGTGTTGTCTGTGGAGTTATAGAAGATGTGCATAATGTCCTGGCGAAGTGTGCTCGTGTGGGTGTCCAAAGGCGTAATCATCGGGGTGACATAATCTTTACAGAAAAAACCCCGTAAATAAAGATTAAAAAAAAAAAATTAATAAGGGAAGAAATAGAATTGTTATACATTAAATAAATAAAAAACCGGCCAAGTGCGAGTCGGAGTCGCGCACGAAGGGTTCCGGACCATTATCTATAAAAAGGTAAATTGCGGTTTACGATTTATGACGTATTAAAAAAAAAACTACTTAATAGATCTCGTTCAAACCAATTTTCGGTGGAATTTTACATGGTAATGTACAGACGCCAGCAGGTCAAGCTACCCGAAACTGTAAAATTTTCTCAATCAACCTTGAACCTTATTCGTTGTACTGGCGACTGAAAACATGTTTTTTTTATGACATCTATTAAAAAAGAGCTAGTTTATTCTTCGTAAACAGGGTCTAAAATAGCTCTTTAATCACTAGGGACTAAAACTGATTTGAGTTTGTAATGTGGATATTGTTAGTAAAAGTTCCAATCACCAAAGAGATCAATCACGAACATTGTATGACCAAGTATCAGGCTGTATGATAAAGAAAACCGCGCGCGAGCAAAATTTAAAAAGAAACGGTTAATGAAAAAATTAAAAACGCGCGAAATGCATTCCGCCTTCGTTCGTAATTGTTAACTCAAATTCGGATTATACGTAGTTTTATAAAAAATGAGTGAGTCTTCCTCAAGTAGTGAGCATGAAAGTATAAGTTGCACCTTCTCATAGAGGGTGACAAAAGTAGAGTGCGGAAGCAACCCAATTTTATGCTCGAGTGACGTATCTACATACTTTGAATCCCACGCTGCGCTCGGGATTCTACTTTTCGCACCGCTCTGGATTCAAAGAAACACTCTCGCCTTTAAAATAGTTGTTTGCCCCCGGGCAAACAATCTACTATTTTGGTAAAAAAATTCATACGTATTTTTTAGTTGAGGTTTCAAATTCAAATCTCACTACTGACCAGCGGTATATAATGAAATTTAGTTCAATATTATTGACCGGCTAGATCCTTGGGCTAAAATGACTTGCTTTAGGTTAGGCTTGCACGACATTTAATTTGACATTATCGTAAAGCGGGATAATTGAGTAACACACTCAGTAGCAAGTATTTAATTTTTACAATTCAACAACATTCATTGCGTTATTTACTTTGTTGAGCAGACACATTTTTCGAACATAAGAATCAATAGATTAGTAATATACTTCAAAATCATTCAGATTGTGATTGATGGTGTGTTACGGAATTAGGGTGCGGGTGACGTAAAAATACATTATTGTCTTTCGTTCCACAATTAAGGAAAAAAAAACATGTGCATTTGTTGAGTAAAATATCTCTAGACATTGTTGATGTGTGTATTACTTATATACATATAGTAATACTTTGAATGTGTAGGATTAAAAAGCACTTATTATTATTATTTGTGCTGTCATGAAACAAATAGTAAACAATGATTTTACAAAATGTAAGTGTTGACTCACCTAACTAAAGGTCATTATGCTACGTTTTACTTGTATGAGAATTTTACAATTTTAAAGAATTGAGACTGAAATTTTTGTTTTAACAGGCAAAAGACTACAAGAATGGGTCTGTGTGGTGATTTGTTGCACGTTGTGTGTGTGTGCTGGTATTCTCATGGCCAGACACGTACAAGCGGATGCCTCATTATTTTTAGCGGCAATTTCTGGTGTTCTAACAGCAGATTTTGCTTCAGGCGTAGTGCATTGGGCTGCTGACACTTGGGGAGCAGTTGATCTACCTGTCATAGGCAAAGTAATAATTATGCTCATTAAAACTTTTACGTACTTATTGTTGGCTATGTTCTTGTTACTGTTCTATGTCTATACATATGCTTAATATTATCTATATCTATGCCACTCATTGCAGATATTTTGTGTTCCATATAAATCATTTGTCATTTCTTGATACAAGTACACGTACATTTGCTATCAAAGATTAGATAAATAGAATTTGTATAACGAAAACGAAAATAAATACATTTGACATAATTGTTCTTAAAAAGTACTTAAATGCTAAGTCATGTAAAATTAAGGCACTCACCAACCACATCCCATAAGCAGCGTGCCGCTTTAATGGCGACATTAATTTAACACACGTTTATGGTTTCACGTTTTCGTTTTATTAAGATATTTTAATTTAATTAAACGTTATTATTTATTGATTTATTTAGAATTTACTAAAATAGCATCTTGGAGCAACATTTACTTAAATAACTGTAGCGCAGAGGTCATTTGCTGGGGTCACGGATCATAACATCGCATCGATGAAATTAAAGCGAATAACGTGCAAAAGTAGGTGAAGGAAAGAGAGAGAGCGCTATGGCGGCAAACGGGCGGCATGGTTGGCGCGTGGCGTCCCCTCCACCCGCCACGCGCTTCTAACTCAGGTTCTTCTTTCTAGTGCTAGCCGGGCCCGTCTCTTTCACACACTTGTTCATACTCGTACGCACAAATATTACGAGTTTACGACAGCGTAATGTTTTTGTGAATGTTTCCGCGAAAATGTCGCCTACCTATTGTTTTATTATTCACTAGCTTTCGCCCGCGGCTTTGCCCGCGTGGATGTCGATAAAAAACAACTTCCTTCTCTATCAGCAGCATTCCCCCAAAACATTATACCTTATCTTAGTTGGAACTACTTGGAACCAACTGCAACGTAAGCGTGGTAAACAGATAGGAGTGCAGTTTGATTTACAACTTTACGGAGGATATAGATAGCGTATAAATACCAACTTCGTTTTGTACCTAGGAGGGCTGCACTAAAAGTATAGGGAATGGAATATTTCCACTGTTCCTGTCATATTAAAATCTTTTTAATTGAAAACTCCTTGGTTTTAAAAATCGAATACCATTTATTTATTTAAAAAAATATTCTCGGTCTTGTCACAAGGTTTAGTCAAACTTGTTTAGTCGTTGAGAAAATGGAATTGACTCGAGAAAATTCAAGAGCGATGATTTATTATGACTTTCGAAGTGGTTTAACACAAAAACAGTATGTTGACCGGATGATTTCTGCATTTGGTGATGAAGCCCCATCCAAAACCACAATTTATAGCTGGTTTGCTGAATTTCAACGTGGACGTGTCAAGCTCAGTGATGATCCCCGTCAAGGTCGTCCAAAAACTGCAGTCACCCAAAGAAAACGTTGATGCTGTGCTTAAGCTGATTGAGGAAGATCGACATGTGACATACCGCGAAATTCAGGCAACTTTAGACATTGGCATGAGTCAAATACAAATAATCTTGCATGAACAATTAGGTGTAAAAAAGTTGTTTTCCCGATGGATACCGCATTCGCTCTGTGAAGAGCAAAAAGCGGCTCGCGTTACTTGGTGCGTCAGAACTCTCGAAAGATTCCACGCAGGATCCTCAAATGCTGTATACAACATTGTATCAGGTGACGAATCCTGGATATACGCGTACGAACCCGAAACAAAAAACCAGTCACGAGTTTGGGTGTTCGAAAATGAGTTAAAGCCAACAAAAATTGTTCGTTCACGGAGTGTTGCAAAAAAAATGGTGGCCACGTTTGTCTCCAAAACCGGCCATGTTACGACTATTCCTCTTGAGGGACAAAGAACGGTTAATGCAGAATGGTATGCTAGCATTTGTTTGCCACAGGTCGTTTCTGAACTCCGTAAAGAGAACTGCAACCGCCGCATCATCCTCCATCACGACAATGCGAGTTCTCACACCGCGCACAGAACAAAAGAGTTTTTAGAGCAAGAAAACATAGAATTATTAGACCATCCGCCGTACAGCCCCGACCTAAGCCCTAATGATTTCTATACTTTCCCTAAAATAAAGAATAAATTGCGTGGACAGAGATTTTCATCACCCGAAGAAGCTGTGGACGCCTACAAAACGGCCATTTTGGAGACCCCAACTTCTGAATGGAATGGTTGCTTCAATGATTGGTTCCATCGTATGGAAAAATGAGTCAAATTTCGCGGAGAATACTTCGAAAAGCAATAAATATATTTTTAAATAGTAATGTTGTGTCACTTCTTTGATTCCCGAAATTTTCAGTGCCGCCCTCGTACTTGGTCAATAAACGTGTCCCTCCATTTCATGTCTAAGTCTATTTGAAAGAAATTTTGTATTGTTTATTTTTTCTACGTTTTTGTTCTTAAATAATAATTGATGTATACCAACTATTGAGTTATTCAAGGTAAGCAGTAAAATTCTCCCGAAAACTTAATTACCCCTTTTTCCGATTCTCGAAAACTCTATTTTTTTTTTTCTTTTTTCTGTCGTAAGTATGAGCACTGAGGTTCGAGTTAATCGAACCGCGCGTTAAGATTCTTGAATACAAACTGAAATCCCCAAGAACCCAAAAAAACCCTGACTCCTTAAAATCCTTTTGAGGGCTAGTTTTAAAAACGCAAAAATTATGACAAACTTTGTTATTTAAGTAATGACTGCATCGTTAGTCTAGTTGTCACAAGTGCGACTGCTGAGCATGAGGGGTGGGTTTGATTCCCAGGTCGGGAAAAGTGTTATTGGATTTTTAATTAGGAATTTCTCAGTAGCAGCCCGAAGTCTGGATTTATACCCGGGTGATGGCAATAGACTCGCCCCCTATTACATGGTACTTAAACAAAACTGGCGAAATGTGGGTGTACTAAAGGTACACCTCTATCTAACCCTTTGGGGATTGCAGCTTTTGGGCTTTTTGGGGCTTTGGGTTATGTAAATAAGTACTCGGGCCAAATTTCAAGTTTATATATCAAAAATAATAAGATTCTGTTCATACAAACTATATAGCCCCTTTTTACGCACTCAAAAGGGTAAATTGTTCAAACATCTTTTTGACGTTTGTATTATTGGATTGATAGGCTATTTATACTAATTTTCAAGTTAATCAAGCCAACCAGTAAAATCCTCCCTTATATATTGACTATCCCTTTTCACCCCATTATTAGGGGCAGATTTTCAAAAAAACCTGATACAAGTTATTCTTTTTTTTTGGTTTTCAGTAAAAAATACTGAGTTTCAAGTTAATCGGACCGCGCGTTAAAATTATTCCACAAAAACTTTGATATCCCCCAATCCCCCTTTAGGGGGTAGTTTAAAAAAACAAAAAAATTACAAACTTTTTATTTTACTTAGCCGGTTAGTTTCAGGTTTATCAACTCAAGGAATAAGATTTTTCATACAACCAAATCCTCCTTTTCACCCCCTTAAAGGTCGAATTCCCAAAAACCCCTTCTTAGCTGATGCCCACAGTGTATTCCCGTTGTCCCCGTTTGCCGAATCCCCGTCACGGGGACAGCAGGACGTTATTAAATTTGTTTCCCGTTGTCCCCTTATCGTAAGAAGTAAACCTTTTTAAATCGAAACAGCTAGGTTAGGTTAGAACTGTGACCACACAACGCACGAGCCGAGCGAGCGGAGCGACTGGTGCCGCGGCAGCGGCCGGCGAGTGTCAGAAACATATTTTTGAATGTAAAACCAAACCACGGGGACAACGGGAAGTATTTTTAAATATTTAATTGAAGTACCGCTGTCCCCGTAGGACGGGGACACGGCGTACGGGGACAACGGGAATACACGATGCCCACGTCATAATTTGGAGTTAATCAAGCCACGCAGTAGAATCCCCCCTTGTAAAATTGACTACCCCTTTTCACCCTGTTAGGGGTCAATTTTCGAAAAACGGATAAATTTTATTCTTTATTTCTGGTTTACAGTATAAGTACTGAGTTTCAAGTTAATCGGACCACGCGTTAAAACTCTTCCATACAAACTTTGACATCCGCAAACCCCCCTTTAAAAACTAAAAATGACACACTTTATAATTTACTTAGGTTTTGTATTTGTGCCAAGTTTTAGGTTTATTAACTCAAGATTTACCCCCCCTTTTTCACCCCTTAAAGGTCGAATTTCGAAAAATCCCATCTTAACGGATACATAGTTTCCAACCATAAGCCGAAATATTAGTGATTTTGACTTAAAAAGAACTTTCATTAAAAATAAAATTTTATCCCCCTTTTCACCCCTTAGGGGTTGAAATACGAACAACACCGTTGCGTTAGCTTCCAACCATAAGCCTAGATAATAAATTTAGTGATTTTACTTCGAAAATTAAGGACTTTTCATACACAACATCATCTCCCCACTTATAAATTTAATTTTAAATTTTGTATGCTAAGTAGCTTCTTTAAAATCAAAATCAATCAAGTCATTTATTCAAACTAGGCTGAGAATCAGCACTTTTCGAACGTCAAACATTACATGAGACAGTCTCCCAAAAACGCCCACCCTTCACCACTTCCTAGTGCTTTAGCTGGGAAGAAGAAGTGGCGCAACAAACTCCCCAGCAGCACAGCTGTCTGTTCGCATATAAAACTTGAAGCTATACAATACAATATCAAATAATTTGCATTACGCGACACAAAACGTTAAATTAAATTATTTGCCTTATGTTAGCTAGCACACACCATTATACAAAATATATATATATAATAATCGTCGAAAACTATACTCAAGCAGAAAAAACGTAAACAAAACGTATCTAAATAAAAGCCTCCAGGCATAATGGGCGTGCCCGCTAAATAAAGCTACAGCTATAACTCGAAGTCACAAATGATAAACTAGCACCTTCGAAGTAAAATAAACATAATAAATAAATTGTCAGCCTATACACAAAATTTGAAGATCCTAACTTCAAAACTGACGGACTTTCATATAAACTTCTATCCCCTATTTTACCCCTTTAGGAAGTAAGTGAAATTCCCGAAATCCTTTCTTATTGGATACTTACTCTTCAAAAAGAACATACCCTCCAAGTTTCATGTCACTAGGACCAGCGGTTTAGGCTGTGCGTTGATATATCAGTCAGTCAGTCAGTCAGTGAGTCGGTCAGGACTTTGAATTTTATATACAGGGTTACAGGGAAAGTCGTACTGAATATTAAAGGATGTTATTATTCAGGTCATTTCCGATGAATTTCATTCTGAAATAAAATGTCCGAAACTTCATTGTTTAAAAGTGCCAGGTTGTAAGCCGGATTCTTTTGTATCGAAATTCTGTTATGTTGTACTACCAGATGGGCCTATTCTAATAACATTATTTTAAGATTTTATGAACAAACCTAGTAGATGATATACCTTTTTGAATAGCTAAAGAGACGTAGAACTTTGTAAAGTTATTCGTAGAATAAGTTCCATACAATTTTTTTTATTAAAAGCCTGTTAAAGTTAAGAACACTCTATTAGAAAATTCATGATGCTAACCGTTGTCGAGCAGTTTTTTAAGCTGTTAGTAGTAGGTTCAGTTTCTGTTGATCATTTTTATTAATGGACATGTCCTCTAACTAGATACATCAAAAAAACCGACTCTAGGAGCTCTAATCCCAAAGAAAACGACTAAAAGCCAAAAAATAAAGGATTTTTAAAAATAATCTTTAAAATTTAATATCTCCATAACGGTTAAGTTTCGGACATTTTATTTCAGAATGAAATTCATCGGAAATGACCTGAATAATAACATCCTTTAATATTCAGTACGACTTTCCCTGTAACCCTGTATATAAATTTTTGTTTAATTAGGACAGTAATTAGATTAAGATACTGCGCTTTGATTTGTTTTCGTTAGTTTTCTACCTAGTAGGTACATCTTCTGCGACAAGGACGCTTTTATTTATATTATTAGTGCTTCTGTAAACCTGTGATCGTGAACTCGTGTCAAGACGATGTGTACACGGAAAACATCGACGCAGTAAAACATTTACTCCTTCGAATAACGAACGCGCTTAAGAAATTAAGGGAAATTTTCAAAAAAGCGGTATAACATGAAACGCCGTTTAGCCTTTTGTATCCGCCAATGCGGTGGTCACATTTAAAAATTTAATGTTTGAAATAAAGACAATTTAATAAAAGTAGTGATTAATGATGATAGTAGCTATGTGAATATTAGCTTATAAGAAAGGATGATAAGTGATTACGCACTTTCGGGCTGCACTCGGCCACTCGCATTGCCGGATCGGACCGATCGTACAACGCGCTTTGATTGGAGCGTGCGAAGTGAAACGTTGTTGCTCCGAGTAGAACGTACTGATCCTCATTTAGAAGCCGGGGCGCCCAGCGGACTCTCCGTCCGCTTACCGGCCCATCGTGCTGCTCGACGAGGTGGACAAGCTCTTTGAAAGAGTTATTGCAGAGTCGGGCGGCTGGTACGGGTGGGGCCGGATTTGGCGGAGAGCCAGTTTGGTTTCCGCAAGGGGCGCTCTACGGTGGATGCCATCATGCGCGTTCGAGCCCTCACGACAGGGGATGCTGTGGCCCGGGGTGGGGTCGTCTTAGCGGTGTCTGTTGACATCGCCAATGCGTTTAACACCCTGCCCTGGAGTTTCATCAGGGAGGCACTTCGGTATCACCGGATGCCGACCTACCTCTGTCGTGTGGTCGAGGCCTATTTGACGGACAGGGCCGTCATCTACCCCGGTCACCAAGGAGAGTGGAACCGGCGAGAGATGACGTGTGGTGTCCCACAGGGATCGGTTCTGGGGCCGCATCTGTGGGACATCGGGTACGACTGGGTGCTGCGCGCCGAACTCCCCAGTGGCGTCAGCGTAGTCTGCTACGCTGACGACACGCTGGTCCTGGCACAGGGGAGTTCACTTCAGGCGGCGGCCGAACTGGCGGAACGTGGGGTTGCGACAATCGTCGATAGGATACGGCAATTGGGACTCGAGGTGGCATTGCACAAGTCCGAGGCCATGTGTTTTTATGAAACGGAACGGAACGCGCCACTGTCGGGTTCCCAGATAACGGTGGGAGGGGTTCACATCGGCGTCGAGTCGACGATGAAGTACCTGGGACTCATCCTCGAGAGCCGGTGGAACTTCGTCGAGCATTTCCGACGTTTGGCTCCCAGACTGGAGCGGGCCGGGGCTGCCTTGAAGCGGCTCCTGCCCAATCTGGGGGGTCCAAACGCCTCCTGCCGGAGGCTCTATGCGGGGATCGTGCGGTCCATGGCCCTATACGGGGCACCAGTGTGGGCGCGTTCACTGAGGCTGCGACCAGCCCAGCGGCTGAACGCGTCCCAAAGGGTCATGGCCATCAGGCTGGTACGGGGTTACCGCACGGTCCCCCGTGAGACGGCGAGCCTCCTTGCTGGATTGCCGCCATGGGATCTGGAGGCGAAAGTTCTCGCGCACATTGGGTGTGGTGCGAAGAGGCGAAACTGGAGGGGTGTAACTCCGCTGCCGCAAGAAATCGCGGCACAGCGGATGGAGCTCCGGCAGGATCTCATGGCGACATGGAAAGTGCGATTGTCGCAACCCAGTGCTGGGCACGCCACAATTGCGGCGGTAAGTCCCCTCTTTCAGGAGTGGCTAGAGAGGCACCACGGCGTCCTCACCTTCCGCCTGACGCAGGTCCTCACCGGACACGGTTGTTTCGGGAGGTTCCTGATCAGGATAAAGCGGGAGGAAACGCCCGGAGGACACGGTGGAGCATACGGTGGTGGTCTGCTCTGCTTGGGCGGAGCACCGCCGTGTCCTCACGGAGGCGATCGGCGGCGACGATCTCTCGCGTCCGGCCCTGGTTCAGGCCATGGTTTGGAGCGAGAGTGCATGGGAGGCCGTCACCTCCTGCGAAACAGTAATGCTCGCGAAGGAGGAGGCGGAACGCGTGAGGGTGAGGCAGGGTGCCTGCCCTTCCGCCCTTAGTCGCCGCAGGAGACGCCCTGGGCGTCGGGAATCGCAGGCCGATTCCCGGCCACCGTAGGCGCGGGCTTGCGGACGGTGAGCGATGGGTAGCTCGCCGTTCGATAAGGACCAGGCCCGGGTCGACGGCGCGTTGTGTTCCACGCGCGCCTCAAAGAGACGTCAGCACCAATTGACGGGGTCCGAAAGGGCCAATGCCTGCCAGGGTTACGAGCCTGTCCGAAAGGGATATCGTGGCCCTGGCACACATTTGAAGGAACACGGTGGATTTTAGTCAGTAAAAGTCTGACACTCCCTCCCGCTCCGCCCAGAGCGGGAGAAGTTATTTGATGATTTCCCACCCAAAAAAAAATAAGCTATTAAGTACTAAGTAGCGTCATGAATGATTTTTTCCACAGAGTGATCCCAATTTTGGTTACTTCATCATTATTTAGTTTGTTTGAAAATTTGAATTTTTTATTTACGAATAATTATTTTATCTTATTATATTTTTATGATTTCTGGCCACTAGCCCTACCAGTGTGTTAAATTAATGTCGCTATTGTAGCGACACGTAGAAATACCAAAAGTTTGAATTTACCACGCTCTGCGATCTACTACAGCCACGCTAATCTATAGTCTGTTCCAAAAGTATCCGATGTTAATATAAACAAATAGATCAGAAAACGTACTTCTGGATGTCAATTTGTAGTGCCATTTACAAATTGAGTGCTTTGATTTGATTATATGAATACTTAAAACCCGAAATTTCTAATTTTAAATCGCCAGATATTTTACATTTAACAATTGAAATTAATTTTGTGAATTTGGTGAATCCGCAACTGTAGCCCGCAAAAATCAAAATTTTCTTAAATTTTTAGGTTTCCGTAATCAACAAGGAACCTTAATAGTTTCGCCATGTCCATCGGTCTGTCTGTCCCCGACTTAGCACAAAGACTCTTAGTACTAAAAAGCTGTAATTTGGCATGGGTATACCTACATATTAATCACGCCAACAAAGTCGTAAAATAAAACCTAGAATTTTGTTTTTATGGTTAAAAAAAAATCTGATCCCCCACTTTACGTGTAAGGGTACCTCCCTTACACGTAAAGTGGGGATCAGATTCTTTTTTCTCGTTTATTTCGTGGTGTGGGGTAACGTTGGATGGCCGGTCAAAAATATTGCGGGTCTGTGAAGACCATTTTTTCAATTCAGGTTTCCGTTTACGTAATATTTAAAGTGCTATTTTTTGTTAGTGTCAAGTGTCCCCCTTTTTATTTTTTTGCGTGGGAAAAATTTCAAATAACTTCTCCCGCTCTGGGTGGAGCGGGAGGGCGTGTCAGACTTTTACTGACTAAAACCCACCCGTGTTCCTTCCGTTGCCTGTGTGCCAGGGCCACGATATCCCTTTCGGACAAACCCGCAACCCTGGCAGGCATTGGTCCTAACGGTTACCCCGTCAGTTGGTGCTGACATCTCTTTGAGGGGCGCGTGGAACACAACGCGCCGTCGACCCGGGCCTGGTCCTCGTCGCACGTCGAGCAATCCATCGCTCACCATCCGCAAGCCCGCGCCTACGGTGGCCGGAAATCGGCTTGCTACTCTCGACGCCCGGGGTGTCTCCTGCGGCGACTAGGGGCGCGAGGGCGCGAACCTTGCCTCTCCCTCACGCGTTCCGCCTCCTCCTTCGCGAGCATTACTGCTTCGCAGAAGGAGGTAACGGCCTCCCATGCACTCTCGCTCCGAACCATGGCCTGAACCAGGGCCCGAAGCGAGAGATCACCGCCGCCGATCGCCTCCGTGAGGACACGGTGGTGCTCCGCCCAAGCTGGGCAGACCTTCACCGTATGCTCTACCGTGTCCTCCGGGCGATCCACACAGTGGTGACACCCGGGCGTTTCTTCCCGGTTTATCCTAAATAGGAACCTCCCGAAACAACCGTGTCCGGTGAGGACCTGCGTCAGGCGGTGGAGGACGCCGTGGCGCCTCTCTAGCCACTCCTCAAAGAGGGGACTTATCGCCACAGTGTCCACCCCTGCCAACTAAATGGTTGTTTTTGGATATTTATGTGAAAAGAATCATGGCAGTAGTACAAGGTGTCCAGAAAGGGTATCGGGTATTTGTTTTCGCGCCATATTCGAAACGGGGCGTCTAAAGGGTGCGGGGAGGGGTTCGTGGCGTCCGCCATTTTGTGGAGTTTTAGTCACGATGGAACAGTACTCGGGGACGCATCGCGCATTTTGCGTACGAGCGTATTATCGTAATGGTGATTCAATAGTGACTGCTCAACGTCTCTATCGTGCGGAATATCGTACACGCCACGCGCCAAGTGACGATAGCATTAGGAAATGGATCAGGATGTTCGAGAATACAGGTGCGACAGTTAAAATTCAAAACTCTGGTCGTCCTCGTACAGTTCGCGATGAAGAAACAATTGAAGAAGTTGAGGCGTCGGTTCGTCAAAATCCGTCTTTATCCATCCGAAAGCGAAGCCAAGCGTTGAACATAAAAAAATCGTCTTTACATTCGATTTTAAAGAAAGACTTACATCTAAAAGCCTATAAAATTCAATTGGTTCAAGAATTGAAGGATACGGACTATGCTAATCGACTGAATTTTGCGAACGAAATGCTGCAGCGATTTAACAACTTTAACAACATACTGTTCAGTGACGAAGCAAATTTTCACCTGAATGGTCATGTTAATAAGCAGAATTGTCGGTACTGGGCAGTGGAGAATCCGAGACGAAAGCATGAACGACCCCTGCATAGCCCAAAGGTCGTTGTTTGGGCCGCTATGTCTGCTAAAGGCATAATTGGTCCTTATTTTCATGAAGATCAACGAGGCCGAGCAATTAATGTGAATAGTGACCGTTATTGCGATATGTTGCGAAATTTTTTGGTCCCAGAGTTGCAGGAGTTTGCAGGTTTCAACTCAAGAACGTGGTTCCAGCAAGATGGGGCCACTTGCCATACCTCAAATGACTCAATGGAAGTTGTTAACGAATTATTCCCTAATAAAGTCATTTCGCGAAGGGGTAACATCAACTGGCCTCCCAGAAGCCCCGACCTTAGCCCACTTGATTATTTTGCATGGGGATACCTTAAAAGTAAGGTTTATCAAAACAATCCGACGAATCTAACCCAGTTAAAGCAAAACATCAGGTCAGAAATGGCAGCAATATCAATAGCTATGTGTCAACGTGTTATCGCCAATCTTCGTTTCCGTTTAGAAGAGTGCCAGCAACATAACGGTCATCATTTGGATAACATCATCTTTTCCAAATAATTCTCCAATTCATATGCTAATAATAAACAATAAACTTTTTTATTGGATACAAATAATTTTTGTTTCATTGAACTTACAAATACCCGATACCCTTTCTGGACACCTTGTATATAAAACGAAATTAAAAGGAAAACTCACAGCTAAGTAGGCTTTACAAGTTAACGAGTAATAGTTGGCCAAATTAAATTGCAGTTGGAGAATTGACCTTGACGTGTATCGATTTAATGGAGAACATGTTTTTCAACTACAATGTTAAGTTTGTTCTTGGGATAAATTCGTCGCCAACACCGCAAAGGGGCGAACCTCATACAAACGGTCAAAAAATTGTTAAGTATACAAAAATGCTCCATTTGTCGAGCTCTATGTCGTCACAAAAGGGCAAAGCTCTAAGTCCCGTATTACAGAAGGTTACTCAATACTCAAGCATTACTTAAAACTAGATTCAAGCCATTTGATTGGTTGAAACTAGTTTTAAGTAATGCTATTTCTAAGACTAATAGAAACGAAAAAAGATTGACGGCGTATCTCAAAATCAGTTCTAGGGAAATTTCACAAAAAGGCGAAGCTCGAAGTTCGCCTTATAGCGGCGACATCTCGCGAGTAATGCAGAAAGCCCTAGACCAAAAAAAGACCAATGTAGTCTTTGTGCTGCTTATCACGATGGATTACCTGAGACTAAATCGAATTTAAAATTATGTTAAACGTACTACGGAAAAGTAAACTTAAAGACACAGACAAGCAAGAAGCTTCTGCAGAAAACCCCCAACTAAGTAGTTTGTGCATCTTTTGATTTGCAACAAGTCATGTTCTTACCCATTACTAAAGAAGGAACAATATTTTATAAAAGACAGCTTTCAGTGTAGGTATAATTTCACAATTTACAATATAGCAAATCGAGATTGTTATTGCTTCACTTGGCCTGAAACAGAAAGTAGACGCGGGTCTTCAGAAATTGCTACCGTTGTATCTATGTTCCTTTATGAACATGACGTTGCAGGTTCTAAGTCAATAAGTTTGTATGCGGTTGGATGTGCAGGGCAAAATAAAAACTCGAGAGTCGCTTCTGCTCTGCTTTACTGCATTAATAACGTTACACATCTGCCAACTATAACTTTAAGATTCTTTGCTCAAAGCCACGGACAGAATGAGGGAGAGAGTCATTGCATCCTCATATCATGTATTTATTACCTTTCTAGTCCGTCTAGATTAACGATTTATATGAAACAGTGTTTGAAATACCAAATTGTTTTTATTTGATGTTAATTTGGTGTTTTAAAAATATGAATAAGTCAACAAGTTTGCGATCTCATTATAATAACTTAGAATAAATATTTATGTTTGTATGGAGTATAGTGTTTAGGGTTCCGTACCCAAAAGGTAAAATGGGAACCCTATTACTAAGGCTCCGACGTCTGTCTGTCTGTCCGTCTGTCATCAGGCTGTATCTCATGAACCGTGATAGTTAGACAGTTGAAATGTTCACAGATGCTGTATTTCTATTGCCGCTATAACAACAAATACTAAAAAACAGAATAAAATAAATATTTAAGGGGGCTCCCATACCATACCAGTTTTTGCTCTATATTGATAACGGCAACAGGTAGATGCTTGAAATATTCACAGAATATTTGGTTATATATATTCACTTTAAAAATAAATAATTAAATTAAAATAAAACAACCATTTAAAGGGGGCTCCAATACAACAAACGTGATTTTTTTTGCCATTTTTATAGATAATGGTACGGAACCCTTCCTGCGCGAGTCCGACTCGCACTTGGCCGGTTTTTTTTAAATTTAAAACAACGCATATTATCATAATGCATCGAGACGTAACTCGTAAGAGAATATTAGATAAACGGTATGTCTTGGTGATAAAGAGGCGCGACGAAATGGCGTATATTTTTTCTCGGCTTTTCCTCGGAAAACCTGGCATTGTAAATTGTTATGTTTGTATTAATTTTGTAGTCCTGTTTCCGTAGTACACCTTCGCATTTCATTTTGTTTATTATTATAATATTTTTTTTTTAAATCATCAAAATAAGCGCATCATCGGGAGAAAAAAATAGTTTTTTGGCTCTCCTGTAAAATTTTCTTATTTGAGGTTCGCCCCTTTGCGGTGTTGGCGACGAATTCATCCCGACTACGGAACCCTTCATTGTTTATCTAACTTTATGAACTTTGATCAATGATAGCACTTTAAGAACGTAAAACGATGCGTAGCGAGACTGGCGTCACAAAAGCAATGTGGAGACTCGATTCATGCCATGTTATGTTGAATCATGGTTTAAGGCTTCTACATACCAGCGCGACTTGTCGCGCGACGCGACACGGCACAAAGGCCCCGCGTGTCGCGGAACGAGCGGTGCCTTTGTGTCGCGTCGCATCGCGCGACAAGTCGCCCCGGTATGTAGAAGCCTTGAATCGTATGAAAAATCAAATCAAATATTTATGAGTTTAGGATTTTGAATTTCAATAAAAACATGACTAAATAGTATTTTTCTAAATCCGTCTCTATGTAAGTTTGACGTATTTGAACGCTTTTTTATCAGCACAGCCAGGCAATTTCACGGAGCTCCGCGCGTCTTGAATACTATTTGCGAAGTGCGTTAGAAATGATAGACTTAGAATCGATTAGAAAGTAATTTTTATGAAGGTACTAGAAAATTTGTTCTAGTACTTTTACAGAGGGGGAAGTGTTCGCAAGGGTTCTCCAGTGTTATATTCTCTAAGCTTAGAACCATGTTTCCTGAAAGTAATATACACATCACATACACATCTTAGACTGACACGAATACATTTTTTATTGTCGCCTTGTAACTTACATTGCGTACACACGGCTACATATCAAGCTATACATATCCAGTTTATGCTAACGAACGTCTTATTGTACTGAATTCTTATACAATGCGAGATCAGCCTATACTTACTGGAAACATAGCTTGATAAATGTAGCCGTGTGTACAAATACAAACGCTTTTAAAAGTGAGTATTTAAATAGGTAGGTAGCTGTACGAGTATTTTACCATTCTGGCGAATCATTAAAATGCTCTTGTTTAGCCTCACATGCGGCAACCCGAAGGATCGAGTTACGTGCAGTTACCTACTTGCTTACTGCTTAGTGGAAATGCACCTTTACAAGAAACTCAATTGAAACCTTATCCCTGCTGTTTAAGAGTTTAAAATTTTGCAAAAACCCATCGTAATTCTCTCATCTTTGCTTTATCTGTTACAGAATTTCCTGCGCCCATTTCGTGAACATCATATCGATCCGACATCAATTACTCGACACGATTTTATCGAGACTAATGGCGATAACTTCGCGATTACCATTCCTGTTTTAGCAAGGATTGTGTGGCAACTCCATACCTATGACGACGAAAACATCAATGCACAATTTCATTGGATTGCTTATTGGTATTTGTGCTGTATCTTCGTAGCAATGACCAATCAGGTATCTTTTTTTTTTACATTTTTGAATATGGATAGTGGACTAGGGACAGTGGGGGTACAGTCAACAGTGAAACGCGGGAGACAATGTAAGGATCTACTTTAAATTTGGAATTTTAACGTTTTTGCGCTCGTTTTAGGGTTCCGTAGCCATAAGCCAAAAACTAAACCTCGGTGTGCTCTTTTTCTGTCCGTCCGTCTGGATGTTACACAGCCATTTTACTCTTAGGCTATAATCACTATATCGATGAAAATTTTAAAAAGGGGTAGGTATTCTGTGCATATAATTATGTATTAATTACAAAAAAAAAAATAATTAGCAGTGGCTCTTCCCTGCCACTAATTGTTATTTTTGGTTGGTAACCGAGGGATGAAAAAAAAATTCAACGATCAATTCCATAATTATAAAGATAAGTCACTTTTATATTTCAGTAATTTGTTTTTATATTTTCAGTTACAGTCGCAGTAATGACTTTGTTTTTCATATTTTTTTAGAGAAATACTATAAAATATTAACTAATTAAATTGCGGTCGTTAAAATTAATACTGTGCATGTGTAAATATTCATCCCAACTACGGAACCCTTCACTGTGCGTGGTCAGATACACGGTACTTGGCTGGTTGTTTTATTTACCGGCATTGTAGTACTTAGTTGAATGTTTCATTAAATCGCTGTCAATGTCACAGTGGTCGATTTATTATTACAACAAAATAGTTTTGTACAGTAAAAAGTTGATATAACTGCGCATATCCAAAACCAACCATTTATCGATGTATACAATGTTTGCTTTTGGGATAAATTTATCCCAACTACGGAACCCTTCATTGTGCGCGGTCCGACACGCACTTGTTTATACTTAAATCTGCGCAGTGGTGCCCAGTGATAACGCCCCCGATATAGGTACGAGTTGTAGGTCGTAGGAACGAACTTCGAACCCAGACAGGCGCTTTACTTTGTGTAAATAATTTCTCCACCACTGCTCTCAAAACGGTGATGGAAAAACATCGTGAGGAAACCGGCATGTCCTACCTGTACCTTTTCATTTCGTTGTAGGTACCCCCCAGTGTCCTTAAAAATAGTATTAAGAACCGATTCGTATTTTATTTAACATACCTATTACAAATAAACTGTTTTTCAGATCCATAAATGGTCCCATACATATTTTGGTTTGCCAATATGGGTGGTGTGGTTACAAGAATGGCACATAGTGTTGCCACGTCGTCATCATCGTATTCACCACGTAGCGCCGCACGAGACTTACTTTTGCATCACCACTGGCTGGCTCAACTGGCCTTTGGAATTACTTCACTTCTGGTCTATACTAGAGACTTTGATAGAAGCAGTAACTGGTTGTAAACCCCGAGCTGACGACATGAAGTGGGCGCAGAAACGTTCCTAGAACATAATGTCCAGAATGGTATACATTTTTTATAAGTACAACTAACACTCGTCCACATCTACTGAATCAATTAATAAGCATAGGTTTAATATTTCGCTATGAAATTAATTAAGGGATATTTAACTGATCCTCTAAAAACTTATTGACCTTCTAATGATTTACACTTTTTTAAATGAATGAACCACTTGAGCCTCTTTTTACATTTCTGGACTTTTCTCAGAGCTTGTCAGGGTAACTAGTGTACCCCGACCAAACGTTGGATTGGCTGGGTTAGAACTATGATCAACCACGCGTGAGCCAAATTGTTCGCAGTAACTAAGCTGGGACACCCGACCGAGTTAGGTAATGTTATAACTGTGACCAACTACGCGCGAGCTGAGCGAGCGAAGACAGGCGGTGCCGCGGCAGCGGGTGGCGCGCGGCGAGCGCTTCGTCCAAGTTGGTCGCAGTTACTTTCTTGGCTATTTAGTATTTTTAAGACCCCAAAATAGGAATTATTAGAGGTTTATGAAAACGGTACATTCATTATACCTACCTATTAGAGTGTTCAATTCGATTTTTAGGAAAATGGGCATTACTTGAGGTTTGATAAAATACATACCATTAAATAGTAGTTTTATATTGCTTAGAAAAACATTCTAACCAACCCGCCATCGCCAGTAGTGATAATAACATGAATTGGATCATAATGAATTAAGATTTAGATAGTGTGATTATACAGGATACTTGTATGTAACATTAGGAGCGCTGTATGTAAATTCGAACGGCCTAGATATAAATGAGACAAGTAGTAAGTTTAACAAAAACTCACTATTGAGATATTTCTACTGGTGCATATTTGATTAATTTTATATCTATTGGCTATTGGCGGGTGACTAAAATCCCATACTTTGGTGCCCGTTCCTTTTTGTAACCTACCTATTTTGATAACAGATTTTTTTATCCAGTCTTCGGTTCTTGTACCTACAAATATAAAAACTCATATTAAATACAAATAGGTAGGTCATTTTGTTAGGAACTTCTTCTATTAGATAGGTATGTTCAGATCTCCCAACAAAAGCATGCGCTTCGACAATCATCGTCTATCTTCGGAAATACACAATTATGAGATACAACCATGTAAGTACTTTCGTATTTCTAACCGACAAAAAAACGGGAGGTTCTTAGGTCGACGCGTAGACCATAAGTTTTCACGGAGAAGTCCAATTTAATTGAAACCAATTTGAATTAAAACCAAGTGCATTATATTATAACTTTGTATTGTTTTTGTAAAGTGAAAATAATAATACAGGTGTTGGGTAGAAAGTTGGTGATAAACAATTGACCAATTACTTACAACTACCGATGTATATTGTTACCACTCCAGCGACACGTACAGAAAAGAGACTAAACAATAAAGTTACAGATCTCTTAGAACATTTAATTTTCAAAGGACAGTTGTCTACCCTTACTACCTCTATAGCATGAATATTGGAACTTACAATTAACTGAACTATTAATATAAAAAAAATATTTTTAAACAAAAAATAATAATAATGCCTTTACAAAAATAGATAAATGGTAATGTACCTAATAATCTCTTAGATATTCTTAACCAAATAATGTAATTTAATTCTTAAGACTAACTTTTCATTATCACATGAGGACACTCGCTTCTGAATTATAACCAGGGACCGTTCAACCCCGGTTAAGAGTTAAGCCTTTCAAAGGGGTAACCCATTCAATGGGTTACCTTTATCATGATGTAACCCATTGAAAGGGTTTTATACTAGAAACCTATTGAAAGGGTTACATGATAACCCATTGAATGGGTTTTATACTTGAAACTTAGTGAAAGGGTTACATGATAACCCATTTCAATGGGTACTATACCTATTTGAAACCCAGTAACTTGTAAAATGCATAATATTATGTCACTATTTTGTTATTTCGTTATCCGCCCAGCACGCATACGAGGGCGGCACTGAAAATTTCGGGAATCAAGGAAGTGACACAACATTACTATTTAAAAATGTATTTATTGCTTTTCGAAGTATTCTCCGCGAAATTTGACACATTTTTCCATACGATGGAACCAATCATTGAAGCAAACATTCCATTCGGAAGTTGAGTCTCCAAAATGGCCGTTTTGTAGGCGTCCACAGCTTCTTCAGGTGATGAAAATCTCTGTCCACGCAATTTATTCTTTATTTTAGGGAAAGTATAGAAATCATTAGGGCTTAGGTCGGGGCTGTACGGCGGATGGTCTAATAATTCTATGTTTTCTTGCTCTAAAAACTCTTTTGTTCTGTGCGTGGTGTGAGAACTCGCATTGTCGTGATGGAAGATGATGCGGCGGTTGCAGTTCTCTTTACGGAGTTCAGAAACGACCTGTGGCAAACAAATGCTAGCATACCATTCTGCATTAACCGGTCTTTGTCCCTCAAGAGGAATAGTCGTAACATGGCCGGTTTTGGAGACAAACGTGGCCACCATTTTTTTTGCAACACTCCGTGAACGAACAATTTTTGTTGGCTTTAACTCATTTTCGAACACCCAAACTCGTGACTGGTTTTTTGTTTCGGGTTCGTACGCGTATATCCAGGATTCGTCACCTGATACAATGTTGTATACAGCATTTGAGGATCCTGCGTGGAATCTTTCGAGAGTTCTGACGCACCAAGTAACGCGAGCCGCTTTTTGCTCTTCACAGAGCGAATGCGGTATCCATCGGGAAAACAACTTTTTTACACCTAATTGTTCATGCAAGATTATTTGTATTTGACTCATGCCAATGTCTAAAGTTGCCTGAATTTTGCGGGATGTCACATGTCGATCTTCCTCAATCAGCTTACGCACAGCATCAACGTTTTCTTGGGTGACTGCAGTTTTTGGACGACCTTGACGGGGATCATCACTGAGCTTGACACGTCCACGTTGAAATTCAGCAAACCAGCGATAAATTGTGGTTTTGGATGGGGCTTCATCACCAAATGCAGAAATCATCCGGTCAACACACTGTTTTTGTGTTAAACCACTTCGAAAGTCATAATAAATCATCGCTCTTGAATTTTCTCGAGTCAATTCCATTTTCTCAACGACTAAACAAGTTTGACAAAACCTTGTGACAAGACCGAGAATCTTATTTTAAATAAATAAATGGTACTCGATTTTTAAAACCAAGGAGTTTTCAATTAAAAAGATTTTAATATGACAGGAACAGTGGAAATATTCCATTCCCGATACTTTTAGTGCAGCCCTCGTAGCATGACCAATTCTATCTCTACTCTACCCAGGGACCATTTTGGTTACCATTTTAGAAAAACCCATAAGGTGTGGGTAATTTTGAATGGCTTAAATTAAGCCGTTTAAAAGGGTTACCCACACCTTATGGGTTTTTACCGAAAACCCTTTCAATGGGTTACCAAATTTAATTTAAGCCGTTTGTATGGGTTTTTGTTTAACTGCTTAGAAAAACCCTATAGAAAACCCTTTCAATGGGTAACCAAAATGGTCCCTGATTATAATATTCGTATCGTAACGGAGATTAGGTTTTGTTATTCGAAAGACTCGAAACACGCGCGAGTTTAATAATCCACTGGCCATTATAAGTCCCCCTGACTCAGGCCGTGAAAACTAGTATAGCCTACACACATGCTATAAATCCTATATAAAAGTTTCATTATCAGTTAGCTTATTGCCAACATTAAAACGACCAGTGTCATAGTATAGTAACCATTTTAACATCCAAACGAGTGTTATAATGTTGTCCTAAACCCTTACCTACTGTAAGGGTTCGAAAAAGCAAAGGAGATGCATAATTAAATTTAGTACAACATTATAACATTCGTTTGGATGTTAATTTATTTAATTTTTAGGTTTTTGTACCTAGTGAGAATGTGGCTGTTTGATGAGTACATCAAACAGCCACATTGAGTACATCAAACAGCCAAATTCTCACTAGGTACTCAATTCGTGGTATCTTTATGAATTTCAAAAAAAGAACATTGTCATGCACGCGCGTTTCACTATCACAGTGACTTAATAAAAATAAAAAAAACTTAGAGGTTATTCGATAATAGTTTTTGTTCGATAATAGTATTGCAAAAATGTATTACCTACTTTGTTGTTTACAACTTTTATAGAGGATTCATATCATGGGGTAGATAAAATCTTGTATGCAACTGCATAATCAGGTAAGTATTAAAACACTCATGTGATACCTACGCCGAGTGTGATAAACCCATATTCGTGTTTTAATACCCCATAACATACAATAGTTGCATAAATAACTATTAATGGCTAGACTAATGGATAGGTTAAGCTAGAATCAGCTGCAGTGATTTGGAACCCATAAGAGAGCACTAACGCTTTACACTTAAAAAAAGTTCAATAGGCCTTATGTGGTTCGCCTGTTTCATGTATCATTTCATTGATCAAGAGAAATAAATCTGGACAGCAGAAGTGGGCCAAATTTTATAAAATATTTATTCATGTTATTTGTACAGGAGTAAAATTGACCAATATTTTTTGAATGATGATCTAGGTACTCAGTTTCGTATAAAGATCATTTTATTGTATCGCAAGAAAACAATAAACGTAAAGCTGTATCTGACCGGCTCAAGCTGATTCCGCTTTGTTATGTGTGGTCACTTCCCTAATAGGCTATTATTATTTATAAGAAGGAACAATTCCTTCCTATAAAAATTAACATTAACAATTATTGCTATAATTGCACCGAAAACAATTTAGTTAATGATTTTATCTTAGCTTATCTAGGAAAAGTCCGAAAACGTTAATTTGTAGTTCAACTACAAAAAAAAATGCGATTAAGTACAAACTTATTTGCAGTTTGAGAATTGACCGTGACGTACGGGAGAACATGTTTTCCTTGGCCGGTTTTTTTTATTTAAATCTCAGTCGTAGGAGAAGACACTTTTACCTACCGTAAGTACCTATTCCTATTTTATAAACCGGTGCTAAATTTTAAACTAGCATAACTTTTCTTATTTTACTATACAGTGTATTTGGAGATCGATTACAGATTTTTTTATTGTACCTATAAGATTAAAATATTAAATTCACTGGCAGAGCCTAAACCGCCTGGATACAGATTTTCCAGAAGCTTGAATTTTTTTACAACAGTTCCATACCTATATTATGTCGAATGATAAATACAAAACGTTTATGCAATTCAGCTAGTTACATGTACAGTAAATATGGAAAATCGCTAAACGTCGTTCAGCTGTTTTACATAGCGGAGCTATTTTGTAAAACAGCTAGCGGTAGACACCCCGTCTGGTGTTATGATGTCTCTGGGTGCATGAATCAGTTCCTCACTCCCTCCTCCGTAATCCTCGTAATGAGAGAATCGTGATCAACCTTTCCCCTATGTTCCAAAAATTTTACATGGAGCGATTGCCTATCTGACCTCTACAACCCAGTTATTGGGAAACACAATACCCTTAGTAAGACTAGTTGTCAGACTTTCGGGCATCTGACGACCCGTATCGTCCATCGGACACGTTATTAAACGACCTAGGCAAGCGTAGCTTGACCGAAAGAGATCTGATTCCTTTCTGCTGCAAATCTTCAGGATTTGTGAGATAAATTGAGAATTAGGGCCTCCTTAGCCTTACCTAGTTTGTCCTTCGACGATTAACAAGCAGGCCCAAACTTTCTACATAAGTGTGGCATGTTCAAATTTGATTTTGAGATCGGTAATAGGTATCTAATCATAAAAAAATCGTAAAAAATGTTTACTCTTGAAAGTAAAAATAATCTTTTATCTAATCTCTTCTGATCCAATGTGGGTGCTACAAGCTGCAATGGGTGGCTGGTGGTTAAAAATGTGATAATTATCATAAATAAATTAGCTGTGTGACACAACGGCCTAAATATTTTGTAATGTAGGAAAATGCATTAACTTTAACAGTGAACGAACCAAGTACCTAATTATACATAGTAGGTACATACCTACCTAACCAGATACCTATGTTACGGTCGAGCCTGCTTACACAATTTTTTGTGATGTTCAAGAATAAACAATAATCAAGTTAAATAGACAATAATATCTATATGAATGTTGATTGTAACCTGAATATTTAATGAATATTATTTAGTTACACTGATTTAATTGTTAATTAAAAAAGTATAGGTAAATAAATTCTAATTAAGTACCTAATGAAATACCTTTATGAATTACTTATAATATGAAAACGTATTTTTTTTATCATATTTATAATTGAGCATAGGTATGCTCAATTATAAATATGATTAAAAAAAATACCTTAATACCTTACCTACAGTCGTTTACCAGACAAAATTGTACTCTTTACAGAGTGGATTTTTGAGACGGGGCAGTAGGTAGGAGCGCAGGTGCTTTAACCGTTGTAGCTACAGGGAAACGTTCTTGACAGTCCCTTAAGTTTTTCAGTTATTACTATTACTCGTAGTAACTGCATTCACGGATTTTGGAAAAATGGTACCTACAGTTAACTAGAAAAACGTTTATTCTCACGTTAAATTTCCAATCGATGCAGTTCCGTTTAAAGACTTCTGGGGGCCTAAAATCGACGCTTTGGCAGAATTATAATAATATTATGATCTGCATCCCGCAATTCATCTGTTTGACAGCTGCTATTTGACATTAGACTTCAATACAGCAATTCATAATTTGTGGACCATTTTACGAAACTCCATACAAAACTGTCAAACAGATGAATTGCGGGATATGAATTGTACGCAGATCATATGATTCTGCCAAAGCGTCCATTTTAGGCCCCCTGGTCTGGACCAACTGAAGTTAGAGTAGGTATACCTAAGTACCTAGATTCCTATCGCATAAAACGTTTCCCTTATAAGTAACTAACCATCTTATTCAGGATCTTTTACATCGTATCCTATCACATACAAACTTAAATTACATTAATGACAAAGTGTTGTGAAACATTATTATATGTTAACTTTTTTTTTAATAAGTTAACTTTTTTATGAAAAGTCAAGGGGTTTTAGATGGCGTCTAAGAGGTGATCAAAGCATTTATTATCTTCTAACGAAATTACTTTCAGTTTACACTAGGATCATAAATCGAGTTGTCCGTAAGAATGAGCAAAATTGAAAAATGTTTTTTTATGGGGTTCTATTCAAACCTTCCAAAATTTCATTTTGGAAGAAAAAGAGCAGTACAGCAGAAAGTACGTCAAAACAAAAACATTTTTTCTTACAATTTGTATGCACTTGACAACAAACTAAGCGTGGCAAAAATAAATCATAAAAAAGAGCTGAATGGTTCTTAAGACAGTTTCCCCGTAGGTACATACTTCTATCGATTCGGATTTAACCATACTGTCCCAGTTACAAAAAAAAACTCTAAGCTAGTCTACGATGTTCGTTTTTTTTTAAATCTCATCGCAGCCTTCGTGCCTTTCTATGCCAAAAAAACTTAAGGTTTTTTGAAACGGCAGTAAGGGCAGGTACCTTAACTGTGGCACACTTTTCTGCACTAGTGTGGCAATGAAAAGTAAAAAGCACACGTAAAAGCGGTTCATTAGGATCCGATTCGAGCAAGTGTGTTGAAAAAACTTCAAATATTAGCAATAATATTTTGCTTGCGTACATTTTCTTAATACTTACCAACACTAATTTATATTTTATATTTGGGCTAACCGAGCAATGAAAGAAATGTCATGCAATGCTTTAATACTTTTGTGAATGATGTATTCTTGAAACAGATAATTGTTACGTTAAGATAATAAAAACGATAAAAAGTTTATTTTTGTTTTATTTTTCTCAAGTACCTACCTACTGGTTAATACAGTTGCAACTGAGCATGGCCCTATGTTCGATTCTTAGTACGAGCAAAGTGATCCGCAACGTAATGTAGGTGTAGGTATAGTCAACCGCATATCATTGGTAACAAATTAACGTTGCATTGCGGGCCATTAGCCCGAAACATGTCGGGAGGGTTACCCTACAAAACTCAGGACAAACATGTATCTACGCCACTCACCGCTTCATTCTAAATAACATCCCTTCAATTAGTAAAGTCCGTACAATGCGAAAAATATTTTTTTCACAAGAAAAGATTAAAACGATTTTCTCTGAAAAGAGGTCATGTGGAAAAATGTTTAATACAAAAGTTGTAGATCTTTTTATTGCCAACAACTTTTTGCTTTCACTTTTTTTGTAGGAGGTTAATTTTTGCTGCAAATCGTGAGAAACTATTTTTACCCCCAAAAGCTTACCTCATTTTGCCCTTCTATCCTAATCAAATCCTTATCTACGTCCTTGTTTATTCTTTGAAACTATTAAGGTATTATGAAAGTATTATTCACAAAAGGTTTCAACTTCGGTGTTAATTTTAGTAAATAAAAATATGAGTTTAGAACAAAAAATTAAAATATAGATTTTTGAAAATCTGTTTTTTCATCATTTCGCGTTTTCTGGAAAAAATCCGTAGTAGTGCTACTCTTATATTAGGTACATAATCTAAAATGTCTCAAATATGTATCAAACTGAATGAAAGCAAGTCTATCCACATTGACTTCACCAACAAAAAGCCAAAATACATCCCGGTATTCGTCAATAATCAACAACTACCATACGCGAATACTGCTAAGTATCTCGGCATGACCCTGGATGCAAAACTGCGCTGGAAAGAGCATGTCAAAAAGAAAAGAGCAGAATTGGATATTCGGTACAAAAAAATGTATTGGCTACTTGGTAGACAGTCGCCATTGTCAATACCTAACAAATTGTTGTTATATAAACAAATTTTAAAGCCTGTATGGACCTACGGTATTCAGCTGTGACCAGTCAAAGCAATCGTCAAATCATACAACGTTTTCAAAACAAAGTACTAAGGGATATAGTCAACGCGCCCTGGTACATTAGAAACAGCGACCTCCAACGGGACCTCAAGATGGATGTCATAAACATAGTTATACAAAAATATGCAGAAGCGCATGAACACAGACTTCATCATCACGTGAATGTCGAGGCGATCCAACTCCTTGACAACACTGATTTAGTTCGAAGACTAAATAGGGTAAAACCTTTTCCGCCATACTACAAAACAAGATTTATATTTTGACATGTCATAAACCATGGAGCCAGTTTTTGTAATAAGAACGTTACAGTGATTGAAATACCATTCTTTATACAAAACTGAAAGCTTAGTTCGGTACTAAGTTGTCTGTTTTGTGTTTAGGAACTTTACCATAGTCGGAATAAAGTTCGAAATTCAATAATGGCTCCATGTTTTAAACCTGGGTCTGAAGATAAACCTTGTTTTGGAATAAGGGGGAATGAGTTAATTTAGTGCAGAGTAAGTGAACTTAAACTGTAGTGCCAGTGCTGACTTCTCGATCTTAACTTATAGTGAATAAGAAAGACGTTATTGGACGATTTGTTAACTTTATAGTGACTTAGCAGTTTAAGTTATATTTAAATTACTTATTAGCTAATAGGCTAGATTGTAATGTGAATAAATTATCACCAGTTGTGATACTTTATAAGGAAAAAAAAAAAAAAAAATCTAAAAGAAGGCTTCCTCCACATCTTTACTGAAACTCAAGGGGAGTGGGCGGGGATATCATCATCATGCATTTATAAATCATTTCATCAATACTATACAAGAACTAAAACATGACATTGGCTAAATGCACAAACCGTGCGAAGCCAGAAAAAAAAAAAAAAAGACTTCCTTCAACGGGAAAAATGGCGGCTGGCGAGCTGGAAAAGACGAATTTTACCGCTGAAACTTTTCAGTTGAAAATGAGGTCGTTATTTCGGAATTTGTCGAAAATAAAAGGAAAAATCTGTATTTCGCTACAAAAAAAAATTACAGCTGTCTTGAAACAGGGAATAGTAACTTAGTTATATTTCCACCAAATTTAGTGAAAAAATTATAATTTCTGCGCGACAAAAAAAACAAACTATTACAAACTAAAGATGTGACCCGCGGATTACAACAACCGTGGTGTAGGTATACTTATTCAGGTAATTAGTAAGTAACTGAGACGTTTGCTATCCGATCCCGGACAACAACATTTTGTGGTGGGGTTACAAAAATAAAAAATGTTTTTTTTATTTACAGAAAGATAGAAACACAAGTGGGTTAAGTATAATATAAAAGCCTAAGGGTGTCCGCACACGGAGCTTTATCGCTGAGCGATTATATCGCTGGGCGATTTCTCAGCGATTATCGCCAGCGACTTTTTGAGCGACTCAACGCACACGTGCGATATTTTGTCGCTGGCTATTATTGACTATCGAGGGATGTGCACATCATGGATTAACAGAGATCGATGTTTAACCAAAAAATTTACTTATTTCTTTAATAATATAATAATAGTAATTTGAATAGTTTAATTACGTACTAACGCTTGAATTACCTATTATAACAATTGAAATGAAATTAAATGAAATGAAATCGTTTATTCTGTAAATAGGATATTAGAATCACTTTTACACGTCTTAGGAAAAAAAAAAATCTAGAATTAAATTAAATTAGAAAAAAAATAAAAATTTTGAATTACCTACCGTTTTAGTAGGTACCCAATATAATATTATTATTATTAAATTATTTTATAAACTCATCTTAGTATCTACCTAGGTATGTATTTATCTCGCTATTACTTTCACACCTAAAATGCATAGGTACTTATTCGATGCCTAGTAGGTACTATGCGGGAATATTTCTGCGTAAGTAGTTATCTACTTGTGACTAGACATTTATTATTTTATTTTTGTATGGTTGAGTTTAAAATGTGTTGTAGGTGTGTGATAAAAGGCTCAGATTATAGAAAGAAGATTTTGATGATTCATTTATTGCTGATTTTTGAAAAAAAAAAAAATTTGGTTATGTTTTCAGGTTTGTGAACGTCTCGATCGATGTATCATGATCAAATGAACCCCTTTAGGAAGCCGCAAAATAGTGTTATTTTCGCTCTATCTCGCCTCCTTTACATGATACAACGGTTTTTATCGTTTTTTTTGAGGTTAGGTCGGCATTGCATGCTAACATATGGGTTTAGAATGTATTGTCATCGAGTTGTGAGCTACCATGAAAGTTTCAGCCGGATAGCTAAACGGGAAGTGCTGGAAATTAGAGTTGCAAGATTCTACCCAGAAACACAGACATCCGCACAAAATCGACCACACCTCTGCAACATTTTTACGAAGTACCGTAAAAATGTTTTTGCTTTACGATGTACCTACCTAATGGAAAAAAATGTAATTAAGTAAGTTGGTAGGAATATCTACGTACTTTTTTACTGCGATGTTTTACCCAAAACTCTATTTCCTTCTTTGTAGAATAGGTCATGTTCAACCGAAATCAATAAGTAGTTCCTATCTACTATTTAATTTTAAGTATATTTCTTTCTTCCCATACCATTCTCTTTATATGCTAATATGATACTCTGGTGGTCCTGTGTGTTATTAGTAGGCCGCTTTTCGACTTCTTCGATAAAAGTTACGATATCGATATCCATCAGTGAGCAATGACGCAACGTCAATCCTTAGAAAAGAGTCCGCGGGCGATTGTCGCCGAGCCGTGTGCGTTAGCTAGTACATTTCCATACGTTCCATTTCGGAGCGACAATCGCTACGCCCGGAATCCAGCGATTTTATTCATGAGCTACTTTTTGTAGCTCGTGGGCGTTACTGCATAGAACTCCATACGTTCCATTTTCGGCGACTCAAAAATCGCTCAGCGATAAACGTCCGTATGCCCACCCTAATACGTATATATTTCAAGGCAGTAATTAATTAAGGAATACATAAAAAATCCAGCCGGGACCAACGGCATCAGTGCTTTCCGAGACATGGAGGGGCCTTGGTATGTAAAGATGGTCACCCATCCACGGACCAACCGTGGCAAGCGTAGCTTAACCTGATTCATCGACCCGTGCGGCTGTTATTACTTAGCCACAAGCCCCATAAGTGTATTCTGATTATGCTGTATAGCAATGATGGACGAAGGAAAGTCTTCCGAAGACTGGGAGACTGCTTTCAGCAACGTAGCATTGAAGAGAAGGTGAGTTAAGGCGGTGGGTAATGGACAGTTTGTGGCGGAATTTCCACCGAAAGAAAAACTAGCTTTGAGGTTGTGATGGGACCACAGTGTCGCCACCACTAAATAGCGATCGATTCATTCGTCAATGCCTTGAGGCTCATGTGATGCCATAATGCTGAGTTTGTGGGCCAGGATTTTAATGCATGACTAGCTGCGGCCCGCGGTTTCACTCGCTTAAGTCTCGATACCGTGGGAATATCGGGATAAAAAGTATTCTATGTCCTAATCCAAGTCAACGCTCTTACAGCCTCACGCGGTATCGCGGGCGCGACAGACAGCGACATAGAAATTGTGCTACTAGCGTCGTGTCGCGCCCGCGATATCGCACCAATCTGTACGAGCCTTCATTGTCTACCCTTATGCCAAATTTCATCCGAATCGGTTCTGCAGTTTTAGTGTGAAAGTGTAACAAACAAATAAACAAACCAACTCACTTGCGCATTTATAATACACTAGCTTTTGCCCGCGGCTTCGCCCGCGTGGAGATCGTAAATTATTCCACGGGACCGTATTTACCGGGATGAAAAGTATCCTATGTCCTAGATCATGGTCTATCCATGTGCCAAATTTCATCCAAATCCGTGCAGCCGTTTTAGCGTGAAAGCTCACTCTGTCACGGTTTACCAACAGTCGATTGGTCCATGAATCGTTGGTCAACGTTATCTTTAAACCATTAACTTTTTATCCAAAGGACTTTTCACCCACGAACGTTTCGCCAACATAACTCAACGTCAGTGAATGCTTAACCAACAGAATGTTTTGACCAATAACTTTCAAAGATATCCATAGGTTAGGTTAGAACTGTGACCAACAACGCGCGAGCCGAGCGAACGTAGCGAGCGGTGCCGCGGCAGCGGCCGGCGAGCGCTACCTCGAAATTGGTCGCGAAACAAAACATTCTGTTGGTTAAGCATTCACTGACGTTGAGTTATGTTGGCGAAACGTTCGTGGGTGAAAAGTCCTTTGGATAAAAGGTTAATGGTTTAAAGATAACGTTGACCAACGATTCATGGACCAATCGACTGTTGGTAAACCGTTACAGTTTCGTGAAAGCTTATCAAACAAACTCACTTTCGCATCTTTAATAATATAGATAGGAGGATGATAAACCGGTCTATCGACACGCTAGACTCACAAAATGTATTAGATATTTAAATGAATAAAAAAAACACTTCTCACACTAGTATAGTTTTTTTTTTTTTTTAAATATTGTTTATTAATCTATGTATATAAAAGAGAAGTCCACTCATTGACCACTCATCACGAAATCTCGGAAACTACTGGGCCGTGAGGTCTAAAATTTGGCACAAGCACTATCTATGGGGTGCAGGCGCGCACTAAGAAAGGATTTTTATAAATTCGCACCTTAAGCGGTTGAAAAGGGGTGTCAAAGTTTGTATGAAACTCCTATGTTTTTAAAGTTAGAGACATGAATGTTGGCCTGATTGTTCCTTTCGACTTCTAGGTGCTCACTAAGAAAGGATTTTACGAAATTTGGCGCTTAAGGGTGAAAATAAGGGTTTTTAATGTTTGTATGAAAAATGTACCAAATGCAGTTAAGATCCAAATTGAATCTTACGGCAACGAGTTATTGCATACTTTAGATTGAAATTAGAATTCGTAGGCCGATAAAGATCTAAATTGAATTTTACGACAACGCGTTAATGCATATTTTACATTGAAATAAGAATATTTGGAAGTTTCTTGAGGTTTATATTTAGTTTTTTTTCTAGGTGGCCAGTATGTTTCAGTGATAAGAACGTTATCACGACTGGTGATAACGTTCTAAAGTTTTTATGCCAGTTCTAGGTGGCCAGTATTTTTCAGTATGCAGGCATCTGCTAAAAGATAACGAAATGAGGTTCTAATTGGTATTCAGGTAATTTGAACGTTGCATTTATAGCATTAAAGTCGAGAATTCCAAGGGGAAAACTTCACAATGTTTAACCTTAATCGCGGCTTGCAAGCCGATCGTAACAAAAAACGAAGCCATGTATCAATCACAGAATACAAACCTAAGCGATACACGTTCAAGCTATAGTTACCGAAATTTCTGTTCTGCGATATTTTGTTATAATTTTCTTTGAAATATTTTTCATCGTCGTTGTTTGGTTTTCGTTTTGGTTTGTTTCGCTTCCTAATTTTAAATTGGAGGATAATAAATGTGTTTTTACCAAAGAGAATTAAACCACTATATAGTCATTGGTTTTTACCTATACCGGGTTGGAATTTTGTTATTTCTATTTCTTTGCGAATTACTTATTCTGTATTTCACACTGTGGTATTACTATAATCGTTTTTAGTATTAGTCGTTCTTACTAGAAAAAGTGTCCTTGAATACCTACGTTCGTATTTTAATTTTATTGCTTAGTATCTTTGGTTTAGGCTGGTGCTGTAAGGGTTGGAAAAAGGCGGGAGAACTATTTCCATATTAAATGGATGTCAGCACCAACTGACGGGGTCCCAACACCAACTGAAAGGGCCAATGCCTGCCAGGGTTACGAGCCTGTCCGAAAGGGATATCGTGGCCCTGGCACACACAGGCATTTGAAGGAACACGGGTGGGTTTTAGTCAGTAAAAGTCTGACACGCATCAAAATGACCTTCATTGAAATTTCCTGAGAATCAGATTATTTTTACTCCCTGTTGTGCGTCCCCAAAACCAGCAATAAAAATACCATCTTGAAACACCTGGAACTCAAATGGGAATAGTTCTCCCGCTGCCATGAGTTCACAGGTGGTTCCGTAGGTGCCATTACAAGACATTTCAGCGACGTATTCACGCTTTGAACCATAAACAGCTCCTCCTGACCGATCCTGGGTGAAAGGTTGGAATATTTCCCAGTTTTTAGACACGTGGCACACAATGCTGTCTCGAATTGGAGAAGACAATGACATGGCCACGTTACTGTTCACCAAATAGGAGAGAGATGAAAATAAGCATGCGCCATTGCCAGGGTGAGGCAGGGTTCGGGCCCTCACGCCCTTAGTCACCGCAGGAGACGCCCCGGGCGTCGGGAATCGCAGGCCGATTCCCGGCCACCCACGCGGGCTTGCGGACGGTGAGCGATGGGTAGCTCGCCGTCCGATAAGGACCAGGCCCGGGTCGACGGCGCGTTGTGTTCCACGCGCGCCTCAAAGAGATGTCAGCACCAATTGATGGGATCCGAAAGGGCCAATGCCTGCCAGGGTTGCGAGCCTGTCCAAAAGGGATATCGTGGCCCTGGCACACAGGCATTTGAAGGAACACGGGTGGGTTTTAGTCAGTAACAGTCTGACACGCCCTCCCCGCTCCGGCCAGAGCGGGAGAAGTTATTTGATAATTTACCACCCAAAAAAAAAAATGGTAGCGACAGAACTATTCTCCTTTGAGTTCCAGGTGTTTCAGGATGGTATTTTTATTGCTGGTTTTGGGGAAGCACGGCAGGGAGTTAAAATAATCCGATTCTCAGGAAACTTTATTGAAGGTCATTTTGATGTTTTAATTCCGTTTCCGATGGCCGGTTTTTTATTATTTAAATTAGCCAAATTTAAATAATAAAAAACCGGCCAAGTGCGAGTCGGACTCGCCCACGAAGGGTTCCGTACCATTATCTATAAAAATGGCAAAAAAATCACGTATGTTGTATGGGAGCCCTCCTTAAATATTTGGTTTATTTTAATTTAATTCTTTATTTTTAAAGTGAATATATAACTTAATATTCGGTGAATATTTCAAGCGTCTACCTGTTGCCGTTATCAATATCTAGCAAAAACGAGCAAAAAAATCACGTTTGTTGTATGGGAGCCCCCTTAAATATTTTTTTTATTCTGTTTTTTAGTATTAGTTGTTATACCGGCAACAGAAATACATCATCTGTGAAAATTTCAACTGTCTAACTATCACGGTTCATGAGATACAGCCTGGTGACAGACGGACAAACGGCGGAGCCTTAGTAATAGGGTTCCCGTTTTACCCTTTGGGTACGGAACTCTAAAAATATCTTTTGACACCGACTCAGCGGTAAATGTGCAGTTGAATTCACAATCCCAGTCCCAATTCACTGCTATTGATTTTGTCGAGAAGTCGCTTGCCTATAGTGAGCAAACGGAATGCGAGTCATTTTTTTTTAAGGATATTGCTAAACCGTTGCTTCATCTACTTATATTAATATTTTATAGTTTGTGAGGTTGTAGGGGTAATCTCTGGATCTACTGAACCGATTTTGAAAGCCACGTTATTATTTTGTGTGTCATAACATAAGGCCATAATTTAATCCGAAAAATGAAAAGACGGTAAAATGTTTACCGCCCAACGAAGTGGGCACGGGTCAGCTAGTCTTTTAATATACAGTCATGATTCGAAAGACACGTGGCGCCATCTATTATCATAAGAACGTTATTGTTGTTTTCCTTGGAAACAGTACCTAATTTTTTTCGGGATGAAAGGTAGGGGAGATGTAGGCAATCGGAATCAGTTGGCAATGGTGATCACCTCAAAACAACAAAAACCGAATGCGACCGGGCGATGACAACATACCTACACGCTAGCTTTGCATCATTCCCGTGCGCGGACAGTGGCTCAATCTGGAGAGAAAAAGATGTGCGAAGATGTCGCGCCATTCTAATCTAATTTTTCGAGTAGATAAATCAGAAGCTAAGGCTTAAATAGTAAATGTTTCTTGATGTACACTTGTGATATGTACAAGACAAGGAAGAAAAAAACAACATGCAACGATTTCTTTTCTTGGATTTCTGATCGAAAAAGAAAACAAAAGAAAGGCAATTATGTGTGCGTTATTTGTGTTGATCAAAAATCAAAATTAAATCAAAAGTCATTTATTCAAACTTGGCTGAGAATCAGCACTTTTCGAACGTCAAAATTACATGAGACAGTCCCCCAAAAATGCCCACCCTTCACCACTTCCTAGTGCTTTAGCTGGGAAGAAGAAGTGGCGCAACAAACTCCCCAGCAGCACAGCTGTCTGTTCATTTAAAAACTTGAATCTATACAATAAAATGTAAAATGCAACACAAAACATTAAGTTAAATTATTTGCCATGTTAGCTAGCACACACCAATATACAAAAAAATATAATTTATATAATAATCGTCCAAAATTATACTCAAGCACAAATAACGTAAACAAAACGTATCTAAATAAAATCCTCCGGGCATAATGGGCTTGCCCGCTTAAATAAAGCTATATCTATATCTCGAAGTCACAAATGATAAACTAGCACCATCGCAGTAAAATAAAAAAACAGTTAATTATTAATAACAATAACAAAACCATGGTCAGCAAGACGACCAGTCACCACAAGCAGCACCCGTTCACGAGCATAACGCAAAGATCAGCCATCACACCCCTCGCCATATTTGAGGGAAGGAGGCAACCCGACCCCCGACGCTACCGCAAGCAGTGACATATATGGGAGCATGACGAACTTGCTGCCGGTTGCTCAGCCAAGAATAAAGTGATCAATTTGTTGAGGTCGCTAGCTAACCACTTATTGCAATGCAACTCATGAAAGAACACGTAATGAGTAGATTTTGTCACTAATAAATTAAAATAAATTGACTTAGACAGTCAAATAAAATAAACAAATACTCATATAACCAGTCAGTACGTAATCTATATCTGGAGAAAGAACATGAACATTGTCTTGAGTTAATCACAGCGACCAACTATTCTTATCGTTTATGTAGTCGTTGATAGTATACAGTAGGACATAACGCTATGAAAATAACTAAAACAGACTAAACGGGCTGTATCAACGTCAGTGTATTGTCTTACTTTCCTGACGGCGTATGCAGCCGAACTGAGCCTTCCCGCTAGGCTTGATATATGTGGTCCCCACTGAAGTTTGGCATCTACTGTTATACCCAGAAACACTACCGAGTCTACAGTTTCAAGCACCTCTTTATCTAAGACGATGTTGGGACCTAAATATCTAACATTCGGTAAGGCGAACTTTATACATTTCGTTTTCCTGGCATTGAGTACTAAGTTATTTTTTTTTTTTTTTTTTTTTTTTTCTTTCTTGGCAACTGAGCCGGTGTCGACTATTCTGCCAGCGTCACGTTGAGACGGCAGCGCAGAGCGGCGGGCCGTCGAACTTTGTACTTTGTGGTAGTTTAGTTAATAAAATGTTAGTAACTGCAAGGACGGAAACAGGGGTTAGTAAAAACATGTATTCTAATTTACAAACTTATATAGAATATGCTACCATACAACACGAAAACTACACAAAATATAATGCATAGATAGTTATTTTGCGCACCAGTTAAAATTTTAATTTATTTACATTTAAAAAAGTGGCTAGAATTTGTATAATTTTGGAAGAGAAGTGGGATAAAAGAGAATGAAAGTTAGTTGGGAGAGGAATGTTACATTTGGAAATTTTTCGATAGAGGTCGAAGGATTGGGTGTTCAAGGAACAGGAAAAAAATATATGATCTAGAGTACCCTCCGCAAGGCCGCATTCGCATAGAGAATTGTCCCGAACATGGATCTTGTTCAGGAACACTGGGCTACAACAATGGCCAAGTCTTAGTCTACAAAGTGACGAAACAGTTCTTTTGGACAATTTTGGGCATTTGAAAAACCAAGGCTTCCGTGGGATGTCGGGCTGTATAGCTGCGTAGTAGACGCCCTTGGTTTTTGAGGTCTTCCTCCATGTTTTTGTCCACGAGTCGAATAACTTGGGTCTGGCACCATTTCGCAAATCGTAGCTATGAGCTACGTAGTGCTTTGGATCAGCCGGATTTGATGTGGCATACTTTGCTAAAGAGTCAGCGCACTCATTGCCAATAATACCCGAGTGACCAGGGATCCAGGCTATCTCAATGTCCAAGCCGTTTTGGGAACAGTCAAATAATAAGCTCTTAATTTCTACAACGATTTTACTGTGAATTTTACTTTGCAATTGATTTTGTTCTAAGGCCTGAATACTACTACGGGAATCTGAAAAAATTACTGCTTTTGTTATTCGATGTGATTTGATATAGTGTATGGCTTCTAAAATGCCAATACACTCTCCTGTAAAAACTGATGCTTCTGGTGGACATTGAAACAGTAATGCAATTTTTGAGTTTTGAAAATAGACTGCTACTCCTGTACATTTTGTTTGTGATAATTTGGATGCATCAGTAAAGAAAACATTCCATCCTTCCCAGTAACGTTTGACGGCTAACTCAAAGTCGCGTCTTGCGGTTTGGGAATTCTTTGAAATACCTAGTCCCAAAACGGCTTTTGGTTCGAAGTGAATCGTCTCATATGCAGCGGAAAAGACGGGGAGGATTGGATGTTGAGAAACAGGCGAGGAGAGGTGTTTAAGTTCTCTGTACCTATTTATCAATAGGGGAACTGCTTTATTGTTCCAATAAGGAGAGTTATTGAAAGAAAGGTCGATTTGTTCTAAAATTGGGAGTAAAGGATGGGATGAAAGGGAGAATACTTTAGACAGGAAACGATCTGCCAAATACTGTCTTCTTAGGTGTAGGGGCGGTTCTGCACATTCAACTTGAAGCGCATTTATGGGAGAGGATTTCATGGCTCCAATAACAATTCTCAGGCATTTGGCCTGGATGCTGTCTAATTTCTTGAGCGCTTCTTTGTTGCAAGGCTCAATAAAAAAGCAACAGTAATCCAAAGCGCTCCTGGTCAACGCATTATAGACCAGTTTAAGGGTGTATGGGTGAGCTCCCCACCACACCCCAGCCAAAGCTTTAAGGAGCGACACCGAGCGTTCACATTTTTTGACCGTGTTGTTGATGTGGTCAACCCCAGACAATCTTGAGTCCAAACATACTCCCAGGAACCGAGCCTTATCCTTAACTGGAATTACTTGTCCATCTATATTTAAATCTACTTGGGGAACACAACGCTTGCGGGTAAAAATGACCGCGGTACTCTTTGGCGCACTTAAAGACAAACCGTGATCAAGGAGCCATTGGTTAAGTGAGGACAGAGACACATTCATCGATTGAGCGGCGTCCTGAATGGAACTGCCAGTGACCAGTAATGCAATATCGTCAGCATACTGAAGGATTTTGCAGTCAAAATTTAGGGAAGAAGATAGGTCAGCTGTATATATATTATACAATGGGGGACTAAGAACAGATCCTTGAGGTAACCCTCTCCAGACTGTTCTTTGTTCAGAGTCAGCCCCAGGGGTTCTTAACTGAATGGTGCGGTTGGTAAAAATGCTACTAATGATGCGACAGATCCTAGCCGGGATTCTCAGCTCATGCAGCTTTTGCCTGAGAACAGGGAGGAGGACCGAATCATAAGCAGCCGATATGTCCAGGAAAACAGCAACCACCGACTCATTCCTGCTGAGGGCCAGCCGGACCACTGACGTGAGGGTACCCACACTATCAGCAGTGCCCAGGCCTTTCCTAAAGCCGAACTGAGTCGCGGGAAGCAGTCTCCTGCTCTCTACCAACCACTCTAAACGATTTTTGACTAAGTGTTCTAAAAGTTTTATTAGTACGGACGATAGAGCAATAGGTCTAAATGAGCAATGATCGCTAGGATCTTTGCCAGGTTTTAATATCGGGATGACAACTTGAACCTTCCAGTTTGTGGGAATAAATCCGGAAATAAAGCAAAAATTAGCCAAGTCCAGGTAGTATTGGTGTGTTCTTCGACCAGCTTTGGCAATAAAAGAGTAAGGAAATCCATCCACCCCTGGTGCGGAGTCCTTGACACGGGATAGCACAGTTTTTAGTTCTTCCGAGTTAAATGGCATGTTCATTGGATCGTTAGTGTCGTCTACATCATCGATGCCAACACAACTCTCCTCTACACCTGGAACATAAGCTGGAGCGATTTTGGAGAAAAACTGGTACGACAGTTCTTCTGAGAGGTTATTCGAAGGGGCAGGTGCTAAACTGCTCCTAAAACTTTTAACTTTCCGCCATACCACCGAAACCGGAGTGGATGGACTCAGTGAACTGCAATACTTAGACCAACCTTCTCGTTTCTTCTTTTTAAGTACTTTCCTGGACTTAGCTAATATTCGCTTGAAAGCGATGAGGTTATCCAGGTTCATATCACAGTTAACAGTCTCTTCCGCCTCATTCCTGGCCCTGACCATGTCAGTGCATTCCCTATCCCACCATGGCGGAGAAGGAATTTTACCAGATTGGGGTTTTTTGGAAGGGAAACATTCATCTGCTGTAGAAGAGATGGTGGAGGAGAAGGACAAAAAACATTCCTGGGCATTATTCACTTTGACTTTTGGAAGGGAAGATACTCTTAAGTCTAAAATTTTTGAGTATAAATCCCAATCTGCTGAGCTTAGCCGGTATTTTAGAAGGGGAGGGGGGACTTTAGTGGGTACATTTTTAGAAGGGAATTCGATCATGATGGGGTAGTGGTCACTTCCATGAGTCATATTCAAACGGCGCCAGATGAGAAGGCTAGATATATTGGATGAACAGAACGTCAAGTCAACACAACTATTACTCTGCCCTGGTGCAGACATGCGTGTAGCACTGCCGTCGTTGATGACACAAAGATCAAGATCATCCAATATATCCAGCAAACCAGTGCCAAAGTTATCGCAAGTATTTGATCCCCAACGATAATGGTGACAATTAAAATCACCCATAACAAGTATTGGGCCGCTAACACTGCATAACAAATTTCTAATTATCGAAAGATACTCGAGTTGTGGGTGCGCAATATAAAAAGAAAAAATATTTATATCCTCAGCCTTAACAGCAACAACATTTATGTTATCGCCCACAAAGGGTAGAGGAATCGGGGAAAATGATACTTTGCTATTGATGAGCAAAGCACATCCCCCATATCCATCAGGTCTATCATTACGAACATTACCGAAAAATGGCATCCTGAAATTACTTTCAGGTAAAAGCCACGTCTCAGAAATGCCGCAGATTGATGGTTTATATTTGTTAATTAAAAAGGAAAGATCAGGTTTCCTGGGAGTAATACTCCTCACGTTCCATTGAAGGAATGTCAAGGGATGGAATGTTATGGATATAATTTAAGATTGAGGTCAATTTTAAAGCAACGTGGTCAGGTATTGATTGAGTGGAATTTGTAAGAGCAGTCATTAACATGTTTGTAATTAACTCTAATATATTCTTCGAGCTATCTGCCTGTCTGTAGATCATTGGCTCGGCAGCTTCCGTTGGGAGGGCGCAGCCATTTTTGGAGGGGGAAAATGAGTAATTTTGGGTAAGTGCTTGATGAGCTTGCTTATTAAAGCCAGGGGAGAGTGGGGCACGGGGTTTAGGGTTAAGGAAAACTGTTTTACGGTATGATCTTTGGGTAGCAGGGATTGGACTTGAAGATTGGGATTGGGATTTATTTATTGTAACGTTGTTACGAGGGGAAGATTTTGAAACATCGGCATATGATCTGGAAACAGGGGGGAAAACCCGACCTGCTTCCGCATATGAAATTGATTTTTCCGCCATCAGAGCTTTGATGCTCTTCTGCCGGCCCAATTCAGGACAAGCACTGTCATTTGCAAAATGGTTCCCAGAACACGATACACAAAATCCTAACTCAAGGGTGATTTCACATCCATCACCTGGATGATCTTCACCACATTTGAAACAACGGGGTTTCGACCTACAGAGCGTACGGGTATGGCCAAACCGACAACAATGGTAACACTGGATTGTTGGGTATGTGTACCTCTCAACTGGAAGAGCTGAGTAGAAACAATACACCCGATTAGGCAAAACTTGTCCGTCAAAAGTAATTACAACTGTCTGCGTAGGCTTCCACTCAGCTACACCAGAAGAGGTCACCTTACGGCTCATCCTCCTAGCCTTTACAACAGCACCACAACCTTCAGGAACCTTGATATTTGATATAATTTCTTCCTCTGACCATTCAATAGGGATATCCCTAACAATACCCATACGTGTAATATTGAATTGTGGGATGGAGGCAATAAAATTGTGTTGAATTAATACATTATTCATTAAAAAACTGTTTGCGTCCTGATGCGACTTGAATTCAACCGACACTTTATTTCTTCCTATGCGTTTGACCCCATCGAGGCGTATGTTATTAATGTTATTTATCGTCAAAAACATACCAAACTTGACCGGTTGCAACACAGTGCCTGAAGTTTGACCATCCTTAAGGGAAACGTGGACAATATACGGTGGATTATCCCTAGCTGTATAAGTAAGTCTGCCAATTACGTTTTTCGCTAACTTAGTTGGGATATTTGGAGTAACAGGGGGCGAGGCAGCAACTCTTTTCCGATTTGGGGTTTCGGTATCCATAGTGGGGTCTTGCGTGAGTATTTGTGTGTCACAAGGGAGGGTGACGGTCAAGACAGGAGATAGTTCAAAAAGCTCGTCAGCGGGGTCAGGATCAGGGGGCTTTTTGGAGTTCATTTTGGACAAAAATGGTTAAAAAGCGGGACAATAACAAATAAAACTAACTTACATACAGAACACACAACACTAAGATTAGTCTCGATCAAGTTTCACACAAATATTCACTAAAAATCGAAAAAAATCGTAGCACAAACAAAAGCACTTGTTAAGCCTTCACCACTACCCACTAATTTTCCCGTACTGTAAAACGTTCTTGAAAATGTACTCAAGGAAAATTGTTAGTCACTAAGTTATTTGTCGTAAACCAATCCGTAACCATTGAGAGTGCAATGTTGACGTCGTCAAAATCTTGTCTATTCCTTTCTGCTTTTTTTTTTTTCTTCTGGCTTCGCACGGTTTGTGCATTTAGCCAATGTCACGTTTTAGTTTTATTAAAAAGGTAGGGAAACATATAAATATAAATTTTGACGGGATTTAGGATAGACGGGATAGGATCAGTATAATTATAAGTAACAAGGAAATATTATGGATAAATGAGCAAATTACACAAAAAAAAAAAAAAATTACAACTTAATATTATTTAGAGTAATGAATGAGACTATACATTTATATACAAGAGAGCTATTTGTACAAAGTAAAGAAAGTATTGAGGTAGGAAAAGGAGTATGGAGGGATAAGAGGTTACTAAGAAAGGAAGAACGGTCATATAAGGGACAGGAGAAAAAAATGTGATCTAAGTCGCCTACATCTGTGCCACACAAGCATAAGGGATCGTCGATGATATGAAGTTTGGCAAGATGAGCTGGAGAACAAACATGACCCAGTCTCATCCGTATTAGAATGGAGGTCTCCATCTTGCCAAACTTAGCCCTGCCAAACCACGGTTTTTCTGGAACGTCGGGTTGAATATGTGAAAAATAACGTCCCTTCGATTTGCTTCCGATATCCCAAGCCACCTTCCAGGTTTCCCGAAGAAAAGTCTTTGGTAACGATACGAGGTCATAAGTAAAATTTGTATAAGGAACTAAGTCCCCACACTGCACCGCATCACCGGCAAGTTTATCAGCCACTTCATTGCCATGGATTCCAGCATGGGCTGGAATCCACACAAATTGTAGTGTATTACCCTCAGAAATGGTCCTGAACGCAAATTCTCTTATTAAATATATTATAGGTAACTGCAATTTGTGTTCGAAAGCGGATTTATTGATGGCTAGAAGAGCACTTTGAGAATCGGTAAAAATTATCGATTTTTTGAGCTTTAAAATACGGATATATTCTATGGCTTTAAAAATGCCGAAACATTCCCCGGTAAAAACAGAAGTCTCCGGAGGCAGTTTTATTTTTTGTTCGATGTTGTATTGAGAATGGTAAGTACCTATCCCAACACAACCCGTCGGAGAAGGCTTGGCAGCATCCGTATAAATATGGTGGTACTCTACGTGTTCAGCCAGGAAATGATTAAAACTTAAATGGCAATCGGGATCTGATTTACTTACACAGTTATATTTTATAATGGGACTGAATTGTAAACTCTCATAACTATTGCTAAATATGGGAAGTTTATTGGAACGGTGAATAGGAGAAGAAAGTGAAAGGAATTTTTTATAACTTACAACTAAACAAGGAGCACGTCTATGGGACCAGTAATCTGACGATTCAATCTGCAACACTAATGTGTCCAGTTTAGGAATAAGAGGATGAGTTGAGAATTGAAGAATCCGGAACAAATATTTGTCAGATAGGAATTGTCTTCTAAGATATAAAGGAGCATCCCCGCATTCAACTTGGAGTGCATTAATGGGACTAGACTTCATTGCACCTGAAATAATGCGTAATGCTTTAGACTGGATGCGATCCAATTTTTTAAAAGCCATGACACTACCTGGCTCTAGAACGAACAATCCATAATCCAGAGTGCTTCTGATGATTGCGTTGTAAATGAGTTTCAAAGAAAAGGGATGTGCACCCCACCACACACCAGAGAGGCATCTAAGCATATTTAGGTGTTTTTCACATTTGTTAACAATATATTCACAATGAGGGACACTACTTAATTTACAGTCAAGTATTATACCTAGATATCTGAATTTATCTTTAACTGGGATTGGTATTTCCTTATAAAGGAGATTTACTATGGGAATATTTCTCTTCCGGGTGAATAAAACAGCCGCGCTTTTAGACGTGGATAAATCCAAACCGTTTAGATGTAACCATGACGCCAAAATAGATAAAGCAGAATTGATAGCAGAGCTAGCTTGCTCAACAGATGGACTTGAAGAATATAATAATAAATCATCGGCATATTGAAGAACCTTAACATGACTAGTTAAGGATAACTCTAAATCATAAGTGTAGATATTGTATAGAAGGGGACTGAGCACAGAACCCTGTGGGAGACCCCTCCATACAAGATGAGATACCTCATGGTCTCCTATTAACATGTTAACAGAGCGTTCAGTCAAGATATTAATAATGAAATTCAACAAATTCAATGGAACTTGTAAGGCTTCTAATTTATTTTGTAAAACCGATAATACAACATTATCATAAGCTGCATTAATATCAAGGAAAACTGCAACGGTGGATTGGTTATTAGAGAAGGATAACCGAATATCGGATGTTAATATACTTAAACAGTCAGTTGTACTTTTACCTTTTCTAAAGCCATATTGTGATTCTGCCAAGAGACCCTTACTTTCAACATACCATTCTAGGCGATTTTTAATTAAGTGTTCCGCTAATTTCATCAGAATTGAAGACAAAACTATGGGACGGTATGAAGAAGCATCAGATGGAGTTTTATTTGGTTTAAGGAATGGCAACACCATTTGACGTTTCCATTCAACAGGGATGTTTCCTGTATAAAAAATAGAATTAATAAGTTCTAAATAATAACTGAGGACATCATCATTTAAATTAGCAAAAAAGGAATACGGGATGCCATCAATGCCTGGTGCAGAATCATTAGTTTTATGGATAACAACCTTTAATTCAGTGAGAGTGAATGCAAGATCTAGCGTCGTATGAGTGTCTTGGATATTGGAAACGAGAGACAGGTTATGGTTAGTACTAATAGCCTTAGCCTCAGGAACCCAAGGCGGAGCTAATATATCAAAAAAATCACTGGCTAAAGAATCAGGAATAGGAGAAGGGTTGTTATATATGGACCTAAATCTACGAATATTGCGCCAGACAATCGTAGGGTGAGTATTCGGTGAAATTGATAAGCAAAAGTTACGCCAAGATTCAAATTTTTTCTTTTTAAAAAGTTTATAAGTTTCATTATTTAACTTAGTAATGATATCAAAATTAGTATCAGACATATCAACGTTATAATTATATTCAGCCTCTTTACGTTTTTTAATCAATTCAGTGCACTCAGAGTCCCACCACGGAGGTGAGGGAATTGTACTAATGTTGTTATTTTTTACAGGAAAAACTTCATCTGCCGCTGCAATTAATATGTGTGCTAAAGCTTCAGCACAACTATTTTCATTGCCATCAGAAATTACGGGCAAGGAGCTAAGCTTACTGTCAACAATGTTCCTAAATTTACCCCAGTCAGTATTATTTCTATTAGGAAGTTTATATTTTAAGTTTGATTTCCTTAATTGTGCATTTGGTTTGGAAAGAGGATAAGAAATAACTATTGGAAAATGGTCACTACCATAAGTAGAGGTCAAAGTATGCCAAGTTAATGAAGAGGCTAAGTTTGGAGAACAGATAGAAAGGTCAATTGCACTTTGGTTCTGATTAGGATCTGAACGACGTGTGGCAGCTCCTGAATTTAAAATACATAAGTTGTGTAAGTCTATTATATCTATTAACTCATCACCATAACAGTTCGAAGTTGAACAACCCCATGATTGGTGATGGCAATTAAAATCCCCCAGTATTAATAATGGCTTTGGAAGAAAAGAAACGAGATTATTCATCTCTTGAAGAACAGAAAAAGAAGGGTGAGGAATGTAAATAGAAACAAGACAAGTATGATGCACTTTAATAGCTACAATTGAAATTTCCTCACTATGAGGAGGTAATGTAATGGTAGAGAAAGGGATAGAATTCTTGATAAGTATAGCTACTCCACCATACCCATCAGATCTATCCTCTCTAATGGTTATATAACCATTAATTTTAAAAATATGATTAGGTTTGAGCCAAGTCTCTGCTAAAGCAAAGGCAAATGGCTCATATTTGTTTAAAAGATGTATAACATCACTCTTTTTGTTTACTAGACTGCGGCAGTTCCACTGGATTATTTTGGATGTGTTGTCCATTAAGGATGGATTGTGATACATTGAAAGATGGGGCAACGTTGGACGGTGAAATGTTGAACTGAGACAGAAGATTGTGTAATGCAGAAAGAAAATCGTTTATGGAAAAACTGGCATCAATTTGTCCATTGTTATGATTAGAAAAAGCACAACCATTTGCTGGTTGAGGAATGTCGTAATCTTTAATAATGGCGTTGTGAGCCTCTTTATTATATCCTTGTACAGATTTGGGAGGCGAGCGTGGTTTAAGGAAGACAGTTTTTTTATAGCTACTTGAAACAGGCATTCTATTGGAAGAAGGGAAAGATGGAGTATCTGCAAAGTTTTTGGAAGGAGAAGACAAAAGTGTATCGGCATACGATTTAGTAACTGGGGGATACATTTTTGCCGCTTCAGCATAAGATACTGAACTTTGTGCCATGTATGTTTTAATTAATTTTTGTCTAGACATTTCTGGGCAAGATTTATTAGTAGCATAGTGAAAACCGGAGCAAAGGCAGCAAGATGCACTTTCTTGTTCTCTTTTACAACTGTCCCCAGTATGGTCTTGGCCACATTTATAACAACGAGGTTTGGACCTGCACTGAATTTTTGTGTGACCAAAACGACAGCAATTGAAACACTGTACAGTAGGGAAAATATATAAATCCACAGGTAATGCATTATAGCACATAAAAATTCTTTTAGGCAGAATCTGCCCATCAAAAGTAATAACTATCGATTGGGATGGTTTCCAAATGGTTGTACCATCAACAACAGTTTTAAAATTGAGGCGTCTGACTTTTAAAATTGGACCGCAACCAATTGGTACTGTTATATTATCAATAACTTCCTCTGGAGACCATTCCGCAGGAACACCACGTACTAAACCCATTCTAGTAACATTAAAAGTAGGTATAAAAGCTTTATAATTATATGTTTCTAGGCTATTATGTGAAATAAAAGAATTTGCGTCCAGGAAATTGGAAAAGCAAAGAGATATTTTATTGCGCCCGATTTTTTTGACGCTACCGTTAATAATATTTAGGAAGGCGTTGTGTTTTAAGAACTTGCCAAATGTAATTGGGTGCAATGACGTTCCATCATCTGGTGATAATAATATTTTTTGCACATGAACAACGTACGGCGAGCTGTCAGTTTTGTCATACGTTTTTCGACCAATCTGAGTGGGAATAACTGAAGGCGGAGCTGGAACATCAGGAATATCGTTAGATACGATTATTTCAGAGCATTTAGGCTCCGATGGAGTTAGCGAGAGAGGTGTAGACTCCATGCAACCACAACCCGAAGACTCGGAACCGTGGTTTTTTCTGATACGACGGCGTTTGTTGCAGTTTTTGCACACATGCACGCGGCTTCTTTTTAAGTGACGAGCCGACGACGACCCATCGGTATCCATGCCTGATTCATTGGATTGGATAGTTACAAAATTGCCTGCCGGGGGAACAAAGTCCCCCGGGTCAGGCGGGTCTTTCATTTTCCCGAAATAATAATAAAAAACTTACCCTACAGAAGAAAATGTACAAAACTACAATTAAATTACAAGTGATAGAATAAAAAACACTAAAACTACCACTACTGATCCTATATTAACAAAAAAGGACACGTCCACCAAGTTAAGTTTCCCGCCTGAAGACCGTACTTGGTGTTCTCCTTTCTGCTTTAAAAATTAGAGAGGTATCATCTGCAAACAGTACAACGTCACAGATACCCTATAGATAGAATGGTAAGTCGTTGATATATACCAAGAATAAGAATGGACCCAGTATTGAGCCTTGAGGTATACCTAACTGAACTGGTAGCTCGGAAGATTTCACACCCTCAACATCTACACATTGGAACCTATTCAGATCACCATTGTCTACATGCTGATCATCATTGCCAACCGATGTTGACAATGGTGATCGAACCTGTTTTTTTTTTAAATCTTTATTGTTCCAAAATTGTTAAGCCAAAGTGATTAAAGTTGATCTCAATTGATAGATAGATAAGTAAAGTTTGTTTTATGAGCATAGCAATAATTAGTTGATTATTAGATTTGGTTTTATTTTGATTCTAGCTTAAGTGACCCCCATTACCTACATCTCCCCTACCCTAAGTCCGTTTCTGTACACTTTCTTCTTCACTGTCATCTTGTAAATTTATTTTTAATTCAAAATCAGTGTCAAAATATTTCTTCAGTTTCTTTTTTTATGACACTATTGCAAGTATTACGCCATGTCTCAGTTGTTATTTTTGTAATACTCTCTTGAATAAGTTTATCGGTCTTGGTCATATTTTGCTCAACGTTTCTTAGAGCAATGTAGTTTTTAAGGACCCCCCAGATGTTCTCTATGGCATTCAGCTCAGGGTGGTAAGGAGGGAGCTTTGAGTATTTATATACTCAAAGGGGGGGAGGCGTAATACTTCAAATCCTTTACTTTTTTTATAGTCATCGATTTTGTAAGTGATAAAATAATTTTTATTTTTTTTTTCAACTTTGCGCTTTGTGTCGAAATCTAAACCCTTAATAGAAGTGATCCATTCTTGCATCTCAGATTTTGGTGAGGCTGTCGTCGGCAATTTCTCAGCTCGTGTATTGTGGTACACACGGCTACACATCAAGCTATACGTTTCCAGTATAAGCTGACCTCTCATTGTACGGAAATCCTATATAATGCGAGATCAGCCTAAACTGGATTTGTATAGCTTGATGTGTAGCCGTGTGTACGATGCATTATCTAGTACTATTACGAAACGATCTGGCAAATTTGGCAGCAACTTTTCATTCAGCCATTTTACGTAATTTTCAAAACTCATGTTGGAATGGTAGTCTCCAACTGTGGAATTAGCTTTGTAAAGCGTTTTGCAAGCGTTCTCAATAAATCCGGCATCGGTTCCAGCGTGTACTAAAATAAAACGAGTACAAATTGACTAAGTTTTTTTAAAAATGGAGATGATTTGTCTTTTTGGGCCCAGTCGTTATCTCGAACATGTGTTGTCAATACTTATAGACAATAGAGCGACCTTGAGAGCGGTATTCGGTTATTTTTTTTAAGTACTTATTTTATGTTCCACATCTGTTTATCATGCCGTTCAACTAATACTTTCCTATTGTTATCGGTTTTACGCCACTTGTTGTAGCCCAATTTATTTAAAACTCACGTAGCGTTGCGAGACATCCATTGAAACCAATCTTTTCATTCAAGACTGACCTTAGTTTTGCCAATATTGGAATTCGTTTTTGTACGAGAAAATTTTGTATTGTGCTCCGTCAGCTGTCAATCCATCAATGTCTACATTTTTCTCTCTTTCTTCGGTTTTTCATGGGTGACATAAAATTCGAAGATGTACTTGCGACATCTCTTCCTTTTTTTAATATTTTTTTGCACTGTTCTTTCACTTACCCCCGTCGCTGCTGCAGTGCGTTTTGTAATATTACGCAAATGTGATAAATCACAATTTGATTCTCTATTGATCATCTTTGAGAAAATTATAAATATTCGTAATCATTTGACGAGCCTAAAATAAACAATACTTAATACATTTAAAATCTTGTTTAACATGTTCTTATAAACTAACTAATACATAATTCACTACACACAACATAAATACATCCCAAACATGAACATTAATTTGCCTCACTGCGAACAACTTTTCTTCGTACCTTCCATGCTGACGGTATTCGATAAATAATTTTGGCGCGAACCAAGAAGCACTACTGACTCGGCCGCGACTGGGCGCTCCCGAGCAGTGCTGCCAACTCTAAAAAATATTTTCTGCCAAATCTACATTCAGAAAATGCCAAAAACATGCTAAAATTTTAGGATAATGCTAAAAAAAAATGCCAACACAGAAAGAGAGAGCGTTTATTAAAAAAAATATAGAACTAATTTTGTGACACAAATAACATATGAAGACCTTCGTCTGTATCCCCTTCAATAGATGCAGCTGGAGCGGAAGATGTAGATTTATAGGCCTCATTTGTCCCTATTTTTCGCAAGATAGGGTCAGGAACCTCGTAGGAGTGACAGCATTTGTTAACCCTTTTTAAAATGTTTTTGTTTACATTGGGAACAAAGGGCAATAAATCTGGCGGCCATTTTAAGATAAGGATTGGTCCTTGTGCGTTTTGACGTTTGTTATGACATAGGGTCTGACAGGTTTACCATAAAAATGCAGTGCTGCCAACTTAAGCACAGATTATGTAGTTCAATCAATCCAAGCGGGATTTCCCCTGACCACTACGGTAGCGTTCAGAAACATCACCGCGTTTTTTAAGGGTTCATATGTTGCGTTCGGAAATTCAAGTTTAAATAAATCTTTCCGAGTAAAATGCTAAATAATATGCTAAATTGAATTTATGCATGCCAAATGACTAGGGAATATGCAAAATTTAGCCAAAAAAATGCTAAATTGGCAGCACTGCTCCCGAGCTTACGCACGCAAAGACTGTGCATAGTACACTTACACTGCACACACAAGTATGGGTCACCCGCTTTCGTGAGATAAAACATCTGTACCAGTTGGATAAGTTTCAATCTAAGCTGTCACCTGTAATCAATTCGGTATGTAAAGTATTTTTCAGGTACGTTTTTTATATTTTTATTATAAAGATATAAGTATTTAAAACACATAATTTCAATCTTTTTTTTTTTCCAAGCTGTAGTTATTTTTTTATATTTTTTTTAAGTTTTGTTCGTGATGACGTCATAAAGTAGTCTGAATAGCTTAGGATCTTTGACAGATAGAACACTTATTTAAAACCAAAATTCAGTAAAGTCAAACTGTCAAAACTGACAGTTAATTTGTTTTAATTTCATCATAGCGATTTCCGATTTTAAGTACCGTATTGTAAAGTTAAAGCTTATTAAAATTATGAATCGATGAAAGATTACTTCTGCTAAATGCTTCATACCGTCATGTAAAAACTCCACAACCAATAGCCGACACAAATTAGAAACTTTTCCATCTTTCAGGCAAACAGCAGTGACCATTATTTTATGTTTGCCAACAAGCTTACTGGCACTTGGCTCAAAGACCACCTCTTGGTGAACTTAGACATCTTGGCCACCGTAGTGTTTGTCTCCGATGTGGATGTTCCCTTGTATCTAAAGTCAGCCATCTACTTCCAACAGCTCACCTCGTGACTTGAGAATTTATGATATTATTCAAGAGTGGATTACGATTGGAACTGTAAGATGAATCAGTTTAAATGTATTTTATAAGTGCTTTTACTGTAAGTCAAATTGATTGTTTTAATGATTATGTATTGTTTTTTGCAGATAGAAGCAGACAGTTGCATATGCCATACTTGTTAGGTGGCTGCAGATAGAGCTGCTGTTCATATTATTATGGTCTCCGACCCATCCACTTCTTACCAAGCAAGCCCAATAGAAGAAGTACAGCCACAGACACAAGATCTTCCCGCTAACCCTCAAGTCGAAGAAGTAAGAAGCAATCAGACCGAGCCTACTATTATATTATCAGATTACATGAGAGGTATTGAAACGGAAAGAAAGTGCTTTATTGAAGGATGCCAGAGAATAGAGAAGTACAGAGTTCCACTTTCTACTCGAAAAATGTTGCTCAGTTGGTATAAATATTATGCCCCTGAGAATAATCATCTTTGTGATCAACATTTAGTATAGAATTAAGGGATTTTCTGAACTGTTTGAGAAAATAATTATGTACAGACTTTCACAGTAAAACATATCCAGGACATGATGTGCTTATAAGATACTGTGCCCATGTAATATCAATAATATGGTACCTTAGATCGGCTAGGTACCAAGATAATAATATAGTACCACCTGCACAATTTCTAGGTGACATTCTTATTATAATTGAAGATGAATAAAAAATACTACATAATAAAAAACGATACAAAACCTACTCATGATTTTTAAATATTTGTGTTTCCTATCTTCCTCCCACACTACAAATAAGTATAATAATTAACATTCTATCTTTATAAAAAATGGTAATCGCAATTAAAAAAACAGCTGTTAAGTATAGATTGTTCACTTTTACTAAATCTCTTTTAACACGGCTCTGTGTAAGTACATCCACCCAAAACAAATGTCATGTAAGGCCGCAATACTGGTAAGGGTGTGACAGTACATGAGAATATATGATAAGTTAGAGGAAGCTACAAGCCTAATAGTCCCTACGACTCTAAGCCCTACAGCCCTAACCTATCATATATCTAGATATAAATATTATAATATGATAAATAAATATATTAGGTTCAGGCTGTCTGCACCATGCAACTTATGGTTACAGACTGATAGTAGACAGGATTTCCAGGTTTGGGAAGGATACACTCACTGCCAGTCGCGCAGACTCACGAGACTGATCAGAGATGGCTAAAGGTGTCTTGGCCACAGTGAGGGGTAATGAGATAAGAATATAAAATTCAAATCTGATTTATTTACAATATGATACAGCATAAACTACTTTTTCTTAACACACACTATTATATAAAATCTTTCGTGTCCTATGCGTGTAAGATGTAACCAAATCAATATTCAAATTTTTAAATGGGCTGCGCGTCAGCCGGGCCGAGTGCTGAGTCAATATCCAAAGGTAACGTTGAACACTCAGATTGCCAAAATCCGCAAAATTTCCAGTGATGATTTGTTGATAAAGTAGATATCAATTGACACCAATTTCATCTTACTACATCCAGGCCCAAGATTTTATCTATTTTAAAAGCCAAAGCGTATCCGTCTCCTTTGACGTTGACATTACTTGACATGACATTGACGCTTGACGTTGACACGTAAGAACAACTTAATTATTTAATTACAAGAGGCACTGAAAGTTTTCTATTCAGCCTACTTTATGACGTCATTTAGAGATCAAATAAAAGTCAAGCGATTTTAAGTATTTTTGTGAAAATAAAAACGATCATAATATTTTAAGACCTATTAATAGAAAAATACGGCTTAGAAGCTTAAAATCTCGAAATGGTTTTGGAATCAGCATAGGTTAATTTTTACTTTACATACCGAATTGCAAGGATAACCGTTTTCTGTAACCGTTTTCATAGTCGGGAAAACGATTACGTTTCGTCTGTAAAGAATTCAACAACGATACACACCACCACTAGTCGTTACTAAAGTTCACTGTGAAAAAACAAAGTTGGCATCCAAAAGCTTGGCTAAAATGGTCCTTTTTTTTTTCTTTATTGGCAATCCCTGACAGAGAATACTACATTCTGTAGGTTGGCAACTGAGCCGAGCCGATGTTGAATTGAATAATCTGTCACCACTGACAAGTAACAACTAGTATTTCATGTCAATGTCACTGAAATTCTGAATTCATTCATGACATTGTGATTGTGACGATTACGATAGTGACGATTGACCGATTGGCACCACACCACACGCCACAGGGCCACAGTTTTCATCATGGTTCTATCGTGATATTATTTATTGAGTATTGGGTTCTAGTACAAAATTCAGACCATAATATAAACATGAAGGAAACAAAGGAAAGGACAATGTCTGGTAGCAGCACAATGCTTAGTAATGAATATACGGTCGCTTTTAGCTCTATAAATGAGAGGCCGGTGGACGATATTTCATTAGAATTTTTCTATAAACCTCATACTATTACGCTGTTGGCAGTATCTATCGCATCAGTAATCTACACAGCATTTGTAAGGTATTCCACAATATGTAGCCTATTTTTTATAATTAAGTTACGATGATAACTTATGATGTAACCACATTTCTTCAGATACCACAAAACCATTAATTTCTAACTAAAACAAATATTTATATTTTTGCTTGTTGATATGCCTGTAAGTAAATTCCTCCAGTGTTGTGTTTTCGTGTAAATTAAACGGGTAATATTTAAATATTTTGTGGATTGTAAAAGGCAACTTAAACCTTTTTAACTATTCAATGTTATGTGTGCATAAACTGAATAAGTACTACCATAATAATTACTTAAGAATTATATTTTATGACTGAAGCTTAATTTATTCAACAATGGACCTTTTCTTATTATTTCAGAGATACATCCAGTATTCAAGATAATATATGGTCAGGAATATGCTGTGTAGTGTTTTTTTTTCTTATAATATCAGTACTTACATTCCCCAATGGACCATTTACACGACCACACCCAGCTGTTTGGAGGATTGTATTTGGCTCATCAGTACTATACTTACTGGCACTACTGTTTCTTTTATTCCAAAGTTATTCTACTGTTTATGAAGTAATGTATTGGATAGACCCAAATCTGCGCAACTTCCATATTGATATGGATAAGGTATGTTCTTTCATTCATCAATAAATGTCTAGATTAACATTTGCAACTATACTCTGAACAAATTGTGGATAAAAAGACCAACTTTGAATGTAACACAGTAAACTCATATATTTACATGTATAATCCACGGTATTAATTGTTAAAAAATATATAAACTTATTAGGCACAAATAAACTTAGCTATTTTCTTTCTTTCTTTCACATACGTAAAAATAAACTTTTTTGGAAAGAAGAAGTAACAATATTCTTCAGCTAAAAATGCAATCTTTAATTTTTGATATCTTTGACACTAAAGTATCATGAGTAACAAGTAATAATAGATAGACCTCATTCATAGTAAGGGGTCTTAGCTGATAAAACCACACCAAGTAATTATAAAAGGGTGTAATTTTGGTTTTGTAATGATGAAATATTTTTCAAATGCAACTGTTACAGTCAGTTGCTCTTCTTTGCATGTAACTTCATTATTAACGTTTAGTTTTCCTATACAGTAATTCTACTCGGTCAGCATAATTTATAACCTACTAGATTTTGCCTGCGGCTTCGCCCACGTGGAGGTCACAAATTATCCCACGGAAACATGCTACCTGAATAAAAAACTACCCTATGTGCTAACCCAGGTCATGGTCTACCTGTGTGCCCATTGAAATCCGTTTAGCGGTTAAGGCATGAAAAGGTCACAGACAGACAGACTGACAGCCAGAGAGACACAGCTACTTTCGCATTTATAATATTAGTATGGTTTGGATGTATGATAATAAATATAGTTTTTTAATTAGTAAATATTTATGTTACATTTTATATTTTTCAGGAGTATGCGGTTAATTGCTCAGATATAAGCTTGGCAAAATTCTGGTCTCATGTGGACGTATTTGCTTGGGGACACTTTTTAGGGTGGCTGTTTAAAGCCATATTGTTCAGGCATGCAGGATTGTTATGGGCTATCTCTATAATGTGGGAAATAACCGAAATAGCATTTGCACACTTGCTTCCTAATTTCTTAGAATGTTGGTGGGACTCAGTTATATTGGATGTTTTAATTTGCAATGGTCTAGGAATATGGTGTGGGCTAAAGATATGCAAAGCCTTAGAAATGAGAGAATACAAGTGGGTCAGCATAAGGTAAGACTTTAATATGTATTGGTTGTTCTACAAAAATTTTTAGTCTCTTCTCAAAAAAAAAAAAACGCAAAGGGAGTTGGATTACTCTATGAGGGAAAAGTGTTTTTGCCATTTGTGGCTTTTCTCGTACTCTTACCTATGTTAGTACAGAAGTCTTTAAAATAATACCTATAAGAAACTGCATTGATTAGCATTAAAAAAATACTTAATGTGTGATTGAAGTTTTTCTAGCTGACTGTACCAGTTTTTCTAAATCTGTGGATCCATTAAGCAATTACGCAAAAACCTGCAACATTTAATTTACCTACCTGCCTTTACTGCCTTAACTAGTGAAGTATCCATAAGACTCGTTACTCGATACTCACGATAAATCGATTCAAGTTAAATTAATGTCAAAACAGGCCTATTATTTTTTTACAACTATAGTTGCAGAAATAAGATGCTGTGATAAACAAACAAACAAACCGACATTCAGTCAGACGAAGTCACACCATAACGGTTCCTTTGACTATTTTGATTCGAAACACTTTAAAGCGTAAAATCTAATATTTTGGAAATCATTACCATGTTCAAGTAACATATTCATACTAGCGACCCGCCCTTGCTCGGACGGGTCATGTCAAAACATCGAGATTCCTGTGCGATAGCTAAGTTATAAATATGAATGTATAAACATTCAGAATAAATGCTCTAAGCGATAGTGAAAATTCATCAAAATCCATAATGTAGCCTAGAAGACAGACACGAAAATTAACTTTATTTCATACATGTACTAGCTAGTTAGCGACCCGAGCTTTGCACGGGTGTAAAAAATTACGACATGTCAAAACCTTCAGATTTTTACTGTAGGAGCAAGTTTACGCCTAAATAGACGCAAGCACATCAAGCTACTACATTCTGTCAAATTTCTTTAAAAGATTTTCAACTTTATTCCTAAAGCATAAGGTTCAAGGTTGATTGGAAAAATTTGACAGTTTCGGGTAGCTTGACCTGCCGAAAAAAAAAAAACTAATAAAACTGCGTCTGTACAATTAGTGCACAGAAAAAGTTATCACTTTTATTGCTTGTCATAATTCTATGGTTATTGCCAGAATTTATTTTTAGACGTCTCTGTTTAGAAGAAAGTTAAAGAAAGGAGAGAAACATCTAACGATTCTTGCCAAGTTACGTGATGCGACGTTACGCGAAAATCGCGCGGGTGCGTGATGGACGATTTTTTTTTTCTGAATGTCGACGTACAAATGCGACTTGATTGATCGCACTACTAAATAATCATAATAAAAAACCTTTTTACGAAAATAGCAACCGACTTTTAAAAAAAAACACTACCGAGTGAAAAATTATTTTAATTTCGGAAGTCGGTGTCTTGGTTTTGTATTATCGTTTTTTGCCACCTACTTCCGAAATTAAAGTAATTTTTCACTTTGTAGTGTTTTTTTTTTTTTTTATGTTTTTATTTTTCACTTTTTAGTTGTGCTACTTATATGTTATTTTTCATTTGTGTGGGGTAGGCCACACAAATTCGAATAAGTACCACAACCTGCTATGTAAATAACAGTGACAGGTAGTTTTATAAAACATTATCCACATCATAGACTATGTGGGAAAAATACATACTATTGAAACTAAGTCAAAAACTACCCAAGGAACGTTAATTTTATATGGGACCACCTAGGAAGGAAGGACCACATTTTTAAACAAAACAAGAATTTTCCAAATCGTTCCAGCCGTTTTCGAGTAATTGGGGAACACACATAAAAAAAGGTTCCGGAGAACTGAGAACTTCCTCCTTTTTTTGAAGCCGGTTAAAAAGAACGTGACAATCGCGTTAAATCAGTTCTAAAAACAGGGAGATTTTTGTGATGGGAAATTAGGGCGGAATCCGAAAATAGTTTCGCCATACGTTTCGTTTAGTTTACCCATAGGGTTAGCAGAGTAAAGTGGTCAAGATTTCGTTTTTGGAGAAAAATACAGCTGCTTATTTATTTAGTTTTTTAAAAGCTTCTGCCTGGGCAAGGAATCGAACCCGATCCCTTTTGTAAAAAAATGCGATAGTGTTGCTGACTAAGATCAAATACCTACTGCAAATGATCATTATTTCTAAAATCCAAAGAAGCTAGGAAAAAATAACCTATAAAAAAAATACAATTGTATGTCCAAAAATTGCCTATTCTTTTGATTTTACACGTTATGTTTGTTTGCAGCATCTAGAAACGGGAACTTGGTTTAAAGTAAAAGTCTTATTCCTTATCTTAAAAAGCAAGAATATGGTTGTCTTATATTTTTGTACTTATATTTTTACGGTGGAGAGGTTGCTAAAAGTAGGGGAAAATATGAAATCCATTCGGACGAAGTAGCGGGCAAAGAGCCATAACTTATAAAATAATGTGCCTATGCTTTTGCGAAATTCAACTCTTGAATTTTAAGGCTCGTGCAGACTGGCGCGACAGGCAGCCCGACACTTTTCATGAAGTATTCATAGAAATTGTCAAAGTCAAATTATTTATTTCAACTATGCACATTATGAGGCACTTTTGAACGTCAAAATTTACAATAAAATAGAATTGATTCTAGTTGCCCTTCCAAAAGGTAATTCCGTAATGGGCAAAAAACGTTGTATTTTGTTTTTTTTTTGTGAATTGTGCTACTTGTGTCGCGACGCGCCTGTCTGCGGGAACCTTTATACAAAATAGGTAGAGATCGTCCAATTAAAAATTGCACGCCCTTTCACTAAAATGTATACACAAACATTTTGTGTGCAACAAGCAGTGGAGGAGCGTGCAGTTTTAAATAATAAGACGATCTCTACCTAAGTGTTGCATTTTGCATAATTATATTCTGTATCAAAACTGTTTTTTTTTAGAGATATTTCATCTACTACTGGAAAAATAAAGCGGGCGATATTACAATTCACACCTGTACAATGGACACCGGTCCGATGGTTGGATCCTACAAGCACTTATATGAGATTCTGCGCATTGAGCCAATTGGTGGTGTTTTGGCAAATTTCTGAATTGAATACCTTTTTCTTAAAACATATATTTGAAATGCCACCTTCACATCCTCTGGTCATCGCACGGCTTTGTCTAATAGGAGTTATTGTAGCTCCGTCTGTAAGGTAATGTATTATTTTTATCAAAATGTACCTATACTTATTTTATTGTTCTTGATACAGTAGGTTACTCAGTACAATGGATCTCGATACTGTTACTTGAATAACAATGTTGATTTGCAAGTACCTGCTAAACATAAATAGTGCAGGAAAATGAACTTAATGTTAATAATAATCGTAGACAGGAAAATTTTGACTAAGCTGGATTTTTGGAAATAATAAGGGGATACTAAATGTTAAAAAGATCCTGTTTAATTAACAACCAACTGACGATCTCCACATGCTGAATTTTGAGCACAACAAGCCTGTCCCAGATCTTCAGAGGACTGTTATGTTAGTGAGTGGCGGACTATTTGGTCAGTAGGGATCATCCTTGATTATTTGGTTCATTTGATTGCTTTACGTTAGGTCCATCTATATATTTGGAAGATATAACATCACGCGCGTATTCTCCAAAAGGGTAGGCCCACATTTCGCCGGTTATATTCCAAATTGTGTGGCAAGCCTTCAACTGAGCACGAAGCCAGACTCCGAGCAGCTACTGAGAGATTCCTAATCGAAAACCCCATAACATTTCGCTCGACCTGGGTATTGAACTCAGGGCCTCATGTTCCGAAGATGTGCTTGCGACCACTCAGAAGGTAAAAGGTAAACGGTCGATCCTAATGTCATCCCGCTCGTGTGCGAATACCGTCACGTAGAGGGAAGGAGAGTGCACCTGTGTTTGCGCACACTTTGTGCACTATAATAAATATCTCCGGTGTACTTGACTAATTTTTGTTAAATTTGAAAATTGCAGTCGGGAGATATTATGTATTTATTATACATTTAGGTTTAACTAACCTTTCTATTTCATTGGTTTCAGACAATATTACACGTATGTTACGGATCCAAATTGTAAGCGAGTCGGTACCCAGTGTTGGGTATATGGAGCTATTATGGTGACAGAGTCTATGTTGTGCATCAAGAATGGCAAAGAACTTTTTGGTCAAGCTCAAGTGGTCAATGTAATTATATGGCTAGTCATTCAAATTTTAGTCTCAATTGGCTGTGTGTACGGTGTAGTGTTATACCATCGATATTTTGAGGTAAGAAACTTTTTTAATTAGGTACCTATTAAAAAGTACGTACATACGTAATCAAGGGGTACAGTAGTGTTCTAAAATGAATCAAACAATATCAATTTTTGTGATAAAATACTACTAAAATCATTGATATAAAAAGAGGAAGATACGTTACGCGCTAACATCGCAATGAGTAAACCTGGGCTCGGCACTGTCTGTCTCGCAACTCGCGTGTATCGTGTCTCTCACGCATGTTTGTAATATCTATCTCGCTCGTGCCACTAAAGGCATCACCTAGTTTGACAGGACCACATCACTTAGTTAAGTCTCGTATCTACCGTCTAACGCTTTTAATACATCAATGACTAAAATATATATTTTTCCAACAGGTAGAAATGTATAAGTATGAGAGTTAAGTACCTCTAGTCATTTATTAACAAAAATGTCACGTTTGTAATGGTGTGGTTAGCCATGCCGTGACGCTACGTGCTCTGTGACGAGCCCAGGCTTGTTCTCATCATGACAGCTCTAGTCTAGTTATCTTCATAATGGCGGCCTCAGCAAATAACGAAAGATCACAAAAAAAACACATGATCTGACCAAGATTATGTCTGAACTTTAAAAGAGACTGTGACCTCTGAGTTTGTTTCGGCCTTTCTTCTCAGAGTAGTCAGATACGAAACGCCGACCTCATCTAGTTTTTTTTTTAATATGATTGACGTGTAACAGTGTTTGTACAAACCTACTTACAGAAAATTAATCATTTATCATTTACAGACTGGCGCGATATCACGGGTGTGACAGGCAGTGACATAGAAATTGTGGTACTAGTGTCGTGTCGCGCCCGTGATAACGCGCCAGTCTGCATGAATTATTGAGCTAAATTTCTAATTAAAATCGGAGCATGAAATTAAAAAATATCAACTCTTAGCTATTTTATAAAATGCTGAAGGTCAATAAATCGAATAATTTTGTGTAATCAATCATCATACTCATCATAGAAGATGTGTGAAAGTAGCAGTGTGAGTTGGCTTTTGTCGCTTATCATACCTACCTCGCTAATTAAATTCTTAACTATTTTTTTATAAATGATGTCAACCTTTGTTTGTTAACTTATTTACTATGCACACAAACGACCTCTTAATTTATTTCTCAATAGTTTCACTTTGTACATTGTTCTATGTGAATAATAATGTCACGTAAAGGTAGGTACACAACATATACATACATTTAAGACAATAAGTAAAAGATTAAAATTTAAAGTATTTACCTGATTTATTACTTCCACAAGCTGTGTGCCCGATGTGATTTCCCACCGACATGAGCTAAAATGAGGAACTTCCCGACAAACTTTTATCCCCTATAGGGATGATTTTTTTTAAATCCTTCCTAAGTGTTCAACTTTGCTAAGAAACTGTTGTGCAAAATTTCATGCTTCTATCCAGCGGTTTAAGCTGTGCGTTGTCTGTCAGTGAATTAAGTTGAGATTTTTGTGCAACAAGTTTTATGTAGCATTTTTTTTAAGTTAAATTAAAGTACATAACAAATATAACATCACGCCCGTAATCCCCAAAGGGTTAGGCAGAAGTGTACCTATAATACACCCACATTTCGTCGCCACTTATGTTTAAGTCCCATGTAATAGGGGGCGAGCCTATTGCCATCACCCGGGCACAAATCCAGGCTCTGGACTGCTACTGAAAATTTTCTAATGGAAAATCCCAATAACACTTCCCGACCTGGGAATCGAACCCAGGACCTCATGCTCAGCACTAGCGCTTGCGACCACTAGACCAATGAGGCAGTTTAATTTCAAATAGATGTTTATAATATTGTATACTACATTAATTATCAAGAAGTATCGGAAAAGTTTTTTTTATGATTTGTCGCTTTCTAGTAAACTTAATGGAAAAGCGAAAAATCATAAAAAAAAACAAGAACACTCTTAAATACTCTTAAGTAAGTCGCGCAGCGGGCGCTATCCATCCGATCCAAAAACAAACCTTAATTTATTGCTTTTTTTATCGTAACTGTTTTATTCTTTTACAGCCAAATAGTGACTCCAATGCAGAAAGTCCAAAGAAAGTTGACTAAAAGTCGGTAAGTACAAAGGCTTTAGCCAAACTTGCTATTAACAAACCGTAAATTCATACTTCCTTTCATGACAGTAATATTTTTTTTTTCAATTCACTTCCTCGAAAACTGGTTCATATCGCACTACGATTAGGTTCACAATGCAATGTATTTCACACGCGTGCGATTTTTTATTTTCCAACACGTGTGCGGGAATAAAAATTGCCACAGATAACTTATACCTATACTTAGTCCAAATTGTTCAATGCCTCTTCTATTCAGACCGTCTCGTGCCAGAGACGGTCCTCTCTATTCGGAGGTGATTTTTTTTAAAATCTTGGCAAAGATGCGTCTTTACGGCGTTAATATTTTTGGAATATTTAAATAATGCTTATGAATAGAATACCATGATTATTACAATAAAAAACGTTTATGAACAAATTAACATTTATTTGTGTTCTAAACTCAAAAATATTTGAATTTTCAATTTTTCATATTAGGCTGTTTATCGGCTTTATACCTTTGCTTCTCCTTCAACCTCGCGAAAGCAAAGCGCGGAAAAAAAAGAAAATTAAATTATAGTTTCCTAATAATTCATGACAAAAATATTTTTCGTTATTTTATTCTATTTCTTCAAAAGTGTATTGAATAACGTCGTTTGATACACGTGGACATTTGTTATTGCAGGGGCCTTATTATAAACTCTTATTTCCAGGCAGTTTACGGCGTAAACAGAACTGCCTTGTAATTTCGTATTATGAACTCGTCAAACAAGCCAGTCAGCGGTCACATGACACCCTGGTCTACTTCTGCCCGACAATTGCCGGGCAAAACCGTATTACGAACGTTCGTTTGACATTTCTTTTCGTATTAGAACTGTCAAAAAGTAACCTCACAATCCATTCAATTTACGCTGCTTCAGATGAGCTTTTATTGAATTGTTTTGGGTATTGGCGAAAATATTCGAGTGTTACCTATATAAATAAAAAAAAGAAAATATGACTGACGAATAAGTAGGTAACTGTTTGAGTTCTTGGAAAGTGACTTTTCTCATCAAAACAGTGAACAAAAGAAGACGACTTCGTGATCAATATAATGTGTTCGACTTATACGATGTGCAATTTATTCAACAATATCGACTTAACAAAGACTAGGTACTGAATCTTTGTGAGGAGCTGACAACTCACATGTGGGGGCCTACAAAATCCACGGATTTATCAGTGGAGACTAAGGTCTACACATATCATAATATCATGTTAAAAACTGGAAACTTTATAATTAAAAACACTCAATAACAGTTACGCCTAATTTTTATTTATACCCAAACCTAAGACGACCCACTGACCAATCTTGCGAATGGAAATATTAAACAAACAATACGATAGTGTTCCTATTAGTTTGTGAAACAAAAACATTGAAGTGGTCGAATTACCCGCTGACGCTGACCTTCAAGTGGAATACGTTCAGAAACTTTATCACGAGTTACAATTTACAAACACAGAAAATAATATAATGAATTGATTTAGCACAATATACATTGCTTTCATATTTTCACCTACTTTTATACTAGATATTTATTATTTTTATCATAAAATACGTGATTTAAATAAAACCGTAACTTACCGATGAATATTTAATTGTGTTTCTGAACGTTACGTCAGAGAATTTCAAGCCAGCCACAGACAAACTACCCAGCGTGAAGTCGGTTGGAATTAGGAATGTCATAATACGAAATCTAACCAGCCAGTGAAATGAATTGCCTGGAACTTGCCTGGTTTTTTTAAAGTTCGTAATAGGCCCCAGTTCTCGGCTCAAAAACAACTTCGCCTACGGCTCGGGTGTTAATTCCGCCTCGAATGCAATAACAAACATTCTCCACTTGTATCAAAATGTACTATTCTAAGACTCATAATAACCTAGCTCAGCACAGGAAATACATCTTTACCTAATGAAAATTAAAATGTTGATTTTCATTATTTTATTGAAACTTAACAAAGTTGACAACTTTTGATTGTCAAAAGCCGTGTCTCCTGCGCGTGTTTTTTCGAAACATTACACAAAAACATCGGAACAAAGGGGCGTAGCCATACACATTTGTGTATGCAAACACGATGTTTTTGTTTTCCGAGCTGCATCGAAAACATTCGTCGCGCGGGTGAAGAGGGCAAGGTTTTGTCTCATTCTCAACCACCGCGCGCACCGCGCATGCCACTGTCAGTCAACACAGGTTTTGAAATTTTAGCTCTTGTGATTGTGAATCGGTTTCAGAATCACGAAAGAAATTGCCTAATCCAAACCGGTCATCAGTCCGAGCTCTTGGTAAATTTCAAAATTTCGAAGTCGTAAACTCGGTCTGACTCGAAATCTGTTTTCTCCTCGATATAATTGCTAAAAACTGTCTTCCTCATCGAAACTCATTAGGTACGACATCTACTCAAAATGTGTTCTAAAAATATTGTAATACGCAGGAGACAGTTGTGTTTGAAAACAAATGTTTATGTGTAATGTTTCGAAAAAACATGCGCAGGAGACGCGGCTTAAAACTAACTTCCTCGACGGAGCTCATTACGACATCTACACAAAATGTGTTATTATTCTAAAAATATTTAATACGCAGGAGACAGCTTGTGTATGGAAACAAATGTTTATGTGTAATGTTTCGAAAAACATGCGCAGGAGAGTCTTGGCTTTATACAGGAGGTACGATCTACACAAAGATATAAATACGTCTAGATAGTCAGTCAAAGATAGATTGTCTGTGTGGTGCCGGACAAAAAGAATAGCACCATCCCATTTCTACCCGTGGGTGTCGTAAAAGGCGACTAAGGGACTTTCTAGAGAATGGGCAGCAGCGTTCGCTATGCATTTAAAATCCTTGGGGGAGGCCTATGTGCAGCAGTGGACGTCTTTCGGCTGAAATGATGAGTTGCACGAAACCAACATTAGTTTAACGGAGATTTTTAATTCATGCCATCGCTTACATTTTGTATCAATAAGAAAGTGACAGCATCAATTGAAAGTATCCGTTAAAATAATGTTGGTTACGTGCAACTCACCGATGGTTTCTCAATATTGTGCGTACAAACTTACATTTGCAGTTGGAATGTATGAGAGAATACCTATGTTTTTCAACTACAATGTTAAGTTTGTTCTTGGTATAAATTCTTCCCAACTACGGAACCCTTTATTGTGCGTGGTCCTACACGCGCTTGTGCAGTATCATAAAAAAGTACGGAATAAGGAAAACGTCATCGTCATTTCGATAACGATGTCACCATGTCCGGGAACGTTCACAAAATAACCAAAATCACATTTTTACTTTCTTATTTCGAGTGTGTTGGTTGGACTAGATTTCATTTAAAGTTGCCTGTTCTCCTTTTTGGGTTTTCCGGAAAACCCCTTATCGTAGGTACCTATTTAAACTGTCTTACCGCAAAAATATGTAAATTGTAGTGACAATACTATAATTTTGCGTGTCTGTATAATTCGTTGATAGACAATCTTTGTTTACTTTTATAATATAATATAAAATCATCGTATTCTTCCTCCAATAGTAACTTGATAAATTTGTAATGGAAAGCCTAGGTAGTAAAGTTTAAGACGATAGTTAGATTAATAACTTTCAACAATACAACTGAATCGACAATACTGTTACTGATTGAAGTCTTTAATTTTTGCTATCGGTCTCGGCCCACAGGTACACGAGCGAAGACCGAGACATGATGTCTGTCTGCGGTCTCTGTCGCCGCTCGAATCGCCACCTTAACAATTACGTTCCTTCAAGTTTTTTGGTGTAGGGCTCTGAATGTTTGATTGTTGGGGTGTAGTTAATAGAGTAGAAGTTATAGTGTTGCTTGGAAGTCGATGTTTTGTGTAGGTACTAGAATGATTATCTTAATGCAATGAAATATGGCGACGACGCTCAACTGAAATGATGATAATCCTGATACATAGAATTAGAACATAAACGGCCTTATTACAAAACAAGGTTTATCTTTAGACCCAGGTTTAAAAAATCGTGTCATTTTTTAATTTCGTCCTGATTCCGTCTGAAATAAAGTTCTTAATACAAAAATTTATTTAAAAACCGGCCAAGTACGTGTCGGACCACGCCCAATGAAGGGTTCCGTAGTTAGGATGAATTAATTCCAAAAACAAACTGAACATTGTAGTTGAAAAACATGCTCTCCCATACATCTATATACGTTACGGTCACGTGACGGTTCTACTGAAAATTTAAATTGGTCGACGATTACTCGTTAACTTGTAAACCCTACTTAGCTGTGATAGTTTTCCTTTTAATTTCGTTGTATATACTACTGCCATGCATTTTTTCACATATTCAAAACCAACCATTTAGCTGGCAGGGAGGGACGACACTTGACTCTAACAAAAAATTGCACTTTAAAGCTTAATATTACGCAAGCGGATCTCAGAATTGAAAAATGTTTTTCACAGACCCACAATATTTTTGAACGGCCTATCCAACGATACCCCACACCATGTATTAGACGAGAAAAAAAATATAATTCCCGTTTTACGTGTAAACATTACACATACATGAAAACCATGAAAAACATTTTTTTTAGGGTACCTCCCACCCTAAAAAAAATGTTTTTCATGGTTTCATTTTACGACTTTCTCGGCGTAATTAATATGTACACCCATGCCAAATTACAGCTTTCTAGGACTTAGCGTCTCTGAGCTAAGCCGGGGACAGACGGACGGATAGACAGACAGACGGACATGGCGAAACTATAAGGGTTCCTAGTTAACCACGGAACCCTAAAAATTACAAGATAGTTCAAACCTGGGTCTAAAGATAAAGCATGTTTTGTAATAAGTCCGAAAGTGATTACCTGCATCAAATATAAAACTGTTTATGTATCTTTGTTTCAGAGCTGACATCTTGGATATATTAAGGAAATTATAATTCCCTTTTCTGTGATGTGTATGACCTTTTGAAAGGTCAGCACCAGGTGTAGTGCTTTTAGTGAATTGTGTGAGTGTGACTAATGTAACGGTTATACTCTTCAAATGACTGTAGGTATCAAAGACTCTTTGTTAAAGTTGCGCGTGCAACGGAACTTTTTATTCGCGGAACCGGTTAATAGAGTAAGTACGCTAAGTGCCGAAGCGTATGAACGTGACAGCGTCCGCAGACCACTGCCATTTGCTGCTCGAAATTTGATCAGCTGGCGCTCCAATCAAGTCCTTTTACGAGTATCCGCTGCCGAAGTAAACTTGATATTTTACAATATTACTACCTATTCAAAAAAATATGTGTTTATCTGCAGTACCTATTATAGGTACCAAACCATGGTAAGGTTTGAAAAAGAAACAGCACATCTCCGCATTCACCATACAGTCAAGTTAATAAACGACGAATGTGTCCAACGTGTCTAGCATAGTAAATATAATTATATAAGTAAGGTGTGTATTTTTTGTTCAAAATATTTGGGAGGTCCTACCTACTATAATAATTACTACTTATATTTTAAGACGAATGTGCAAGAATGTAACCAACGTTGCAGAAATACGGGGTCCGAGATAGACATGGAAAGTTCGCGAACAATTCAAGGAAATGAACTACTTCATTTTAGGGTTGCAAGATGTGCCAAAAAGTATCCATATAAATCGGACCGATATTTTATACAAATATTGATATCGATTTCGATATTATATCGAAAAAAAATTATCGATATATCAGTGAAATTTTCTAAAAAGTATATTATGTATCTTATGAAATTGTATTGTGTTTTATTCATAGAAATTCCAAACTAGAAACATCATTTCTGATGTAACTAATAAAACATTGATAAAAATAAGTTAACTTTTTAACGGCTCTGAATTCTAGCTGTTTTAGTCAGTGGGGGAAACGGTGTTGCTATTGGAAATATAAGGTCCCATTAAAATAGGTGGACAAACTTTTAGAAAACATTCAGACTACCAAAATAAGGACAATGGTAAAAAAAATAATAAGAAAAACGCATTAGATACAATAAAAAAATAAGCTAACGAAAATACAGAAAATATTTTGGTTACCCAATGCATAAACACATCCACGTCTTTGATAACTCATTCTGATACCTACTACAAAATAATGTGCAGGCGCACGGAACATAATATACCCTACGGGATTGACATTGTCCAACTCATGCCATCTCACTCTAACATAGCCCTTCGCCGCATGCGCGGGCGCCCACCGCCCGCACCGCTCGCTTGACGTAAATGACAATGACGCAATTTCAGTTTGCGTCGCGCAACCGAGCCGGTAAAATAATGTTGCACGAACGTGTGTGTGTGTTGTGAACGAAATGTGTGTCTGTTGTTACGTAGTTACTTTATCAACTTATCACAATCGAGAACAATGCCTTATTACGCGTACAGAAACCAAGAATACTTGGAAATAGTCGTGTGTTATCGTGAGCATAACGAAAGCTTACGACAAGCCCAAATCCTTTATCGAGAAAGATTTGGAAACGCGCTCGCAAGTGCATCGAACAAAACGGTAGGCACCATAGATAAAAGATTTTATATTTCTATGGTAGGCACGTTCAACAATTAATGTAAATAGGTATCCACCTACCGTTACCGGTGCGGCGTAGAGTAAGTAGTATTTTAATTAATTACTGTAAATTATAATTTTGATTCTTATTTTTAACCACGCCTGATTCAGTGTTTTACTGTTAACGAACTTTAAATAAATAAAAATGATTCATAGCACTACACTGTACCCACTGCGCGCTTGTTTGTTTACAACGTATTGCAATAGCTTTGATATTTTTTGATGACAGTTTTCAGCACGCAATTAAACAGTCCAAAGCCTGGTAAAGTGTGATGGGAAATTAGAATCTTTTATTTTCATAAGTACCTAGACGATTCATAATCATGTGTGTTCAAGGAAAGTTTATTCACCCCCAATCGTACCTGTTCTCAAGTTGCACATAATTACCTATTATCTTCTACATAACGTAACAACAAAGTTACTATAGTTAAATACAGAATGATGTTAATAACAGAACTGACTGGGTACCTGCCTAAAGTAACCGTCATGAGAAGCTATAAATACATAAAATTGCAAATTATACAACTATCAACTTTAAACTCAAGATCTCAGATTATAGAAAAGAAGCAGATAGACCGCGCGGAACACCGAGAGTGCGGCCAACAAAGCAAATACAAATTCAAAAGCGAATACACTCTCGATTCAGTACAGCACGAAGCGTCGCATCGTTAGTACGTCACGGGCTCTAACAGATAATTTCAGAATAATGCCGTCTTGTATTTTTAAACATTGTAAAAACTGTTCCCAAAAACAAAATAAATAAGTTGGAGTATCTTTCATAAGTAAAATATTGATTATTTGTCTATTTGGATTTATTTTACGTGTTTATTGTTAGTGACATCTTGAAACACAAAACCTTAACAAAAATCATTCGGTGTTGCTAGTTTATATTGAAACATTTACCCCTAAGTTAGGAAATAAGTATAGGATATAGGAGTATCGATTTACAAAAATATGTATGTCGATAATAGTGTTTTATTTATCGCCTTTTCTGGTTGGTATATTTATAGATAAATAAGTATGTATGTGTCTTCGTAAGTGTAACTAGTTAATGGATTTTATAATACTTATTACATCAGTCGATTTGGTATAACATGGGTTTTATGACGTCACCATAAAGTAAATATAGCTACCAAAAACAATAAAATGTTGGTGTCTCAAAATAAAAATATATCGCAAATGTATCGTTTTTATGGGTATTGTTAATTTGACGTACTTATACTGTTATACTGTTGATAAAAACAACTGATTTAAGAAAAAAAAAACTTTTTTTTTTCATGTAATGAAATATTATGGCTAATTTTTTCATTCTCCTGGCAACCGTACACACACATACAGGCACCTGTTCTTATAGTGCTGTCACGTGGCTCTAACGCACACATGTCTACAAACGGGCCTCACTTTGTTGTTCCGCGCGGTCTATCTGCTTCTTTCTATAATCTGAGCTCAAGATATCTAAGTTGATTTATGAATGAAGAAATTATCGCTAAACGTCATAAAATAATTTTAGTTGCAATGGAAACTGAACCATACGCAATTTCAGTTAAAGTTTTAAATCCCAAAGTATGAAATTTATCTCGTCTCATGGCGTTGACTTTACTTACAATCACACGCGTGGCGGCGGCGGCGGGTGGGACGGGGCGCGAGTGTTAGTACCTACCCATATTGGATGTGCTTATTCTAGTGCGCCGGAAATTTATTATTTTAGGTCAAAATAAAATCACTTTATTGTTGACACACATCAGGAAAAAACAGAAGACAAACGAAAGTATAAAACGAGTAAAAACATGTCAAAAGGAATACAGTCAATATCATAAGAAGAAATTATTAAAGAGGTAGAAAAACTAAGACACAAAACTCTTTTCTTCCTAACACTCCTCCTGAATTTCATTCTTCCAGACCCATACCTTTCGCACACCATCCATACTTTCCTCTCAACAAAGCTTTAGTCAGACTGTCAGCCACCATTTGAGTCGTATCCACATACTCTATCCTAACATGCCCATTCTCAATGGCCTCTCTAATAAAGTGGTGGCGTATGTCAATATGCTTTGTACGTTGATGATGCACAGGATTCTGCGCAATAGCAATTGCAGATTGACTGTCGCTGCAGATCTTGACAATCACTTCTGGTAGACCACTCATCTCCGCAATAAATCTTTTAAGAAATATTGCTTCTCTTGCAGCTTCAGATATTGCCACATATTCTGCCTCTGCAGTTGAAAGAGCTACTGTTCTCTGTTTCTTGCTCTCCCAGCACACTGCTCCTCCTTTCAATAGAAAAACTACTCCAGTGTATGACCTCCTATCATAGCATATAGCATGGCTTGCATCTGCATAGCACTGTAAATCATTGCTATTATTCTTCTTCTTGTACATTAGTCCAAAGCTTTTTGTACCTTTTAGATATCTGAGTACCCGTTTTGCAGCCGTCCAGTGCTCGTCACTGTAGCAACTATTAAATTGACTCAGATAATTTACTGTATGTGCTATGTCTGGCCTCGTGCAAACAGACAAGTACATCAGAGCACCAATTAAATTTTGATACGGAATGCTTGGATCCGTTTTATATTCTGGTCCTGGCTTCTCCAGTCTTTGACCAGTAACTGATGGCGTTGTAGCGATCTTGCAATCATCCATCCCGAACATCTTCAACACTTTATTGACGTACTTCTCTTGGTCGATTTTGATTTCTGTCTCGTTCTGCGTTATTTGCATCCCCAAGATTAGTTCTGCCTTACCAAGATCCTTCATCGCAAATTTAGACATGAGGTCTTTTTTCACTTTGCGCAACTCCTGTGCGTCATTCCAGAAAATAAGCAAGTCATCTACATATACCGCTAGAATGATGACGTTCTTGTCTTTGGATCTCGTATACACGCATGGTTCATTCTTGGATCGTTTGAAGCCAAGATGTAACAACTCATTAATTAACTTGCTGTTCCAAGCTCTAGGGGCTTGCTTTAATCCATAAAACGATCGATTAAGAAGACACACATAATGTTCTTTTCCTTTCTCCTCAAATCCTTCCGGTTGCTTCATATAGACAGTCTCAGATAAGTTTCCGTTCAAAAACGCTGTTTTCACGTCCATCTGATCTACATTAAAACCTTCATGAGCAGCCATCGCTAAAAGGACTCTAAGTGAACTATGTCTAACAACTGGAGAAAAAGTCTCATCATAATCCACCCCATATCTCTGGCTAAAGCCTCTTGCAACCAGTCGAGCTTTATACCTCTTCTTACTTCCCGCCTCTTCTTTGGTTCGAAAAAGCCATTTCGAATCAACGACGTTGCATTTGGCTGGTGGTTTGACTAAGGTCCAAGTCTTATTTTTCTTAATCGCATCCAGCTCCTCCTGAATCGCTGACTCCCATGCTTTACTGTCAGTTCTTGACAGTGCTTCCCGAACCGTAGTTGGATTCTGATCTGATTCAGCAGCTTGATAAAGGATGTAATCCGGGAACTGCTTCGGTCTTCTATCTCTCAGTGGGTACCTCCATCCACTTTGGTGAGATTCCTCGTCGACATTTGTAATCGATTCGCAGTCTTCGAATACATCGACATCGTCCACAATGGGCTCCGGCTCTCCATGATCCTCAGGTTCAGTTGGTTGATCCTCTCTCTGACTATCGCCATCTTCACCTTGATCTACCCTAGGGTCAATGTCTGCTTCGGCTTCACCTTCTGGTGCTCGCAGAATATTAGATCCTCCGTTGTGTCCTATCACGGCTTCTTTTTCAGCTTCAGAAATTTGGAGTATTTCTTCTGAATGTTCTTCTAAATTCGATTGCTTGTGATGTGTTTGATTTTCTAAAAACACCACATCTCTTGCCTTAAATACTTGGCCGGTAGTGAAGTCTAAAAGACGATATGCTTTTGCGTTATCACAGAAACCTGTGTGAAGCAGTTCTCTGCTTTTCGGATCCCACTTACCTCTCTTCTGTTGAGGAATGTGCATATAAGCTTTGCATCCGAAAGTCTTCACTGTACTCAGGTCGCACTTCTTACCTGACCATTTCTCTTCTGGCGTAACATTGTTTCACCGCAATCGTTGGTGATCTGTTCTTCAAGAACACTGCATGATGAACAGCCTCTGCCCAGTAGCGTTTCGCCAAATTAGCATCTTGAAGCATGCTTCTTGCTTTCTCGCAGATAGTTCTATTTGCGCGTTCAGCGATGCCGTTTTGCTCTGGCGTATATTCTACCGTTAGTTGACGCTGAATTCCGAATTGCTTCAAATAGTTATCCATCCGTTTGTTGACGAACTCAGTGCCGTTATCGGTGCGTAAGATCTTCAGCTTCTTACCACTTTGTTTTTCGGCATACTCCTTAAACTCTACAAGATTTTCGAAAACCTCACTCTTTTGTTTCAAAAAATAAATAAAAGTTTTTCGCGTAAAATCGTCAATAAACGTCAAAAAATACCTGGATTTGCTAACGGAAGGCACCTCCATAGGTCCGCACACATCCGAGTGTACAAGCTCTAGCACTTCCTTAGCTCGGGTAGCATTCAACTTTTTAAATGGTTTCTTGGTTTGCTTCCCCATAATACATGGTATACACTCAAGTTGAGCTGAAGTGTTAGGAAAACTTACCCCTGTCGCCATCTTATCTCTCAGTAGTTTGAGATTGTTGATACCCAAATGCCCCATCCTCCGATGCCATAGCATAATTGACTCCCCTTCTGTAGTAGCTAGCGCAGAACCCTGTGAACAGCATTTAATTTTGTATATGCCTCGTTCTTCCACACCTTGCACTACAGCCTTACCTCGAATCTCACAACCATCACTCTTATAGATGTCGCACCCTTTTTCTGTAAATACCACCACGTGACCCTTTTTCACGATCGCATTCACACTCAATAAATTAGATGATAACTTAGGTACATACGTAACATTGTTGATAGTCAAACCTATTGACTCACATACTACCGTTCCTTTACTTTTACCCAATACTTCATTACCGTCAGCACATGTCACCCTCAAAGGCTTTGGAGTGTCCTTCAAGTCCTTAAACCACGATTTCAAATTCGTCATGTGTGTTGAAACTCCAGTCTATGATCCAGCACGTCGACGAAACATCTGGTTCTAGTCGTGCGCCAAACGCATAGGCTTGTAGTGCTTCCTTCCTTTGTTGTTTCGGATTATCTGGACATTCGTGTGCTTTGTGTGGTCCATCACAAATGAAGCACTTGACCTTCACTTTCGGTTTATTTTTGGGTGTAGCCTTGCTCTTGTGATTCTTAGTCAGCAATGCTGATGGCTGTCTTCCACTTGAGCTAGCCGAGAAGGTATCTTCCATCTGAAAGAGCTTCGTCTTCACATAGTCGGTAGTAAGCTTAATATTACTATTCTCTATGGCTAATCTCATTGGTTGAAAATACAGGGTTAGTCCTTGCAACAAAAGTGCAGCCAACAGTTCATCGTCGACTTCCTTTCCAAGGTCATACAACTCCTGTGACGTGGCCATAACTGACGTCACATATTCTCTAACCGTTGAAAATTGCTCCAGTCTCATGCTTACCAACTTTGTTAATAAGCGGCAGCGGTTGTTAAGGCCCTTGTCTTCAAACGCATTTCTCAGAGCGTCCCATGCTTCCCTCGCTGTTTTCGCTTTGCGCACATGAACTAAGCAATGGGGCCTGAGCATTAAGCAAATCTTTGCTCGAGCTCGCTGATCCCTTCTCATACCTTGTACATCCGTGGCTTCAGGTGTAACACTCGTGTACTCCCAAAGATCGTCGTGTATTAGATATAGCTCCATCAAGAATTTCCAAGTTGCATAGTTGCTATTACCGTCGAGTTTTTCGATTGATGGCATGCCACTACTGCTTGAAATTCCAGTTGCATGTGTCTGAGAACTCCCGTTACCATTTCCGCTGTCCGACATTTCTGCGATTTTTATAATCTTTTACATGCTGGATCCCATAACCTGTTAATATTTTTATCACGCTAGTAATTAATAACTCTATTTTGTATTCAAAATTTATTGTTGACACACATCAGGAAAAAACAGAAGACAAACGAAAGTATAAAACGAGTAAAAACATGTCAAAAGGAATACAGTCAATATCATAAGAAGAAATTATTAAAGAGGTAGAAAAACTAAGACACAAAACTCTTTTCTTCCTAACATAAATCTTACACACTCAGTTTTAAATGGAGCATTTACCTACTAATAAATAAAATATCGATAAACAACAATACAATAACAATGTAACTACCTAGTAAAAACAAGGGCTCCAGCAGACAGGAGCAACGTGATAGCGCGACCCGCCATTCTGCGGTACCCATAAAGGATACTTCCTGCGTGACGCCATCAAAATAGTATAATTATGGCTCTATATTTAAATAATGCCTGTACATTATAAGCAATTACCAATATTATATAGTGCTCTATGTATGCAATACAAATGAAATTTAAAACTTAGTGGCGCCACAGCCAATGATGTATAACCTATATGTCATTGGCTAGAGCCATTTAACAATATTTTTAAAAGGGAGATGCGCTAAGGTAGCCCGTGAAATTCAAATTTTATTACGTTTTTTGCAATTTGCAGGTCAGTAACACGTTGTATGTTGATTTAAATATGATTCGCGGCCGTAACAAATATTGCTTTACAGAATAAAATTATAATCATTAGAATCGGCAATACAACAAACTCTCTTCGAAAAATCCTTAGAATTCAAAAAACGTTCGAAAATTTGAATTTGAAGTTGAAATGTGAAGCGGGCTACTTAGCGCATCCCCCTTGACCATTTGCGTTTTGTAATTGAAGAAATATTCGTTAAAAACACTGCTTCATAGATTTGTTTGAGAACGAAACGCAAAAGTACGGTAAAATTGGGTAGTAATACACACCACTAGCGAATAAAGTCCATTTCACGAAAGAAGTCCCGCAGACGTGGCGCTGCAGGCATGGGTTATTTTAGGAATGTTGCTAACTTAGCGTATAATAATAATTAGTTCCACTTATTTCCGCGGGACTTCTTTCGTGAAATGGACTTTACCCCGTTGCTATGGACAAGTCACTGTCTACGAAGAAACCCGAGTCTAGGTGTGTCCTCGTGCTCGCGAAGAAGAGATAACGAGAAGTGTAGACAAGCGATGTCTATTCTACAGTAGAGTAGAGATCGAAAACGCCATGCTAAGCCTGCAGGTGATAACAAACACGTCTCAATCTATTAAGCTTCAAATAACGGTCAAGTGTTTAATAGCGGTGTTTTACCTAAAAATAAAACACATATTAAATACTTACCTTATTTGATTTTACTTACATTTAATTTCTACCTGGTGACGATTTTCGACACAATAATCAGCGATTCCCTGCCATGCCTAAGCCCACATTTGGCAGCGCCACCTGGTGAGGAAACTGGATGTGCGAAAGAGACTGATAGATACAATCAAAGGAAAGAGCAAAAGAGAGGGAAATATAGCGGAAACCAGTAGTGCCACTCTCAATCTATTAAGCTTCAAATAAGGTAATATTTAATATGTGTTTTATTTTTAGGTAAAACACCGCTGCGAGGGCGGCACTGAAAATTTCGGGAATCAAGGAAGTGACACAACATTACTATTTAAAAATGTATTTATTGCTTTTCGAAGTATTCTCCGCGAAATTTGACACATTTTTCCATACGATGGAACCAATCATTGAAGCAACCATTCCATTCGGAAGTTGGGGTCTCCAAAATGGCCGTTTTGTAGGCGTCCACAGCTTCTTCAGGTGATGAAAATCTCTGTCCACGCAATTTATTCTTTATTTTAGGGAAAGTATAGAAATCATTAGGGCTTAGGTCGGGGCTGTACGGCGGATGGTCTAATAATTCTATGTTTTCTTGCTCTAAAAACTATTTTGTTCTGTGCGCGGTGTGAGAACTCGCATTGTCGTGATGGAGGATGATGCGGCGGTTGCAGTTCTCTTTACGGAGTTCAGAAACGACCTGTAGCAAACAAATGCTAGCATACCATTCTGCATTAACCGTTCTTTGTCCCTCAAGAGGAATAGTCGTAACATGGCCGGTTTTGGAGACAAACGTGGCCACCATTTTTTTTGCAACACTCCGTGAACGAACAATTTTTGTTGGCTTTAACTCATTTTCGAACACCCAAACTCGTGACTGCTTTTTTGTTTCGGGTTCGTACGCTTATATCCAGGATTCGTCACCTGATAAAATGTTGTATACAGCATTTGAGGATCCTGCGTGGAATCTTTCGAGAGTTCTGACGCACCAAGTAACGCGAGCCGCTTTTTGCTCTTCACAGAGCGAATGCGGTATCCATCGGGAAAACAACTTTTTTACACCTAATTGTTCATGCAAGATTATTTGTATTTGACTCATGCCAATGTCTAAAGTTGCCTGAATTTCGCGGTATGTCACATGTCGATCTTCCTCAATCAGCTTACGCACAGCATCAACGTTTTCTTGGGTGACTGCAGTTTTTGGACGACCTTGACGGGGATCATCACTGAGCTTGACACGTCCTCGTTGAAATTCAGCAAACCAGCGATAAATTGTGGTTTTGGATGGGGCTTCATCACCAAATGCAGAAATCATCCGGTCAACACACTGTTTTTGTGTTAAACCACTTCGAAAGTCATAATAAATCATCGCTCTTGAATTTTCTCGAGTCAATTCCATTTTCTCAACGACTAAACAAGTTTGACAAAACCTTGTGACAAGACCGAGAATCTTTTTTTAAATAAATAAATGGTATTCGATTTCTAAAACCAAGGAGTTTTCAATTAAAAAGATTTTAATATGACAGGAACAGTGGAAATATTCCATTCCCGATACTTTTAGTGCAGCCCTCGTATTATCGATCGTTGAGAGTTTTATGTAGGTATGTTATGTACATGGTTATGTACAGACGCCAGCAGGTCCAGCTACCCGAAACTGTCAAATTTTCCCAATCAACCTTGAACCTTAGACTGTAGGGATAAAGTTGAATATCTATTAAAGAAATTTGACAGATTGTAGTAGCTTGATGTGCTGGCGTCTACACGAATCTTATCAATGTTAAAAAGAAAGGAGGCACCATTTAAAAAAAATATAAACTATTCCTACTATGTCATTACTTTTGCGCAACCCAGTTTATAATATTGAAGACAGAAGATAGGTAGGTAGGTATAAAACTGAAATAGTGAAGTGCATCGTTCGTGGTAACTTGTCAATCACACTCAATATCCTATGGTTATGGACTCGTTCTATTTTGCTGACCTAACTGAAGTAGGTACTGAAATAAATGAGCCAACTACTTCGTTATGCGAAAATCATATATAATTTATTAATTTCTTTTCACTGACACGTTTTGCGCATGTCTAGTCCGAGACAAATAGTTTATGACTTTATGTATTATCATAGATAAAATAAATAAGCGTATTTTTTATGACAATATGTAGTACGGTCTACCGCATGTCAGTAGGTACCTGTTGTGTACAAGCATAGATGTATGTGTGTAGCGATGCGCGGCCATGCAGGCTGCCTGCGCAAACGACGCCGCGCATGCGCCCCGCCGCCGCGGTCTCGCGCACGCGTGTTGGAAATAAAGCGTCAGTGCGTTCACAGCTCGCTGTAGTTTTACTTGTGTCCTTATGTCCCATATCCAACAGTGGCGACGAGAGCGACCCACGCTATAATACCACGATGGCTCAGTTTAGTTTTGGAATAATAAGTAATTTCGACCACACAGTGCACGAGTGGCAGGCGTACAAAAGTCGCCTGCGGCAATGGTTCGTGGCAAACGATATTACAGAACAAAACGACGCAACGGGTTCAAGACGGCGACCAATCCTACTGAGCGCACTCGCGGACGGCACCTACCAGCTCGCAGCCGACTTGGCTTTGCCAAAACAGCTGGAGGAGGTGCCAGTAGAGGACATCTATAAGCTTCTGGACACTCAACTTTCTCCGACAAAGTGTGGATTCGGGGAGCGCTACGCATTTTACGCGGCAACGCAGCAAACGGATGAGACGCATGCGCAGTGGGCGGCAAGACTGCGTGGCCTCACGAAACATTGTAAGTTCGCAAATGTAGAGGAGGCATTGCGAGACCGGTTTGTGATGGGCATGTTGGCGGGTCCCGAGAGGGACAAATTGTTCACCAAGGACACAGATACCTTTACCCTGGCAAAGGCAGTGGAGTTGGCGCAGAGCGTCCGGTGCGCGCGGGCAGGCGCCGCCGCCGGCGCTTCCACGCCGATCACACAGCAAGAACATTCAGTGTTCAAGGTGCAGGGCAAGAGTGCTAGTTCTAATAAGGAACCTGTAATGGAGAAGTGTTCCGTGTGCGGTCGAAAGAACCATGCATCATCTCAGTGCCGATTTGCAAACTATTCTTGTAGGAAGTGTAATACAAAGGGTCACTTACGTAGAATGTGCAAAGTAAAGTGTGTGTCCTTATGTCCCATATCCAACAGTACCTAAATGAAGTCGTGTCTTTATTTGTAAAACAGCGGTAGGTACACAACGGATATTTATCCAAAGTAGCCAATAACCCTTATTCAAACGCGAGCCTGTGGAGGAGTTAACAAAAAAGTAAGATACGTTCCTGGGTAATTTTGGGTCGTAGATTTCAAAAATACACACAAAAGAAGGGTTAGTGGGGGGGAAGTACCCTTTTTTTGGTGGGAAGTATATATCCCGTCGTCTGTTCTCTCTTGTAAAAAAGTTGGAAAGGTGGGAACTATAGCTCCCAGTGTCCAGTATGACATCAATATTTTAAAACACTAGCTAGTGGCCCTGGCTCCACTTGTGAATTAAATTTTAACGTAAAAAAATACATAGATCGTGTTTTTTTAATAAAGGAGGTAAAAGTACCCATCAATGCAAGTTCTTTTACTAAGGGAAGAACTCGGAAATTTAAAAATGAATGACTTGACCATTCATTTTTAGTTGAGTACCTACCTAGCTCTAGCTAGATATGAATTTGTAAACAATAAATTCTAATGTATTGAAACTAGTTGTCTATTTATCTGATGATGAAATGATAACCTCTAATATGCTTATACCAAGTTTTTTTGGACACACGGATTTTATATATAGAATTTCCGAATGTAGTGTGCAGTGACGAACACTGGGATGATATCTTCCCACATATAGACTCAATTTCAATCGACTATACCAAGGTATAAAAGAAAGATTCGGGGCATATTTTACGTTTCACGCAACCGTAATACAGTCTAGTTTATATAGCTAAAACTCAAATCTGCTTACCTAATTTTTTTTCAGCACTACACAAAAAACAAAAAAATAACGGTCGTTTTCGGCGGCAAAATCACGTCAACTGACTTTGACGTATGTTTACCATGACATGTAATAATTCTCTGAAAAGTGTTGCCATTAAAAAAGATTCTCTGAAATGTTAAGATTGCGTAGATAAATACATTGCATTAGGTTTAAGCATATAAAAATAAAACACGATTTACTTCAATCTGAGATGTGGGAAGTATAGCTCCCAGCGTTTTAATAAGGGATAACACCCTACAACAAGCGACTACCTTGACTACCGGTCGTTTATCCGACTGCAAGCTAAAAAGGTTTGTTATGTTTTTTAGCCTAAATTATTATTTTTTAACTTAAAACGGGTTTCCACTAATGCACTAAGTTTGTTGCCTCCAAGGTCTCTGATCTTTTTACTGAATTAAAATAAGAATTTTGACTATACTTACTTACCTTGTTAGTAATAAACTCAATGATATAAACTACATTAATTAAACCTTGAAAACCCGTTTAAAGTTTTGTATATTTTCATCCGTGGTCCTCTACTTACCCCGTAGGTACCGACCTTCCTACGTTAATAATACGAAACTCTTAAATATTATAATTAGGTACAAACTCTTGCGCGCGGGTCGTCGCGTGAACGTGAGCGACGTTGCCGTGTCATGCATCGTGCTTCCGATGCCAATCCGCGAAATAGTTTAAAAAAATCTTAGACCACGCTTAACTCAAAATAATCCAATTTTTCATTGAATTTCAGAAGCTTCAAGATAGTTCATTGGACCGGTTCTTGGAAAGGTATGCTGGCGGCTTTCAATTGGCGGCTCGGCACGCCTCGCGTTCGGTTGGAGGTATCCAAACCGAACAAAAAACCGCTGGTATTAAAAAAATACTTCAAATGTTTTTACATACATACACTCACGCCTAATTCCCATGGGGGTAGGCAGAAACTATAGAACGCCACCTGCTACGCTCCTTACATACTCCTTTTGCTTCGCCTACGTTCAAACATATGGTCATACACGCACGCCGGTTGCGAGTAGGTACTACGCACCTGACCTTTCTGAAGAACATCACCAATTTCGTCACTATATAAATCCTCCTAGGGCGTCTCCTCCTGGCGCGGCGTTTCCACTCACCTCCGCTTTATAAATACTTTATAAAATATAAATAAATACCTTTTGTTAGTCGCCTTTCACTCATCCTCTCAACATGACCAAACCATCTAAAATATTATTTATTTGTATTTTCACCGCAAAATTAAATTACCTATCTTAACCATTAGCGCCTTGTAGTTGTAGCCATCTCACGTGACCGCGAGCAGTAGGTAGTGTGCGAGCGTTTATGGACTTAGAGTAATTAAAAAAGATTGCGTTAGTGTGTCTGTATGGCGAACGCGTCAGGCAAACGTTCGGACTACAGTATCTTTAATTTCTAAATCATTGTGCTCGAGTGAACTGTCACCTCTAGGTACTCAGCACCTGGGGTGGTCAGCCCCCCCCCCCTCCCCCTTTACGCCGTCATTGCGGCGCGCGGCTATTCCATGCTATGTGACCCAGGAGATAGCCATAGGAATTTCTAGATTAATAACGATTGTTCATGCCCCGATCAAAAAAAAAGTGTATACAAATACATTAAATCAAATGTTTATTTAAAAAAAAGAATACAGCTTGCCCTGCGTCACACGCCACAGACGGCACTAATCTCCGATTTTGTTGAAATTTCGCGAGGGGATTGTACCCAAATTGTTCTATTTAGTACCTCTATTGAAAATAATTGTACCTCTTGGGTTTTGCTAAAAAATTAAAAACAAGAAGGACCGTCTGTGGCGTATACGCCACGGACGGCCCATTTTCTTCGGTAGAAGTTTGAGATGCACAATATACATCAAAGAATTGTACCTAAATAAAAACCTACGAATTCTAAATATTAACACGATAGCGCGCACCGATGGTGAAAAATTAACCTAAAAACGCAGCTCCCAGAAAAAAGGTCTTTTGGTGTGATTATTTCATCCTAAAGAATTGTACCCATTTCACACCTCACTAAAAAGTAATTATGTTACAGAAACATGCAATACTTTAGGAGAAAACAGCAAATCAAAATCTAACTCACCATCACCAACACAGACCTCCATCTTTGTAATACCTAGATGTGCCAATCAAATTCGATGTACTGAACTATCTTGTTTGTTGTGGTGGTATTATTTTAAAAGCAATAAGTTTACACAACTGTTAACAGGATTTAAGGGCAAACTGTATTGATTTATTAATAACGAGCAATATATTATTTGGTTAACTGAATTATTTATCACAACAAATTATTTTTTCGTTCCGTCACTTTCCATCTCCATCACTCCTATGGTTAATATAGTAATTCTGGCCCACAGAGCACGGAATTGTTGCGCGCCGGTACGACTGGAGAGGAGACGGCATCGGCAGTTATAATAATATTCTTACCGCGCTGCAACATCAGACCAGGGAGCCTAAAATGGACGCTTTGGCAGAATCATGCGTGCAATTCATACAGCCCGCAATTCATCTGTTTGACAGCTGCTATTTAACATTAGACTTCACTATATTAATTCTTAATTTGTGGACCATTTTACGAAACTCCAAACACAACTGTCAAACAGATGAATTGCGGGATATGAATTGTACGCAGATCATAATATGATTCTGCGAAAGCGTCCATTTTAGGCCCCCTGTTCCATAGTACCTACCATATAGATGTATCTATGAATTACATTGGCAACAAAGATAAAGAGATTAGGTGTGCCAGATTTCAGCTCAAACGGATAGCAAGTGCTTGAAAACTGTCTTATAAAATAACAGGAGGGCCGAAGCAAGTAGAAGCTTCTAATAATAATTTTAAAAAAAACCGGCCAAGTACGGGTCGGACCACGCACAATGTAGGGTTCCGTAGTTGGGTAGAATTTATTCAAACAAACTTAACGTTGTAGTTGAAAAACATGATCCCCATACATTCCAACTGCAAATGTAAGTTTGTACGCACAATATTGAGTGATTTACCATGTTTTTTTAAGACCACAGACTTCTTATGAGATACGGGCCTTTTGGCCTCGTACAGGACTTTGTTTTTATATTCTTTTTGTTTACTTTGTTTTATTTTTGGTTTTGTTCTTTTTTTGGTTTCTATGAGTGTGTTTTATTTAATTTGTGATCTGTGCGAGTCCCAATAAATGTTTTTTCTTTATTTCTTTCTTATAGGTTTTTCTGTATTTTTATTATAATTTTAGGCTCAGTAGTTTCGGAGATAATGGTCATTTTTCATATATTTCCTTAAATAATTTCAAAAGTACTATTTTAAAATTATCAAGAAAATATACATAAAATTCTTAAAACAAGCCCTTTCATTTGATATGTCACACGGTACAGTCGACAAACCTTTTTTTTTTTTCTAATTTGCCCCCGAAAAGTGACCTCCATATTCAAAATTTATTTATTTACGTAACACGTCCGTGTTTGGATCACAGAAGTTCATGTGTGTACCCCATTTCAACTTAATCGGTCCAGTAGATTCGGAGAAAATCAGCTGTGACAGACGGACAGACAGACACACGAGTGATCCTATAAGGGTTCCTTTCTTTTTTCGACGTACGGAACCCTAAAAACTAAGCTAAACTTGCTTGATCGAAGGGAAACTGTATAAAATATTCTTTAGAAGTATTGGTCTTTATGCACAGCACAGCTAATTTTATAATTTCTTCCTTTTAAGGCAGTACTGATACAAAAGGCAGCGTGAAACTACGCTAAATTGATCTCAAGTGATAATTTTATTTATCTGCTGTCATCACGTAAGTCAAGCGACACAAAGTAACCAGCTTAAAAGTTTTAAGGCCTCTACATAGATTGTGGCAATCGCGTGCTATTATACATTTCATAATAATTATAGCGAAATTCAAATTTATATATATATATATCTATATATATAAAAGAGAAGTCCACTCACTGACCACTCATCACGAAATCTCGGAAAGTACTGGGTCTTGAGGTCTAAAATTTGGCACAATCACTCTCTATGGGGTGCAGGCGCGCACTAAGAAAGGATTTTTATAAATTCGCACCTTAAGGGGTTGAAAAGAGGTGTCAAAGTTTGTATGAAAGTCCTATGTTTTTAAAGTTACAGACATGAATGTTGGCCTGATTGTTCCTTTCGGCTTCTAGGTGCTCACTAAGAAAGGATTTTACAAAATTCGGCTCTTAAGGGTGTAAATAAGGGTGTTTAATGTTTGTATGAAAAAAATACCAAATCCAGTTAAGATCCAAATTGAATCTTACGGCAACGCGTTATTGCATACTTTACATTGAAATTAGAATTCGGAGGCCGATAAAGATCCAAATTGAATTTTACGACAACGCGTTAATGCATATTTTACATTGAAATAATAATTTTTGGAAGTTCCTTGAGGTTTATCTTTAGTTTTTATGCCAATTTATAGGCGGCCAGTAGCTATGTTTCAATAATATGCAGGCGTGATAACGTTCTAAAGTTTTTATGCCAATTTACAGGTGGCCACTATTTTTCAGTATGCAGGCGTCTGCTAAAAGATAATGAAATGAGGTTCTAATTGATATTCAGGTAAAATGAACGTTGCAGTTATAGCAATAAAGTCAAGAATGCCAAGAGGAAAACTTCACAATGTCGCGGCTTGCAAGCCGATCGTTTCAAAAAACGAAGTCATGTATCAATCACAGAATACAGAATACTGTAAAACCCGAGGTTACCTAAGCGATACACGTTCAAGCTATTAATACGAGTACCCAAATATCTGTTCTGCGATATTTTGTTATTACTACTAATTTGCTTTGAAATATTTTTCATCGTCGTTTGGTTTAAGGCGACGATAACCGACTTTTAATGATTTTATACTGAAGATCACGTCTGAACGAGTAGTGTTAATGATTTGAAAAAAATATAATTGTGTTAAATTAGAGCATTTTTTTCAATAATTTAATATGTGAATATTTTAGATTATGTTTACATAGTGAAATTAATTTGTAAAGTTATGTCTAACGCGGATAAAAAACTGAGAATGGCGCAAAATCTACCAAGCGTATTTTTCTGAAATCTTCACCAATTTAAAGATAATTTAATTATTGATCTTAAAGGTTTGTCCACGAAATCAAACTGGGAAACTTGGTTGCAATTTTCCAACTCCACTTTGGTGGTCAAGCAGCCCTACTGTTTAAATTTACTTAAAAGGTGAATAGGAGACAATTCTTGCGTGCAGAAGAAATCTTTGAATTTTGACAAAAATAGCGTCATTAGCCTTTCGACTTTGGGATCTGGAGGCAAAAGTCCTGGTGCACATCTGGGAGTGGTGCGAGGAGGCGAAACGCCGGGATGAAACTCCACTGCCGCGAGAAATCACGGCACAGCGGACGGAGCTTCGGCGGGATCTCATGGCGGCATGGAGAGTGCGATTGTCGCACCAACTGACGGGGTCAGTTAGGGCCAAAGCCTGCCAGGGTTGCGAGTTTGTCCGAAAGGGATATCGTGGCCCTGGCACACAGGCAACGGAAGGAACACGGGTGGGTTTTACTCAGTAAAAGTCTGAAACGCCCTCCCGCTCAGCCCAGAGCGGGAGAAGTTATTTGATAATTTCCCACCCAAAAAAAAAAGCCTATAGACTGCCATATTTTTTTTGTGTATTATCGTTTTAATCTCATTTGTGAGCCATGGCGCCAGCAAATGTCAACCTTAACTGCTGGAACAGGTGCGTGATGATCGTAAAGCTTGATAAGTTTAGCCACAAAAATATTAACTTGCTCATCGACTGATGCAGAGGCAATCAGTCCAGCACTAATCTATATTTTTGGCATCCTTGCAAAGATTGTCGACGTTCATTCCACCAAAATTGCGTTGCATGAGAATCTTAGCTTTAGTCTTAGGTGGACGAATTTTATATGACAGAAAAATAAAGTTAAAAATAAGGTAGGGGATTTAGCGGTGCCAAGACTCGGAAATAAGAATTGCATGTACGTTCTTACAGTTCAAGCTTGCATAGCATATCGTGGAAATGAGCCCGTATTTATAGAGCGTATTAAAAATAAATACCTAAAATAAACCGTATAAAGGCTCCTACAGACTGGTGCAATATCGCGGGCGCGATGCTTGTCGCGCCCGCGATATCGCACGCGCGAACACAGAACATTAATACTCCTACGGCGCGCGAAACGCTATGAGAAAGAGAGAAAGAAAATGTGTGCTCGCACCTCTCTCTAGCCCCTACAGTAATATACGAAACGTAACTCTCTCTCTTTCTATCTTCACTAACTTATATCTCCCTCTCAACTTCCGCTAGCTCACTTCCATAACGCTCTCGTCATGCATTCACCTACTCCCCGAGTCAAGCTGCCTAAAGAAGTTTTACTTAAAAAAAAAAACAAAAAATTAAATAAAAACAAAACACAGTCTACCATTCCACCTTTACGAAAAACGGAACGCACCGAATTAAACTGACATGGGTATTAACTGACACTGACACTGACATGACAACAATGTGACATGACATGAATCATTACTAAAGTAACCGTCAAGAAAAGCTATAAATACATAAAATTGCAAATTATACAACTATCAACTTTAAACTCAAGATATCTAAGTTGATTTATGAATGAAGAAATTATCGCTAAACGTCATAAAACAATTTTAGTTGCAATCAATGGAAACTGAACCATACGCAATTTCAGTTAAAGTTTTAAATCCCGAAGTATGAAATTTATCTCGTCTCATGGCGTTGACTTTAGTATACACACACAGGTACAACAGAACTTAAATTTTACTATTAGACGTACACCCTTTATTACAGTTAAAAATGTACATAATACCCGGACTTTGAATACAACATCACAAAGAAATCACTGCTTCAAAACAGCAGCACACTTTAAGCTAGCGGTCCTCGCAGCAGCAACGGCACAGGCTGGCACATCCGATAATGGATCACTCGGCAAGGGCTCACTGGGGTTCGGCGCAATCTTGTCCAATTCAGCGAGGGTCTCAACCCTGTGGCGCGAATCATTGGGACCAAGGACATACACGCAGCCAGCTTTTGCCTCTTGGTGACACCGCAACTTTCTCTCGCAGCCAAAAACAGATCATGCCACCCTTTGTTATTAACTCGGATATGGTGTCGCCTGTAGCCTTTAATTTGGCTTTGGAAAACAAAATCATATCCCAAAGCACAAGACTGCCAAGCCTGATTTTATTAGTTACTGCACATCCCATCTGGTGACACCATGCAACGGCAAGATCTTCCTTCGTCCCTACATCTCAATTTGGTCGACACTACGAGCTAGTTGATCCACCTGTTGCTGAAAACGGTTGAGAGCCTGTGTGATGAATGTCCGAACTTCTTAGAAGTTGTGACAGGTGATGGAGGGGCTTTCTGAAGTCTATCTTCAAAGGCGGACAACAATGTGTGAAACAACTCCTTTAATTTACTCAGAGTGCTTGTTATAGAAACCATTGTGATGAAGTGAAGTGATAGTAGATAGTAAGAGAATAATTATATTGTGAAGAGATAACGCTACACGAGCAGCTACTAACTTTTAAAATATAACATAAATAATTGTAAATAATGTTTCTATTAAATTATATTGAATTTCAAATATGAGCAAATTTTACTTTGTGTAACTATTACAACTACCCACAAGTGACATTATTAAATAATTATGTGCCTTGAATAACATGCACTCACACCAGCAGAATTTTTTCTTGTGAAGTGCCTTTGTGCAAGGTTACCCATACACTTTTGTAAAAAACCTTTTGAGCGCCAGGGTCACAAATACGTGACAAGCGAAAACTGTCCCTGAGCGCCAACGACACAAATATGTGACAAAAACAGCGGTACATTAAAACACGAAATAAACTATTTAAACATTACTTTAATGCCTATTTATTTATATACCTGTAAAATAGAAGGTCCAAAATTTATTTATTTCCATAAAACTAATTAAATTGCATTATAAATATTGAGAAATTTTACGTTAAAAAGAAAGAAACTCTGAAAAAAGAATGTCCTCACACGCCAGAGTCATAACTGCGTGACCGCTAGTGATGTAGCGCATGTTGGATAATATCATTATTTCAAATCAAAGATCGATTCGAAACTTTCCCCTGGAATATATTATTTTAGGTATAATTTGGTACTAGGATAAAGCAGCATTAATTTTATAAAACCAGTCTTAAAAATCATTCAATAAGCTACATAGTCAAAAATAAAATTTGGTTGGGTCGAATTTCGATATTCACTAATCCCAACTCAAGCGCATCCCTAACGCAACCCGAATTATCAGTACCCTGTACGCCATGGTCACGACTAGACGACAATATCGTGACGTCACAAGCGCGGCGACCAGAAATTAGTGAAGTGAATGAATAATATTTATGATTAATTTACTTGTGATATCGAAATAATATATATATTGCATTGTAGATTTTGTATAATTTTGTTCTATTATTCAAAAGATTTATTAGTATAAGACTGATTGGTAATTGTGATAATTATATATAATCGTTAATTGTTTTAATTTGTTACTTTTTATGCCAGGTTTATAGAACTTAATATTTAAAAACATGTATACATAGTACATACTGTATAACATTTTATTAAAATTTTCTATTTTTTCATAGTTTTTATTTACCTTCTTAACCTATTTCAATCATATATTTTTAAGTACCTGTTACATTCGGAATTATAAATCTGATTTAAAAAACGTGTTTCATTTATTATAAAATAATATTGTACTAGAACATCGATAAACGAGATATTACGTTGCCACATCCTTATTTCGGAAGCGAAGTAGTTATTAAAATGGCGGGCCGTCCACGCCATGGTCACAATATGAAGACAGCAGATCAAGAATAGTGTTGTACCTACAGTTATTATATTTAAATATATTGTAGTCTCATATCTGTTATTACGGTATTATACAAGTCTGTAAATAGTGTATAACTATTACTTTAATAGGAAGAAATGTAATGTTGAATTAAATTTCAATGTTATAAGGACATTATATTTCGAAATTAAAGACGAAAATGAAAATAAAATTGATTATCGATGAAGTTTTGGAATCCCTATTTTTTTCGTAGGTATTTGCGGTGAATTTGTGGCCTGGCGTTGAGGGCAAGTTCATGCGTTTTTGCTCTGGCGTTCAAAAGGTTAAAATAGAAAATAGGTAGCCTCTGCCCGGTGCTTTGCAGTAACTTTAATTATTTATTGCTTTAGCAAACTCCTGATCTAGGGAGTCTAAATATTTTTCTTTCTTTTGCCATTTGCAATGGGTTGGAACAGTCTTGTAATGTCCAAATTAACTCTTTCTTGATAGTTTCAGAAAAATTGTTAAATATTTCACAGAATCTGAAAAATGGACTTATCCACTTCTTTTCTAAATCTTATCTTTGTAGTAGGTGCATTAGATGTTCAGTACAAAAATCCATCTAAGTTTTCAAGAATGAATTTCGTATTGTATTCTAATACTTAACAATAATGTTATTATTTAACTATCTGCCGAATTGACAACAGCTTCAATAATGATTAAATATTTTCCAAACTCGCAAGCATAGAATACTCTTTATTATGTAGACCATTGGCCTGTGTTCCAGCAGTGGGCACAGCGTAGGCTGATTATGCAATTATGCATGTGGTCTACATGCATAATTGCATAAAAGTTACAGATTTAAATGTTAAAATTTTACATAGGGTGACACAATGGGCGGTCTTATCGCTAAAAGCGATCTTTTACAGATATACAATAATAAACATGAAACAAGAGCAAGGAACTGTATTCTGTATTATGATTTAAAGAGGAAGTATTTTATTCACAGAATTTTAAAAGTGGACAAAGATTGAGCACGCCTTAAAAAGGTGGCTGGGATAGACTGGATGCGGAAGGCGGAGGACAGGGTGTTGTGGCGCTGCCTGGGAGAGGCCCATGTCCAGTAGTGGACTGATAAAGGCTGAGTTGATTGATTGATTGAGTATCGTTGGTTTAGGCTGGTGTTGTAAGGGTTGTAAAAAGGTAGCTCTCTATAAAGAAAATTACGTTCAAGTAATATTTTTTACGTTACTTACTGAGGGCCTAAAATGGACGCTTTGGCAGAATCATACGTACAATTGATATCCCGCAATTCATCTGTTTGACAGTTTTGTATGGAGTTTCATATAATGGTCCACAAACTATGAATTGATAAAGTGAAGTCTAATGTCAAATATCAGCTGTCAAACAGATGAATTGCGGGATGTATGTATTGTACGCAGATCATAATATGATTCTGCCAAAGCGTCCATTTTAGGCCTCCTGGTCGTAAGCATTGTTTAATTAAAAATGGTTAGTCAAATTATCACTTCTAATGGAGTGCAAATTCTTTGCCAAATAGTGAATCCCTGGCGATGGCGCATGCTTATTTTCATCTCTGTCCTATTTAGTGAACAGTAACGTGGCCATGGCTTCTCAAATTCGAGACAGCATGGTGCTCCACGTGTCTAACAACTGGGAAAGATTCCAACCTTTCACCCAGGATCGGTCAGGAGCTATTTATGGTTCAAAGCGTGAATACGTCGCTGAAATGTCTTGCCATGGCACCTACGGAACCACCTGTGAACTCATGGCAGCGGGAGAACTATTCCCACTTGAGTTCCAGGTGTTTCAAGATGGTAGTTTTATTGCTGGTTTTGGGGAAGCACAACAGGGAGTAAAAATAATCCGTTTCTCAGGAAACTTCAATGAAGGTCATTTTGATGTTTTAATTCCGTTAGCCAATTTAAATAATCAAAATGATCTTTTGACCTCTCATGCCGGCAAAGTTGAAGAATCACCGACTTTCACTGAATCAGCGGAATGTGTGCAGTTGAATTCACAATCCCAGTCCCAATTCACTACCATTGATTGTGTCGAGAAGTGCAAAATAGTAAATATACTTACCTGGTGATGGTGCATGCTTATTTTCATCTTTATCCTATTTGGTGAACGGTAACGTGGGCATGGCTTCTCAATTGCAAGCCAGCATTGTGCGCCACGTGTCTAACAACTGGGAAAGGTTTCAACCTTTCACCCAGGAGCGGTCAGAAGCTGTTTATGGTTCGAAGCGTAAATACGTTGCTGAAATGTCTTGCCATGGCACCTACGGAACCACCTGTGAACTCATGGCAGCGGGAGAACTATTCCCATTTGAGTTCCAGGTGTTTCAGGATAATACTTTTATTGCTGGTTTTTGGGGAAGCACGGCAGGGAGTCAAAATAATCCGATTCTCAGGAAACTTTAGTGAAGGTCATTTTGATGTTTTAATTCCGTTGGCTAATTTAAACAGTTGGCTCATAAACACCAACGTATGAAACACGCGAGTGAAATCGCGCGGGTACAGCTAGTATATATATAAATTTGAATTTCGCGGGCTCCCTTAGCGCATCCCTCTGTTGAATCCGCAGCTGTAGCCCGCGAAATTCAAATTTTATTACGTTTTTTGCAATTTGCATGTGTGTGTCAGGTTTTATCTTGATCAAAATACGATTCGCGACTATAACAGATATGTATTTACAGAATTATTATCGTTCAAATCATATACATCTCTCTCAGTTAGATTTGTTCCCCAATGATATGATTTCATGAAAAAGTGATTCAATGGAACAAATCTAACTTAATAACTTAACTTGAATGAAGTCGGACAGGGTTATGTTTTTACTTTTTTTTACAGTTATTTTAATATTGCAAGCTGAATTTGGTATTCTCTGGAATAGGTATAATAATTATATTATGGTGATGTTGCTATGGGTTATAACTTAATAAGTTATGTAAGTAATAAGTTAGGTAAGTTTCAGATGGCTTCGAATGCGGCACCTGACTGTTTTCTGGATGGGAACCGAACAATGTCAGATACCATCTGGAAAGAACTTGAACCGGACAGAACCCTGATATGAATCGCGGAAAATGCAGATCATGACCCATATTGGTGCGGAATAGAAACCGGACTGATCCGGCTACCAAACGGAAGGTGTCAGATCTTGAACCAGATAGTGCCTGATATGGGGGCGGATAAAACATAGCGCTTTGAAATTAATAAGAAGTCTGTAATGGCGTGCGATTGCCACAATCAATGTTGCGGCCTATAACTTTTAAGAGCAGTTAATGCAAAATCTGATTGCTTTGGGTCGCTTAACTCACGTGATAACAGCAGATAAATAAAATTATCACTTGAGATCAATTTAGTGTAGTATCACACTGCCTTTCGTATCAGTACTGCCTTGATAGGAAGAAATTATAAAAGTAGCCGTGCTATGGAAAACGGCCAATACTTCTAAAGAATATTTTATACAGTTTCCCTTCGATCAAGAAAGTTTAGCTTAGTTATTTAAACTATTATTAGAAGCTTCTACTTGCTTCGGCCCTCCTGTTATTTTATAAGACAGTTTTCAAGCACTTGCTATCCGTTTGAGCTGAAATCTGGCACACCTAACCTATTTATCTTCGGTGACAATGTAATACATTGATACATCTATATGGTAGGTACTATGGAGCTGGTCTGATGTTGCAGCGCGGTAAGAATATTATTAGTACTGCCGATGCCGTCTTCGTACCGGCGGGGCGCGCAGCAATTCCGTGCTCTATGAGCCAGAATAACCATAGTACCCTTAAGGGTGATGCGAGATGGTTTAATTGAAATAAATGCTTTGAGTTTGAGTTTGATGGAAGGTGACGAAACGAAACAATAATTTGTTGTGATAAATCATTTTCTTAACAAAGTAATATATTCCTTGTTACTAATAACTACTAATAAGTCAATCCAGTTTGGCCTTATCCTGATAACAGTTGTGTAAACTTATACCGCCTTATTACAAAACAAGATTTAAATTTTGACATGACTTAAACCATGGAGCCAGTTTTTGTAATAAATAAGAACGTAACAGTGATTGAAATACCGTTCCTTATACAAAACTGAAAACTTAGTTCGGTACTAAGTTGTCAGTTTTGTGTTTAGGAACTTTACCTTAGTCGGAATAAAGTTCGAAATTCAATAATAGCTCCATGTTTTAAACCTGGGTCTGAAGATAAACCTTGTTTTGTAATAAGGGGGATTGCGTTTAAAATAATACCACCACAACAAACAAGATAGTTCAGTACATCGAATTTGATTGTCACATCTAGGTATTACAAAGATGGCTAGGTCTGTGTTGGTGATGGTGAGTTTGATTTACTGTTTTCTCCTAAAGTATTGCATGTTTCTGTAACATAATTACGTTTTTGTGAGGTGTGAAATGGGTACAATTCTTTAGGATGAAATAATCACACCAAAAGACCTTTTTTCTGGGTGCTGCGTTTTTAGGTTATTTTTTCACCATTTTCAATTTAATATTGCGGCTGTTTGATGCGCGCTATCGGGTTAATATTTAGAATTCGTAGGTTTTTATTTAGGTACAATTCTTTGATGTATATTGTGCATCTCAAACTTCTACCGAAGAAAATGGGTCGTCCGTGGCGTATACGCCACAGACGGTCGTTCTTGTTTTTAATTTTTTAGCAAAACCCAAGAGGTACAATTATTTTTAATAGAGGTACTAAATAGAACAATTTGGGTACAATCCCCTCGCGAAATTTCAACAAAATCGGAGATTAGTGCCGTCTGTGGCGTGTGACGCCTTGCCCTTATCTTGATTACCAACCCGTACTGGATTACGGCCCACTCCCTGACAGAGAGGCCTGTGTCCCAGCCCAGCAGTGGGAACATTATAGGCTGATTATGATTATGCTATTCTGATTAAAGTTGTCTAAACTTATTTTATTTGATAAGTTTATGAATGAATTTGATTTGATTACAAAGATTGCTAGGTCTAGGTTAAAGATATTATACATTATAAATTTCTCATTGAATGTGCGCCTTCCATTGCCTTACCTATCTCAATTTTGTTCTCCAAGTCTCTATCGCAGGATGTTGTCCCAAGAGTTTGGAAATCTGCGTTTATTACACCCGTACATTAAAAGGGGTCTAAAAGTGAAGTAACTAATTATAGGCCTTTAGCGGATTATCTATAATCAGGTGTATCCCGCCCTTGCTAACTCGTTCAGCTATTTCCAGCATGGTTTTTTGAGAGGACGGTCTACCACTTCAAATCTTATTTTATTTAACGATTTTATTACTAGTGCTATGGATGACGGCAAGCAGGTCGATGTGGTTTACACTGATTATAGTAAAGCATTTGACCGGATCGACCACGACACCCTGATAATGAAGCTAAAATACATAGGCATTCGTGGAGACCTGAGGTGGTTCGCGTCGTATATCGATAATAGGTCGCAAGCAGTAGTACTCAATAACTACATGTCTGGATGGGTATCTGTGCCCAGCGGAGCGCCCCAAGGATCATTGCTCGGTCCCTTCTTATTTGTGGTCTATGTAAACGATATCGACCAGTGTCTGCATTCATCCAAATTATTATGCTTTGCCGATGACATGAAAATCTTTGCCAAGATCTCATCTCTCGAAGATGGGTTAATACTTCAGTCTGACTTATGTCGTCTTGAAGAGTATTGTCGGGCTAACAAACTGGATCTTAATCCATTAAAGTGCTCTGTTATCACTTACACTAGAAAACGTGCAGACCATAACTACCACTTATACTCTATCGGGCCAAACTTTGCCGAGGTGTATTACTATTCGTGACTTGGGCATCCACCAAGATAGTAAGTTAGTTTTTGACACACACATTGACGCCATTGTCAAAAAAGCCTCTAAACTGCTCGGGTTTATAATGCGTCTCTCGAAATGCTTTTTAGATGCTAAAACACTAAAAAAATTGCACTGCACCTTTGTTAGAAGTCAGCTAGAGTATGCATCTCAGATTTGGAACCCACGTTATCATCAGTACATCGACCGCATCGAAAATATCCAAAGACGCTTTATTAAATATCTTTGTTACCATCAAAAGATTCCATACCATTCAATCGATTATTTCCCACTCTGTAAGAAATACCATCTGTTGCCACTTGAAAATAGACGTAGGATTGCAGACTGTCTGTTTCTGTTAAAGATATTTAACAATAATATTGACAGTCCCGAGCTATTATCAAAATTTTATTAATGTGCCAAATAAATCATTTCGTTTAATCCGCCCTTATTTGTACCTTATACCTCTACGAATTACAGGCAGAATAGTTATATTGTGCGTGCAAGCAAACAATTCAATGAAATATGTAAGCGGCATGACTTGGATCTCTTTGCGACTAGTGTGACGTCGGCAAGAAGGTGCTTAAGACTTGATTTTTTCAAATAGCCACTTAACCGTGAGTTTCTTATCTATCTTATTAATTATTTTGAACTTTACCTTCTTGTTTTTTTTTTAATTAATTTTTTCTTCATATATGTACTTAAACCAAATAGTTTTAGTCAAATATCTAACTTCTTAGACAACAAAATGTATGACGTATTGCTGTTGTATGCTCATAAATAAATTTCTAATCTAATTCTATACGCGAAGACTTGTAATTGGCTTCCTGTTGACTATTGTTTCCTTTTTGTTACGTTTTTAAGCTGTAAGTCTTCCATGATTTAATAAATAAATAAACAAAAAAAGAATTTTCAAAATCGGTTCATAATTGACAGACCAATCGCGTAACAAACATACAAAAAAAAAAAAACCAGCCGAATTGAGAACCTCCTCCTTTTTGGAAGTCGGTTAAAAACGAAACTCACTAACTCGAAAGTAGACGAAGTCGGCGAGTGTGGGTGAAGCACTGGCTTACAAAAAGAGAGCAAATCAAATGACTAATTTTTTGAAGCAAAATAACCAAAAATACATAAAATGTTAAATATCACAACTCACAAGCGGTGCGCACCCACAGAATATCAAAACAAAATGGCGGCTCGCGACTCCGGTGATGACAGGCTTACGAGCCAAGGCGGGGTACAAGCATAATTTCAAACATGTTGGATCGCCAACAAACTTACTCGTACTTGCTCGCACGTCTATCACCCACTTAAAATTCGTCGTATAATTGTCAATTTTATCGAATCGAGTCCTACGTACTTGCACTGCCGGTTAGACTGGAAGCCGACCCCAACATAGGTGGAGAAAAGGTTGAGCTGATTGAGTTATCTGTGGCGTACTTTCCAGGGGCCCTACCACCACCTACAGAACCACCTTGTTTTTTTTAATTTTTTTTTTAGGGCGGGTTTGCTTTTGACCTTAGTCTAGGGCAGAGGTGACAGAGACGAAGTCGACGATGGAGTGAGCTTACCCAGAAGAAGCCTGTTCACTCTAACTTTGAAGAGATTAGGAATTTAAGCAGGAAAGTTGTGTTTTAAACTTGTAATAATATTACTCATATTCGTACCATGACCTTCACAAAACAATATTGTTTAGTCCTGCTTCGTGCTGGGAAATAACGAACGATTTGTAAGATTAAGATTAGTATATTCCCTGCCATGAAATTAAGAAACGACTAACTATATGAACTGTACGGGCGCTCTCTTTCATAATTGCACGAGGTCCGAATCGCGCCTGCAAAGTATAGTCTTGTAGTAAAATATAACTGTAATTAAAATTAAACATTTTATTTCGCAGAAAAATCTCATTTGTATGAATGATGAAATGTCAAAATGTAGGGGATTATGTGTGAGTGAGTAACGCTATTAGGGTGCATGCCCTAGGATCCGCGAGCGCTAAAATCACGCCATAATGCATTATTTTGACAGATCCAGCGAAGTTTACGCTAAGTTTCGACTTTGTATTTTACCCTCGGAGCCAAACTCCGTCAGATCCTAGTACGACTGAAAGTAGTGGTAGGGATTAGGCTGCCCCGCAGCCCGCGTTTAGTGAAAGACCAGATTTGCAGTCTGTTATCAAATAAAGTATTTAAATAGTGTTACCTATACATCAATTAGTTTACCAGAGCAACAGTTACAAGGGTAAAAGTTTTTGAATTCAATATTTTTCTTGTTAGTATCAATTAAAGAATTATTCTTAAGATTGGAAAGTAAAGTCATAACATTCTCCATATCCATTCGCTTTGATTCAGTTTCAAAATAAAATGATAATTGTTTATCTTCAGCAAATCGAGCAAGAAGTCCATCTAATTCTTCCAACTCACGTTTGAGCTTTCCACATTCTTGTTGGAAAACCTTTAACTGAGCACTTCTTTCCTCATCTCGCCGTTTCAGCAAACTACGTTGCTGCTGGTACAATGCAACATATTCACAAATGGTATCAGTTTCGTTCTGAAGCTGTAAAATTATGTGTTCTAGCCTGTGCTTTTCATCAGATAAATCAGCAACTTCTCCCATTATTTTTAGGAAACGGTCCTGAAGTTTCATCATCGCATCAGCCCTCTGGAGACTATCGCTATGGCTGATTTTCTCACCTACTTCCTCCATTAAAGGTTTGTATTCGGTTTCCGAAGGTTTATCCGACTCGACTACAACATCATCATTTTCTGTATTTGGATCTACTACTTCTGGGACAATTACATTTCCGTTTCTCTCCTGATTCATTAACTCTTCACACTGTTTTTCGATTGCTCGATAATTTGATTGTAACCTCATCATCTCTTCATCCTTGGCTTTCAATTTAATTTGCATATCTTTTGACTTTTCTTCTACTTCAGATAGTTTAATTGTAAGTTCCCTATTAAGATATTTCTCAGCTGATATTTTTTCTGTTAATTCCAATTTATCTTTAGTCTGAAATATGTTATAATTGATTCAGTTACTTGTTACATGATATTACAAATGCATGGTTGGTATTGGATATAAAAGTAAATACATAAAAGGTGCGTATCAATTATTTGTGGTTATCTCTAACAGCCCGCTCGCGCGGCTAAACACGATCAGAACATCTACTTTCAGTTATTTTACCTCTGACAGCAAATAAAAATGAGAAATATAATAGGTAATGCTATCACCTTGAAATTTTGAAGTTTTAAATAATGTTCGCCCAACTATTTACGTTCCGTTTGGTGCCCGACGTAAAGAATAGAACCATTCCATTTCTTCCCGTGGGTGTCGTAAAAGGCGACTAAGGGATTTACTAGAGAATGGGCAGCAGCGTTCTCTATGCATTTTTAAAACCATACTGTGATCGCCAACCCGCCTGCCAAGCGTGACGATTATGGCAAATCTCCCCCCCCCCCCCCTTATGGGGGAGGCCTATGTCCAGCAGTGGACGTCTTTCGGCTGAAATGATGATGATGAACTACTTACACGCAAATGTTTTTTTTTTTTTATTATTTTAAATGCAACAATGGGTTGTATACAAACATATTACATTACAACGTGGCCTATTACAAAATATATTTTAATTTTTTCCCGCATAGTTTATGACATAAGATGAAAAAATTCCGTAAGAATACCACATTTCCACAGTCGCATTCAAAATAGAAAAACAAAAACAACAAACATTACCCATGAAAAACCATGGGTTAAAAATCATTTTCACCACACACATAAGAGTGTTTGAATACCTAATTATGTAGATACAGTTGCATGCAAGGCTTTATCAAGACCCATGATATTAATCCTCTCTAATAAATATTAGCAATACTACCTAATATCGAAGATAATTGCGGGATAAGACGTGAATTCGACTAGGTAACCTTTATGTTTTTATTTTAATTACGGCGCTGTGATAGTGAAACGCGCGTGGATGACAATGTTCTTTTTTTGAAATTCATAAAGATACCACGAATTGAGTAGGTAGTGAGAATGTGGCTGATGAGTAAGGAAGGGATCGATAAAGCAAAGGAGTTGCACAATGAAATTTTGTACAACATTCTATCACTCGTTTGGATGATAGGTATGGTATTAATACAACCAGTGTCATAGTATGACACTGGTTGTTTTAATGTTGGCAATAAGCTAACTGTTTCAGAAGCCTATACAGAGGATATATAGCATGGGTGTGGATAAATGTAATTATTATATTTTAACTTTGAATTTTTTGATACTTATTGTTTGTTTTACAAATATACATGTTTTTTTAACCTTTAGGTAATTATGTTCTCGCTGCTGAGGTGAAAAGTTGTATGAGTTACACAAGATCAAAGTTATTTGCATCTCAAGTCTTTGAATCCCTATTCGAAACTAGAATATCCTTCACTTACTCGGGAATCAAAATCAACACTTGCAGCAAAAACCGACTTTGCTCTCTTGTTGCACAAATAACTATTGCAAAGGAAATTGGGCGAGCATGGTTTAAAACTGTCCAAAGTTTCGTAGATTTGACATTTTTATTTTGTATGGATTATTGTGGAATCTGATACAAAATAATAAATAAATAATTAGTAGTGCCTAAAATAAACAGCTGTGACAGATAAACAGACGAAGAGTTCCTTTACCATTTTAGTACGGAACTTTAATAAATGATTAGGTTGCCGCGGACGAATATGGCACGGGGCCGTCGCGCTAATTGATACTTAGGTGTTGATAGTTTGACATTATGACTGTTGAAAACAAGTTTTTAGTTACGTTTGACCGTATTTCAAATTAAGTTAAAGGTACAATCTCGAAGGTGAGCCAGACCGCAGACTGCACGAAGTAGCTGTGCCGCCCAACCGGAATGACAGACCGCAGCAACACTACGGTTTCTATAATATATTTCTATGAAAACGCTTCCATAGATGGCGACAGTGCCGCCAGCTGCTGCGGTCTCCCGTAGCCTTCGGAATGGTAACTTTTAGGGAAATTATTGGGAAAAACCAATTAAACAGTTGATAATATTGTAATACGATATACCATTTTCACAAATGCGTCTTCCAATCCCTGAATATCTTGTTTTAATTTCTTGTTTTGTTCGGTAGCTCTTTGTGCAGCAACTTTATCACTTGTCATATCAGCATTTAATTTAGACAGACTGATATTTTCATGATTACATTCTGCTTCTTTTACTTCTGATAGTTCCTTAACTTTAGCAACACTTTTGGCATATTGATTTTGAAGTTCTTCATGCTTGCTCCGCAATTCGCTCAAATCATCCTACAAAAAAAATATTGTAGTAAAATATATACAGGCTGAGTATTCCGAGTGTGTGTGGATGGCCAAATTCGAAACTAATAAATAGCGCAAATAACTCAACTCGGAAAAAAAATTAAATATCTGAAAACCTTTACTATACATCCCGCCCGACCTACTATAATTTGTCGCTACCCATCATTTCTGCCAGAAATTTCATCACTAGGGAGATAAACAAATTGTGAACTTTATACAGGTGGATTTTTGAAATGGGGAAGTAAGTCCCCAGTTAGGGTAGGTAACTTAACCGCTCCACCGGGATCACACATCGTGGTCGGGGAGGCTCAAATCGCTGTCGAGTCCACCATGAAGTACCTAGGATTGGTGCTCGACAACCGGTGTGATTTTGGCCCCCACTTCCGGCGGCTTGCGCTCAAGTTGTTGGGCGCGGCTGGGGCGTTATCAACGCTGCTTCCCAATCTGGGGGGCCCGAGCACCGCCTGTAGGCGGCTTTACGTGGGGATCGTGCGATCGATGGCCCTCTATGGGGCCCCGATCTGGGCAACTGACCTGACGGCCGGGAGCATCGCTGTTCTGCGAAAGCCGCAGAGAGCAATGGTCGTCAGAGTCATCAGGGGATATCGCAAGATCTCCTACGAGGTGGCTTGCGTACTGGCCGGATCCCCGCCATGGGACCTCGAGGCGAAAGTACTCGCGTCACTGTATCAGTGGCGCTATCTATCGCTGCCGACCGTGGTCGAGTCGATGGTCGGTAGTGATGAGTCCTGGGACGCGGTGGTGTCCTTCTGCGACACGACTGTTTTGTCCGCTCACCCGGCCCGCAGCAGGCGCACTGGGCGTCGGCAGAGGGCAGATAATGCCCTCTTTTGGCCCCCTAAATGGGTCCCCTGGGGCCCAGGGACGGCAGACTTGGGGACGTCCGCCGCCCCCTATCACACTGGACCCGAGGTGGCGGCGCGCTGTGTTCCACGCGTGCCCCTTTGGGACGTCACGGGAGGGGTACAACTCACTCCCCCCCAGTCATGTGTAAAACCATATTTTCCCTATTAGTCCAAGATCCCAGGGCCCCCAGACATAACTTATTTCCTCAGTAATAAAATGTATGGGATAAAGTAGTGTTAGTATGTACTTTGAGTGTATGTATACCTGCTAGCCTGGCCCGGCGGCCATTTGTCAGGTACCAGGTGCTAAAGGCAGGTAAAAACAGTCCTCACTTTTCTTAAATTCTCAATGCTGATTTTTACTTAGGTATGTTGTAGAAAATATTGTTAAAAATTAATAATCAATATTGCCAGTATTGCAATACTGCCACTTTCCGTCGGCAGCAACTTTTACCAGACACAAGAAAGCTCTCATCTCAAAAAAATTGTAACTTTACTTATATTCTCAGTCTTGATTTTTATGTATGATATCAAGGAACTATTTCAAAACTTTGTGTAAGCAGCCAGACCAATTGAATTGAGCCAATCATCCCCCCAGACACACAGTGTCGCAATAGAGTACAAGCGTGCTATTAAGATGTTTTTTTTAAATTGTAACAATATTTTCTAAAGCATCGTAAAAGTCGGCATTAAGAATTTCAGAAAAGTGAGTACTATTTTTGCCTGCCTTTAACACCTGGTACCTGACAAATGGCCAAGCTACCAGGTATGCATACACTCAAAGTACATACTAACACTACTTTATCCCATACAATAAATTTGTGAGAAAATAAGTAATGTCTGGGGAACCTGGAATCTTGCTCTATATAAAATTTACCTACTACCCTAATTTAGAGGTGCTTTTAATGATTAATACAAATTGAGCATCACTGCATGTGGCAAAGTGGCAAGGCCATCATTTTTTTGTTTCATATCTTTGAAAAACCGGACAAGTGAGTATCGGACCACGCACAGTGAAGGGTTCCATAGTTGGTATAAATATTTACACATCCCATGTATTGTTTTTATCGACCGCAAAAATAAGTTTGTATTTCATAGTAGGTATTTTTCGAATTACTTAACTGTGAAAACAAAGTTATGACTGCGTAAAAATGTAAGAGCGAGCTTAATAAAATTGAGCTCGAAAACTTTTACACCCTCTCAAATAGCTTAGGTTTTCTTTTGATCGTTCAAGCAGAAATAGGTGTTACTTTGTCGACTTATGCAGAAAAGCCCAAGAAAATGCGAAAGCAGGTGGAAATTTTTTACACCCTCTCGGATAGGTTAGATTTTCTTTTGACCATTCGTAGAGAAGTAGCAGAATGCAGGAAAGGTTGAAATTTTATTTTTATTTTTCTCATACCACACCTAAGCTATTACAATCAATGATATTATAATAAGTAACAAGTGGTAGATAGGTTACACGTTACGTCAAAACTTGGATATTATTAACCAATGATGATGACCTTTAGATGCGTTACCCGCGGTCAATAAAGTAAAAGCAAGACAATTTCCCGACTTGTAATCGCGTAAGTCGCGTTTTCTTTCGTGTGTCGTGTGTTGTGCCGTTTTTGAAGATTGAATGTTGGGTAAGTAACCTATCTACCTCTTTTTGATTATAATATCATTGATTACAAAGAAATTCATGGATTTATTTTTCCAGTAGAAATTAAAAACCATTTCATATTTACCCGAGCCTTTCTTAAATCATCTTGCATGTCTTTCACAATGCTTGTGTTACGATCCACTTCAAACCTTTTTTTATCTTGGTTATAATTCTGTATTCTGATTTCCATGTCACTTATTTGCTCAATTAAACTGTTTTCTCTATTTGATAGATTTTCCACTTCTCGAGTAAGTTCTTCATTTTTCTTAATTACTGATCTTAATTGTTCATTCAATTCAGCAACATAGTGTTCATAATGTAGGTTTATCTGATCTCTTTCTTTTTGTAACGAATTTAATTGCTGCTCTAAGCTTGAATTTTTTTGTAATATGGCTTCTGTTTTCTCACTGTTAATGGCTGTAACAGTTGGTGGACTGGCAGGTGAACCATTTGTTAGCTGTTGCAGCTGCAAGAGTATAAGATCATATTGGTTTTGGAGATTAAATATTTGATTGTGAAGGGAATCACTTTCTGCCTCTTTAGCATTTAAAACAGTTTTTGTAAATTCTAGTTGTTCAGCCAAATTACCGTTTTCTTCTGATAATGATGAATTTACTGAATTAAGTTCATTGAGTTTTGAATCTTTTATCATAATTTCTTGAGTAGCATTCAAGTATTTGTCATTCATATTTTCAATTTCAATTTCTAATTCATTGAGTTTTTGGTTGCATTTTGTATAATCACTGACTACTAATGCATGTTTCTGTTCTAGTTGGCCCAATTTTGTCTGTAAATGATACACCTGCAATTCCAGATTTCTTTTATTTGAAATCAATATTTCTGTTATGTTCACATCTGCTTCTGGAATTGAATTATCTTCTATAACATCCATATTTTTTAATTGGTTTGTATTGCTTACAGGTGATGTCACATTGCTTGTTTTACTTAGTTCAACATCACTGTGTTGATCGTCCAGAGTATCTTTTGTGCTTTCAGTGACAAAACCATCATCACATTTCACTTCTGAATGCATAGGTGTATTGCTATCATTTATTATAAAACCTTCTGATTTATAAATAATATCATCTTTTTGTCCAGAAAATTGTTTCTTTTCCTGATGATCTTTCAGCTGAAACATGGAAATCATAACATAAGATAAGAACAGTCAATTACTAATCCTATAGGTTCGACACAGTCAACCAATACCAATACTTTATTACTTAACTTACTAAAACAATTTTTTTTCAGGTAATTTTAAAATTATTTGCTAAATATTGCATTGATAAAATTATTTTCCAGATATAACTAACCTGTGAAATCTATATCTATAAAAATCAATGCCACTTTTCGTTGTAATTTTATAACTCAAGAACAGGCTCACCTATCAAAAAAAGAGGTTTTGGGTTTGTTCGGACTATTTAGTAGATAGTTTATGTGAAGTTTTGTTTTTTTTTAGGTAGGTAGGCAGGTAGGGTAGGTATTCTTTTACCCATAGAAAGCCACGTTATTTGTGAGTGTCATAGAGCAAAAATGTTTACCGCCCAACGGAGTGGGTACGGGTCAGATAGTAAAATATAAGGCACAGTAAGCGTCTTAGACGGCTTTTATGCTTTTATGACTGCACACAATAAGTACTTACTAGATACTTACTGGACAGAATACTATTAAGGCCAGACAAAAACATCTGGAATGCTCAGCAAGAGAATGATCCAGAAATTCAAAATCACTTTGGCTCCAAGCCACCAGCCCTCATCCATCAACAGCCATTACATTGGTCTGAATAATTCAGTGCTGGAAAATACTGGCAAGGTATGACAGGAAATAGTAGGTATGCAATTCTGAATATTCTAGTTTCCGATTATTCACTTGGTGAGCATACTGGACATTTATACCTGGCCAAATTGTTTGTAACACCACAAATAGAAAATTATACTGTAACTATTAAAGTAATAGAAAAAGTACCAATAATATTATATTTCCCCACAACAATTTGAAACTGACTGCCATAGTAAGAAATTGCAGTCATGAAAAGAGCTTTCTTCCAATAATATAATTATCTGATGTTAAAGTTTTGCGGTTCTTTCCCCTAAGCGGGTAGTAAAAGAATGTCAATTGTCTTCATGGAAATGAGATAGCTACACAATCGTAATAATGATTATTGTTTCAGATAAAACATCAAAGAGTTTCCTATAATTTTGCCCTACACATTTATATACATTAAGTATACGCCAATATCGACCAAAACAAAAATCTCTGTGGCACACATGATAGAAACACCGAGTCGAATGCGGATGGATGGACGGAGCTCAAGTGACTTCAACAATGATGGTATGACGTGTCACATGAAGATAATGTAATGGTATAGAAATATCTAATAAAGAACACACAAGACTGGACGAAATTACAATTTATTCGTTGTTGATAGTAGCAAGTATATTCTGGAAAACAAACCAAAATTTTATTACCTTCTTTCGTGCTAGCGCTAACTTCGCTGCTCGGTCTTCCATTGTAGTGATAGTTCAACACTTTTAACTGATATTCAACAGGGGAAACATTACACACAATGTTAAAATCGCTCTGAAAGTCCTAATGTAATTATTAACAAGTTACTTTTGGAATAATAAGATGACAGTACGTGTCAGACTTTCAGTTTCTTAGTTTCATTTGGTTTCATTCGCGGCCACATCGCCACATTCCGTCACAGATTACGCAGATCCTAGTCCTACGACGATATATCGGTGCTCTGTGGTCATGGTCAGAGACATTCCCTCAGACAGAAGTAGAACAATGAAAAGCATAGAATGAGGACTAATATAGCAAAGAACTGAACTCAACGAATACCTACCTACTTACAAATAATATATATTCCTATTTGTATGGTTTTCATTGTTCTGAGAACATTCCGTATCGATCACAAAATTCACAAAGCACAGACTTATTTTTTTTTTTTTTTTATGTATGGCATCTCGTAGCAGACCAAGAGAGGTCGTTGCTACTTAACCGGATATTCCTGTGGCTGCCCTAAGGTTTTTAATCTTAAAGCCTCCAGCCAGGGCGTAAATCTATATATATAAAAGAGAAGTCCACTCACTGACCACTCATCACGAAATCTCGGAAAATACTGGGCCGTGAGGTCTAAAATTTGGCACAAGCACTCTCTATGGGGTGCAGGCGCGCACTAAGAAAGGATTTTTATAAATTCGCACCTTAAGCGGTTGAAAAGGGGTGTCAAAGTTTGTATGAAACTCCTATGTTTTTAAAGTTAGAGACATGAATGTTGGCCTGATTGTTCCTTTCGACTTCTAGGTGCTCACTAAGAAAGGATTTTACGAAATTCGGCGCTTAAGGGTGAAAATAAGGGTTTTTAATGTTTGTATGAAAAATGTACCAAATGCAGTTAAGATCCAAATTGAATCTTACGGCAACGAGTTATTGCATACTTTAGATTGAAATTAGAATTCGTAGGCCGATAAAGATCTAAATTGAATTTTACGACAACGCGTTAATGCATATTTTACATTGAAATAAGAATATTTGGAAGTTTCTTGAGGTTTATATTTAGTTTTTTTTCTAGGTGGCCAGTATGTTTCAGTGATAAGAACGTTATCACGACTGGTGATAACGTTCTAAAGTTTTTATGCCAGTTCTAGGTGGCCAGTATTTTTCAGTATGCAGGCATCTGCTAAAAGATAATGAAATGAGGTTCTAATTGGTATTCAGGTAATTTGAACGTTGCAGTTATAGCATTAAAGTCGAGAATGTCAAGGGGAAAACTTTACAATGTTTAACGTATCAAAAAACGAAGTCATGGATCAAATCAAAAAGATAATAAATGTGTTTTTACCTATTGCCGGGTTGGAATTTTGTTATTTCTATTTCTTTGCGAATTACTTATTGTGTAGGTATTTCACACTGTGGTATTACTATAATAGTTTTTAGTATTAGTCGTTCTTACTAGAAAAAGTGTCCTTGAATACCTACGTTCGTATTTTAATTTTATTGCTTAGTATCTTTGGTTTAGCACCAACTGACGGGGTCCGAAAGGGCCAATGCCTGCCAGGGTTATGAGCCTGTCCGAAAGGGATATCGTGGCCCTGGCACACACAGGCATTTGAAGGAACACGGGTGGGTTTTAGTCAGTAAAAGTCTGACACGCATCAAAATGACCTTCATTGAAATTTCCTGAGAATCAGATTATTTTTACTCCCTGTTGTGCGTCCCCAAAACCAGCAATAAAAATACCATCTTAAAAAACCTGGAACTCAAATGGAAATAGTTCTCCCGCTGCCATGAGTTCACAGGTGGTTCCGTAGCTGCCATTACAAGACATTTCAGCGACGTATTCACGCTTTGAACCATAAACAGATCCTCCTGACCGATCCTGGGTGAAAGGTTGGAATATTTCCCAGTTTTTAGACACGTGGCGCACAATGCTGTCTCGAATTTGAGAAGACAATGACATGGCCACGTTACTGTTCACCAAATAGGAGAGAGATGAAAATAAGCATGCGCCATCGCCAGGGATATTTACTATTTGGCAAAGAATTTGCATGCCACAATTGTGGCGATAAGTCCCCTCTATGAGGAGTGGTTAGACCTTCCGCCTGACGCACGTCCTCACCGGACACCAATTCAGAATAAAGCGGGAGGAAACGCCCGGGTGTCACCACTGTGTGGATCGCCCGGAGGACACGGTGGAGCATACGGTTGAGGTCTGCCCTGCTTGGGCGGAGCACCGCCATGTCCTCACGGAGGCGATTGGCGGCGATGATCTCTCGCATCTGGCCGTGGTTCAGGCCATGGTTCGGAGCGAGAGTGCACGGGAGGCCGTCACCTCCTTCTGCAAAGCAGTAATGCATGCGAAGGAGGAGGCGGAACGCGTGAGGGTGAGGCAGGGTTCGCGCCCTCACGCCCTTAGTCACCGCAGGAGACGCCCCGGGCGTCGGGAATCGCAGGCCGATTCCCGGCCACCGTGGGCGCGGGCTTGCGGACGGTGAGCGATGGGTAGCTCGCCGTCCGATAAGGACCAGGCCCGGGTCGACGGCGCGTTGTGTTCCACGCGCGCCTCAAAAAAATGTCAGCACCAATTGACGGGGTCCGAAAGGGCTAATGCCTGCCAGGGTTACGAGCCTGTCCGAAAGGGATATCGTGGCCCTGGCACACAGGCATTTGAAGGAACACGGGTGGGTTTTAGTCAGTAACATTCTGACACGCCCTCCCCGCTCCGGCCAGAGCGGGAGAAGTTATTTGATAATTTACCACCCAAAAAAAAAATTTCATCGGCAGAACTATTCTCATTTGAGTTCCAGGTGTTTCAGGATGGTATTTTTATTGCTGGTTTTGGGGAAGCACGGCAGGGAGTCAATATAATCCGATTCTCAGGAAACTTTATTGAAGGCCATTTTGATTGTTTTAATTCCGTTGGCTAATTTAAATAATAAAAAACCGGCCAAGTGCGAGTCGGACTCGCCCACGAATGGTTCCGTACCATTATCTATAAAAATGGCAAAAAAATCACGTATGTTGTATGGGAGCCCCCCTTAAATATTTGGTTTATTTTAATTTAATTATTTATTTTTAAAGTGAATATATAACTTAATATTCTGTGAATATTTCAAGCGTCTACCTGTTGCCGTTATCAATATCTAGCAAAAACGAGCAAAAAAATCACGTTTGTTGTATGGGAGCCCCCTTAAATATTTTTTTTATTCTGTTTTTAGTATTAGTTGTTATACCGGCAACAGAAATACATCATCTGTGAAAATTTCAACTGTCTAACTATCACGGTTCATGAGATACAGCCTGGTGACAGACGGACAAACGGTGGAGCCTTAGTAATAGGGTTCCCATTTTACCCTTTGGGTACGGAACTCTAAAAATATCTTTTGACACACTTTCACGCCTTCAAAATTGAAGAATCACCGACCGTCGCCGACTCAGCGGTAAATGTGCAGTTGAATTCACAATCCCAGTCCCAATTCACTGCTATTGATTTTGTCGAGAAGTCGCTTGCCTATAGTGAGCAAACGGAATGCGAGTCATTTTTTTTAAGGATATTTCTAAACCGTTGCTTCATCTACTTATATTAATATTTTATAGTTTGTGAGGTTGTAGGGGTAATCTCTGGATCTACTAAACCGATTTTGAAAAATCTTTTACCCATTGAAAGCCACGTTATTATTTTGTGAGTGTCATAACTTATGGCCATAATTTAATCCGAAAAATGAAAAGACGGTAAAATGTTTACCGCCCAACGAAGTGGGCACGGGTCAGCTAGTTATATGTATATATTTATTAAAACTAAACGACAGCGCACTAAGGGCACCCCCTGTGGGGTACGGACCTCGGCTTAGGGCGTCGTTGGGGGATCACAAAATTAGTAACAATTTGGGGACGGGCTGGATCAACATTTTGATCATGATTATTATCAGGGGATATTATATTTATTGCTACGGCGCTCTCAGCCTCTAACCGGGCGGCTGGCGCATCGACATTCAAGGGACGGGGGGGAGGACTTTTATTAACATTTACTCGGGAAGTTCGCGTGGTACCTCGGCGGCGAGGACGGAAGGTCGGTTTGTGTATTTTGTGCACTGTACTCGTGGCCCTATTGCTTTCCTGAAGGAGAGTGATGGGGTCATCCGGATCTAAGAGAGTATGCCTCGGTCGGCGAGTCTGACTAATGGCAGAAGGCCTGTAACTAGCGGCCTGCACAACCAAGGGGTTGCGATGACGTTCCGCGGATTCGAAGAAGCGCTTTGCAATGCGCTTCATAAACTGCTTGATGGTAGGCATCTTAAGATCTACGTGAAGTTGTTCGTTCCGAACGAACCAAGGAGCCTTCGTAATTCTACGGAGAAATCGGTTTTGAAGCGTCTGCATCTTATGGATGTGATATGGCTTTACGTGAGCGAAGACTACGCAGGCGTAAGTCATGATCGGTCGAATGCACGCGGTGTAAATACGCAATTTGCACTTAAGGGACAACTTGCTGCGCGGGTTGAGTACGGAGTGTAGTCTGCCGAGAGCAAAACAGGCGCGTGAGCGCGCCTGTTTTATGTGCTCACCGAACGTTATGTGATGGTCTAAGACCACACCGAGATATTTGGCTCGCTTCTCCCAAGGGATAGGCTTGCCGAATATGGTGATCGGTTGGGGGAGGGCGGGTGATCGCCGGGGCCTACAGAATAGGACCCCCTGGCTCTTATCAGGATTGACTTCGATCCTCCACTTCCTGAACCAGGCCGCGAGTCTGTTGACTTCGGCCTGAAGGATGCGGGCGATATTGTCTTGCCTGAGGCCGGAGTAGTAGATGGCCGTGTCGTCTGCGAACAGAGCTAACTGCACCTTTCTACACTTGGGGATATCACTAGTGAATATAGTGAATAACAGCGGTGCCAGCAGAGAGCCCTGAGGGACGCCTGCGCGGAGCGGATGGGGGGAGGATAGCGCACCCTCGATGCGATAGCGGAAGGTGCGGTCCGACAGAAAGTCTCGTAAGATGAGCACGAGACGATCGGGCACACCGAGTTTGTAGAGCTTATATAATAAGCCGTTGTGCCAGACTTTGTCGAACGCTTTCGCAATGTCGAAGAACACAGCACCCGTCATGAGCCCGCGCTGGAAGCCAGCGCTTATATGCTCGACGATACGGTGGACCTGTTGTACGCACGAATGTTGGGATCTGAACCCGAACTGTTCGTTTGGGATGAGGCCCTTTGTCTCGGCATAGTCTCTGAGACGCTTATAAATAAGCCTCTCATAGACTTTGCCGAAGACGTTGAGCAGACTGATGGGTCGGTAACTGGAAAGTTCGGTCTTAGGCTTGCCGGGCTTCGGGATACCGATGACCGTGGCACTTTTCCAAGCTTGAGGAAAAATGTTGTTGCTAAGAGCGCCATTGAAGATGGTGGTCATTAGCATGATCAGGTGAGCTGGAGCACCCTGTTGGTGATTCCGTCTGATCCGGGAGATTTACGGGTTTTCAGACCTTTGATAATGTCGTGCACTTCGTCTGGGGTAACGGGAGCCAGAGGACAATCAGGGTCTTCGACCGGAGGGAGATTCGCCCTACGTTCGACTTCAGCGTCCACCTCAGCGAGGTGAGCTTGGTCTACTGGTTGAGAGCTGGGCGAGCACTGAGTCTCGAGAGTATCAGCCAGGCATTCAACCTTGTCGGTGTCGTCGAATGCTATCGTCCTGTCGGGTCGTGTCAGAGGGGGCATAGAAGCTACTGACTGGGTTTCCTCTGAAGGTCCCAGAAGGCAAGATGAGTGGGCTCTAATTCACCCAGCATTTTGTCCCAGTGGGCCTCACGCAGTTCTTTCATACGCTTCCTTACAGATCTCTGTAATTGGCGCGTGAAGACTTTGTTAGCGTCACAGGGAAAGACACTGTATGCACGAGTGGCCGCGTTCTTCTCAGTCAGCAGTTCACGCACATCGTCTGGCAGCTTTCGGCGATGGGGGTCCATCGCCGGAACCTGCCTCGAGCAATCGCTCAGGACTGATTGTACGTGTTCCGTGAGTGAGTCGATCGCGGCCGTCGCGTCGGCGATCGAGTCAAACTGATCGGGGATCGAATCAAGTATCGGGGATGTGGTGGATTTCAGTCGGTCGCTTACTTTCCGCCAGTCCGTGACTACTTTCGCGAGGGGGGGTTGGTCAGGGTCAAGGAGTCCGTCGCGAGGGGCCAGTCTTAAGACGACTGGCCGGTGGTCAGAAGTCAGTTCGTCCATCGCCTCTATCAAATCCAACCGTAGGTTGATATTCTTTAGGAGCGCTATGTCCAATATGTCCGGGGATTGATTGGGGTTATAGGGGTAATGAGTAGGATTCATCGGACCGATGATATCGAAATTTAAAACGGTGGTGAGGTCAAACAGATGTTGACCTCGAAACGTAGTGGTATTGCAATTCTAGGACGGATGTTTGGCGTTGAGATCACCCGCTATGATAACGGATTCACTCAGGCCGAACAGAATCGAGAGATCGTGAGACAGCAGTTGAAGACCGTCTGGGCTCGTGGTCGCGGTGGGCGGCATGTAAGCCGAAACTATCGTAATCGGTTGATGACCTGACATTGCTAATTTACATGCAGACACTTCAAGACACGAGAGAGTTGTCGGAACATCGAGCGGGATGCAATGGAGAGGAGTCCTATAGTAAATCAGGGTGCCGCCCCTGTGGCATCGAGTCCTGTCATTGCGAACTACGCGATAGTTCGCAATTGACGGGTCTCGATGACAAGGCTTGAGGAGAGTTTCCTGTACTAGGAGAATATCTAACCGATGGTCGCGGAGGAACACAGCGATTTCGTCGCGTTGTTCTCTAATGCCGTTGGCATTGAAAAAGCCTAACTTGAGTGATCTGAGTTTAGTTCTCGCGGGGGCCGTATTATACATTATGGTTCCTATACGCGATGGACTCTAGGGCTTGCGTGATCTCGGGATACGCGTGATAAATTCTCTGGATCTCCGATAGATCGCAGGAGTTTTGGGCTACAATTATTTCGCTGGCCATTTTCTTGGCGCGAGGCGAAAGAAAGATGTTAAATGTGCTCGATATCACATTAAACGCATCGAAGGTGTTAGGTGATGCGACCACTGGAGTGGCCGCGGGTTGAGGAGGCGCGCGAGTGTTGAGAGGGGAGCGGCTTTGGAAGCAGGCTCTGGCACGCGGGCCACTGGGGGCGCGAGAGGCGCGCTCCTACCAGCGGCGGTAGGTTGTTGCTGCTGAGCGCTATGAGTGCGAAGGCGAGGGTCCATCAACCGTGGGATGGGTTGAGGTTGAGGGGGGGGAGGAGCCATGTATTGGCCGAAGGAAGGGAAGGCCTGCTGGTGGTTAAAATGGTTCCACGGACTGGACCTTTGGGGGCTCAGTCGTTGCGGAGGTTGGGTCAGAGAGGAGGAGAATCCCCCCTGGTTATCTCGCTGTTGCCTCGCGTCGTAACGCTTGGTCAACTTTGAGGAAGACAATTTGGGTGCCTTAGGGCAGCCACGGTAGTTGGCTGGGTGGCCTTGTTGGCCGCAAAGAACGCAACTGGGAGGTTCGGTGCAGAGGGCACGGTCTTTCGGTCGTGAGCATTCAGAAGTGCCATGCTCACCCAGGCACTTGACGCACCTGGGTTTCGCGAAGCAGTTCTTCTGCGCGTGACCGTATAGTTGGCAACGATGGCATTGTCCGATAATGCTTGACTTGTGGGGCTTCTGGATATCAAAGCCTTTGAGGCTGCAGATCGAAGCGACCTTGAAAATAGTTTTATAATATAACAGTTTAATAGGGTGATGCCCTTCTACCTGAGAGCATACGACAAGAACCATGTCGTATGGTGAACCGCCTCTAGAGCGGTGCATCCTGTGGACTTCGAGGACAGGAATAGCCTGTCGCTCTAAGTCCGACTTTATGTCTGCGGTGGCAATCTCACTGGGGATCCTACGGATCACCACACGCGTCTGACGCTCTTCGGGGAGGGTATATGAGTGGTATGAGATGCCTCTCACCCGAAGTGTCCTGGTTAGTTCCCTAAAATCGTTAGACGTGGGAACTGTGACTTTTATACCCGGTTGGGTACTGACCGCGCTGGTGAGTTGATCCGCTGATCAACACACCATTTTGAGATTTCCGTCCATTTACCCTTGTCCTGGATGACAATGGGCGGAGGACGGGAAGCCTTCTTAGAGGCAAAAACGAGAGTGAAACCGTCTTGGTCTTGCGTGGAAGACGCCGGGACCGGTGACGGAGTAACGGTAGGAGGGGCCGCGGTAGGGGCCACTGAGGTGGATGCCACGGGGGCAGAAGGGATAGGGGTCGAGGGAGGCTCGTACGCCACTATCTTTGTCGCCTGGCCCGACTTACTCTTCGACTTCTTCCTCTTGCCAGGTCCAGAGGTTAGGACCCCTGGCTTGGCAGAGGGAGAAGAAGAAGACGAAGAGGAAGAGCTGGACTCTTCGGAGTCTGAACTGCACGGACTAGGCGCGCGATTGTCCGCAGGTGCAGTGGTGTCCATTGACACGATCGGGCTAGGGGAGGGACTCTGGACGTCCTCTTTCGCCTGCTGATTAGCGAGTACATCGCTGAACTTATCGATGCCAGCAGAAGGCTGGCTCTTTAGTTGAGCGAGCTGTACTCCATAACGTTGCAAAAAGGCTGGGTCCTTAAAAAGGACCTCTCTGAAGAACGCCAAAATAATGGCGTCCTCCATAGCGGTTTAAGAGGGGGGTTTCTAGTAGGGAGGAATTTTGGAGCCATCTCCACTAAATTTCTACCTATCGTTCCCTATACCTAGCTCCCCGGGTGGATTGGCCCGGGGATGTGTTTCCCTCCCTGTCGGGTGCTACAGGGAGGATATGTAACCTATTGGTGAGCCCTAAGCTTGTGATCCCGTTGCCAATCTTATTGTGCAAGGGGGCCCTTTCCAGTCTAGCGCGAAGGGTGTAGACACACCCTAGAGACACTAGGTGAGTAGCTGTGGAAGGAAAACTGCCACCAGAGCCGACTAGGAGATCCCCCAAGGCCGGTTAACTCTGGGACCCGTCCAATTTACTGCCTCCCCCTGAAGGGGTTCGGCGGGTGCGTTTGGGTCAACACCCCACTCGGTTTCGTTAACACCGTAAGGTATCCACCGAGGACCACGAAACTGTGGTTTTGCCCAGAAGGGGCCTAATGAAGCTACTCTCTGAACAAACTGTTAAAGAAACGCTTGCCTTGAAAAAGGCACTTTTTTTGATCTAGTGGCTTTCGATTAAATTAATTAATAAATTAATCAATCTAATCAATCGACGATCGGTTGTAGTCGGGGCGACTACGAGAGCGTTACGCAAGCGTAACGAACCGGGCACGAAAGAGCAGCGGGAGAGCGGGGCACAGCGAGATCAGCGCAACACACGTCCTTCCGCAGCGAGCTTCGAGCGCAGAATGAGCACAGACTTATTTTTTTTTTTTTTTTATGTATTGCATCTCGTAGCAGACCTAGAGAGGTCGTTGCTACTTAACCGGATATTCCTGTGGCTGCCCTAAGGTTTTTAATCTTAAAGCCTCCAGCCAGGGCGCAAATTATATATATTAAAACTAAACGACAGCGCACTAAGGGCACCCCCTGTGGGGTACGGACCTCGGCTCAGGGCGTCGTTGGGGGATCACAAAATTAGTAACAATTTGGGGACGGGCTGGATCAACATTTTGATCATGATTATTATCAGGGGATATTATATTTATTGCTACGGCGCTCTCAGTCTCTAACCGGGCGGCTGGCGCATCGACATTCAAGGGACGGGGGGGAGGACTTTTATTACCATTTACTCGGGAAGTTCGCGTGGTACCTCGGCGGCGAGGACGGAAGGTCGGTTTGTGTATTTTGTGCACTGTACTCGTGGCCCTATTGCTTTCCTGAAGGAGAGTGACGGGGTCATCCGGATCTAAGAGAGTGTGCCTCGGTCGGCGAGTCTGACTAATGGCAGAAGGCCTGTAACTAGCGGCCTGCACAACCAAGGGGTTGCGATGACGTTCCGCGGATTCGAAAAAGCGCTTTGCAAGGCGCTTCATAAACTGTTTGATGGTAGGCATCTTAAGGTCTACGTGAAGTTGTTCGTTCCGAACGAACCAAGGAGCCTTCGTAATTCTACGGAGAAATCGGTTTTGAAGCGTCTGCATCTTATGAATGTGATATGACTTTGCGTGAGCGAAGACTACGCAGGCGTAAGTCATGATCGGTCGAAAGCACAGACTTAGGCTGCGCTCCGAATTTTATAGGCCTTATGCGTTCACATCCATAATTTGCGTTCCGATTTAGCTAACACAAATATGACAACAGAGCTATCAACAATTCATACAAAAAAGTTTGACAGCTATGTGTGTGTGTGTGTGTCTGTGTGTCTACTGTGGCCCCGTAGCTCTTACACGGATGAACCGATTTGGATGTTTTTTTTTTTATTTGAAAGCAGGTTTTCTAGCGGTGGTTCTTAGACATGTTTAATCAAAATCGGTTCAGCCGTTTCAAGGATATCCACCCTTTTGTAAGCTTCTTTTTTTTTTGGGTGGGAATTATCAAATAACTTCTCCCGCTCTGGGCGGAGCGGGAGGGCATGTCAGACTTTTACTGACTAAAACCCACCCGTATTCCTTCATTTGCCTCTGTGTGCCAGGGCCACGATATCCCTTTCGGACAAACTCGCAACCCTGGCAGGCATTGGCCCTATCGGACCCCGTCAGTTGGTGCTGACAACTTTTTGAGGCGTGGGCCTGGTCCTTATCGGATGGTGAGCTACCCATCGCTCACCGTCCACTGGCAAATCGGGAAATCGGCTTGCGACTCCCGACGCCCGGGGCGTCTCCTGCGGCGACTAGGGGCGTGAGGGCGCGAACCTTGCCTCTCCCTCACGCGTTCCGCCTCCTCCTTCGCAAGCATTACTAATTCGCAGAAGGAGGTGACGGCCACCCATGCACTCTCGCTCCGATTCTCCGAACCATAGCCTGAACCAGGGCTGGATGCGAGAGATCACCGCCACCGATCGCCGCCGTTAGGACACGGCGGTGCTCCGCCCAAGCTGGGCAGACCTCCACCGTATGCTCCACCGTGTCCTCCGGGCGATCCACACAGTGGTGACACCCGGGCGTTTCCTCCCGCTTTATCCTGAACAGGAACCTCCCGAAATAACCACGTCCGGTGAGGACCTGCGTCAGGCGGAAGGTGAGGACGCCGTGGCGCCTCTCTAGCCACTCCTCAAAGAGGGGACTTATCGCCACAATTGTGGCGTGCCCAATCCTTTTGTTAGCTGCGATAGGGATCTTAGACGCATAATAGGTATTTACTTTACTTTTAAACATATGTGTGACCTAACATTTGAAACACCTAACTCTGCAAGATTATGGAGTTTTTGGTCTGATGCTGCAACCAGGATATCCAGCACACTAGTACAGTCATGAAAAAAAATAGCAGATTTTTTGTGTTTGGATTCGTTTTAATTGTACAGACACCAGCACATCAAGCTACTACAATCTGTCAATTTTCTTTAATAGATTTTCAACTTTATCCCTACTTCATAAGGTTCAAGGTTGATTGGGAAAATTTGACAGTTTCGGGTACCTTGACCTGCTGACGTCTGTACATACAATGCAATAGTGGCAAAACGATGAGCTGATGCTGCATCCAGGATATCCTACACAATAGTACACTTGAAAAAAAAATTGCATATTATAATTGTGTCGTTTTTAACCCCCGATGAAACAGAAGAGTGTTAAGCCGCGTCTGCTGTGCCATGTTTGCGTGTTTTTATCTGTATAGAAACATGTTTTACTACACGATTTGGGGGCGTGGCCTAAATCAAAATCATAAACATAGCCTAAACATGTTTGCCGCGATGAACGGATAACATCACCCGCGTTCGCCTGCGGGGTGGGGGGGGGGGGTGGAGGAAGGGGGGGGGAATTCACTCATTTCGTGTATAGTGCTCTCCAGACGACGACGCTTCGTAACATTTTTTAAAGTTTGTGTAATTAATGACGGAGTGGAATAATGAAAATACTTTGTTTTTTATACAACTTATTTAAGAAAGACCAGTGTTAAGGGATGCTACATCAATAGACTAAAATAAATATAAAAGGCAAGATGCCTTTTTGGAGATAATTATTATCAAAAACGATTGGAATTACAAAAACCGGCCAACTGCGTATCGAACCACGCACAATGAAGAGGATTATATACAAGATAAGAATGCTTGGAAACATGCTGGTCCTGCTCCATAGGACAATATAGAGTCTAGACAAAATCAAACAGGTTGCTATTTTAATTGTATAATTTATTATTTTTATGACATTTATTTTAAATTCTGTGATTACTTTAACTCACACTGATATTGTTATTTTTTTAGGAAATCGTACCTATGTATTTTTTACAATTTTTGTAAATATGTGAGCACCATGTATCTATCACTTAATTAATTTATCTGTCATTGCTTCATTCTTAACTCTTTTTATTACCTATTGTGGTATAGTAATTTTATTCTAGGTGCATCGTCTTCACATATAATTTATATAATTAATGTAAGTACCTATAAAAATATTGTACTAGATTTTAAAAGAGTACCGGTGGAGTTTCTTGCCCATTCTTCTCCATACGAAACTACCTTTTGGAAGGGGCGACTAGAATCAATTCTATTTTTTTGTGAATATTGACGTTCAAAAGTGCCTTTTATGTGCCTATTTGAAATAAACAATTTGACTTTGACTTTGACTTTGAAGGGTTCCGTAGTTGGGATGAATATATCCCAAAATCAAATTAACATTGTAGTTGCAAAACATCCTTTATTTAGATATAAGTACGTCACGGTCAATTCTCCAACTGCAAATGTAAGTTAGTCGACTATTAATCGTTAACTTGTAACGCCTACTTAGCTGTGATAGTTTTCCTTTTAATTTAGTTATAAACTACTGCCGTGATTTTATTTTACCGCTTTGTCGGCGTGATTAATTTGTACACACGGCTACATATCAAGCTATACATTTCCAGTATAAGCTGATCTCGCATTGTATAGGATTTCCGTTCAATGAGAGGTGAGCTTATACCGGAAATTTATAGCTTGCTATGTAGCCGTGTGTACATACCATGCCGAATTATAGCTTTCTAGTACTAAGAGCCTCTGAGCTAAGCTGGATACAGACAGACGGACATGGCAAAACTGTAAGGGTTCCTTGTTGAATACGGAACCCTAAAAATGAAAGTATTCATTTTTTTTTACCAAATTTCTGTTCAATATTCAACTCTTGATAAATTTGATATTGAATGAACGTGGCCGCAGGTACGGTAGAACACGGAATCTATAATTTATATTATTTATTTGTAAAACTAAGTTTACTATTGCTAGAACAGTAGACACGTCTTCCTCGTCGGAACTCATTGTTGAAATCATTATATGCTCTGTGGTTGAAATGCGATTTTAGTAGCAAAAAAATAACATCAAACAAAAACACTCTTCAGTCGCAGCGGACAGCTTGCTACATATTAGTAATCTGTGGGACGGGCTGGACAAAGCTGAGATGAGTACTACTTAATCTGTGACACTTTTTACACTAGTAATGATTCATGTCATGTCACATTGTTGTCATGTCACTGTCAGTGTCAGTTAATACCCATGTCAGTTTAATTCGGTGCGTTCCGTTTTTCGTAAAGGTGGAATGGTAGACTGTGTTTTGTTTTTATTTAATTTTTAGATTTTAAAACTTCTTTAGGCACGCTTGACTCGGGGAGTAGGTGAATGCATGACGAGAGCGTTATGGAAGTGAGCTAGCGAAAGTTGAGAGGGAGATATAAGTTAGTGAAGATAGAAAGAGAGAGAGTTACGTTTCGTATATTACTGTAGGGGCTAGAGAGAGAGGTGCGTGAACACATTTTCATTCTCTCTTTCTCTCATAGCGTTTCGCGAGCCGTAGGAGTATTAATGTTCTGTGTTCGCGCGTGCGATATCGCGGGCGCGACGGGCATCGCGCCCGCGATATCGCACCAGTCTGCCTTTATACGGTTTATTTTAGGTATTTATTTTTAATACGCTCTATAAATACGGGCCTGATAATTTTAACGATAAATTTAACGCTCAAAGTATTCGGGCTCATTTCCACGATATGCTGGCAAGCTTGAACTGTAAGAACGTATGTTAATTATGTTACATGCAATTCTTATTTCCGAGTCATGGCACCGCTAAATCCCCTACCTTATTTTTAACTTTATTTTTCTGTCATAAAAAATTCGTCCACCTAAGACTAAAGCTAAGATTCTCATGCAACGCAATTTTGGTGGAATGAACGTCGACAATCTTTGCAAGGATGCCAAAAATATAGATTGGTGCTGGACTCATTGCCTCTGCATCAGTCGATGAGCTAGTTAATATTTTTGTGGCTAAACTTATCGAGCTTTACGATCATCACATTCATCACATCACGCACCTGTTCCAGCAGTTAAGGTTGACATTTGCTGGTGCCATGGCTCACAAATGAGATTAATTAAAACGATAATACACAAAAAAAATATGGCAGTCTAAAGGCTTTTTTTTTTGGGTGGGAAATTATCAAATAACTTCTTCCGCTCTGGGCTGAGCGGGAGGGCGTGTCAGAATTTTACTGAGTAAAACCCACCCGTGTTCCTTCCGTTGCCTGTGTGCCAGGGCCACGATATCCCTTTCGGACAAACTCGCAACCCTGGCAGGCATTGGCCCTAACTGACCCCGTCAGTTGGTGCGACAATCGCACTCTCCATGCCGCCATGAGGTCCCGTCGGAGCTCCGTCCGCTGTGCCGTGATTTCTCGCGGCAGTGGAGTTTCATCCCGGCGTTTCGCCTCCTCGCACCACTCCCAGATCTGCACCAGGACTTTTGCCTCCAGATCCCAAAGTCGAAAGGCTAATGACGCTATTTTTGTCAAAATTCAAAGATTTCTTCTGCACGCAAGAATTGTCTCCTATTCACCTTTTAAGTAAATTTAAACAGTAGGGCTGCTTGACCACCAAAGTGGAGTTGGAAAATTGCAACCAATCATTAATCATCGGTTTCCCAGTTTGATTTCGTGGACAAACCTTTAAATAAATATCATAAAGAAATGTGATTTTGAATTTCCCGCTTTCACAAATTTTCGGTATCATCCACCAGCAGGCGCCAAAAACCGTACCATTTTATTTGTACGGACTTTTTATTCTTCTCCCTAGAGTAAATATGTTTGTTGCCACCGACCAATAATGACATGGCAAATAAACAGACAAATTCAAGATGTCCTTGATAGAGCTTTCCTACGGTGGCGAGACTATTGGACATTTTCATTCAAGATGTCCTTGATAGAGCTTTCCTACTGTGACGAGAATACTGGAGATTTTTAACTGAACGTCATACCGGGTTTTCTTTTCTCGTGATCACATTTTTATTAGTACATTTGCTTTATTACGCTGAAATAAAAAGCAAGATAATCATGCTATCAGAATCAATTTTTCGAATACATTTAAAAAATTACGATTTTATTAACATTTTAGGGGGACGCGCTAGCCCGCGAAGTGAAAATTTTCTCAAGTTTTTTGCAATTTGCAGATCAGTACCTAACAGGTTGTAGTATGTTAATCTAAATATGAATCGCGGCCATAACAAATATTGCTTTACAGAATTATAATCATTAGAATCAGCATTACCCTACTTATGTAAAATTTCAACATTTATATCTGTAACTTTGATGGTGTACATATTAAACAGTATTCTATTCTATTCTATTCATTTCAACTCTCTAAGTTCAAAAAATCCTACAGAATGTTTTTTTTCTGAAATAATCACTCAGTAAAACTTTTTGAACTTAGACCCCCTTATTACAAAACAAGGTTTATCTTCAGACCCAGGTTTAAAACATGGAGCCATTATTGAATATCGAACTTTATTCCGACTATGGTAAAGTTCCTAAACACAAAACTGTCAACTTAGTACCGAACTAAGTTTTCAGTTTTGTATAAAGAACGATAATCCAATCACTGTTACGTTCTTATTACAAAAACTGGCTCCATGGTTAGCCATGTCAAAATATAGACCTTGTTTTGTAATAAGGCAGAATGAGTTGTAATGCTGATTCTAAATAATAAAATTCTGTAAAGCCATATTTGTTATGGCCGCGAATCATATTTAGATCAACATACAACCTGTTACTGATCTGCAAATTGCAAAAAAACGTAAGAAAATTTAAATTTCGCGGGCTACCTTAGCGCATCCCCAGGTTTGTTCTTATTTGTAAATCGTTTTCGGTGTACAACCCTTGCAAGATTAAATTGGTCACAGGTAATAAAAACAAATACAGGATAATACATCATTTCATCAGGATTATTCAGGATCATGCATTTAAATTATTAACAACATTATAGTTTTACGCCGTCATTAAGTTCCTTGTATTTTATTTAACATTATTGATATACAATTATATAATATTATATGATTTTACTCAGGTTTGTATGCATTTCGGGTCATTTCGTTCACTTTCATTCACTTTTTATTATAATTTCCGATTAATCTTGGTCTATGGTCTATTTAACTTAGAGATGTCAAACTCGAATTTAGTTGTGTCAAAATTGTTTTTAAGTTTAGAAAATGTTAGCAGAATAGCTTTTAAGATTCTCTTAACTAAAATTATGAAATTTTAGTGTTAGTTTAGTTTAGTTCGGTGTACAAGAGAATCGGCACCAGTGACAATAGAAATTAGTATATGGACCATCTTCGAGTATATGATTATTATAATTGCAGTAGCTATCTTTATAATGTATAAATTTCAGTTTATAAACTTCTGTCGAAATTCTCCGTAACCGTCTGCGACATCTTCGGATACTTTCTCTCTTAGGGAGGGAGGAGTTATATAAGCTCTACAAACTCGGTGTGCCAGATCGTCTCGTGCTCATCCTACGAGACTATCTGTCGGACCGCACCTTCCGCTATCGCATCGAGGGTGCGCTATCCTCCCCCCATCCGCTCCGCGCAGGCGTCCCTCAGGGCTCTGTGCTGGCACCGCTGTTATTCACTATATTCACTAGTGATATCCCCAAGTGTAGAAAGGTGCAGTTAGCTCTGTTCGCAGACGACACGGCCATCTACTACTCCGGCCTCAGGCAAGACAATATCGCCCGCATCCTTCAGGCCGAAGTCAACAGACTCGCGGCCTGGTTCAGGAAGTGGAGGATCGTAGTCAACCCTGATAAGAGCCAGGGGGTCCTATTCTGTAGGCCCGGCGATCACCCGCCCTCCCCCAACCAATCACCATGTTCGGCAAGCCTATCCCTTGGGAGAAGCGAGCCAAATATCTCGGTGTGGTCTTAGACCATCACATATCGTTCGGTGAGCACATAAAACAGGCGCGCGCGCGCGCGCCGGTTTTGCTCTCGGCAGACTACACTTCGTACTCAACCCGCGCAGCAAGTTGTCCCTTAAGTGCAAATTAAGTATTTACACCGCGTGCATTCGACCGATCATGACTTACGCCTGCGTAGTATTCGCTCACGTAAAGCCATATCACATCCATAAGATGCAGACGCTTCAAAACCGAATAGAATTACGAAGGCTCCTTGGTTCGTTCGGAACGAATAACTTCACGTAGATGTTAAGATGCCTACCATCAAGCAGTTTATGAAGCGCATTGCATAGCGCTTCTTCGAATCCGCGGAACGTCCGCGTCATCGCAACCCCTTGGTTGTGCAGGCCGCTAGTTATAGGCCTTCTGCCATTAGTCAGACTCGCCGACCGAGGCATACTCTCTTAGATCCGGATGACCCCATCACTCTCCTTCAGGAAAGCAATAGGGCCACGAGTACAGTGCACAAAATACACAAAACGACTTTCCGTCCTCGCCGCCGAGGTACCACGCGAACTTCCCGAGTAAATATTAATAAAAGTCCTCCCCCCCGTCCCTTGAATGTCGATGCGCCAGCCGCCCGGTTAGAAGCTGAGAGCGCCGTAGCAATCAATATAGTATCCCCTGATAATAATCATGATCTAAATGTTGATCCAGCCCGTCCCCAAACTACTAATTTTGTGATCCCCCAACGACGCCCTAAGCCGAGGTCCGTACCCCACAGGGGGTGCCCTTAGTGCGCTGTCGTTTAGTTTTAATAAATATATAATTTACGCCCTGGCTGGAGGCTTTAAGCTTAAAAACCTTAGGGCAGCCACAGGAATATCCGGTTATGTAGCAACGGCCTCTCTAGGTCTGCTACGAGATGCCATTAAAAAAAAAAAAATGGGACAATTGCATAAATACACACTAAGTCAATGTGTGTGTTGTTATTATTTTTTCGTGTGCGTTTATAGGAATAGGAAGCATGTATCTGTGTGGAATTGTCAAATTTTCGTAGTGAGCTGTATGTGTTTTCCTCGCCCCCCACAGAAAGTGGCAGAAAAAGTTGTTCGGTGATTCGCTTTTTGGCATCTCCTGAGACATTTTGCCTTTGTCCACACAAGATAAATCTGGTCGGAGGATCCTCCCTTTTCTATGGAGGATGAGTGAACTTCACACCCTGTTGCTCATAATCTACCTCTACCTTTAAAAAGAGCTGGTCGCGATCCTCAAACCTACATAGAATTAGTACCCTGCAAGATAAAATTAATGCCCAAATTTACACTAGGTACTCCAGTAGTTTACGAGGTACACCATGCGATTGGTAGGGTGGCGTAGTCACGGTGTTAAATTTTCATTTCAATATTTCCCTACCATAAAACCGCCATCGCCGTAATATTACGTGCTGTAAGAATAATACCTCAGTCGCGCGTTCCACGTCGGAATATTCCGTATAAGTCCTGTCTTAAATGTTGAATTTTTTACAAAATCTTAGTATAACTCGTGTTATTACTTTATTTTTAACAGTACTAGATACATATTTTAGCTAATTAAAATAAATAATAATTTTATTGATTCAAAATATACATAGACACGGGTTGTATACTAGTTACATGCTAAGACCTAATCAACTAACAATGGACACAAGTGGAAAAAAATAAAATAAAATAATTGTCTCTATAAACAAAAATTTAAATCCGGTCTCCTAAACTAGGGATGGTCCAAGTCCATGGAACCAGTCTTAAGACGACTGGCCGGTGGTCAGAAGTCAGTTCGTCCATCGCCTCTATCAAATCCAACCGTAGGTTGATATTCTTTAGGAGCGCTATGTCCAATATGTCCGGGGAGTGATTGGGGGTTATGGGGGTAATGAGTGGGATTCATCGGACCGATGATATCGAAGTTTAAAACGGTGGTGAGGTCAAACAGATGTTTGCCTCGAAAAGTAGTGGTATTACAATTCCAGGTCGGATGTTTGGCGTTGAGATCACCCGCTATGATGACGGATTCACTCAGGCCGAAAAGAATCGAGAGATCGCAAGACAGCGGTTGAAGACCGTCTGCGCACGTGGTCGCGGTGGGCGGCATATAAGCCGCAACTATCTGGTGACGCAGAGGTGTACCTTAAGAACATCCACATTTCACCAGTTATATTGTCAATTCCCATGTAATAAGGCCTATGCCATGTAGGAAGTAAGATAACACTAAATATGTATCAATATTAGCAAAAATTGTTTGTAACTGTATGGGGTAGCTACCTACTCACACACACACACATAGGCCTCCCCATTTGGGAGGGAGGGTTGCCATAATCGCCACGCTCGGCAGGCTGGTTGGCGATCGCAGTATGGTGTTAAAATGCATAGAGAACTGCTGCCCATTCTCTAGTAAGTCCCTTAGTCGCCTTTTACGACACCCACGGGATGAAATGGGATGGTGCTATTCTTTACGTCCGGCACCAAACGGACACACACTGATATCGAAAAACCTCTCATCACATTCTGCAGGCCTAACCGCCTAACAATAGCAATGTGAGTGCTATCATCCACATTTTTATTTAGCCTATTAACACCAACAAACTCGAGGTCCGTCATATCAAGACTATTTCCATTTTCTGAAGAGCTACGCATCATCGGCAATACTTAATGCTCTCCGTATATCGCGCGTGCTCTAGGAAATTTTCCTATAGGGCTAAATCAGCCATTATTACAATAGTTCTTCATGAAATCATCAATATGATTTGTAAAATGTTGCTCTTGACTAACTTCTTATGATTCTGCTATTTGACATTAAACTTCATGAAAGCAATTCATATTAAGTGGACCATTTTACGAATCTCCATACAAAACTGTCAAACAGATGAATTGTACGCAGATCATACTATGAATTGTCAGTTTGTGACCATTTTACGAATTTTAATATGATTCCTAATATTATCCTAATATGATTCTGCCAAAGTGGCCTTTTTAGGCCTCCAGGGGGCCTAAAATGGACGCCTTAGCAGAATCATAATAGGATTTGCGTACAATTCAGACATCCCGCAATTCATCTGTTTGACAGCTGATATTTGACATTAGACTTCATTAGAGCAATTAATAATTTGTGGACCATTTTACGAAACTCCATACAAACTTAGATATATACTTAAAATAGCGTCCATTTTAGGCCCCCTGATGGAAATGGGAAAAAAGTCGCTGTACATTGCGGCGTGAACCCTCTCATAAACAACCCGACGGATTGTCATAAAACCTAAAAACACGTGTTTCGTCAAAATTAAGGAGTTAAGTAGTTAATCTTTCTATAATCTGAGGTTCATGAATGTGGAATAACAATACTTTTATTTTTGTGTAAACAATCGTAAAAGCTTGTAAAACGTTAGTTTATTTATATATTTTGCAGATTTTCTGTGATACGAATTTACACCAGGTTTTTATGATTAATGGAATTATAAATGATTAAAAAACTTTTTGTAAAAAAAAAATAACCGACTCGTGTTTTTGGATCTGTATTTTACTTTTTTGGTACCGACTTCCGAAATTAAAGTTATTTTTTACTTTGTAGTGTTTTTTTGGAAGCCGGTAATTTTTTTTTACAAAACGTTTTTAATTTTTCACTTTTTAGTGTACAATAGCATAAAGTCAACTGCTCATCACCTTTTACAAAATATTGCTTTTCTCGATGCTGGGACGTTAATTGTTGAGGAGTTCTCCTGGTAAGAACCAGGAGAACTGCCACTCAACATAATTAAGCATTGTCACAAGCATAAATTAGCAACCATATACAAAACCGTACATAATCGAATCGCAACCCGTTAAATACTTATTATTATGTTGTTCCGGTGGCCATCTGTGGTCTCCATCATCAGTTCCACTTCACCAATCGCTATAGGTTTCCCTCGATTTCCATGAGATCCCCTCATCAGATTCTGATTTGGTGGCAATGGGACCACATCAGGAGCATACCCTTTCAAACAAAAAAGGTCCGATATCGGTGAACAAACATATTGGAAATGTAACCGCCAACTCCCTCATCGCGGCCGTAAGACAGATAGCAATGGGGGTATGACGATCCACGCCGTAGTGTACAGCGATTTGAAGTGGGGGCAATAAGTTCCTAATTGCCACCTGGTGGCAATCCATGTGGGGGCGATTGGGATTAATCGCATCATACGGGTCATTCAGGTGCGAAATACGCCCATAGGCGTTTTTTTTTATTCCTTATATCTTGGCAAAAACAAGTCACAACAAATTATAGTACTTGCAATTTATGCACATTTTTTTTTTAAATACAACAAGGGTCTACTTGCAGTTGCCGAAATCTTAACTTTTTGAAAAATTGCGAATCCTATGTGCGGAAGACGCCTAACGGCGTTTTCCAGGACAACCATTGATTCTAAATAAATATGTATGAATTAATCTACTCAACTTATTTTTATATAAATTTTTAAGAAGTTAAAATTTTTACAAGTTAACTTGGCCGTTCTCTATTCATTTTTTGATACAAATTTTCAGGTTAACAAAGATGTCTATAAAAATAAGGTCTGCAAATAAATAATAATAGTATTACAAAAGTAAAAAAATGGTTTGCGACCTCTGTTTTAGCTTAAGAATGATCAATTTTTTAAACAGTTCTGAAAACGCCGATCAGCGTCCCAATTATCCTAATGGGTGCAGAGGACGCCCATCGGCGTTCGCGACGAAAACCGTCCCGCACTTGGCTAATAAGCGTAATTATTAACGCCGCATGGGTTAACTAAAACTGTGTGTGTGCGTTACGATTGCTCCGCCAAGTTATTCATTTCGCACGATTTCTCTCGTAGCTTAGCAACACTGCATGACAATCTGGTGAGACTACCGAGTCCGCGCCCAAGCGAGGTACTTTACAGACCCCATCCGTAGTCTACTGCTGCAACCATGACCTCTGGCTCAAGGGGCAGCTAGAAGGAGGAAATACATGGCCTGTATAATCTAAGCCTGCTCTTTTTATGTTGGATAATTAAAATAACGAATGTATTAGTTCTATGTTTATTTATGATTTGTCACATAATTATATAATACATTTCATCAATATAGCAGTGTAAAATAATAAGAATACATGTAATAAATAATTTTATCACATTCAGTGTTTGACTTAAATCTTACAATAATAACTAAATAAAAAATGAGAATAATAATAAAACCAGGAATAAATTTCAACACAATTTCACTCGTCATTTATGATTTAATATTTACTCGACATTGCTAACTTACTTATACAACAAATAGTAGTCAAAAGAAAACTGAGCTACAGTATTTGCAAGAGATCTCTAGTGTCAATAGTTTATCGTATAAACTACATTATGAAATTCTAAACCACATTTCTTTATTATAGTTATCCATTCCGGAAGCTAACGCCGTATAAATGTTGTGCCAATTACATTAGAATCCTTCTTATCTAATAAAATATTAAATTATTTTATTAGATAAGAAGGATTCTAATGTAAATTCGAAGAAATTTTAGTATAACTGTGGATCTGTATAAGTGGAATATCCAGTCTTCTGTTATTATACAAGTTATAAATCAGAATATTATTCTTATATCTAATCTAATTTATTAGTTCATAATGTAGAAACAACTGGCATTCCAAAAAAAATGGAAAATTGATTAATCTATCCGAAACAATTAATTGAAGTAAGTAATATAAAACTTCATAGATATTATTTGTTAAGAAACACCCACTGGCGGTTTTATTCTTACGGGCCTTTTTCCTGCCCCGAGGGTAAGCGCGTGCCTCACCCGCATGTGTAAGCTTAGCGCATGTGATGCACCCATGCAGCAAAAGTATGTACGAAACGATAGGATGCGGGCGGCGCGCATACGGGCCAGATAGGGACGCGATAAAAAATCCGGAACAAAGAAGCCCTAACAAACACAGTTATACTCTAATACATTTCGAATCACGGTGATTGCTAATAACATCGTTCGAGCCATATTACATTTTAATGGTTTGTATTAATTGACTCCGTCGATTGGCGCCCAGAGCTGGATCTTAATTCACGTCGCGGGCATGTCGACGACATTTCTTCGGATGACTTTCGGCTTTTCTTTTTGTTGCATCTGCGTCCCCCATCATGAGAAGACAAATCTCCAATATTAGTATCATCGTCATTGGAGCAGTTGTCTTTTATTTCATTTTCTATTTTTGCATTGCAGTCTTCACCCAATGCGATGTCTTGATTTAGAATGGTAGAATCATCTGGATAAGAACTTGGTAGCTTTGTTTGTGATTTTTCATCCTTACCTAAACCAGATGATGAAGTTGTCATTTCCGTAGGAGTCAATTTAGGAACAGTAGTATCAAAATCAGGTTTCATACCAGTTTTAATGACAGTTGAAGGAGCTATTAAGTCTTCAAGGTCCATTTCGCCAGTGTGCGTCGAGTGATCGGGTTGCTTTTCCATGGATGTTTTTTTCTCTGAAGCAGAATTTTCTTTTACTTTTTTAGTGAGATTTAATTCTGTTGATGATAGTGCTAAGTTTTCTGGTTCGGTCATAACTTCTTCATGGGGTCGTTTGTGAGCCAAAATAGTACCTAATGCTCCGTCTTCAGACATTAATGTCCTAGAAATATATTCTGAAGAATTTTTGATTAATTTTTCGGTGACATCCTTGTCTTCTTTACCCTTTTTAGACTCTGCAGAACTCACAAGGCTAGCACTAAGAGCGCCAGAAGCCATTTGTTCTAATAACATTTTACTTATATCAATATCTTTTTTATCACCCTTTAATAGCTTTTCCTGGACAGCCGCAAATTCCGGAGGGACTTGTGATCTCATTGCATCAAATGGCATTTTCTTTTTATCGGTCTTAGAAAGATCGGTTGCTATGGTTTCGTGGTTATCATTTTCCCGCGGTCTCTTTTCTGGTCTCATGATCGATTCGTAATTTAAAGATTGTTTTGATAAAGATTCTAAGAGATAGGGATCTGGTGGCAAATGTATTTGTGGGAGTTGACTTGATTGCTGTCGATCAGATACTTTTTGTTGCCGTGAGGTGGATGAATTAGTAACAATAGTTGACGATCGTGGTGTAGTGGTTTTCGCAGTACTACGTGAAGCACTATGGCTTGAACCTTGTAATGTAGAAGCACCTGAACTTGCTGCTATATTGTTACTCAATAACCCTAATGCATCATATGCTGAAGACATACCAGAATGCATACCGAATGGATTTAGACCACTTAGTCCTAATTGAGGATACAACATATTTGGATTAGGAAAAACAAATGGAAACTGTGAGTTGGATGATTTAGAACTAGAGGGATTTACACTTTCTGTAGTTTTTCGAGATTTTGATTTACTTTCACTTGAAACACTGGACCCAGTAAGATTATTTAAGTCTAAAGAAGAGAATCCAGGTAGTCCCAATCCAGCTAAATTCGCAAATATATTTCCGCCAGCTATATTACCTAACAAATTTGGCATACTATTGAATGAGTTTAACAGAGGATTATTTTTAGGATCAAAACTTCCCAAGCTTGAAAGTAGCTTTGGGTCGAAGGTATTCAACAATTTTGGATCAAATCCTGTTAAATTAGAAAGTGTTGCAGCTAATGTTTTAGGATCAAATGCACTAAGGCTAGACAGACTTGCCAAAATAGCGGGATTTAAACCAGCCAAACTTTGATTCATATGAGAATTCGATGACATTACATTGGAAGATGGAGAATCAAGTGTAGGTGGTCGTCCCTTTTTGCGTTCATTCATTCCACCGCTGGATTGCATAGGAGAATGTCTTTGACTGCGAACGTCCTGAGGCAACTTAATGTGCTCTTTTATACCTTCAGTCCACTTGGAATCTATGTCATACATAGGATTTTCAGCAATCCATTGGGCTAGATGCTTAAGTTGAGGTGCTTTCGGGCCAACTATTCGCTTTCCAGTTACCCGATGTACTACTGGTACGTGCTCTTCAGGAGCAAGCCGAGGTGCTACACCTCGGCGACGCGTATCCACGCTAGCTTGTTCAGCTAACCATTTGTTTACCTTTGCTTCATGAGAATATGATTTCATCGGAGGTACAACCGGAGCTTTAGGAATCTTAGCTTGTTCTAAAGATTGTTGCAAAAACGAAGACAACTCCTTGGAAGAAGCCTGTGGAGACGGCACATTTGTCACCGTAACTGAAAATGGTTTCTGGATGGAAGAAGCTGCGGATGAAGTAGGAGGTGCTGCTGGAGTCACCGTCACGTCGGGCAGCACGTTGGCACTACGTCCGCGCGGGCTCTCTGACGAAGTAGTAGGGCTCTTACATTTAGCTGCTGATAATCCTAGTACTATTTCGTCTAGTTTCTTTCTTTTCTTTTCTTTTCCAACAATTTGTTCGGGTGCGGGCTGTAAAAATAAAAGCTAGTTTAGTTATATATTCCTCAATATTGTACATTTATGGGAACAGAGACGAAACTACCAGCGACGATTGTGATGTTGGTTGATGGATAATAAACGTTGTATAAAGAAACCGGACAAGTGTTAGTCTGACTAGCGCACCAATGGTTCCATCTCAACAAACTTACCTGCCTAGGTAAGTACCTACTTTCGCCAAACTTTGCTCTAAATTAAAATAAACTTAAAAAAAAAGAAGCTTTTATCGAGTGTAGACCCGACCAATTTGAGAGAAATAAAGACTTATATAATACTTCAAGATATGTTCTGACTTTCTAATTCCGGAATGAAGGCCAAACTTAACTTTGCAAAAGAAAATATCTTCTCCCATACACCGTTCGTCTTGACAGACAGACGGAAAATGTTAATGTAAATAGTTTAAGTTAAGACGTAGGCAAGAAGTAAGACAATGCATGATGCAGAACTTTTGGCGACAATGGGCGGAGGAATAATTAGCTCATTTGTTAGAGCGTTAAAAATAGACTAAGCTTCTTCCAGAACCTAATACCCGAAATGTAGTTTTAGCAAATGAGGATAATTTACTCCCTGGGGTTTGGTAAAGTTCAGACGGATGATTCTAGGTCAACGGGAAGGGTTTTGATTTATTTGAGTGTATCAAAATATGTCGCATAAATGGTTGTATTTTTGTATTGCGTTGACTTAGAAGCTTCATATTTTTAGAACTCCAAGAGACCGTAGACCAACGTATTTGATATTAATTTGAATTTGATACCTCCACGCGTTCGTTCCTGAGATAAAGGGTCTTGACAGACAGACAGATGGACGGACGAATGGACGAAATAATGTGTAAAATGATCCTATAATGCTACGTTTTTTACCTTTACCTTTTGGGATACGAAACCGAGAAAATCAGTCCGAAGAGTCATTTCAATTTATACAGGCTGATTTTTGCAATGGCACATCAGAGCTATATCTGAAACTATGAGTAGTAGAGCAAAGGGTCAAAGGAACCATGACCTATAGTTAAGACGCTGACAACAGGTAAACCGCTGTTGACAGTGACAGCGGTTTACCTGACTTCATACAAAAGAAAGAGAAGCGCGATGACACAACGCTTATAATTTATTAATAAATTAATTATTAATTATTTTATTTATTAATTATTTTTTTTTATTTTTTTTATGAAGCAATTATATATTTACTTACTCAAAAATTAGTTGAGTAATCGAAAACCAAGTTCTGCATACAAATAAGACGTTCTTGTTATTAATTAAATACCAACCGTACGTTGATATTTAATACAGATATTTTGGTTTGAAACTCAAAGTAAAGGGTTAGTTTACCGTTAATTTGTATTGAGAATTTTTTTTCTAAACATGTTTTGATAACAACAAAGTTTTGAGAAATATGTTCAAGAATAACATATATTTTTTCCGCTGCCACAAACTATATAGATTTGCCAATTTTTTTGTTTAAGAAAAGCCTACTTTTATCATTTGCCTCTTGTCAGTGCCTTATGTGGAAGACAAAACTGCATTTTTAGGTTTTGTAACTTTCAATTTAGTCAATAGTTTTTCAGATATGCGATATTTTCGGTAACAGCCGTAATAGATAGATAGATAAAAAAGTGCTATTACACCCTTGATGAGTTTCTCTGTGACACTTAAAACTAGGCTTAATTAATTATTGGTATACTATTTATAATGACATGATATTTTTTATTTTTGACATTGTTTAATGGATGAATTTGATTTAATTGGTTTTTGTATTCTTTATTTGACATTTATATCATTTATAACATCACTATTTTTATTGACATTAGATTATATTTTTGACATACGTAATAATCTTTAGTTTAATTGTTTTGTTACTAATCTTAGATATACAACATTAGTTTTTGTTTATACTAAACCTGAAAAGGGGTCATTGACTTGCTTTACCATACAAACTTTCATTTATGTTAGCTTTCGCTACTGCTGAGTATGAGGTCTTGGGGGTTCGATTCCCAAGTCGGGCAGTGTTATTCGGTTTTTCCATCAGGAATTTCTCAGTAGCCGCCCGGAGTTTGGATTTGTGCCCGGTTATGGCATTAGGGTCGCCCCCTATTACTTGGGACTTAAACAGAACTGGCGAAATGAGGGTGTACTATTGGTACACCTCTGCCTAACCCTTCGGGGAATACAGGCGTAATGTTGTGGGTAGTTTCTATTAAATGTATACAGTTTCGTTAGTGGCTGTCGAAAAAAGAAAAGGCGCCTGCCATTTCTTGGGTTTTTATTTAGATTTTTCAGTAAGATTTGTTGCAATTAGCGTTTTATTATTCTGCTAATTATCGTAATTTTATTTAGATAAGTTGTTTAAACATCATCTTACGATAATGTGCCACAAGTAAAAGTAAAGTACGAAGACATTATTATTATGGTTACCCGAAGCCCTATCGGCTACGGGTAAGCGATGTGAAAAGAAGCTTGTTTTGAAATAAGGTCGTTAAAGTTGTTCTTTTTAGAGAAGCTCTTTTTGTTAGCTATTTAAACTTCATTACGTCACAAAGTAAGTAAATTGCAGGCGTAACTTTCAATCAAATCATAACAATCGAATTTCAACTCACCACATTCTTTCTTTTCATGAGCCTGGAAAGAGTGTCGTCGAGTCGGCTGCGCGAAGGCACGGAGGAGGGCGCCGCGTCAGGGCTCTGCGTGCGGCGAGCCACAGAGAAGTCGTGCACGTCGCTGAGGTCCAGCGGCGCAGACAGGTCCACGGGCACGGCCGAAGGCGCCGGGACCGCCTGCGCGCGCTGGTGCGCTGGCGGCGGCGCGCTGTTGTCGCCCGGCGCCGCGCTGGCGCCACCGCCCGTGTGCGCGGCCTGCGGCACGGACAGCAGCGCGTGCAGCTTAGCACGGTCGGTCTCAACGTCGATTGCGATGTGACGCTTAGGCCCCAGCTTGCGTTCGTCGAGCGCGTCGGGCGCGACACGCGCGTCCTGTTTGGCGGCGGCGGGCCACTCGCGGTTCTGTACGGCGTGTGCAATGTGGTGCAGGCGCGTCTCGAGTGCCCGCTCTGAGAACCAGCGCTCCGGAGGCAGTGTTTCCTCGATCCGCCCGAGCTTGGCTAGCGTCTCTAGTTCAGAGAGGGCGTCTGTATCGTCCTCGGTGGTTCGATCGCAATTATTGGAGGTTCTCTTGCTTCGCCTTAGCGACATGCGTGTTTCGCCGGCAGCCTCTTCAGAGCCAGCCGCGTCTTCCTCGTCGGAAGATATCTTCTGTGCTTCGCTCTTAGTCGCGCTCTTGTGACTCGCATACCACTTGCTAGCGCAATCAGCGAATGGCATTTTGGGATCACAGAACAGCTTACTATATGTATCACCCAATCCGTGCCTAAAAAAATTTTTTTTTGGTTAGTAAAACAGAATCTTTGAAGAGTCGTTTAAATGGAACAGAAAAAAAGAGGCACCAATTTTGTTCATTGTCTTTTTATGATGCCCGATGTATCCCATCGGTCTTATAATATTACAAAAACGGTTTTTCTTTTGACATAGTTCCATCGAGACAGTTTTTGGATTTCAACTTTTGCAGCCCCCCCCCCCTTCTTCCTTGATCATTCATTTGTTGTTCTGTATTATATTTAAAAAAAAAACTAAAACTTTAACTTTTTAATGTAATTATTTTTGATAAATGAATATAATTTAATTTGATTCATTTTACTGTACTGTTATTGATTAATTTGATTTTAATAATAGGCAGTTTATATGATTTTATTTTTGTTAAATTATTTGATTTTATGAATAACTTTATAACTAACAGGCATACTATGTAAGTACTGTGCACAACTTTGAGTGACAAGTTCGCTGTAGTAATTATACAATAACATTAACTTTTCTGTTAAGGATCCGTGCACGAAAAAAACCCTTTTTCATCAATTTCTTATCTAATTGTGAGAAAGCTTGAAATAATTGAAACATTTAAGTCTGTGTAACTATATATGTACAGTTTTCGTGGTGATAAACCATTCGTGTCACTCACAGCAAGCACCTGTTAATAGTTTCATCACTTTTGTGCTCTCAAAAATATAGTCTATTGCGCCTTTGATTTACATAATGAAGGTATTGTATAATCATAAAATAAAATTTTGATTTTATCTCAAGGATAGCTGAAGCCCAGTGTGTGATTTTTAAATTTCTTGTTATGTATACTTAGTTATCAAAATAATGGGAAAAAATACATTAATGGGGTTTTTAAAAAATCTAGGATTTTTCAACATTATTTTTCTGCTATATTTTGTATCGAAGTTGTAAAACTTCCCCGACATGTAAGTAGACCATATCGTTTTTGTGAATAATTAATCGTTGTAGTGCCATTATAAATAAATCAATTTCCAGTTTTTGGACAGTTCTGAGCAACCACTGAGTCAGTTTTGTTAAAAGAACTAAACTGTGATTGAAACACAGTTCTTTACACAAAACTGACAATTTAGTGGCTTACTAAGTTTTCGGCGTTGTATTATGAACCCCATAGCCTCATTTTGAACTTTTTATTAATTACGGAACCGATAGCTTTCAAAATCGATTTATGGGTACGTACCCACCCGTGCGTATACCAAACTCGAATTTGTGTACAAAATTAAAAAAGTGACCGCCATACTTTTTGCTCTGGACTGATATCTTTCGAAATCGATTGTTCAGTATCCGCCCGTATCCCTGCGGGTAATAGCGTAACACACTTACAATAAAATTATTATAAGTGTGATAAATGAAAGGTAAGTAAAAAAAAAAAAACAAAAACAATTTTTTTTTAAAGGTAAGTACCTACTGCTATTATAGCAGTAAGTACTTTTTTTTAATTAACAATTTTTTTTAATAAAGTTTTTTATTTTTATTTTGTAGTTTTGATACCTCACTACTACTGTGGTAAATATTATAACATCACTAACATAGACATGTATAAAACCAGTATTATTGAACCTACTCTGAAAAGGAGATGTTTCAAAACAGCGGGGAAATACTCGTAGCTTAACACACCTCCAATACCAATGCCTTTCATTTTAATAATTCTCAGTATTCATTCTTTTATTTAAGTTGTCATGCAGATAAGTATCCGAAGCAATGAGTTACTAATAACGTTTTTAAGGTTATTAGCAACGAATTACTAATAACCTTTTTAAGGTTATTAGTAATTCATTGCTTCTCATCCTTCTGATTGCGATTTAAAGTGTGTAACGGAATTGTGGTACCGATCAGTTAATCTGCTGTTAATGAAGTTAAAGCTAATGTTAGTTATAATTTCATGCCAGAAAACGAACTTACGCCCTGTTTCAGAAACGAAAACCAACACAAGTCATATCTAACAAATAGTGAAGCGCGTAAACTACTGTGATAGGTTGGATTAATTAACAACAGCCAATCGCATCACTTGACTTGCGTTTAATTTTGACGCGTATATAATTTTCGTTCCAGAAACTGGTATTATAACTATACCTAACTTTGTATATGTCCCACGAATAAATGTCTTTGCCTTCCTCAAGCACATAAAATTAAAACAGCAAAACTGAATTGAATTAAAAGCAATAATGAAAATTATACGTACTTGCAGACTCCTAAAACCAAAAGTTTGTCGTGTCGAGCCGGTTGCCACCACGGTGGAGTGTCCGGTGACCGCTCACATAAAGCCAATCGAGTGTCTAGTGCAGGATGTGGGGCGACTTCTTCACGCAATACTCGTAGAAGATCAATCCTGTTAAAAGGTATTAGATTAAAACTAAATAGGGTCGGTCTTGTCGCGGAACGTCCGGTTGAAAAAATTTTGATTCGAAAAACCTCCGGTTTTCTTGTATTGTTTAAAAAGCGACCATGTATTTTTCGGGGTCCTTTAACGAAACTATATAAATAAATGATGTAGAAAATAATATTAAAAACAAAATTTAAATTGACGGTAAAACTGTAAAATAAGTCTTGAGTGAAGTTAAATCAATTTATACAACGCGATTTTTGATGAAACTATGGTTAGTACAACAAAGAGGTCAAAGGAACCAATAAGCTGATTTTGGAGAAACAAAAAAAAAACTACTTTTTGTTTTTTTTTTCAAAGCTTCTGCCTTACCCTGGAATCGAACCCGATCGCCTTTGAAAAACACATCAGCACACCTATCCACAACCATTCGATTCAGTGGCGGATTCGATTGTAAGGTTCGTTTAGCGTAAAAGCTACAAAATGGTCACTTTTATGGTACTACTTTAATGTTTAATTTAGTTCAAATAAACCAATTACAGGTACTTTTGAATTGTCAAGGGATCGGTCAGCCATAAAGCTAGTTGCCCATTCCAAAGCGCAGTATTTTCGTATGGAGAAAAACAGAATCTCGCCGGACAACTTTTTAAATTAAAATATTGGTTACATCATTCTCTGCTCTGCCTCCGACGACGTAGTGGCGAAGGTTTGGGCCAGCAAAATTTGAAATTTATGCTGTTATGCCAGCGACACGAAACACGAAGAGGAAGATTAAAAAACAATATTGTTTTATTTTCGGTTGTTAGTTTACGTAGTACGATTTTGTTTATTTGTTTACGTAGAACTAACCACCTAAAATTTTGCAAATGGTTATAGGCAACAGTCTTCATATTTACTCCAACAAGGCTTAAATTTGTTAAGTGTTTTTTTGCAAGAATATGAATACTGTATTAATTAGGTTGTTTTTAGCAGTCTACGTACAAGTTTCAGACTTTACGTCTTCATATCAAATCAACCTGTCAAAAATTTCCTGTTTTCGATTTGTGGATAATGTGATACTGATAATTTGATACAGTTTACAAAGCAAGTTTATTCGAAATAAGTAATATGAAATTATTACCTTTCAAGAGTAGCAATAGCTCTCTCTTCACCTATAGGCTCTGCTTTTAAATCTGCTCTTGTCGGTAGCTCAGCTTCTCCCACAGAAAGTCCACACTGACGTTTGCACATGGCCATAAACGCCTTTAAATAATCAGTTAAAGCGTCATCACTTTTAGTGTCCAATCGTGCGAGTGTTCTAAAACGACTCCAGCGAAGACTTTTAGTGGTCGGGTCGAACTCCACACCATAGGAAGCAACGGTACGACGGAATGCTTCTTCGTCTGCGCGTGTCCAACGCCATTGTGACACCTCATCTCTGGCCAACTGATCCATCCGCTCTCGTCGCTCCATCTTCTGAATGAAATTCTTACTTAATAATCTTATACATGTTCCACCTTATTTATAAATTTTGCTTAGAGTTAAAAGTCAATGTGACCATACTTTTGATAGTGATTTTTCAGCATTCCTGTATTTTACAAATAGGATTTGCTAATAGGACATTATGCTGAAGTGTCGTTTAGCCGTTTTTTTTAGGATTTTGGTGTTGTATTACCAAATGGGCTTAATAAGACCCATTTGGTAATACAACACCAAAGTTCTAATTTGGTATTAGGATTTTTTGATACGCAGGGATTTTTTGACGTTTAAGCTGTCTTGAATTTAAGCAAATTTAAAAATAAAGGCGGTTATGTATTATAGCAATTAATAATTGAATTTAAAAAGAACAGCCAAGTGCGTGTCGGATCACGCACAGTGAAGGGTTCCATTGTGGCGATATATTTACAAATGCACAATATTGATTTAATCGAAGTTTGTATTTGATAGTAATAAGAAATTGTAAAACCAAGTTATTTCTGTTGGTATAACTGAAAACATAACATATCTCACAAACTATGATATTTTTAACTATGGGATTTCGATACCCCACTCGCTTATGTGCATTGAATTTATTTTATTATCCCTTTGTTGCATGTATGGGGAGTGCCACCCCTAATATTTTTTTCGTAATATCACTACCATTGTTTAGCAGTGCAGAGAATACACCTTCTTTCCAATTTTCAACAATATAGTGCAAATATTCTCTGAGTAAAATGGCTGTATGTCATTCTGACGGACGGACATAGAGTAATTTTTGCGCTCCATTTTTGCCATTCCGCTACGTACCCCTAAATATTTTACAGAAAATAGTTTGCCAGTATTAGTTTCTAATAAAATGGATGTAGCCACTGCAGCCAAACTAGGCAATGCCTGTATTTCAGTTTTCAGTGCCTTTTCCAAAATGCCAACAAAGAAAATATGTTTGGTTGTTCTACTAAGTAATTTTGAAAGACTAAACTAACTTAAGTGTTACATTATTTAAAATTATAGGTACTTGGATTTTAAATCATATTCAGTAACTTGACAGTTCGAGACAAAATAAAGTTACCAGCCGTACCGACCGAAGATGGTACAAATAAAGAATTGAATTTGAATTTATCTTGAATTTCGTAATTTATTTAATGTATAATATTATTTGCCCCGTTGGTCGGATGTGCGACTGCTGAGCGCGAGGTACTGTTATTGGGTTATTAGGGTTCCGTACCTCAAGAGAAAAAAACGGAACCCTTATAGGATCACTGGTGTGTCTGTCTGTCTGGCTGGCTGTCTGTCTGTCCGTCTGTCACAGCCGATTTGCTCCGAATCTACTGGACCGATTAAGTTGAAATTTGGTACACATGTGGACTTCTGTGACCCAAACACGGACGTGTAACGTAAATAAATGAATTTTGACATTGGGGTCACTTTTGTGGGCAAATTAAAAACAAAAAAGTTTTGCAAACTGTACCGTGATATATCAAATGAAAAGGCTTGTGGTAAGGATTTCAGAAATATTTTTTTTTATCATTTTAAAATAAAATTATTTACGACAATAGATGAAAGTTGACCATTCCAACCCTTATCTCCGAAACTACTGAGCCTGAAATTTTGAAAAAAAATACAGAAAACAGTTCTTTACTTATAGATTACAGGAAAACCTATGAGAAGTCTATGATCTTAAAATAACATAGTAAATCTCTCAATATTGTGCGTACAAACTTAAATTTGCAGTTGGAATGTATGAGGGAACATGTTTTTCAACTACAATGTTAAGTTTGTTCTTAGGATAATGAATCCCCACTACGGAACCCTTCATTGGGTGTGGTCCGAAACTCACTTGGCCGGCTTTTTTTACATTAGAAAAGCCAATGACTAAAACTGGTGCCTTTTTTTTCGGCGGATCTGTGCGAGTCCCAATAAATGTTTTTTCTTTCTTTCTTTTCTTTCAACATTTAGTAGTAGAAACTAACATAACAAACGGAAATTTGTATGGATGGTAAAGCTTAAAAATCTGTCCGAGCCAAACAAAATCAATGTATTCAGACAAATTTTTGAGACGGGACTTCAAAGCATAACTCGAAACTTGGGTAGTAGAGCAAAGTATTCAAAGGACTTGCAACCTTGATTTTGGAGGAAAATAAAACTCGCATTTTTTTTAAGCTTTTGTCTGAGGCATCAATCAAACTCGAACTCTTTTAAAAAAAAAGCACCCTATTTTATACTAAGCGATAGGTGTTGCTGAGAAGGATCAAAATTTAGGTCGTCTTTCCTTTCACCACTTTGCTCTATTGCCCACAGTTTCTGATTTAGCACTGATGTGCCATCGCAAAAACCACTCTGTATTAACTAAAATAACTCAGTTCCGACTGACTTAGATTTACCGTGACACATTATTTTGTTAGTGATGTAATAATGTTCCAAATTTTAAGTTTCATTAATGGCCGCCAAGAAAAAAACAATGCACCATAGCTCTATACATTTTGATCATTGCCTTTTCTCAGTAGCTTCTCGGCGTCTGGATGTTTGGCCTTTTGATGGCCATAGACTCGACCTCTATCACATGAGAATTAATAAGAAAAACATAATTGGCGAAATGTGGTACACTTCAGCCCAACCCTTCGGGGACGTGAGTGATGTTATGTGGATAAAAACCGGCCAAGTGCATGTCGGACAACGCACAATGAAGGGTTCCGTAGTTGGGATGAATTTATCCCAAAAACAAACTTAACATTGTAGTTGAAAAACATGCTCTCCCATACATCGATATACGTTACGGTCAATTCTCCAACTGCAAATTTAAGTTGGTCGACTATTACTCGATAACTTATGAAGCTTACTTAGCTGTGATAGTTTTCCTTTTAATTTCGTTATACATACTATTGCCATGAATTTTTTCACATATCCAAAACCAACCATTTAGCTGGCAGGGGGGGGGGGACTTGACTCTAACAAAAAATAGGACTTTAAAGCTTAATATTACGCAAACGGAACTCTTAATTGAAAAATGGTTTTGCCAAACCCACAATATTTTTGAACGGCCTATCTAACGATACCCCACGCTATGGAATAGGCGAGAAAAAAAATATCATCCCCATTTCACGTGTAAGGGAGGTACCCTAAAAAAAAATGTTTTTCATAATTTTATTTTACCATTTTTTCGGCATGATTAATATGTATACCCATGCCAAATTACAGCTTTCTAGGACTAAGCGTCTCTGAGCTAAGCTGGGGACAGACGGACGGACGGACGGACAGACAGACAGACAGACAGACGGACATGGCGAAACTATAAGGGTTCCTTGTTTACTACGGAACCCTAAAAATGTATTTACAAAAAAAAATGCTTTTATATTACGCACCTTAGCTCTTTGTTGCATTTTAAGCTCCTCTCTTTTGTAGTTTCTTTGATATGCAGTGATTAGTCTCCGGAGTCTCGTATTCAAATCTTGCATTGAGGGCCATAAATGTCCACCACTACTGCTTTGAGTACTGTCATCATCAGGCCGAGGAGAAGCTGCGGGGGATGTTGCTCCAGCTCCACTAGATACATCGTCTGTGCAATCTTCGTCTCCTACGACACTTCCTCTCACCTTCCTTTCTTCACTCCTGTTACACGTCATACATGTCAGTCACAGTCAGACCTCATTCTTAATATAAGAAATCAGATTTTGTAGTCAAATAGAATGATGAAAGTCAAGCTCAAACTAAACGAAAATTGAGTGAAGATCGTCAACGCACTAAGCCGGGCGCCCCTGCGTCTATTTCGCAGTTTTGATTAATTTGACGATGTTACTAAATCAAATTATGAAATATCGCTCTGTCGAGTACTAAAATATTGATTATGAATAATAAAATAGCATACATGAATGTATGCTACACAGCGATGGACAGTGCGGATAGGCCAGGACTACTTTACGCGTTTTAAAATACTACTACTACGCAGTAGTCAGCCCATATGACCATACTGTGCATTTTGCGGCTGTGTGCGCTGACTTTATGGGACATTATAGTATGGCAGAGTTTATCGTCTAAAAGTGACAGGTTTTTGAAGGGAACTCTACGCGCCTTATTACAAAACAAGATTTATATTTGACATGGCTTAAACCATGGAGTTTTTGTAATAAGAACGTAACAGTGATTTAAATACCGGTCTTTATACAAAACTGAAAACTTAGTTCGGTACTAAGTTGTCAGTTTTGTGTTTAGGAACTTTTCCGTACTCGGAATAAAGTTCGAAATTCAATAATGGCTCCATGTTTTGAAGCTGGTTCTGAAGATAAACCTTGTTTTGTAATAAGGGGGTACGAGGGCTGCACTAAAAGTATCGGGAATGGAATATTTCCACTGTTCCTGTCATATTAAAATCTTTTTAATTCAAAACTCCTTGGTTTTAAAAATCGAATACCATTTATTTATTTAAAAAAAGATTCTCGGTCTTGTCACAAGGTTTTGTCAAACTTGTTTAGTCGTTGAGAAAATGGAATTGACTCGAGAAAATTCAAGAGCGATGATTTATTATGACTTTCGAAGTGGTTTAACACAAAAACAGTGTGTTGACCGGATGATTTCTGCATTTGGTGATGAAGCCCCATCCAAAACCACAATTTATCGCTGGTTTGCTGAATTTCAACGTGGACGTGTCAAGCTCAGTGATGATCCCGTCAAGGTCGTCCAAAAACTGCAGTCACCCAAGAAAACGTTGATGCTGTACGTAAGCTGATGGAGGAAGATCGACATGCAACTTTAGACATTGGCATGAGTCAAATACAAATAATCTTGCATGAACAATTAGGTGTAAAAAAGTTGTTTTCCCGATGGATACCGCATTCGCTCTGTGAAAAGCAAAAAGCGGCTCGCGTTACTTGGTGCGTCAGAACTCTCGAAAGATTCCACGCAGGATCCTCAAATGCTGTATACAACATTGTATCAGGTGACGAATCCTGGATATACGCGTACGAACCCGAAACAAAAAACCAGTCACGAGTTTGGGTGTTCGAAAATGAATTAAAGCCAACAAAAATTGTTCGTAAAAAAATGGTGGCCACGTTTGTCTCCAAAACCGGCCATGTTAGGACTATTCCTCTTGAGGGACAAAGAACGGTTAATGCAGAATGGTATGCTAGCATTTGTTTGCCACAGGTCGTTGCTGAACTCCGTAAAGAGAACTGCAACCGCCGCATCATCCTCCATCACGACAATGCGAGTTCTCACACCGCGCACAGAACAAAAGAGTTTTTAGAGCAAGAAAACATAGAATTATTAGACCATCCGCCGTACAGCCACGACCTAAGCCCTAATGATTTCTATACTTTCCCTAAAATAAAGAATAAATTGCGTGGACAGAGATTTTCATCACCTGAAGAAGCTGTGGACGCCTACAAAACGGCCATTTTGGAGACCCCAACTTCCGAATGGAATGGTTGCTTCAATGATTGGTTCCATCGTATGGAAAAATGTGTCAAATTTCGCGGAGAATACTTCGAAAAGCAATAAATACATTTTTAAATAGTAATAATGTGTCACTTCCTTGATTCCCGAAATTTTCAGTGCCGCCCTCGTACAAGTGTACACCCGTAATTCATATCAATTATGTACTGTTGTTAGTTTCTCGTCATAAAAAAATCAGTAGATAATAAATCTTTCAAACACCGTCTCATCTCAAACTTTCGGTTCTGCTTCAACTAATCGTCATGTCACACACTAGCCGGCTACCAGTGTACAACGCGTCGTCACTAACCGACCTACTATTAGCTTTACCACGACGCGTTGCCGGCGGGTCTTTAACGCGAATGTAGTACCGTAAAGTTAGTTAAATAAAACCGTTAGTTTGTCTAAATTGGGCAACGGATGGGCAAAGAGTGGTTCAAGGATCATACAGAAAGAATTTTTAATTACTATCCAAAATTAAATGAAAATAATAAAATACGTATTTCTTTGAGTAAAAAATATTGAGTTGGAATCACACCGTTGTCTATAAAAACGTCTACGTTTGTGGATACCATATACAGGAAGTATTTCAGTCTGAGGAAATATTCACAGAGAGTTATATGCGATTTTCATGTTTAGGTAAAAACACCTAACTTCTCGTAAAAAAAAATGTTGGATGTCGTCGTAAAATGTCATCTGTAATCTGTATTACCTAACTTTATCACATGCCAAATTTCATAGACGGGAGAATTTTTCGGGTGACTCCATACAATACCTAAATATCCTCGTTGATCGGACTATCATATTCATATTTTGGAATAGAAATTCAATGTTGACGTGACAAAGTTCAAATTCCGATTGGACCTCACGACGTTTTCATGGAAAACAGTGTTAACTAAATAGCAAATTGTAATGGTTTATCATGGATTTTGCTTTGCAGAATCATGCAAAGTCAATTAGCAACAGTTTTACCCGAATAAAAAATAATATTGGTATCGTGGATTTTGCACTGTATTGTGCAAAGGCAAATCCCATGTGGCATGAAGACCTTCCCTGCGCAAGTAGACAATAACTCCCGCAGAAAACATTTGTAAGCCACAAACTTTATTTAGGTTTCTCGTTTGTAACTGTTAAAACTATAGCTTTGAAAAGTTGCCAAATTACGCAAATTACGCTATAAACTTTCTTTCAACTCTATAGAACTTAGCACCCACTTGGATCTCAATTCTTTTGCCGGTGAAGCCGACAATCCCAAACATTGTTATCCGTCACAACCTTTACTCATATAACCCACCATAAAACGCACCACTCTCAAGTCATGAGAACACCATCCGTATGAAAAATGTCAAGTCCCGTGCACATGACCGTTTCTTACTTTTGTCTTGTCCACAATAAACCCATTACCTATTATAGTTTTCCGATTTATTTCTTTTGTATACTCCAAAGTCCAATAATAGTAATACGTAGTCGGGCCATAAGTTCTGTCACATAGGTAAAATTTCGAATTTAGAATGCATGCCGAGGAAAATATTATGGGCATTCGAAATTTGAATATTTAAAGAAAACTAAGGGTTTCTGGAATTTTGTTCATTTTCTAAAATGGAGTGGACGCGCAAAGAAGACAGAGTCGCAGTAATTGCATTGCATCGTTGCGGTCACGGGTTTGACGCATTTGGTGCACATCTCAACTTGTACACCATGCTCAAATGGTGAACTTAGCCACTGGTGCACTTCTCATATGGTACACTTCGCAACTGGTGCACTTCTCAATTGGTGCACTTCGCAAAAGGAGCACTTTTAAGATGGGTGGAGATTTTCCAAATTTTTTAAATTCTCGAATACCTAAACATCCCAGCTTGTACATGTTTGTACACAAATTAAAAATAGAAAGCAAGTATTGGGACAAGTGTGCGCTTAGCATTTTATTTCACAATGTCAGAAAAACCGTAAACAGCGTGATGTGATGTTTGACCGAAAATATAAGAAACTATTACGTAAATTGGAAGACAGAAATCTAGCGGTGGAACATTTCATGAAAAAGATCACGTTTCTCCAATTATCCAAGTTATTTAATTTATAGCTATTTACTTAATGAATAGTAACAATTACTAAGTAAGAAACAAAGGTTTATTCTATATTATTTATAACCAGAGGGGCAATTCCCGTAATTTTAAGAACGTTCGCATTCTAATCTCAGTGTCAATCTGTCAAATAATCCTCTAATTTCCCTACATTTTTGACAAGTATTTGACATTGATTGTCGTTGAGATGAGATTGCAACTTGAATTTGAACGTTTACGTAGTACGTGTACGAGAATTGGCCTTCTGTTATTGAGAAACAGGTTAAGATTTAATTTAAAGCTTTTATTTAATTAATAATAATAACTATAACTAAAAGAAGTACAGTTTAAATTATAATATTATAAAGGTTATTGATATAATATGATATTATATCATGTCTTTATTATGATAACTTTTTGCTGTAAATCAATTTTTTTCTTACATAATTATATTTTTATTCTTTCCGAGTGACTTTTATTTTTATTTTTGACAAAATAAAAATGTTATAGTATTATGTACAGTTTAATTAAAATTATTTTATTGATTGTATTTTTAAGAAAATTACCTACGCAAAACCAAAGATTCTTTCATTTTTAGACAATTTTTCCAAATCTCCAGCACCCATCTTAAAAAGTGCTCCTTTTGCGAAGTGCACCAATTGAGAAGTGCACCAGTTGCAAAGTGTACCATATGAGAAGTGCACCAGTTGCTAAGTTCACCATTTGAGCATGGTGTACAAGTTGAGTTGTGCACCAAATGCGTCAAACCCGCGGTCACGCGCCAACTGAGATATTCAAACTGCTTAAAAATGTGAAAATTCCACTGAGATTTATTTATCGTACTATCAAACGATTTAAGGAAGATTCAAGATTAGAAGATAAACAAAGGAGCGGTCGACCTCGTACTGTTCGGACTCCAGCGGTCATCAAAGCAATGAAGGCGCGAATCCAACGAAATCCTGTCCGCAAGCAAAAAATGTTGGCTCTGCAGATGGGACTAAGCAGAACTACTGTTAAAAAGGTGTTAAATGAAGACAGCACATCTTCTTAACGCACGGCTGAAGAAAATCAGACTCGAAAGAACGGTTTTGTTAAGGCGGTACGCGGGAAAAAAATACCGCGAAATACTTTTTTCAGACGAAAACATTTTTAATGTTGAGGAGAGTTTCAATAAACAAAAAAGTGTATGCACACTCTAGTGAAGTAGCGAACAAACGTGTGCCACGTGTTCAGCGTGGTCATCACCCTTCAGCATTCATGGTTTGGCTTGGGGTGTCCTATTTGGGTTGTGAAAACCAGTGCCCTCGTATATCAAAACACAGTCCTAACAAACATTGTGGAACCTCTTTCACAAACAATGTTCGAAAACAGGCACTGGGTATTCCAGCAGGATTCTGCGCCGGCTCATAAGGCGAAAAGTACCCAAAACTGGCTCACGACCCGTGGAATCGACTTTATCAGGCATGAGGATTGGCCCTCATCCAGTCCAGACTTGAATCCATTGGATTACAAAATATGGCAGGCACACAAATTGTTTTTCTAAGGGTTACCTTATACGGAGTTTGTCAACAGAAGTTTGTAAACGAATTTGGATCTTGAATGAATCGCAATCAAATCTAAAATCTCCAGCACGAACTTGAAATGAAAGCGGGCTATAAATTGGGCTGTTGTAAATTTCTCCGCAAGAAAATTAACCGAAATATAGAACAATGGCGCTAGTTGTACTATACCAATCAAAAGTCTGTCATTTGAGTTTTCAAATATCAACATTGAATTATTTATTTTATAGTAGGAATCTATTTAGTTTATCAATTCTTAACGTTTTTAATAATCGTTTCGGCAGTGGTTTTTTCATGTTTTCTATTTCAGTTTCTTTCCTACAATGTGATAAATTACGAAAATATTATTTACGCAAATAAAGAAAAGAAAGAAAGAAAGAAAGAAAAATTATTTAAAAAGAAGAAATAAACTATATCCCCGCGCAGGCGAAAATTTGAGCGTTGTCCTCTCGTCTCAACAGAGCGACGGCGACTGATTTATGAAACAAAAATATGCTTGAAGTTCCTCCACCGTGCGACAGAAGATGACTTCTTCCACAATCTAAAAATGTCGTAAGTGCTAAAAGCTTGTAGTCGTGATAAAACCAAAAATAAAAAGAATTTCAAAAAATGCCTGCACAAATTTTGTCGCCTTGTAATTTGATAATCATTAAATTTTTATCCTATTAGCCATTATCCAAGTACAGATAAAAATACGTGAAAATTTGAGGTGACTTCGTGGATGTTATTTCTATCGAGAAAATTTTAATAATTTGTGTATCTGTTCCACTAAAAGTTTGGAAATATCATGCACTTACTCATATTATTTTTATTTTATACCTAAGTGTTATCAATTTTCTGAAAAATCTTATTGAAGGTAGGTAATTTTGGTTACTACCCCCTCCTGGCTGCACAACTACTACTCTACTATTTCGTGAAATAGTAGAGTAGTAGGTAGTTGTGCAGCCAGGGCCGGAACTACTATGGGGCAACCGGGAAAATGCTCCGGGGCTCCTCACTAAATGGGGCCCCGGGCAGGGAGACAAAATGTACACCCGATCTACGAGAAAACACCGTGAAAATTTTTCAAGACCATTTTACAATAATTTGAATTTCCTTTTTGAATTTTGCGCGTATTAGCTGTGCAGCTCTGAAATTGAGAACCTGCCATTATGCTATCTAGCAGTCTCCGTCGAGATAGACATGTCACTGTCATAGTTTTGAGCTTTGTTTCAGATTGAATCCGAAATATTTGAAATAATGCCTATTAAAAAGTATTTTTTGTTCCCTCCCTGCCAAGCATTGAAAATTATTGATGAACAGGGCCCCATTTTTTGTCCTGCCCCGGGGCCACAAAAGGGACATTGATTGAGGACGAACGTGAAACCAAGGGATATCGTGGTCCTGCCACGCAGGCATCTGAAGGAACACGGGTGGGTTTTAATCAGTAAAAGTCTGACACGCCCTCCCGCTCCGTCCAGAGCGGGAGAAGTTATTTGATGATTTTCCACCAAAGAAAAAGCCAAGGCTTGTATAGTACTTATTCAAATAATTCGCGGAAATTCCAACTATGTAAATTCCATAGAAGTAATAGGCTAATTACTCTAAGGTAAATTCATTATAAATTCCAGAATCAGTGACGATCAAAAATATTTGTTCTAGTTCGAAATTTAAATTAAATATTTGATAAATTGCCTCTCTGGTTGCCATGTTTCGAAGAACATTTCGAAGTAAAAAGTTCGCCCATTTTTAAATGGGTATTTTTTTTACAACTGTTACTGTTACACTCAGTTGCAGAAACGATCTTTAAATTTTAAAGACTACATTAAACACTAATGTAGCATTAAATCATTGCACAAAACCATTTTTTATTTTATTTTAATGCTCCATTAAATTTAACTAATGAAATGTCAAACCTAATGAAACCGGCCATTTTAAACACTTTTACGTTGCACGTAACTTCATTAGCGCCCATTAGCAGGTGGTGAACTTTAAGTTTGACATTTCAGATTTTTTAATTTTAATGGGCCGAAAAGCATCCATTAAGAGCAACATTAGTGTTTTCTACGGTACTTTAATGCATTTCTGTAATTGAAAGATGTCTTTAACCAGTCTTTCGTCATTATCTGATTCTTATTTAGTAGATTTACCTCGCCGTCGAATCCCAGACCGAGTGAATTCATTTTTATAACATGATGGAAAAGAGTTTCGTGTAAAGTATAGAATTTCCAAGGAGGCAGTTCTTCAAATTTGTAACCTATTTGATTAAGATTTAGAACCAGTGACGCAAAGAAATAAATCCATTAATGGCCTGACACAGCTTTTAATATGTTTGAGATTTTTCGCCACTGGATCTTTCCAGCAAGTAGGTATTGGGTGATTTAATAAACATAAATAAATCAACAGTTTGTCGGAAACAGGTTGGGTCGGGTTGTTTGTCAGTTTCTTTATACAAAAAGTATCCCGTGAGCTAGCAAAATTAAGCCACCTCTATATTAAAATGCCAGACCGGACGGAACTACGTAGAGTTGCAGAAGGTTTTTATGAAATTGATGGATTTCCACGTGTGGCCGGAGCTCTAGACTGCACACATGTTAAAATTATTAGATTAAGGGGGATGCGCTAAAGTAGCCCGCAAAATTCAAATTTTATTACGTTTTTTGCAATTTGCAGGTCAGTAACACGTATGTTGATCTAATTATGATTCGCGGCCATAACCAATATGGCTTTACAGAATTATAATCATTAGAATATGAATCAGAAGTATAAAAATTGCAAAAAACGTTGGTAAATTTGAATTTCGCGGGCTACCTTAGCGCATCCCCCTTAAACCAGATTATTTAAACTACATTAAACCACAGAGTACACTGAATACACATAAATCAACTACATTTACTTTATTCTATTTCTAAAATTGTGGTGTACTTGTACGTACGGATAATAACAGAACGCAAATGTTCACTCTTTTCGTTCAATATGGTAATTTGTTCCTGGCAATATTGTTTAAAGTCTTCTTTAACTAAAGTGGCATTAAAAATGTCTAATGCTATCTAAAATTTGTTTGTGCAACTTCATTAAAGTAATGAATTCATTAGCGATAATGTTGCTTTATGTAATGAAGTGTTAATGGTGAGCTTTCTGCAACTGAGTGTTAGTCTATTAGTGTTAGTGAGTTAGTGTAGTGTCATTAGGGAGGTTATTACATTAGGTCAGTTATTATGATCAGTTGAAAAAATAAACGGGCAGTGATTAAATTTTTCGGCGGTTCGTAAACTGTTGTACTAAGCGACAGTAAAACATGAACAGTAATAAAAAGACAATTGGTCGGTTATTAATTTCATCCTACAATGTCAGTACAAAAATTACTCAAGTAGTGTAATAAATTAATGGGCAGTAAAAATGTTGGAATGGGCGGTTAGTTAAATAATTCGGCAGTTCATAGGTTAGGTTGGAACTGTGACCAACCACGCGCGAGCCGAATTGGTCGCAGTAACTAAGCCAGGACACCCTGACCAAATGGGTTAGGTTAAGTTAGAACTGTGACCAACCATCGAGCGGTGCCGCGGTAGCGGCCGGCGAGCGCTACTTCCAAGTTAGATTTCTTACCGACTAATTCCGTTAACTGCCCACTGAGTCCTTTTACTGCCCAATATAACCCTGGTCTAGAGTGGAATAGTATATTCGAAATAATTTTAACTAATTTCTGCTTGTATACCCATGCTGAATACGAGTTGACAACTTGTAAGTCATGGAAACTGCCTCGTTGGTCTAGTGGTCGCAACCGCTACTGATGAGCAAGAGGTCCTGGTTTCGAATCCCAGGTCGGGTAAAGTGTTATTGGGATTTTCCATTAGGAATTTCTCAGTAGCAGCCCGGAGTCTGGATTTGTGCCCGTTTGTTGGCAATAGGCTCGCCCCCTATTACATGGGACTTAAACATAACTGGCGAATTGTGGGTGTGTACTATAGGTACTCCTCTGCCTAACCCTTCGGGGATTACAGGCGTGATGTTGTGTTGTGTTAATTGGCATAAAATATTAAAACATATTCCCCCTTATTACAAAACAAGATTTATATTTGACATAGCTTAAACCATGGAGCCAGTTTTTGTAATAAGAACGTAACAGTGATCGTTTTGTTTGTTTGTTGAATGTTGACTTTGTTGTCATTTTGGGTTTGCCAGTACCACAACAACAGATTAACTAAATAGACATTATAATCTATTAGTAAACGCATTATAAATTGTCTTTGGTCCCTGGCCCTGATATCAACCAATCGAAATGATTGTCAAATTTTTTGAGTGTATTGGATACGAGGGTTTTGGCTACTTTGTATGTGTGTATTTTAATGATGTTTATATTTGTTGAAATGTGCGTTTTGTTTGTGCAGAATAAACAAATTTTCTTTCTTTCTTTCATTGAAATACCGTTCTTTTTACAAAACTGAAAAATGTGTTCGGTACTAAGTTGTCAGTTTTTTGTTTAGGAACTTTACCATAGTCTGAATAAAGTTCGAAATTCAATAATGGCTCTATGTTTTAAACCTGGGTCTGAAGATAAACCTTGTTTTGTATAAGAGGGAATGTGTTTTAGTTCTCTTTATATTTTTTAATAATTTTGTTTTAAAGTTATAAAAGAAAATAGATGGAAGTTGACCTTAAGTTTGTTCTTGGGATAATTAAATTAAAACCGGACAAGTACATGACGACCACGCACAATGAAAGGTTCCGTAGTTGGGAATCTTTCATTGTGCGTGGTCGTCATGTACTTGTCCGGTTTTTATTTAGTTTACTGCTCAGTTTTTACTGCCGAACCTGTTAATAAACATCATTTTTTTATTTACCAAAACTACAATACCCTGTCGCTTTAAATCAATGCCAGCCGCGGCTGCTCGCATGTATTTGACCAGCACAGTATATTTAAGAAAATCATTTTATAGTAAAAAAATACTTATACATGTACTTACGTACATTTTTTTTTTTTCGTAAAGGATTTCTTAATAATGTTGATTGCCTAGATAAAATTTGGATAGTGATTAAAAAACTAATCCCTATAATGCTTTCGTTTGAATTTAGAAAATTCTTCTATGTCTTTATTTTGAGAAGAGATGGGTCGAGTAGTTAGGGTGTGCGATGATTATAATGGTCGATAACGAGTTCTGTGCCCCAATTGCGTAACACAATTAAAAATAGCAAATCCATTGTTTAATCACGTCAGCCTAGCCTTTTCCCAACAATTTTGGGGTAGGCATCCAAAAAATCCATCAAATCCCAATGGATTCGGTGGATTTTTCGCTGTCAAGCAGACGATACAATGAATGTTGTTGAATTGTCAAAATGTGTGTTACGCAATCACTGCTGGATAGTATTGCAATATATGAATTCAGAAGTATTATTTTGCTGAATGATTGATTATATTGCCACTTTTGTTTTATTTAATCACACATAAGTCGAGTTGGTGGAAAAACCTCATTAAAAAAAGAAAAAAAAATCTTTGTACTCACTTGATATCTGTACATTCAGCATCATCTGGTGGCCCCAATTTGTCTACAAAGCAAAGTTGTGGATCTGAACGCATAGCCAAATAATTTTCGTAACCATGGACGTATGTTCCTACAAGCAAGGACACGTCACACTCACTATCCCACCACAGGCGTGGAGGTGTGCTGTCCACACCACGAGGTACGCGCATTCCCAAGGAACTGCAAAAAAAAAGAACAAAAAGGATCTTAGCACACGACGTTGTCAACTTGTGGGATGTGGAATTAGGCAGACATTGTTGCGATAGTCGATACGGCAATGATCCAGGTGTTTCACATGAGAAGATAACGACCACTTCTGTTGTAATTGTGATTATCGTTAATGTCTGTCAATGTGAAAAGCGACCAATAGTCGTGCAAAAAGGATGAAGAATCAATAGCTAAAGTTGTATTACCAATTCACTGGAGAAAATTGTCAGGTTCTAGCCAAGAACCTGTTAGTTTTCTTCCGTGAATTAGAAAACAGGTTTTTTTTTTGTTTACTGATAAATTTGAAGTAACGACACTAACAGCGGTTGACCCCGTACTTAGCTGTAGTTACTTGAAATTATGTGTTTAGACAATCTTTTTTGTTTGTTTTATCAATTTTATTATGATACCCATCTTGTCTTTGAAGTTTCGCCAGTTAATTTAATTTGACGTTGTATAGATAGTACAGGGTTACGTAGCAAATCCTTGTAGTTTCGCCATGCTCACCCAACCGTCTGTCATACCCTCGTAAAATCTAGTTTTTATCGAAAAACTGCCTGCAAACAGCCGTGCGCCGTGTAACGTGTCTATAGCCCTGTTAGGTGAAACTGAAAGATAAATGTAAAAATCGCGCTCCCTTTACTGTGTTGGTTAGCATTGTCTGGCGGATAATGCCTGGTTTATACGATACAAGTTTCTGAAACATTCACGAGCAAAAATTGTATGATATAGAGTACGTGCAATAATTGCCGATCAATAACTGCAGGCAAGTGTCTATGCGTGCCATATCCATAAAATTGCATACAATCATTGAAAGCAAATGTTTCCATGCGATACTAGTACGCGGCTTAGTTACCAAGTGAACCAAGGCAATTATTGCCAGGCGATTATTGCTTTTGATATTTGCCTCGTCTAAACACAGCGTTGTACAGTCGACTACAAAGATATGTATACATTAGAAAGTTACAAAAATATGTATCCTTTGATGTTGTTTGTTACAAATACTTATAGACATGATGTACGACAGATTTAGGTTTCAATTAAATGTGCCAAATTTATATATACAGAAAGACTTGCTGTATACATAAATTTGGCACATTGAGTGAACACATGTCATATAATCGTCATGTATCAAGTGTATAATTATTTGTACCGAAGTATGTACATTTCTTTCAATGGGTAAATGTATTTGTAACTTTAGGGGGTATACAACTCTTTGTATTCGACTGTACGTGCTCATACCATTTTATGACGCGTGTTAGATTATTCATATTTATAGGAAAACACTGTTGAATTGATGTTGTAAAACACCATGAACTTGAATATATAACAAAGACAATGTCAGCTGTCATACGACAGATGACGTTAACTTAAGATAACGTCATCTGTCGTTTCAACATGTTGTAATTATTGTATTCTTATCATAAATTAATATGTTTCTATCTAGCTGGCCCATCTAAGCCACAGCAACGAGGCCAATGTAGACTGTTGGCTTATTGAATGTACTTCTAACGAAAATATTCAATGTACCTCCGCCACTAAGACAGGAATGGCACTTAATTTCGGTTTCTATCCAGCGGGGCCCTCCGTTATTCTATTGCTTAGAGACTTGAAAATGTTATTGGAGATACTCCTTCCAATGTACTTTTCAAGTTATTCATTTATTTTCAAAAACCTTGGATAGTGTAGCAGAAATTACATTCGTAAGTTTTTTTCTATCCAGCGGAGCCCTTTTTAGGGTTCCGTAGTAAACAAGGAACCCTTATAGTTTCGCCATGCCCGTCTGTCTGTCTGTCTGTCCGTCCGTCCGTCTGTCCCCGGCTTAGCTCAGAGACGCTAAGTCCTAGAAAGCTGTAATTTGGCATGGATGTACATATTAATCACGCCAAGAAAGTCGTAAAATAAAACCATGAAAAACATTTTTTTACAGTATTGAATTATAGATATTAACTTGTAATTTTCTTTATGATTCAGAAACAAATGTTTTGGAACATCCGATAAATCAATCGCATTGATGCCATTAATATCGAATGCTACCATATTCTGTAATTCGAATAAAATTAAAATTTCAGTATTTTGGGTAAATTTATAGTAACAAAAACAGTAAATTGAATAGAATAGAATAGAATAGACATTTATTTTGCAATTGCAAATAAATTGAATTTACGAAACGAATGCGGCAATATTTACTTTAAGTTTTTTTTTTACGCATACCTATGACTTTTTTTTTAGTGTTGATCCTTATTATGCCTATTGCATACCTTTTTGTGAATTCTATGTTGATAAAAATATTCGGGTATAAAAAGTTATCCTAAATAAATGAATTTTAACTTATTGACAAAATCATCTAATTTGTATTTGCTTTTGTCAACCAGTTACCATTAATTTAGGTAACAAATACATTTTTTTTAAATTTGTTTTTTATTTTGCTGTTTGGCGGTTTTCAGTGTCATAGCACAGTTTAATTGGAAAAAGATACCTACCTACTTAGAAGCAAGTGCATCTGCTCTCATATCGTAAAATTCTAGTTATGAAACCAATAATATAGTACCTCAATGACGACTTGATCCACGTGCCACTAAAATTTAATAGTAATTTTTTATCTAATTTTTCTTGACAAAAGAATGCTTTAAAATAACTTTTTTCCCAGTAAAATACAAGTCTACCAATGAGTTCATAGGTTTAAGTTACCGTCGACAATCAAAATAATAGTGATTCTGATATTATAGTGTAATAAGAATAATTTATAATATTATGAATTTCATACTTAGATAAAAACAAAAATCATAAAAAACCATTGTTTTCTGCATTTGGTCAAGTCCAAAATTTCAGAATATGTGCAAATTAGATTCGCTCAACCGCTGATTTTATATTATCTATGGCTTTAATGGCGGCGCGTCATCGTAACAGCTGATCGGCTGCTGTGGTGCGTACCCCTGCTGTAGAATGTTATATTTGGGCGCCTTATTTACGATAGGAAATCATGATGAATTTGTATGACTTTAGACAAAGTGGTGTATGAAACTCATGCACATAACTAGGTAAGTATTAAAACACTCGTGTGATACTTCACACTCGTGTATTAATAACACGTTTCATGTAGATATTAGTTCCATAAACTACTATTTTGCTGACCCTACATGCAATTTGCTTTCAATAAATATTTTTTTTTTACTTAGCCAGCTTACCATCAGCCAGTTGATGCCATCTTTAGGACACAGGCCTGGCCGATGCATTAACTGAAACTTACAATTTGACGGAGCTCGCGCGTAGGTAAATTTTCTGAAATAAGTTTATTATTCCGTGACGGCACGGTTGGCGCAGTTAGTTAAGCGATTGGCTGCTGCGCTGCGTGTCGCGGGTTCGATTCCCGCACGGAACAAATATTTGTATGACCTACAATTAGTTGTTCCGGGTCTGGCTGTTTGTGTATGTGAATTTAAATGTTTGTAAACGCAGCCACAATACAGGAGAAATTCCTAGTGTGGGGCAACGTTTAAAAAAAAAAAACCGCATTAATCCCCGTGAGTACATTGGAAATGCTTTAATTTGCCGTGCGATTTACACTTGTAAATATAAAGGAGAAATAGGCTTTATAGAAAAAAACTTACGAAAATAATTTCTGGTATACTATCCAACGTTTTTGAAAATAAATGAATAACTGAAAAGTACATTGGAAGGAGTATCTCCAATAAAATGTTCAAGTCTCTAAGCAATAGAATAACGGAGGGCCCCGCTGGATAGAAACCGAAATTAAATGCCATTCCTGTCTTAGTGGCGCAGGTACATTGAATAATTTTGTTAGATTAGAGAAGTACATTCAATAAGCTAACAATCTGCATTGGCTTCGTTGCTGTGACTCAGGTGGGCCAGCTAGATAGAAACATATCATAAATTATTATTTTGTGAAACAATAGTTATAATTTAAAATAAATGTAATCATCACTTCCTAAATTAATATTTCACAAATAGTTAATTTATGTTAACAGTCAATTTTGTGACTTAAAAGACTAGATTACAAGCTAGTCATGATTTGCGGTTCTAGATAGTCAAACAAAAATGTTTATTAACTTTGACATTACAAATTGATATGGTATTATGAATAGTATGATTCTTTAATGTTTATTAGATTTTACATAGCAATATCTATGTACCAAGTTGTTTCTAAACAATTCTCGGAACTTTCAAGCTAAGTTGATATTTTATCAACTCTACGTAAAGATAACAAGTAAACACTTACTAAATTCTTAAATTATCTTATTATGTTTTAAAACAGTTCCACTATATGAGATTTGTTTATTAACACTTCCAAAAGAAATTATTAAGCCAAAATTGTATGACGCTCTGTGATTGGTGGATACTAATATCTTATCAGATCTTACTTAAAACATTATAAATAAACGCTAGCTATATTGCTAAACTATCTCAAACTACTATCTCAACTATTTTAAAGTAGTCTCACTACATAAGTATTGTTTATTACTACTTACTACTTGTATACGATATGATAAAAAAATAAGTTCAAATTTTGAAAATGGAACTCTTTGCCAATATTATTGTCTATGTATTTTATTAATTTGTCATTTTTTTACGATTTGGCGACAAATTGGAAGTTGTTTGGGTCCCGTCAGCATGAATTTAACCCGAGAAAATTTACATAAAATGATCTTTTATGACTTTCGATGTCATTTAAGTCAACAAGAAAGTTATGATAGACTTCGATTGGCCTTTCACGATGAAGCCCCATCTCGTATTACTATTTACAACTGGTTTAATGAGTTTCTACGTGGTCGCACTAATATCACCGATGATCTGCGTGAGGGACGGCCTTCTACGGCGACGACTGAAGATAACATCAGTGTTGTGCGGCGTATGATAGAGACTGACAAAATAGTGACTTATCAGCAGATTCAGACAAGCTTGGGCATCGGTATGAGTCAAGTGCACAAAATCCTCCATGGACATTTAGCGGTCAGGAAGCTTTGTGCCCGGTGGATACCTCATAATTTGACAGAGGCCCAAAAACTCCGTCGTGTTGATTGGTGTTGTGAAATGGTTCAAAGATTTAACGGAGGTGACTCAAATGCTGTGTTAGACATACTTACGGATGACGAAAGCTGGATTTATTGTCATGATCCTGAAACTAAGAGACAGTCTGCTGTCTGGGTGTTTCCTTCCGAGGCTTCCGAGGAGTTGCCAACTAAAGTGAAGAGAGGTCGAAGCGTGTGAAAAAAGATGGTGGCCTCTTTCTTCGGAAGGACAGGTCATTACGCAACAATTGTTTTAGAGGAAAACAGTTACTGCAGAGTGGTACACTAATAATTGTTTGCCACTTGTATTGGAAAAAGTTCGGGAGAAACGACCTCGCAGTAGGATACTCCTTCACCACGACAACGCCTCGTCGCACACCGCCAAGCAAACAATCGACTAGTTGGCAACGTCAGATATGGAATTACTGGGTCACACGCCCTATAACTCCGACCTCGCACCTTGCGATTTTTATTTATTTCTGAAATTATAAGCAAAACTTCGAGGAAAACGTTATGGACGCCGAGGAAGCAGTGGCTGGGTTTCAAAATGCCGTCGAAGAGACCCCTAAGGACGAGTGGGCAAAGTGCTTTTCTCAGTGGTTCTATCGGAAGCAGCGATGTATTGATGTAATTGTACACTATTTTGAAAAGATATAATAAAACTAATAACTTGCTAGTTTGTTTAGTTTTTGATTTTCTAAGAACTTTCAGTGTCACCCTCGTAATAGCTATGCTAATAGATATTCAGCCAAAACTGTATGGTGCTCTGTGATTGGTCGAAAACGGCGGGCAAAGTTGGAAATTTGTGAATACTATAAAAGGGCATGTATCCAGCAGCTCGGCGGACTCCTTATGCTAGCCGTATAACGGTAAAGACCTGGTCACCTGGTGTCTGCCGTAATATTAAGCTGCTAAGGAGACTCCCCGCCACAAAGAGATAGTACACTATAAAGTGGAAACTCTGGTCGGCAGGCCAAAGAGAGCTGGTACGCCCTGTAACGCGGAAGCTCTGGCCAAATCATCCAGCGACCCTTTATGCTAGCTGTCCAACGGTAAAGACTTTGTGTCCGCCGTAATGATTAAGCTGCAAAGGAGTTCCACCGCCATTGCCACTAGGACACAGTATACACCACAAAGTACTGGCCCAAGAGAGCCAGTACGCTGTAAAGGAAGTTTCTGCACAAAATAAATAAAGATGAGTATTTATTTTTCTAAAACCATATTTCTTAGCTATTCTGTGTAACTTAATGTGTGTAAAATGTAATATGGTTATTTGCAGTTAAGTACTGATCTAATATAATAAGTACCTAAAGTATAAAATGTGTACCTACCCAATTGTAAAAATAGTCTAACTTATAAGGTTCCCGTCCTATATAATGTAACTTATGTGATTTTGTGATCTAATATTATGAAAGTTAAAATGATATCCGCCTATTATTAATTTATTACAAGTTTTTACCCAAATTTATACCCATACAGGTACTAGGTGTAAATGATAAATGATAAAATGATAAATGATAAATGATTTATTTCTGTAAGTAGGTTTGTACAAACACTTTTACACGTCAATCATATTTTAAAAACTAGATGAGGTCGGCGTTTCCTATCTGACTACTCTGAGAAGAAAGGCCGAAACAAACTCAGAGGTCATAGTCTCTTTTAAAGTCCAGACATAATCTTGGTCAGATCATGTGAAGACCATGTAGATTGGTGTCTGAAATGGTCTTTTGAGGAAAGAACCACACAGGTTGAGTGGACCTGACCAGTCAGTGCACGCATTTGTCAGTAATCGTGCAGCTCTACTCAGAATATAAGGAGCTCAACGATGCGACTATCAATACCAAAGAAAGGCCATTTGGGTAGGCCACTTATATGACTCAAACTGCCAGACCATGATTAACACTAACTGAGAATAAAAGAAAGGGAAAAAAAAATATTATGCAATAACCCACATAGTCTTCACATTCACAATAATTAAAATAATATAATACTTTACAAGTAAATATTCCTGTCATTGTGTATAAAATAATAATTAAATGTCACTGTTTATAAAATAATAAAGTTAGCAAAAACAAAAAAAAAAAAACAATAAAAATAAACTACCTCAATATGTACAAAAATTGGAGCAGCTCAATCCCAAGCCTTTTTGTCCTCAATATAATCTTTAACAGTATAAAAGGCTTTCTGGCACAACTTACGTTTAATGAATGATTTGAATTTATTAAGGCTTAGATCTTGAACGTGGCTTGGAAGTTTATTATAAAAGCGTATACATTGACATCGAAACGAGATCAGTGTCATTGTCATTTGAGTTAGCTAAAAGTAGGTTCAATTCCTATTTTTAACCGACTTCCAAAAAGGAGGAGATTTTGTGGTCGGCTGTATGTTTGTTTTTAATATCTAATTGCAATATTTGAGAGATTAAATTCATTATAGTATCAATAATCCTTTACGTTGATCAAGTTCATATTGCCCATATTTGCGCCGCCAATTAATATTTCATTCAATAGTTGAACGTTTTCTCATATACCCAAGTGTTATTATGTTAAAATGTGAATGGGCGATTTAAGAACCTGTCCCAAGGCCCAATAACCGTAAGATACATACCAATACATGGCTTTTGTCAATTGTTAGTGCGCTAGTTAAAGCCCTAAAAAGATGGCTACTTGGGCACCAAAGAATTGGAATTTTCTCTGCGCCCAATAGCTTTAAAAAAATAATTTTCAACGCGACATGCGCGACGTTCTTAGACAACATCATTGAATTTTTTTTTTTTTGCCTTAACATAATATAAATTATATTTCTATTCGTCGTATAAAAAACCCTTGCCGTATGGCGCCGCCAGTGGACGGACGCCCGCCCTTAAACTGAAATTTTCAATTAAATATGTCATGGGCAGCAGTTGAGCAAACTAAGGCTCTATTCACACAGAGGGCAGCGATCGGCAGCGGCCGGCAACGTCGAGCTCGGCAAGCAGCGTCGCCAAGGCGATGAAGGCGCGCTGCCGCGATTTCGCGCTATGTATAATAATATATGTATTGGGACAGTTTAGCAAGTTGTCCCTTAAGTGCAAATTGCGTATTTACACCGCGTGCATTCGACCGATCATGACTTACGCTTGCGTAGTCTTCGCTCACGCAAAGTCGTATCACATCCATAAGATGCAGACGCTTCAAAACCGATTTCTCCGCAGAATTACGAAGGCTCCTTGGTTCGTTCGGAACGAACAACTTCACGTAGACCTTAAGATGCCTACCATCAAACAGTTTATGAAGCGCCTTGCAAAGCGCTTTTTCGAATCCGCGGAACGTCATCGCAACCCCTTGGTTGTGCAGGCCGCTAGTTACAGGCCTTCTGCCATTAGTCAGACTCGCCGACCGAGGCACACTCTCTTAGATCCGGATGACCCCGTCACTCTCCTTCAGGAAAGCAATAGGGCCACGAGTACAGTGCACAAAATACACAAACCGACCTTCCGTCCTCGCCGCCGAGGTACCACGCGAACTTCCCGAGTAAATGGTAATAAAAGTCCTCCCCCCCGTCCCTTGAATGTCGATGCGCCAGCCGCCCGGTTAGAGGCTGAGAGCGCCGTAGCAATAAATATAATATCCCCTGATAATAATCATGATCAAAATGTTGATCCAGCCCGTCCCCAAATTGTTACTAATTTTGTGATCCCCCAACGACGCCCTGAGCCGAGGTCCGTACCCCACAGGGGGTGCCCTTAGTGCGCTGTCGTTTAGTTTTAATATATATAATTTGCGCCCTGGCTGGAGGCTTTAAGATTAAAAACCTTAGGGCAGCCACAGGAATATCCGGTTAAGTAGCAACGACCTCTCTAGGTCTGCTACGAGATGCCATTCATAAAAAAAAAAAAAAAAATGGGACAGTTTACATTCTACAAAAGGTCGGGCGGGCTGCCCGCGTCTGCGCGTGCGGTAACATGCCGTCGCTGCGTGTGGTCTCACATAATGTCCCGAAATCGACGATAAAATATAATCAATGGTTGAATCTACTGTCCTAAGATCTAATGGAAAATATGAACAGATTAGTTAAACTTCGATTAGTCTTTCCACATGGCAACATTCTCTAGTTTATTTGAAGTTAGTTCATTCGTTCATTAAAATAATGGCAGCAAATACATCCATTTGACATTGACACTGTCATAATTATGATGACATCTGTGAGTCTGTGATGTTTTGATAATATTCATGTCATCTCATCGGTAAAACGATGGAGCCATGAATATTATTATCTTGACTTGGCTCGCGAGGTTGTCGACATGTGGGATGTGGACTCAGCAATCATTGTGCCGATAGTTGTATCAGCCAATGGCTTAATTGCCAAGAGCCTCGACCAACACCTAAAGAGGCTCTCGTTGGGCAGCTGGATTAAGGGCCTGATTCAGAGAGCGGTACTTCTGGACACGGCTCGCATTGTTAGGAGGTTCCTCTCTCTGGAGCCCTGACCGCCGGTAGCTTGGACCTTGTTCCCGATACCGGTGGGCTACTATTAATTAATTCCAATTCCAATTACTTTAAAATTGGAATTGGAATATGAATATTCCAATACCACATGAAGACATGAATGTCATCATTTGGTATTTAATTACTTCGAAAATTATTGTTAATATCATAATAGGTTTCAGTAGGACGTATCTCTAGAAAAACTTTTTAGGGTTTATTTACTGTTATGTTTATTGATAATTTAAATAGAATTTACCGTGCGGTAGGATGACATATTTCGCTAGAAAAAGCTTTGGAGACACGAAAACGACGTATGAATTCTATATCATCCCCATTGATTCCAAAATTATATTAAGCGGGATGCGCTAACCCAGCCCGCAAAATTCAAATTTTCTTAAGTTTTTGCAATTTGCAGGTCAGTAACAGGTTGTATGTTGATCTAAATATGATTCGCGGCTAGCGTTGCCAGGCGTCCGGATAAAGCCGGACACAGTCAGGCCTTTGGGTTTCGTGTGCAGCCAAATTAGACGGTGTCTGGCTTGTCCGGCTTTTATAATTTGACAATTTTTTTTTACATGTCACGTGTTGGTTTCCACTTTAATAATTTGGGACTAACCTCACTTATTCAACTCTGAACAGAGCTGAATAAGTGTGGTTAGTCCCTAAAGAAGACTGATTTATTCAATTTTATTGTTTTTTCACTCAAATTATAGAATAGTAATTGTTTCATTACAATTTAAGAAGATTTTATGGTAAATGATATAAAAACCCCTTAAAAAAAAAATGTTGTGTTATACTAACACTAAAACATTAAAGGTGCCCTGCCTTTTTACCCAAATGTCCGGCTAAACTGGCTGGTTTGTCCGGCTTTTTGGTTTTGAGACCTGGCAACCCTATTCGCGGCCGTAACAAATATGGCTTTACAGAATTATAATCATTAGAATCAGCAATACAATTAACTCTTTTCGTAGAATCCTATTGAATTACTATTTCTGTCATTCAATAAGATTCTATGAACTTAGTCACTCAAACATTAGTGTTTGAAATTAATATCATTGTGGAGCGAAGACAATTTTCATATAAAAATTGCATAGGAAATATTGTTGTACGGTAGACCGTACCCCGCACCTCATTGGCAACAAAGCTGGTACATAAGCTGACCTCTTATTCTATTGAAACTCCGTTCTACGCCAGGCCAGCTTAAGGTCAAAGTTAACCTACTGAGCTACAAGCTCTTTTCGCCAATAACAGTTCAAACGGTAACTTGCCCGTATTACGCAAGAATTATACGTGTGGTTTACACGATGCTAGTCTATTATTGCTTCAGTTTTATGGTATACAACAAACAATAGACTTGCATTGCATAAATGGCAAACTTTCTAATTTAAAATGAGAGAACATTGAGTTTACCTGGCATGAACTCCACTTTCGATTTGTGACGCGTAGTCACCTATGACCTCATGTTTGATGTAATACATCATACGTACTCGTAGTAAAACCCTGAAAATAAAGCCATGTTCAATTTAGATTTTCAAAGTAATATATTTAAGTATATAATAATATATAATAGAAGTGTATATCATTTAAATAATATCAAATTAAATCAAAAGTAATTTATTCATACCAGGCTGAGAAGCAGCACTTTTCGAACGTCAATAATTACATAAGACAGTCCCCCAAAAACGCCTTCACTGACACATATGACAAAGCATCCTATTCACTGAGTAAATTATGGTCCTGTGCTCCATAATGTCCTCAGAGTACTCGTCATGCTTATATCAATGTCAAGAACAAACATTTAATAAAGTCGGCTAAACAAACATTTTAACAAAAAAATATTGAGATGGGCGGAAAATCAAATAAATGACGTTTAACAATAAAATTATTTGTATTGAATGATTTGTTACATCAGTCTCACGTCGCGAGAAAACTAAGTGTCAAGTACTTTTTTACGAGCCATCTCGAGCTTGGTGTGCGTGTTAGACTATTGTCTATCACTGGATGACATTAGATTTGTAGACACATCTCGTTTAAATGTGAGAGAGAGAGCATTGTCGCGCTGCGCATGTTAGCTCGCAGGGCGAACACGCCAAATCGAACAATAATTAAAATAAATCTAGCTGTTTGGATGCTACGAGCGAATACAGAATCCTAAGCACGAAAAACATAACTTATCATTCTTGACAGTCGAGTAAAAAATATGTACTTACTTATTGGCATGTCTAAATAAATGCTTTTTGTAACTATTTTCCAGATACAATTCACAGTCATATTTTTCTGTCGAACTCCAATGACTCGGATCTTCCCATTTTTGAAGATCATTGGATTTAGGCAAATCTTTTGGTCTGTTTTTCTTTTTTGCGTTTCTTCCCCGAGGCACAGGATTATGTAGTCCACTATGATTTCTAGAGATGGTAACTTCACCGTTTTCACAAGGTTCAATTAGATCCCATATAAAATTTCTTATTTTCTCATCGCCTTTATAATGGCGTAAACAATATAAAACCTGAAATTGAAACGACACACTTAACCAAACCAACCAATGCATCGTTGGTGTTGTAAACATTACGTAAAATGATCAGTATAAATTTCAACTCAGTCAAAGTCTTAAACTTTCTCGGTATTAGCATGGCAAATCATCATAAGAAAACGAAATTTCAAGAACTAATCAGAAGCTCATCATAAAATATACATTATACAATTGTGCAGTTTAGTAATGACGCATCTGTTTGGATTCTACACTGCTGGGAGACCTCGCCTGGCCATCCTTAGTCAGATAGTCCGACTAAAGATGGTCAGGTGAGATCAGGATTTGGAAGTAACTTGGCACACAGATTGACCATGTCCTGGATTAACACACAGGATATTTTTGATCCCGGTAATGCGTTCCTATGGAAGATTTTTTCGAAATTATGTTATTTACGACCTCCAGACTTGCGAAGCAGCGGATGAAGTTGGCAATGGAGCTAAAAACTGAAAGCTGCCCCGTGCGTTGGCAGCACTGCTAATTGTTCCTAAGCTGTCATATTTTGTACATATTAATAGGTTGGGGACGGACGTTGCATCCGTACGTACTTTCCTTTTCATTTTTTTCGCTCTAGGGTATGACGCTTCTGTAGTGACTTGCGCGACGTTTTCATTGGTACCATACCACCTTAGGTGCAAAAAGAATTCAACAACAAAACAGATGTTCCATCCATCCTAAATAATTAATAATCTTTTTCTATACAATTTACTACACATAGGTGCGATGCATTGTAATATTTCAAATAGAATAACACGCTGGGTACTGAATGGTATTGATTTTGTTTAAAATATATCAATACGGATCTAACGTATGGTCATCCCTAATCCTAGTCATGTCAAGTCAATCAACTCAACTGTCAAGGAGATTTACGAAAGAGTAAAATGCTACTCTATATAAAGTCTTTATAACAACAAACAAGAGAGGTTGTACATAAGTACTTAATGTTTTACTGAATCTCTTAGCTTAACTAGCCACATACAGGGCTACAGGGAATAGAAATAACGTTAGTGACAGGAATTTATCAGCATTTATTTATTTCTAAGTATTGAAAGGATTGTATCTTACTAAAAATAACCTCAAAATCATTGTTTTCTTTTTATAAATTAATACTTTCTTCAAGATCTCCGTCATTAAACTTTGTCTGCATCCATATACTTGTTATTTAGAACACGCAAAGTAATTTTCCTTCACTGTTGGTTCTGGGGCGAAAGATGTATGGATGGAGAACAATCTCCTTTAAAGATGATATGAAAAGAAGTGTCTACCATTGGTTAACCATAAGATAACATAAGATCGCGCCTAGGGTGTCGAGGCCTACCTGTAGTACACCCACATTTCGCCAGTCGGGTTAGGTTAGGATTAAGCCCCATGTAATAGGGGGCGAGCTTATTGCCATCAACCGGGCACAAATCCAGCCTCCGGGCTGCTACTGAGAAATTCCTGATGGAAAAACGCAATAACGCTTTGCTCAACCTGGGAATCGAACCCAAGACTTCATGCCTGCAGCAGCAGTTGCAACTAGACCAACGATTTAGTGAAAAATTACTGGCTTTATTTGTTTGCTAGACCTAGTAACCAAGCTAGGACACCCCAACCAAATGGGTTAGGTTAAAACTGTGACCAACATCCAAGTGATTCCGTATTGAAGGACAAACTTAACAGTTGAAAATAAATGTTCTCCCATACAACTTTCCACATCCCAGTCGATGCTACAACTGCAAATGTAAGTTTGTAATCGCAATAACTAATATTTTATGTTATATAACTACAAATTTACAATATTCGGATTTTTCCTATACCTGTACTGTGAGACCTGTCTTCTAGCTAAACGCCAATTATCAAAATTGTTTAATATCTTTAAAAAAATTAAACTCACTATTATTCGCGCACAGTCTTCTATAACAGGAATTGTCCAACCTTTTCTAAACTGATTTTTCTCTACGATTTCTTCCCACCGCGCCCACCTGTTAAAACATTTCAAGAAATCAGCATGTAAAGCATCAGTTTATCATAAAACAGAAAATATTTTTTAAGGCATTGTATACTTCGCTTCAGAAAGCGAATTACCGTAACGCTTTCCCTGTTCCAGGAACCACGTATGGTTCAGATAAATTATTTAACTAGGTATTGTCTAATTTGTGAACAGTGAAAGTGTTAAAAGGACCTCGCGCACTACGCGGCCACGTCGCAGCTTTGGCCGCAGAAACTCCGACCAAAATGCGAATGTTTATAGTAAAGATCACCAAGTTTGGTCTCAACTTCATAGTTGGACGGCACGTTATGCGACGTATTGCGTTAAGACACATTCCTTGGATACTGCAACCAGTGGCGGCCGTGGTCACGCAGTACGCGAGGCATTGAGATAGAATAACGAACTTCATCATCACGAATCCCAAAAAACTTGCCACTTCAGTTATGAGGACGTAGCTTTGAAACCACTAAGCATTTCGAACAAAGCACATACATCTATCTCTTTCACACTAGCTCACAAGCAACTGGCAAACGTTACGTAGAGGGAGAAAGTGTTATGATATGACTTGCCAATGCAAGCCCGGAGTTGTCCACCACGTTTTTTTTTTTTCAGGAAAATTTATTCAGCCTATGAATTTCGAATATTGATAAAATATTCAATTTTATATTTCAACTGACACGGCGACATGAACAAGGTGTAAAACACGCTTTACCATGCCGCAATTTACGCATTTTGTACATCTACTACCTACTTAATCTAGTTTCATTATGACAGAACATACTATTGTGATATATTGTTAAAATTACGGGATTCAAAGTGGTTTTAGACATACATAAATGGTTGCTTTGCATCTATCATACGACAAAAAAGCCAACTAAAACGATAAGTATAAATATGACATCACAGACAGACAAATTAAAACTCCATCTGCGTGGATGTCTATAATATTTAACGACACGTGGGTAAAACCACAACCGAACTGCCCTTGTTGATAATTGATGAAAGCGTGGAGCTAACCAAAAGGATACGTGTTGAGGCGCCAAACAGCACATCGTGTCATCCTTAAAACTTAAAGCAACCTACCAATGTTCCAATACTATAACTAAAATGCCCAACTCACCCAAATGTAAGTAGACCTCGTTCTATTTTAAAACATTCTGATCTTGTCCATGACCCATACACAACCTCTTCATCCACAGGAACACCTTCATGACGGGGTATATAATCATCGCTTGCGTATCTGCGTCCCTTTTTACCAAGTTTTTCTTTCTTTCTTTTACTCCTTAAACTTATTCCTGAAAAAAAAAACAACAATATTAGTATTAATTAGATTTTGATTTAAAAGAGTGCCCGTGGGCAACTACAAGGCTTTGCAATGGGCCTAGCTTCATCTCTCTGACTGACCAACCCCTTTACAATTCAAAAGTGCCTGTAATTGGTTTATTTGAAATAAATGCTTTGAGTTTGAGTTTTTGAATTATCTACACATTTTTAGAGTACTTTCAGTCCTATCTGACGACCATAAACAAAAATGTTATAATATTTAGGCATCCTTAAAAGAAAATGTAAAAACCCACAAACCCAATCACTATCTATCAAAATGATTTTTTATTATTTTAAATATCATAATTATTGACCAAACCTGCCAAATACAATACAATAAGTTGATCTTACAAACATGATGATCAATAGAAGAGTATAGATAGAGATAATACACTCAGCGGCAGAAAATGTGGTCAAAGATAAACTTGCGGTATCTATATTATGTTATAAATAAGTCAGTTTTCGTGTGTTTGTGGACCGCGTTGTTCTTCTAAACTACGCAAGGGATTTCATATGCGGTTTTCACCATCATATAATGAATTTAATCTGTAATACATTAGTATTAAACTTCCACACCGGGGATAAAAAGACCCATCAATAGCCGTTATTTACGCATTCTGTAAACAGAGTAACAGTGAGCAAAAATTATTGCTGGAAAACGACGATTTTTGGTGTGAAAAATCGCTGTTTACGGCAGCACGCAAGACTGTGCTTATGGGTGCATGCAACGGCACAGGAATTGTGTAATTTGGTTGAAGAAATAAACAATTTTGAATTTGAATTTAAAGTTAAGTTGCAATATTTAAACCTCGATTTCGTTAACAAAAAGTTACAACTTTATATGTATGGTTCTGTAAAAAATAAATTATTACAATAACGAGAAGTGAGTCTAGGCTTTGTAATAAGTCTTTTTACAGCCGTTATAGTACGTAAACTCGATATTTTGTCAAGTCGTAAAAACCGTGAGAAGCAGGGGCGGAACGCTAGTATGATATAATTAAAAATTATATATTTAAAAGATATAGGTAAAAACCGAATCAATCATTTTATTTTATATAACGATCAGTAAATATTCTCACCTTCCTCGTCCTCGTCAGAATCTGGGGTGACCTCCATATCAGACATTTCCATAGGACCATCATCATGGCCGTATCTCTTAATGACTGTCCGTTTCCTGGGTTCTGTAACTATCAAATCTTCATCTTCTTTTTTCTCTGTAGTATCAATTTCTGCTTTTTTGGCCCATTTATTCCAGAAATCAGGATCTCTAATGTCAATATCTGAACGTTGGTCTGCTGCAGAAAAACTAGCTTTAGAAAACGTTGACCCTTTTTCTGACTCCATCTGAATAACTTGAGTTCTGCGGGCTAATATTATTTCAATATCTTCCTCACAAAACTTGTCACCAGCATTATCTTCGTCCATCACAGCGCCATAAGCACCTTTTTTAAGCAAATCTTCAATTTCTTTTTTAGAGAGTTGTTTTACGCCTGTTTCTTTTCCTTGGATTGTATTCATACTCTGTAATATCGCTTTATCTAGACCGAGCTTTAGTGACGCCTTATCGAACATCTCTCTTTCGTACGAATTACGACAAATTAATCGATATATTTTAACCATTTTTTGTTGACCTATACGGTGGCATCGAGCTTGTGCTTGTAAGTCATTCTGTGGATTCCAATCGCTGTCATAAATTATAACAGTATCAGCAGCTGTTAGATTTATGCCCAAACCACCTGCTTTCGTACACAACAAAAATACAAACCTATCAGAGTCCGGTTTAGAAAATCTATCAATTGCTTCTTGTCTCAAATTACCCCGTATACGTCCATCAATCCTTTCAAAGGGATATTTTTTAAATACAAGGTAATCTTCTAAAATGTCTAAGCATCTAACCATTTGGCTAAATATCAAAACTCGGTGACCACCTGCCTTTAATTTTGGAAGTAATTTATCAACCAGTACCATTTTACCAGATGAGTCAATGAGTGCTTTATAATAAGCTTGTTTATCTTCCCCATTGGCTTGTTTATAGTCAAATTGTATTTGGTCTTCTGCTCCGTTTAGCAGATATGGATGGATGCAACACTTCCTCAGTTCCATCATAGTATTCATCAAATTGGGAATATTAGCTGCCGAAGCAGTACCTTTTTGTAAAAAACTGAAATTTCTCTCAAGTATTGCTCTATAATACTTTTTCTGTATGTTAGTTAATTCAACTTCTATTATCGTTTCTTCCTTTGGAGCCAACGTTTTTTCAACGTCTTCTTTTAATCTTCTTAACATCATCGGTTTTAAAAGCGCTTGCAACTTAACCACTTCTGATTCACTCTTAAGTTGACCAAATTCATTTAAGAATGCATCACTACTAGAAAATTGTGATGGTTCAAGGAAATTAAGCAGAGAGAACAGTTCATTGACATTGTTCTGTAGAGGAGTGCCAGATAATAAAACCCTATGCTCTAAATGAAGCTGACGTAAACCCTCCAATAACTTACAATTGCGATTTTTCAGTCTATGAGCCTCATCAATGACACATATTCGCCAGTTAAACGATTTTAATTCCTGAAAGTCTGTTACAATTATTTCGAATGTTGTTATGAGAACGTTGAATTTAGTTATTTCTTTGATTGACTCGCCTTGTTCGTTCTTGTAATAATATTCATATTCCTGCAGCATACTCTTACTCTGTTGTGAACCATGATAAACGACTACGTTCATTTCTGTCCATCCTTCAAATTCTCTCTGCCAATTAGGTATAGTAGAAAGAGGAGCTATAATTAGGAAAGGTCCTCTTACACCATATTCCCAAACAGAATTTACAAATGCTAGACTCTGTATAGTTTTTCCTAATCCCATTTCATCCGCTAATATGCAGTTGCGATTATTATGCCAAGAGAATAACAACCAGTTAAGCCCTTCGAGTTGATAAGGCCTTAATGTGTTTCCTCCTTTATACAAAGGTGATTCTTTTAACTGGACCCACAGATCTGCAGACGGTTTCTTTTTAAACTTCCACTTTTCTTTTGGGGGTATTTCACTAAATGTCTTATACTGCCTTATCTTATCGACATCAATGTCCTCTTCCAATTCCCATGTACTATCTTCATATTGTAAGCTTTTCCATTTGACTAAATAATGTTTTACAACAGTATTATTTGCAGGGTCTTCATTTTCTGACATATCTAGAATTCTTTCCACCTCAACATAGTCGGGATTGAAAGGTTCGTCATCTAACAACTCAAATATATTCAACTGTTGAGCCTGTTTCTGCTTAAATCGTTTTATTTTTGAAAATATTCGTTTATCACCTTTGTAAAGTTCTTCTTCAGTTTTCCATTCGCAATGTAAATATGAAAAATTCCTGTACTTCACAAAATATTCCTCTACATCAACCATAACTGGCTTAATGTTTTTGACTTCTTGATTTTCTTTATTGCTATCCGCAGTAATTTCTTGAGTGAGCTCGATTTTGTCACAAATGTTCTCTTCATTAATTTCCTTTTTGGCTTCATTATTCATTATCGGTGCAATATCATCATTGGTATCCTTACAAGCAACAACCGTTTGCGTCTCGTTCTTAGAAGTATTAGCTGACGGCTCACTATCACCAATTTCTAGTTTTGGTATAAGTTCACTAGTTGATGGTTCAATTTTAAATTCTCTTTTTCCCATACGACAAGCTAACACATGTTGGACAATCATGGCATCTTCTTCCGTTGTATTCACGTAAATATAGTTAGGTTTAGGCACACCTTCAGATCTGCTGTTCTCTTTGGTATCCAAGTCTTCAGACTTACATTCTTTTTCGACCTTTGGAGTCGCTATTGTAAATTCATCATCTGATAAACGTATCATGACATCATCTGTGTATTTTTTACGTTGCGTGTTTCTAGCAGATCTTCTTTTTAAACTATCGTCACCTTCCGGTGGTGGTGACGGTGGAGGTGTGGACATCATATCATCGGGTTCGCCATCAGAATCAGGAATTAGTCCACCACGTTTCTTTCTTCTTCCACCTAAAGATTTTCTAATAGTTAGTTTCTTGCAACTTCCCCCAGCAGACGTTCGTTTTTTTGAAGACCTTCTTTTCTGAGTTATTGGATCCATATCATCGTCTTGCTCCCGTTTAGCTTCAGCCTCTTCTAACAAATCTTTGATTGCTATTTTTGAAACAGGAATATCATCAAAATCCGTTACGTTGGATTCATCTAAGGAAAGTTCTGGCATAATTTTTGCATTGGGAGCTTCAATGTTAGAAATATTTTGAGTCATTGATAATTCACTTGGGGTAGTATCCTTGTCAGTTTCTAATAACTCATAAGACGTTGTAGTGTCCGCCTGTACTTCCAATGCATCCTTCTTTGAATTTCTTTTCTTTCTAGGTGCGCTTGGATCTTTCGGCTCACGTTTTTTGCGTTCCTTCACTGGTTTGTCACCTAATTCTTTAACTTTAGGTTCTTTAGGTGTGCGGGGCTTTCGCTCTTTATTTTTCCGAGGTCCTCTTTGTTTTCTCACTTTACCACCATTTATATCATCTATAGAAATTGCACTGCTGTCTAAGTTAGTAATATCTTCATTCAATTCTAAGTCAAGTTCCGAAGTACTTTGTAATCCAGTCCCAGCTGTTACACAATCTTCAGAAACAGGTAACTGATCCAATGGTTGCGCAGTAGCAGCAAATTTCTCCTTTTTGGCTCTTGGCTTTCTGGGTTTAGCAGGTCCTTTGCCACGACCTCGACCAGTTGTACTGGTAACTTGAGGACTTTCTACCATTTTTGTCCCATATACAGGATTTTGTAAAGTACAATTTGGGCCCCCATTACACTTATCGTTAGATTCATGCTGCTGAATTAAGGCTAATCGTTCTTGTAGACACCTCACCGTTTCTTGGTTTTCATTAGAAGGCGGCAAACAGTAGATATCTTGTATTTGTTGTTGTAATGATATCCTCTCTTGTTGATGAGACGCTGGGTATATGTTTGGGATATTAGGGTGAGGCATTGCATTTGGCCCTAACATTAACATAGTTGGATTAATGTTGTGAGACATATTTGACATAATGGTTGGTTGGTTTGGTGGTATTGGTGCGTGCAAATTTGGAACACTCATTGGTAAGCCCACTGGAACGTTAGGAATATTTGTTGCTACATTTGACTGAACAATTGGTGGCATATTACTGGGTATGTTAGGCATATTTGTGAGAATATTACCTTGGATTGGAGGAATTAGTGGTATATTACTCTGCTGATTATGAACAGGTATGCTAGATGTTACAGTATTAGGGAGGTTTGCATGTTGCATCGTATGATTGGATGGTAAATTTGCTTGTACGTTAGGTACTGCTTGTGTTACAGATGTAGGACCACTTTGGTAAGTAGAAGATACATTATGGGCAGCACTGGTGTTAACAGAAGATGGAATACTAGTTGGTAGATTTGCTGATAAGCCTTGTGTTACATTAGGCATATTTACTGAAACATTTTGAAGGTTGCTTGCTGAATATCCTGGATTTCTACTTACATTAATGCTTGGCATACTTTCGTATTGGCTAGTTGAGTTAGCGTTTGTCATTGACGGTACTTGCATTTGTTGAGATGCTCTTATTTGTGAAATATCACCAATTGATGAATTTGTGTTTGTCATTGAAGACAGAGATAGTGCCGTTGCGTGAACAGTTTTGCTTTCTTGCGTTATAGTATGTTCAGTTGACTTCTGTTTAGGTTCTAACTTTTGGTCAATGTTATATGTTTTTTGAAAACTAATATCAACATTTTCATCTTCCTTCGCCAAAGCAGTATCCATTTTATTATCTACAGACTGACGAGATCCAGACAATTTTTCATGGTTATCGACAGTTTCTACATTAGAAGGCGAATCGTTACAGCTTACTAAAGAACTATTATTTGTTGATACAATGACAGGTACACTTTCTTTAAGAGCGCTGGTTCCATTAGGCTGGGGTAGAAAACTTCGAGGTGCATTTTCAACTGACCGGACACCTTCTGTTTCAATTTTATCGATTGGGTTCGTATCAGTATTTGTGTTAGTCAAAGGGATATTTTTAGCCAAATCTGATTTCAACGGTGGGACTAGTGCCATAGGCTCAGAAACCTTGGGTGGTTGTTCGATGTTCTCGATTTGTGTTATGCTAGTTGCTGGAGTTATTTTGTTTTGGTTCCATTGAGATGGTGAAGAAACAACATGTGCCACAGCTGGAGACGATGGGTTACGTTGGTATGGGTATTCTGTTCCAGATGGTAAAACCATTTGTTCTAACGCTTGTAGAGTATTCTGCGATGGAAAAGATCCTGGAGTAGGTGGTGTGCCTGTAGAAACTGGTGACTGCACCATATTGCGAGCGCCATGTGGTGATGCACTAGGACCCTTAACCGGCGACATTACAGGCCGAGGAGATAGTTGAGATTGTGATTGCTGTCTGGGTGATATTTGGGCTCTAGGCGACATTTGAGGCGAAAGCTGAGGAAACGGTGGGCGATACTGTGGACTCCCAGTTTCTAACCCTGATGGTTTGACAGTACCGTACTGATTTGAAACATTGACATCTAAGGGATGTTGTATTTGATGAGATTGATAATTCATTGCTACAGAGTGATGAGGTGATGCGTAAGGCATTTGTGCCGGTACTGAGGAATGCGACGGCGCTACTGAGGATGGCGGCACTGGTGACTGACGAGGTACATGATGTAGAGGTGGCGCACCGGGGTGGTGAAGATGCACATTGGGGTGGTTTTGAATTCCTGGTGTCATACCACTTGAATGACCACCCATACTTTGATGAGATTGGTGTTGTGGAATTGGTGCATGGCTTTGTTGACCATGAGGTATACCATACTGATGTGGATTTACATCCATTTGCTGATGATAAGTAGGATGTTGACTAATTCTGGATGCAGTTGGAGGATGCATCTGTGTGTAATTAGGATAGTTCTGAAAGAATAAAAAAAAACACATCACGATACACATATTTTCGCTACTAAATAAAACTATACATATAAAAGAATTCCTTGACGTGACTGAACGATTGGTTGACATGCCAACTTATAAAAATCCGGGCAAGTGTGGACCACGCACAGCGAACCGTAGTTGGGATGAATATTTACGCATGCACAATATTAATTCTATCGACAGCAAAAATAAGTTTGTATTTTATTGTATTGCTCAAAAAAACAAAGTTCTATTAACGGTTGCAACCAAAAATGGCCCATATCTCTATTATAAAAGTTAATTAGAAACATCATGTTTCGAACTATGAAATCCAGCAATACCCCCCACACTTCTGTGCACATTTTTTTTTCCTTTCGTTACGTGTACCTCTAATTATTTTACGTTTACAAGCACAAATGTATCATACAAAAACATCCAGACCAGGAACAACTACACTCAGCGGTAGTAAATGTAGCCCAAGTCCTAAACGCGAATTTGTGAACAAACTAAACCTATTCTATGGTATTTATAATGCCAAATATCATCGGTTTAAATGAATATTTCACAATTACGGTTTAATTATTCCTCAAAAAGAATATAGGTAATTCACTTAACATGAGAAATAAAAGTTAATCTTAATACTTACTAAATACACGGACTTACGAAGAACGGTAGGTACTCGTAAATAATCTATCTCGTAAGTAGTAGATATATATATTTTTTTTCTTACAATGTTGTGGGTAACAAGAAAAAGTGAGTGTACAATTACATATCGTTTCTTGATGGCAAGTCAATAGTAATTACACATTGTCAATAGTAGCAAGCTATCTATAATTTGTTAATGTTTCAAAATGATATTAAACAAAAACAAGTTTTTGTGAAAACTGCCCATTTTCCTGCTGACTGTACATTTTTTTCAAAATCTGTGAATGCAGATCAAAATTTCTCAAAAAGTTAAGGACAGTCTTCTAAGACCGTTTTCCTGTAGCTACAACGGTTAAGATAATTATCCAGAGCCATGGGAAGAAGCCATTTTGTAAACAACAGTGAATACACATTGTTACTTTGTCGGGAATGGTTGCCTCTTTGCCTCAAATACGGTGATGGCTGATCTTTGATTTATGCTCGTGAACGGGTGCTGCTTGTGGTGATTGTTATTAATAATTAACTGTTTATTTATTTTTTACAAATAATTTAATTTAATGTTTTGTGTTGCTTAATGCAAATTGTTTTACATTATATTGTATAGAATCCAGTTTTCTAACTAAACAGACAGCTGTACTGCTGGGGAGTTTGTGGCGCCACTTCTTCCCAGCTAAGGCACTAGGAAGTGGTAAGGGTGGGCCTTTTTGGAGGACTCTTATGTAATTTTTGACGTTCGAAAAGTGCTGACTCTCAGCTTAGTGAATAAATGACTTGATTTATTTTGATTTTAAAGAAGCTACTTGGCATCTATTCTCAAAAAAATCCCAAAGAAGCATCTTAGTTTGTTCACAAATTCGCTGTTAGGGTTTGAGTCACTTACTGAGTGTTTATTGCCATACAAATTCTGAACCGCGACCCACAGGCATGAAAAAGAGGTGTGGTGATACTCTTCATTAAAAAGGGCAACAATGCCCTGCTTAAGAATTATAGGCCCACCTCACTTCGGAACATGTCTACATAGACGCAGCTATTTTCAACAGTCATCACGAACCACGCGCAGTTTTGACGACTTCCAGCCTCCCGAACAAGCCGGATTCCGTAAAGGCTTTAGCAGCGTAGACCACATACATACGCTGCGGCAGGTTATACACAAGACCGAAGAGTATGGACTGCCTCACTGGTTAGCGTTTGTGGACTACGAGAAAGCCTTCGATTCAATCGAGAGCTTGGGCTATACTGTATTCACTTCAACGGTGCCAGATTCACTATCGGTAAATAGAAGTGCTGAAGTTTCTATAAGAAAACACTACTATGTCAGTCAGACTCCAGAACCATATCTCGAAACATATCCTTCTGTAACGAGGTGTGAGACAGGGAGACCGTATCTCTCCGAAACTGTTTACCGCTGCATTGGAAGATGTCTTCCAAGGTTCTGGACTGGAAAGGGCTAGGCATCAACATCAATGGCGAGTACATCGCTCACCTTCGGTTTGCCGACGATATAGTAGTCATGGGTGAGACTATGGAGGACCTCACTGCAATAGCTCGATGACCTATGGATGTGATAGTATTATGGACGATTATGTTTACCTAGGGCAGTGTCCAGTTAGGTATGACCACCTTCACGAAAGAGGTCAAACGTCGAATCCGACTCGGTTGGGCAGCGTTCGGGAAGCTACGCAATATCTTCTAGTCTCACATACAGCAGTCGTGATCAGTGCGTGTTGCCACTGAGATGGCTGAAAGTCACACAAAGGACAAGCGAGAGTGCTATATTTGGAGTTTCCTTGACGACGTGATCGAATCAGAAACGAAGAGATCCGTAGGAGAACCAAGGTAACCGACATATCCCGAAGAATTGCCAAAACTAAGTGGCAGTGGGCAGGGCACTTTGCTCGCAAAACAAATGGCCGATGGGGCCGAAAGGCTCTGGAGTGGCAACCGCATACCGGAAGACTAAAGCGTTGGAAGGCCTCAAGGTGAACCGATGACTTGGTGAAGACCTCAGGAATCCGCTGGATGCGAGAATCACAGAACCGGTCGAAGAGATGCTTGGGGGAGGCCATGTCCAGCATTGGACGTCTTCCGGCTGAAATGATCATGATAATGAGGTAGCTAGGTTGTTTCTCGTTTTAAATCTGGGGTTCCCAACCCTTTAACATACCCCTCACCCCTCACTTTCTTTTAAAATCACTTCGCCCCTCCAGGTACCTTGTTGACTAATGCAGAAAAGCCTAAGAATGTAAGAGCAAGCATGAGTGAGCTCGAACATTTTTGCACCCTCTGGAATAGGCTGGGGTTTCTTTTGATACAGAAAAAGAAAACTTATTTTGTCGACTTATGCAAAAAATCTTAAGGTATTCTGAAACGTTTGGGTTTTGGAATCTAGCCTTAATCTTTTCTAATAAATTGAATACTCAATTATACTTTAATTTTGGAGTCGCTACTCCCTTCCGTGGTTTACTTTACGCCCCCCAAGTGGGGCGCACCGCGCACCCTACCGGTTTAGAACCCATGATTGTTTTAAACACTAACGTAATGCTCGAACCATTTTAAGTCAAAATATGATTTTTAGTATTTTCAACCTTAAATAGCAGCGGAAGGGCTAATTGTATACTCTTGTAATAGTAAAAAAATGTTGATGGTGTTATATTCCATGTGAAACCTCGAATTCTTTTTTTTTTCTGGCCTACTCCTTAATTTTTGGGTACAAAATGTTTGACACCTGAATGATGTTTTTCCGTTCAAGGAAGCGACACGTTTAGGCACATTTCGTTACATGAGAGAGAAGAAAGATATAACTCACTCTGTCTCTCTTTTTATTTTCGCCATATTTTATTAAAATGTGAACATTCCACCTTGGCTCACTGGTGGGCAAGTTGGTGCGACGTGGAAAAAGTTTTGGAGGCGCAAAGCCTGAATCTATTCTTGATCGAAGGGCAACAATGCTTTTTTTTATTCCCTCTGGAATGACGTGCGTAACTCAACTTCTATTATGTGTGCTACCTGGTATTAAACTTAATCGACAATATGTATAATTGAATGCAAGACATGATTATATTTACCTGCTGTTGCCCATATATTTGCTGTGATGTTGGTTGTGAAAAATGAGGTTGTCTTGGTAAGTAAGTTCCATTCTGTGCTTGTAGGCTTCCTAAATTACCGCCCTGTTGAAAGACAAACAAGAAATTGAAATCATTATTGTCATAGGGCCAGCAGGCTTAGCACGAGAACCGTGTTTTGTCGACGGAAAAGTAGACAAAAAATACGTTTCCGTGTAGACATTTGACAGTTTTCTACCGAGAAGGGTAGACAAGCGATTTCGTTATGCTAAGCCTGCAAGGATACCGCTGACAATGAGTATGTGAAAAATGGGCATAAAATACAATATCTGCTTTTATTAATATTTTTTATCTCGAAAGTGTTGCTTTTCTCGTTAAAATCAATAAAAAATATTACATTTATGCAATGGAGTCAAATATGCTTGAAAAATCGCTAGATATTTTAATAACAGTAACTATGTTCAGCTGCTGGTAAGTTTAATAACATTTTTTTTTTATTATAAACTGTGATAAATAAATCTATTTTTCTTTCTTTATTTTTTTTTTTACCGTTGTAAACTGACCATTGGTGGGATGTTAGTGGTAGAGTAATAAATTCAGTATTGATAATTAATTAGATGAAATAAATCGGCGTTTCTCATGGCAGTTATGTGACATTTATATTGTTGACCATCTTAAGAACATCACTATTTTAGCTGGACACCCTAAATCAGTAACATAGAGTTCCTATTTTCTACTATTTTGTCTACAAACATTGTCCAAAAAGACAAAGCTCTGCCAAATTAAAGGGCGCGGCGCCCGTCCAGCATAGATGTGGCAGGACAAGTAATGTATGTGAAACTAAACAATAATATAGCTTCATTTTCATTGCTTACTATTTCTTAGTAGCTTACTTTTTACCAGACTGTGGCGAAGCCAAAAAACCAGCCAAGTGCGAGTCGGACTCGCGCACGAAGGGTTCCGTATCATTATCCATAAAAAAAAACTACTTACTAGATCTCGTTCAAACCAATTTTCGGTACAAGTTACAGGGGGGGTGGGTATCCATTTTCCCCACACGTATGGGTATGATAAAAAAAAATGATTTTCACTTCTAAGTATGGGGAACGCCCAAAATGTATTGTTTTAATTCTAGTTTTGTGTGAAAATCTTAATGCGGTTCACAGAATACATCTACTTACCAACTTTCAACAGTATAGTTCTTATAGTTTCGGAAAAAAGTGGCTGTGGCTGTGACATACGGACGGACAGACAGACATGACGAATCCATAAGGGTTCCGTTTTTTGCCATTTGGCTACGAAACCCTAAAAAGGAGGGTTATGTGTTTGACCTGTATACAGTATGCACGTCCGTCCCTATGTTCCCTCGTAACTACTAAACGGCTGAACCGATTTTGATTAATGATATGTAGATAAATTTGTCTTTATTGCGCGAGTGTCACTCACTGGGTATACTAAAATGATTAATAATAAAAAGGACTTTAAAAACAAAATATCTCCCAAGGTTATCGAGTGGGATATCAAAACGAAGGGTTTTAAAAGTTGATTAAAAAATATAAATACAAATTATATGATTAAAAATGGAATTTAAATGAGAAATTAAAAAAAAAAACATCCCGAACATTTGGAGTGAATGAGTGAAGAGCCCATTATAAGTGAGTAAATAACCTAATTTACCCTCTTATAATCCTAACTAAAAAGTGTAAAATAAAAAAGTTAATTAAAAAAATCATAAACACGACTGCGTAAAACGTGAACTTAAGGCGACGATAACCGACTTTTAATGATTTTTTACTGAAGATCACGTCTAAACGAGTGATGATTTGAAAAACATATATGTTAAATTAGAGCATTTTCGCAATAACTTAATATGTGTTAACTTTTTACGCAGTCTCTTCTTTTTTAGCTTATTACCTAGAAACTGTAAAACTGGTAAAACGAGGTGACTCTCTGGAAACCTTAGGTAACTTTGTCAATTATTCGAAATGGAAATGTGTTACTCATTTTACCCGTCCAATTAGCGCAGATGATTATTTTTTCTTCTATTGGGATTGAAAGTCACCAGGCTATATTTTGCATACGTGTTAACACAAAAAAAAAAAAAAAAGTTTTTCGCCAATTTCTTATCTAATTGTGAGAAAGCTTGAAATAATTGAAACATTAAGTCTGTGTAACTATAAAAGTACAGTTTTCGTGGTTATAAACCATAGTTTCATTATTTTTGCGCTCTCGAAAATATAGCTTATTTCGCCGTTGATTTACTTAATGAAAATAAGTATTGTAAAATCATAAAATAAAATTTAGATTTTATCACACGGATAGCTCAAGTCCAGTGTGTGTTTTTTAAATTACTTGATAAGGTTTGTTAAATAATAGGAAAAAAAAACATTACCGACAGTGTTTTAAAAAAAATATAACAGCATCACGCCTTGTTTCCCGGAAGGGTTGGGCAGAGGTGTACCTATAGTACACCCACATTTCGCCAGTTATGTTTTTAAGTCCAATGTAAAATAATAAAAATATATGTTTTAACATTATTATCTGAGACTATTTGTAACATTTTCATATTTCTTTTGCTACCTTTTCGAGTTGAACATAAAACAAAAAACACATACAATACAAAAAACATAAAAAACACAAAAATAAAAAATACATAAAATATTTAAAAAACTAAATTTATGTTATTATATTGAAGAAAAATGTTCCTAAATTCAACACGATATTGTCAATTTTGTGTGAAGAGGCAACGGAAATTATTTTTTACAATATTAAGAACCCACATTTTCGAAAAACCGGCCAAGTGCGAGTCGGGCTCGCGCACGAAGGGTGCCGTACCATTATCTATAAAAATGACAAAAAAAACACGTTTGTTGTATGGGAGCCCCCCTTAAATATTTATTTTATTCTATTTTTTTTGTATTTGTTGTTATAGCAGCAACAGAAACACATCACCTGTGAATTTCAACTGTCTAGCTATCACGGTTCATGAGATACAGCCTGGTGACAGACGGACAGACAGACAGACGGCGGAGCCTTAGTAATAGGGTTCCCGTTTTACCCTTTGGGTACGGAACCCTAATAAAAATTGCTACTATTTGAGATGAAGAAGTAGCCTTATCTGTGGCAATTATTAGTTACATTTGGTTTAGTTTAATTTCGCCGCAAAATGTTCCGAGGAACTGCTAATTTTTGTCAAATTTTGCGAATTTGTCCTTAATCTGAATTATCGTAAAAATGCGTTCTAGATTTTAAATGACAATGAAATAATTGGGTGTTATATCAAAGCAGTATCAAAGGAGAATGCTGTTGTGCAGTATCAACTTGCGGGGGAGCGTGTCACAACCAAAGTTAGTTCATAAAATTACTACTATTTTTTAAATTAGATTTACGTTTTTGTTATGAAAAAGATTCCCGGATTTCGGAGATCAAAAATAAAAGATTTTTTTTAACTTTGTACGTATTTCCACGTATATGTCACTGCCATTGCACTTCATTTCCGAATGTTGCTACTACCACAGAATACTACAGAATAAGTAATAGTACTACGTACTACTACGTAAAAAAAACAATATAATATATGTATAGGTACCTGCCAGAAAACATTTAAATGAAGAAGATAAATACGTAAGTACCGTACCGATTTGCTTTTTAGAATAAGTGCTATTAGGTATTGTGGTATGTGTGATAAAAATAAAATCCTTATTTAGGTCACGCGTTGCGTTATAATATTTTAAATTATTATTTTGGAATACATTTTAAGCATTTAATGAAAAGAGGACCGCTTCAAAAAAGAAAATGTCGTGTTTATTGTGACGTATTGCTGTTGTTTTTTTGGCTTATTTAAATTATTATCCGTAGGTTTTTGGCGCCGTCACGAATGACGTTACTTTCAATGTTGGTTTTCTTATGAACTATTTGATTTTATTTAAAATAACGAGAACGGGCGTTCAATTGCTTTTTCTTAACTTAGTGTTTGTGTGATAATCCTTAAGCGATGCCCCCATCTAGAGTAAGACATCGGCCAGCAAGTCGTCGTCGCCGATGTATAAACTGTTCACTGGTATTGTTAGAACAATTTCGAGTAGGTACATGACACAGAAAATATTTATATCCGTGGCTATGATTCGTGTTTTAAGATCATGGATTGCTCCGATGCCTGTTAGTACTACTGCATAACTAACTAATGCACTAACTCCATTATTTCGACTCAGTCATTTTTACGAACCTAACCTCAAAATATTAAGTAGGTAAATCGCAAATAAATACAAATTGCGGAAATCCATGTAAAAACAGTTAACAATATAGGCAGAACATTGAATTCTCCTCCAAATACACTGGGTTTGGTTGTGACAGCGGACTTTTCGTTTGGTACAGGGCGCCCTATATTTGTCGGCATTCTCCTTTATTTAACGGGTTCCCTACAGGGGTATTTCTTTCAAAATTAATTATCTACCCCCTTTTACGGTATTCAATATACATAAAAAACCACCAACCTGTTGAGGAGGGTATTGATGCATTTTTTGTTGGTGTTCATAGCTATGTCTGTAGCTTGGTGTTATAGGAGTATATCTATTCGCACCTGGGGGACCCGACCATACACCCATTTCTCCAATACCTGAAAATGATTATAAAACAATAATTATCAGCACCAGCACATAATATTACCTATTCAAAAATATAACATAGAACAAAAAAAAACTTATGAGCCATAAGAACATAATAATTAAGATTAGATTGATCTAATCTTAATTATTATGTGCTTATGGCTCTTAAGTTATTTTTTTGTTCTATGTTATTTTTCAAGGTTCAAACCTTTAATTTGCAAAGACAAATTCACGAGCGCAGATTATTTAAAAAATACAATTATTATATTACATCAAATTTTTTTCACCACGCTTGCTCGAAAACTGGCTGATTTTGCACCAATCTTATTCCACAATGCAGTGTATTAAACATCCGTGCCTTTAACTTTGCATTCCCGCTCTAGAGCTTGAAAGTACGCACACAGATAACAATATAATAATCAGAGATGTGCGATATTTTTAAATCTCAGCAAGTAGCCTTCATGCCGATAATTTGTAAATTTAAAAACTGTGTAAATAATTAAATATGATAAATAAACATTGTTATTGCATGCTCGTTTCTTTACTCTCGGCCCCATTGAGCCCACGACTTCAGCTCGGGCTGTAATCCTGCCTGAAGCGCCATGACAACTTTCCACACTTGCATCAAAGGGGTTTGGAACTTTTGGCTCCCATTCTGTCCGCCATTTTGTTTTTCTTCTTTTACTTCTCTAGCGACCAAGGATAAAACTTTCGGCAATCGATTGTTTATTTTCTTTGACAATATATCCTAAACTATCTCATTTCTAATATATAAGCCAACAAAGTTGGTCAAGTAGCGCCATAAAGGTTAGCTGGTATGAGCGTATTGGCTGTCTAAATCGTCTTCGTGCACCAGGAACAGTGCTGATTCCACAAAAATAACACCGTCGTGTGTCAATATTCGTACCAGAATCACTCATTTTGTAAAAAACAATAACAGTCAAAAATGTACAAAACCAAGGGAACAATAACAAATCAATAAACAATAACAGATTTACTTTAAAGAGAACAGGATAAACGCTAGCGAAGGTCAAAATAGCCAGCTGATTGATCGAGATCGACCGTCCGATCGATGTGGCATGCATACTAGAAAGGGAAATATCACAACGTACTCTAGCTATTTCGCTCCATCTCGATCCCCTGATTAGGGAGGGCTTTCATAGATGTCATTCGACTCGATAAGCGACTTTATTTTCTATTCAACGTTACTATTTATTGTAATCTATAGAAGCTTAAAACTCGAAAACATGACACTTAACGAGCTTTTACTAAAGTATACAGGGTGTTTGGTGCATCGTGTGCCAAATTGAAATGGTCGACTGAAGGAGTCATCCGCTAGCCTTTTAGACCCTTTAACACCCCTCATGCTCTGTGGATTTTTTTTTATCGACTTTTTATTGTTTTCCAAAAAAAAGACCCAAATTTTACATTCAAATACAGATTAAAAAAAAAATATAAGGCGTACACTCTGAATTTTATTTTTATTTCGATGTGTATTGTTTAAGAATACTTTTAAATACAAAATTAGTGATATTAGTCACCTAGTTCTTTTTTAATTCACTCGCAAAGGTAAAACTTAAATTAAAGCTGTACATGTTACAGCTGTTTATAAGGCTACAAAAAAAAAATCAAAAGCGACCGGGATCTTCCAACTCCCTCATTAATTCTCCAGTCTATCCTCTTTCTAATGATGTGCCACATGCCATAAAAGTATTTTAACAACTTTGTGAATTCGCTAGAATTGTGAATCGAGTCACCTAAGGCTAATATTCAAAATTATGATTTAAAAAAAAATCTCTTAAATGATACCTGTCAAACCTATAAATCTGCTATCTCATTCTTATGGTTGGGTAAATTCGTGTCTCATATCTGTATCTTTCGTGGGATTTACTTGAAATAAAAAAACAAAATTGCATTTTTAACATTTATTTAATCATTGTTACAAATCTTGCTCAAATTGTTGGCCTCTGTTGCGAATGCAGGCCCGACACCTGTTTCGTATTTCAACAGTTGTTGTACGAAGTCGTATTTCCTCCTTAATAGTATTGAATGCCGCTTCTATGCGTTGGACTAATACCTCCCTAGTTGGAACCTCCGTGGCATATACCAACTCTTTGGCACGTCCCCAGACATAAAAGTCTAACGGAGTTAGATCTGGGGAACGTGGCGGCCATGGAATAGGGCCATCGCGTCCAATCCATGCATTGGGGAACACATTGTCGAGATATTCCCTCACAGTCAATCTCCAATGCGCGGGACAGCCGTCATTTTGAAATACAATGTGCACACGTTCATTAAATACGGGCACATCGGTCACTAATTCGGGCAGGTCATTTTGTAGGAATTCCAGGTAGTCTTCACCATTGAGATTATCGGGCAGGTAATGCGGTCCAATTACCTGATTCCCAATCACTCCTGCCCAAACGTTTACACTAAACCTTCTTTGAGAAGATTTCTGTCTTTTAACACGTGGGTTTTGCGTTTTCGTTGTCCAGTGGTGCAAATTGTGTAAATTGAGGATCCCATCCTTGGTAAATTTGGATTCATCCGTCCACAGTATTCTTTTTAAAAAATCAGGATCATCCACATCCGTGTGTAAAAGAAACCGACAAAAAGCCACTCGTCTCTCAAAGTCGCCACCCTCAAGACCTGCAACAAACAAAAAACTCTTTTAAATTTCTCTTGGGCAATAAGTAATTGCACAAGCTGTTCGTGCTAATAGATTCACTACCTGGAAGTGACGCCATACCATACCCATTACCTGCTAAACAAAGGCAAGGTCAAACAAAGCTTGCACGGGTTTAAAGTTAGTTTAAAATTACGTACCTTGCACCGGAGTGTAGTGGAATGGATGCTTTTTGTTTTGACGAAGTACTTTCCACACTTTCCATATTGAAATATCAAGATGTGATGCCACATTTCTAATGCTTCTTGTAGGGTCTTCCTCAAAAAGTGCCAGTATTCTCTCGTCTACTTCAACATTATGTCGCACAATATGGCCCCTTGGTTCATTAAAAGTAACACTGCCAGTCTCGCGTATGCGTCGGTATGTGTCTTGGAAGACTCTGCGGCCAGGTAATCGTCTACCAGGAAAGCGTTCCTGGTAAAGTCGTTGCGCTGCACGAGCGACGCCATTAGCGGCTCCGTAAGCCATCATGATGTCCGCATATTCTTCGTTAGAGAATGTCGCCATTGCAATAACAAAAAACTCAAAGTTTAACAATAACAACAAAAATTAAACAAATGTAACAAGAACCAGCAAAACTTAACGATAACAAAGTAATAAAAGAATCGCGGAGTATGGTGAACTAGCACACACGTTAGGTAGCAGAGGCAGTCATGTCTCGACTAAAAAAATGGCGGGTCGGGCGGCGCGATTTGTTCAAACCGATTTAAGGTATGCAAGAAAGAGATAGAAGATAGATTTTACTGTGAAAGAGTGAAAGAAACTACTGTGAAGAGAAAACAAATTTTACCTCTTTCTCAAGTAACAGTTCCGCAATAAATATTTTTTCATTAGAATTTGGAATGTAGTTTTATGTGACTTGGTTCACAATTCTAGCATATTCACAAAGTTGTTAAAATACTTTTATGGCATGTGGCACATCATTAGAAAGAGGATAGACTGGAGAATTAATGAGGGAGTTGGAAGATCCCGGTCGCTTTTGATTTTTTTTTTGTAGCCTTATAAATAGCTGTAACATGTACAGCTTTAATTTAAGTTTTACCTTTGCAAGTGAATTAAAATAAAAACTAGGTGACTAATATCACTAATTTTGTATTTAAAAGTATTCTTAAACAATACACATCGAAATAAAATTAAAATTCAGAGTCTACGCCTTATATATTTTTTAAAATCTGTATTTGAATGTAAAATTTGGGTCTTTTTTTTGGAAAACAATAAAAAGTCGATAAAAAAAAATCCACAGAGCATGAGGGGTGTTAAGGGGTCTGAAAGGCTAGCGGATGACCCCTTCAGTCGACCATTTTAATTTGGCACACGATGCACCAAACACCCTGTATTTTCGATTTATATTAAAACAGCCTATCGAGTTTTAAAGGTTTCATTCATGGCCTTCTTTTCGAAAAAAAGTCAAAATGGCGATAAGGAGGGGGGTGCCAGGCTCCATAGAATAAATTCCAAACCCCTTTAAAATCCCCTTTAAAATGCGTAAACCATAAAGCCATTAGTCACGTGACTCGAAGCACCAATCAGAGCGCGTCACTTCACTACCTAAAGTCTTAATGACATAATAGCGCTCGCCAGACACTCAAACGGTTTGATACCAATCTGAAGTAGTTGGTGTCTTAACTAGTTGGTGTCGGTTTATGGCTCAATTTCCATTGCCGCGGAACGGAATGGCAGAGAATTTTTGGAACGAAATTGTACAAAGCATAATGCACTTTAGATACGAGCTGCTAGCTGCGGGAATTCCCGAGAATGCACGAAAATTCTCCAGAGACATGCGACCTGGGGCCCAAGTCTGCTATTTTTATAAATTCAGTCACACGATCCCATTGTCATTTTGCTAAAAGTTCGTAATCTGCTAAATTAATAATGGTCGATCATTGGTCGGTCAATGGCTCGTAATAGAATTGTGTTATAATGGCATTGTCGTATTGCCATTATTATAAAACCCGTTAGTAGAAATTATTTTCGAAAAACTACTACTAAATTTGAACATTAATTCATGCCAGATTTCATATAAATATATTTTTACATATTATTTATTAGTGTTATAAGCAATCGGAAATAGTATGAAATTCGTAAATAGCAAAAAACTCACAACTCAATAATATTTTATCTGTTTAGCTGTCAAAGTCAAATGTGACATTACTGCCTACTGACGTTTATCTGTTTTTAGGGTTCCGTAGTCAACAAGGAACCCTTACTAGTTTCGTCATGTCCATCTGTCTGTCTGTCCGTCCGTCCGTCTGTTCCCGGTTTACCACGGATACGCTTAGTACTAGAAAGCTGTAATTTGGCATGGGTATATAATAGGTTGGGGAAAAAGTTTCTTCGCATTTTTTAAGAAAATTCAAAACATTTTTTAATATAGTTTATTTACATTTAACTAAAGTATGTAGGTACCATTTTGTTCGTTAACTTTTTGCCATCTTGTAGGTAGGGACATGATCCCATTGCTATAGAAATTTTGGGACTGCTGATCAAAATACCGCGACAAGTGGTTTTGGCAGTCCTCTCGTGATGTTAACCTGACACTGCCTAAAGAATTCTGAAGAGACCGAAACAGGTGGAAATCTGAAGGTGCAAGGTCAGGACTATACGGCGGATGCATTAACACCTCCCAGCCAAACTCTCTTAATTTTTGCTGAGTGGCTAAAGATGTGTGAGGTCTAGCGTTATCATGATGAAAAACCACACCCCTTCTGTTGATTAATTCCGGCCGCTTTCTCTCAACTTCTTGCTTTAATCTCATCAGTTGTTCGCAGTAGAGTTCAGAATCGATGGTCCTGCCTGGTGGTAACAGCTCATAATGAATAATGCCCTTCCAATCCCACCACACACACAGCATCACCTTATTGCGAGTTAACCCGGGTTTCGCCAGTCTGTGAAGCCTGACCGGCCTTTGACCACGACCTTTTTCGCACGATCTTGTGGTACGTGATCCACTTTTCATCACCAGTTTCAGCTTCTTCAAAAATGGTTCGGTTTCATTACGTCGTAATAAAGAATCACAAATGAGTACACGGTTCATTAGGTTTCTTTCAGTGAGCTCGTGAGGTACCCAAATATCGAGCTTTGTTGTGAACCCAGTTTTTTTCAAATGTACCAAAACTGTTTTGTGGTCAATTCCCAGTTCTTCAGCTACTTCGTAACTACTGATATGCCGATCTTGCTCCACTTTTTCAAAAATGGCATCCATTTTATCCGTAATAGGGCGACCAGAGCGACGTGCATCTTTGACATCAAAATTTCCGGATTGAAAACGCTTAAACCAAATTTATGCTACTCTCACAGACACTGCACGTAGGTCCATAAAAATCGCAAATTTTTTTCGCGGCTTTTGTAGTAAAATTTTAAAATGTTTTTAGGGTACCTATATTGCACGTAAAATAAGGGTGATATTTTTTTTCTCGTCTATTCCATGGTGGGGGGTATCGTTGGGTAGGCCTAGTAAAAATATTTGGGTATGTGGCAACCATTTTTCAGGGATCCGTTTGCATAATATTAAGCTTTAATAGACCAGTGTCGATAATTTTTGAGGAAAAAAGTGACGATTGGTCCGCAGCAGATGACCGGTGGGGGGTGAAAATGTGTGTTTTGAGGGGTGAAACGCGGTTTTTCACGATTTCTGGAAAAGTAGACCTATCGAAAAAAGTTAAACATTTTACTTTTTTCACCCCTCAAAACACACATTTTTACCCCCCCATCTGCTGCAGTCCAATCGATTTTTCCCCGTTTATGTATAATTTATCCTAAATTTTCCCGCCATCCCTAAACTGCTAAGATTTTTTCAGATTTTCGGACTCTCAAAGGCGCTTTGGCACTGGTCTATAAGGTGCTATTTTTTTTTAGTCAAGTGTCGTCTCGTGCCCCTGCCAGCTAAATGGTTGGTTTTGGGTATGTGAAAAAATTCATGGCAGTATGTGAATATAACGAAATTAAAAGGAAAACTATCAGCTAAGTAGGCTTTACAAGTTAACGAGTAATAGTCGACCAACTTAAATTTGCAGTTAGAGAATTGACCGTAACGTATATAAACTTAACATTGTAGTTGAAAAACATGCTCTCCCATACCGATGTATGGGAGAGCATGTTTTTCAACTACAATGTTAAGTTTGTTTTTGGAATAAATTCATCCCAACTACGGAACCCTTCATTGTGCGTGGCCCGACACGCACTTTGCCGGTTTTTTATTTCTAGCGCGGCGGCCGGTGTGTTTTTATTTTCATTTGAGTGTTTTAATTAGATTTTTGCCTATATTTATTCATTTAAAATGGTGCTAATTGAGCAAATTTCGGCTCTAATTGATTATTTGGAAAACCACCAAGACCTGGCGCTTGGCCACTGCAGCCGCACCAATGAAGGGCGAAGTTTATCGAAACGACATTGGATGGAGTGCGCTATAATTTTAAATTCGGTTTCGGTGGACTGCCCCAATAAAACGCCGGCAGAGTGGCGCACAGTAAGTACCTAAATACAGTATTATTAGGTATGCATTATAAAATCATAAAATGTATCTTTATTGTAATGTTTGCACTTTTTTTTAGTTCTACAGTGAATATAAGAGTTACCTAGCTCGAGAATATTTGCTCGTAGTGAATACATTGTCTCCATTCAATAAATATTCCACAAACATGATACTCTTAACGAATTAAAAGCAATGACTGCACAATGACGTTCTAATGGTAGGTCACTGATCAAAGGAACTGTCAAAATTTTAGCAGATTACCGCCGAAGTCAGTCATTAATTTGTCATTATTTAGTATTTATTTATTCAACATCACATATATTTGTTTTAACAGGTAATACCCAAGCTAACAAAAGTAGTCATAATTTCTAATTAATTTTTAATTATGTACGAGATTACCATTTAATGCCATTTCTTTTAATGGAGTGTCAGTGGCTAACTATTGGAAAGTCATAATGACGCCATTATATTAGTAGAGCCCGTATTAATAAACGTTCTCAGCCCAAGAGCTCGCACTTGATAACAGTCTTGAGGTCATGATCATATTAATAAACATAATTATTTATGTACTCAAGTTACAGCTTGGGTTTACGTTATCAGCCGAGTGATGGACTGATTAATAAACGAAAATCGACACTTAAGTATACAATAGGTGTGTGTACTCGAGGTGCCTTAATCTGAGTGTAGGCAGTTCGTGACTTGAGGTCGTGATTAGTAGCGCGAAACATGGAGTTTGAAAATATTTTGGGTGAAATAATTTATTACGATGAAATAGAGTACTATGACGATATTTTTGCCAAAAATCTATATATGGGATACCTTGAATCCTTTCTAGTTACCAAATGAATATTTATAAAAAACCGACCAAGTGCGTGTCAAACCACGTCAATGAAGGGTTCCGTAGTTGGGATGAATTTATCCCCAAAAACAAACTTAACAATGTAATTGAAAAACACATTCTCCTATACATCGTTAAACGTCACGGTCAATTTTCGAGACAACATGACAGTATTTATGCATCGTTTTGAGACATAAAATGCTCGAAAAATTAAAAAATTGTATTGCTAATGTTAAGTTTCTATTGAAATATTTATATTTCCAGTAAAATATAACCATAACGAAAATTTGTATCGGTTTCTCAAATACTGTCAACTAACCTATTGAAACTAAAAATACTTGAACTCGAATTATCAGCATCAAACAAACATTGTACTATTTACCTGGTTGTTCAGGCATGGCATACATAGGCTCTGGACCAGGATGATATCCTGGATATGCGTGTGAAGGATGCACATGATGTGGTGGATGTAGCGGGCCATGAGGCGGCTGAGGCAAGCGAGGACGCGGCGGGTAGCTTCCGTAGTCATGGTAATCGGGCGCAGGAGGACCTGTACCTGGATTAGGCACTGGTTGAGCACTGCCAGCTGGAGGCCCTCCAAACGAAGCCAGTTTCTGAATCGATCCTTCTTGTGGTACAGTATTTTGACTATAAGGCTGCCTGTAACTAAAAGAGAATGTTTGGTAAAGAATTTATCAGTATTAAGAATTTAATTAGTTGTGCTGTTCGTAGTCACCTATTATCAGGAGTATCTTTGCTATCTCCAGCTACTCCACCCGACGCGCCACCAGCAAAGCTGTCTGATCCACCAAGATCAGTAAGTCCTTCCAACATACCGCTTCCATCATCAAATAAATTATATGAGTCCATCACTCTATTAAGAGTGAATTATGGTTTCTTTACTTTCAAGAAGTATCCTATGAATATTGGGTACGTCCATTTTATCCTGCAACATAAAAAATGGAATTTCACTAACTTACTTTATTTCCCGACTGTGACAGGAAGGTAAGTTTTCCGGGAGTTTATGTTTGATTTTAATGAATGTCGTGTCGCACTATTAATTGACATCTAAATGTCAATTAATAGTGGAAGTGAGAATTGAAGAATGGTATATTAATTTCCGCGGCAGTGTTTATTCCACCAGCGCGTTATTTTAGCCTAAAATAATTAATTCAACCTGTATAATAAATCCACCCTGTTTAACACATCAAATTGTTTGAAATTATTATAATTATGCTTGTTTTAACCTTTAGGTATTGTTATAAATAACTTACATGTATAATAACAGGGATAAAAGTAAGCCAAAAACATTGAATAACACTTAAAATTTCATGAAGTGCGGTGCGGTATAAATTTGGGAAAATAACCACTGTAATACCAAGACTTCCGATGGAATGTGTTTCTTAGTAAAGTTTTGCCATACAAAACAGTGTAGTTGTACGTAAAGTATAACTATCACTATTCACACCGAGATAGCAGCGGCCGGCAGCGAAGTCGCAAGCAGTTTATCAAATAATTTTTAATTTTATCTTCATTACTAAAATACATACTTATCCCCTTAAACTACAAAATTTTATAGACAAAACCTCACGAACAAACATTTCAAGCACAGCAAAAGTTGCCGACTTACGAACTCGCGTGTAACTTACGACTTACACGCGAGTTACGAACACGTACACATCCAAACGTTGCCGATTGGTTTTGTTGCACTCAGATCACCAAAAATATCAACGCGATCTTGTTCTTTCAAAACATGTAAAAAGTAAAAAAGTCAATCAAAATGTCATCGTATAAAAGAAATAGTGGACACTTGGTGGACGTGACTGCGTGAAGGAAAGGAGTATTCCTTTCCTTCACGCAGTCACGTCCACCACGTACAGGCGATTAATACATTTTAATTTACCCAAAAAATCGGGGAAGTCAGAAAGATAAGAAAGGTCAAAAAGCTTTTAAGTTTTTGAATGTTTGCTTTTGGATTTCCGAAGAACAGAAGAAAATAATTATAATATTTTAGAAATATCGTTTTACAAAAATTAAAATGTACCTACCCAACTGAATAGGGACGAATTGAGGTCGGTTAATTGCAATTAGGAGAAAAATATTTTATCTGGCAACATTCCTATCGCTGTCAATGTCACTTGATGTCACTCACATATTCTCAGCGCCCTGTTTCAATGTTCAGCGAGGCTTTGTCTAGAATCTAGATAATTGTATAGTCTAACAACCTTACTAATAAAAATATTTAAAACACTGGTTTAACAACTGTATACTTATACATATTCTGTATATTTACCAATAATGGGTGTGAAAGCATTGTATAGTTATAAATTCGTTATAACAAAAGTCACTGGCAACATTCTTCGGAAACGTTTTGAAACTTGATTACGAAATTGCAGAGACATTTACAAAACCTTGTAAACAACAAAAAATGATTATTTTTAATAAATAATACAAATTGTGTCCAAAATATTGTTTCGAAATGTATTTAAAAATAATTGTATGTTTTTTTTTTACGGTAAAACGAAAGACAGTGTGAAACAGGTAAGTTCGTCATTGAGTTAAGAACGCACCTTTTAAAAGTCAAACTGGTGTCCTAACGAAATTGCTCTTAAATAATTTGGTTTTTAAATACAACTTGGTTTTATAATGGCGAATAATAACATGTTAGTGACCAGAGGGCTAATTGCGTACAGTGGTACCCAACTGATAAGGCGCGTCGTGAATCTTCGTTCGCACAGAAAAGAAAGTATGGCCCCGAAGATTAACGAAAGAATGCTTAAAACTTACAATCAACCTTAGGTCACTATTATAAGGTTCATAATACACTGGAGCTGCTAGCGTGCACTCGATCAGAAGTATGGCGGCTGACAAACATGCCACGCGGCGAGCGCTAACATGGCGGCAGCTGCCGACCAATAGCGGTACAGGAAAAAGAACCGCGGTGCGTGGAGCGTGCCGATTAGTCAATAGCATTTCCCACACTTTTAAAATTCACCTTCTGCGCAGGTACATCGGTAAGCCATGTCAATTGGGTACTACTGTAACACACTTTCAGTAGGAATCGGTTTCAATTTGACAGTTCAACAACATTCATTGTGCTATTTACGTAGTCTGGTCATAAGTTTTGTCACATATGGAAAGTTAAATAAATGACACAATGAGTTACGCACTACAACCATTTATATATCAAATAAAATGGTATAAAATACAGATTTAAACCACATTAAAATTATTCGAAATGTCCTCCTCTTGCTTCGATACAAGCCTTCAATCTGCAAGGCCAGTCATCAATCGAAGCACGCACGACATACATGTCAATATCGGCGACTGCTTTAATCAGGGATGCTTTAAGTGACTCCAAGTTGCGATGGGGTTTAGCGCAGACCTTCTCCTCTAAGTGCTGCCATATTTTGTAATCCAAGGGATTCAAGTCTGGACTGGATGAGGGCCAATCCTCATGCCTGATAAAGTCGATTCCACGGGTCGTGAGCCAGTTTTGGGTACTTTTCGCCTTATGAGCCGGCGCAGAATCCTGCTGGAATACCCAGTGCCTGTTTTCGAACATTGTTTGTGAAAGAGGTTCCACAATGTTTGTTAGGACTGTGTTTTGATATACGAGGGCACTGGTTTTCACACCTTTTTCACAAAAAAACACCTCCGTTGGACCCAAATAGGACACCCCAAGCCAAACCATGAATGCCGAAGGGTGATGACCACGCTGAACACGTGGCACACGTTTGTTCGCTTCTTCACTAGAGTGTGCATACACTTTATCATTTTGTTTATTGAAACTCTCCTCAACATTAAAAATTTTTTCGTCTGAAAAAAGTATTTCGCGGTATTTTTTTCCCGCGTACCGCCTTAACAAAACCCGGCTTCTTTCGAGTCTGATTTTTTTCAGCCGTGCGTTAAGAAGATGTGCTGTTTTTTTTCTATAAGCACGCAGTCCTAGGTCTTCATTTAACACCCTTTTAACAGTAGTTCTGCTTAGTCCCATCTGCAGAGCCAACATTTTTTGCTTGCGGACAGGATTTCGTTGGATTCGCGCCTTCATTGCTTTGATGACCGCTGGAGTCCGAACAGTACGAGGTCGACCGCTCCTTTGTTTATCTTCTAATCTTGAATCTTCCCTGAATCGTTTGATAGTACGATAAATAAATCTCAGTGGAATTTTCAAATTTTTCAGCAGTTTAAAAATCTCAGTTGGCGCGTGACCGCAACGATGCAATGCAATTACTGCGACTCTGTCTTCTTTGCGCGTCCACTCCATTTTAGAAAATGAACAAAATTCCAGAAACCCTTTGTTTTTATTTTCTTTAAATATTCAAATTTCGAATGTCCATAATATTTTCCTCGGCTTGCATTCTAAATTCGAAATTTTACGTATGTGACAGAACTTATGGCCCGACTACGTATATACATAAGAAGCAATGGATATGATATACAATATACTTCAAAATCATTCCGATTCCGATTCGAACTGTGTTACGTACAGTTGAAGGTGGATATCGTGGCCCTGGCACACAGGCAAATGAAGGAATACGGGTGGGTTTTAGTCAGTAAAAGTCTGACACGCCCTCCCGCTCCGCCCAGAGCGGGAGAAGTTATTTGATAAATTCCCATCCAAAAAAAAAAAAAAAAGAGTACAGTTGAAGGTAAAAAGAAAACGATCTGTAAATTGGGACACTTGCAGGTCGATATCACTTATAATTAACTCGAACTATTTTCCGGACATATATTTTACTGAATCTACACTCGCGAGCAATAAACTGGAATCACTCCATCGCGCGTTGCTCAAGACAGTTTTTTACAATTTCTATGCAATGAGCTGTGGATTGTGGTATATCACCTGAAAGGTAATTTTGTTAGCTTTCAAATGATATCAAGAAGATTAAAAAAAAAAAAACTACCTTAATTTAGAGAATTATTGCAATAGCTCGAAGTTGTGGTGGAACGTCTAAATGAATAGGAAGTAATATGAAAAGATACATTTTTTATTTACAATTTATGTTATTTACTCCTTAATATTTTGTGTTACCCCCCCCCCTGGCCATGACTACCTGTAAACGGTTTTTCATTGACCGAATGAGTTTCCTGATGAAATCCTGTGGGATTTCCTGCCACTCTTCGACTAAAGCCGTTTGCACGTCTTCTATTGACGCCGGAGCTGGAAATCTACCTCGTACCCGCCTTTTCAGCTCGTCCCATTATGTTCAATCGGATTTAAGTCAGGGCTGAGGGCTGGCCAGTCTAGTGTGGGACATTTATAGGACCCCCCGTATGCCACTGTTTCCGCAAAACAGCATTGTGCGAATCGCTCCCCCGGTCTCCTATACTCTCTGTTGACGGTCGCTACCATGCAGGCACATCCTGGATTCGTCCGAGAACAGGACTCGCCTACATTGATCGATATCCCAATCTAAGTGACCGCGAGTAAACTGAAGCCTGGCTTGTCGGTGGGCAATTTACGTCCTATGGCAATTTGAGTCTTGACCTCACTGTCCACTCGCTGACAGCCCTCCCTCGAACTTCTCTGAGCTCGGCGTCCACGCCAGTCAGTTTCGGACAGAAGAGGTGACAATAAATCGGTCATCTCTCACCGAAGTCCATCGCTGTCGTCCAGATCCTGGTCTCCGGACTAAGTTTCCAGTCCCCCTGAACCTCTTGTATACCTTCGAGATACAAGACTGGCTCAAATGAAGCTGTCGAGCGATAGTACGCTGAGACAATCTAAGCTCAAGTCTTCATCCTAATCCAGCAAATTAGGATAAGGACTACCAGGAACCCAATCAATGGGTTATCATGTAACCCTTTCATTGGGTTTTTGGTATAAAACCCATTCAATGGTAACCCATTCATCATGATAAAGGTAACCCATTGAATGGGTTACCCCTTCGAAAGGCTTAACTCTTAACCGGGGTTGTACGGTCCCTGATTGAAAGAGGTTGAAAGCTAACAAAATTGCCTTTCAAATGATATGCCACAATCCTTAGTTAATTGCATGCAAGTTGTAAAAATTTGTTTCGAGCAGCGGACGATGAAGTGATTCCAGTTTATTGCTCGAGAGTTTATATTTCATTCGAAAGTCTGTTTCTTCAGATGTGTACAACTGACCTGTCAAATATCTTTTTAGTGTGTAAATCTTTATTAGTAATAATACCATTTATTTATTTATTTCAGGCGACATAGGCCCATAGAAAAATACCTTAACCTAAACATACAAACTGCATATAAACAAAAACTTGTGTTAATAAAAAGGCTTAGACTATGTTAGTAGCACTTCACTTTGCACTAGATTGTGCTGTCCTGTGGAACTTGTCCGCGGAAGCGACGGAACACCACGCTAATGCTGTAAGAGTATCACTTGAGTTCGTAAAGGCTTCCACAGACAGACGCGACGCGACACTAGTAACACAATTTCTATGAAAACTTCATGGAAAGTGTCGCGCTGCGCGTCGCACTGCCTGTCGCGCTCGCTATATCGCGCCAGTCTGAACGAGCCTTAAAGACCGCGCGGCCGCCTGTGGCGCCGAAGCAGTTTAGCGACCAAACGCAGCGGCAGCGAGCGACACCTCGCATCGCGGTGACCTTCTCTAGAATGTAAACTGTCTCTTCTCTAGAATGCTTAGCGCGAGACCGCGGCCGCGCGCCTTCTCTCGGCGACACTCATTGCCGAGCTCAACGCTTCCGGGTGCGCAAACTTTACCATTAACTCGGCCGTTTCAAACAAAAAAAAACGGCCAAGTGCGAGTCGGACTCGCGTACTAAGGGTCCCGTACCATTATCTATAAAAATGGCAAAAAAATCACGTTTGTTGTATGGGAGCCCCCTTAAATATTTGTTTTAATTTAATTATTTATTTTTAAAGTGAATATATAACTAAATATTCTGTGAATATTTCAAGCGTCTACCTGTTGGCGTTATCAATTTCGAGCAAAAAAATCACGTTTGTTGTATGGGAGCCCCCTTAAATATTAATTTTATTCTGTTTTTTAGTATGTTTTGTTATAGCGGCAACAGAAATACATCATCTGTGAAAATTTCAACTGTCTAACTATCACGGTTCATGAGATACAGCCTGGTGACAGACGGACAGACAGACAGACGGCGCGCGGGCGGCGCACAGTGGGCTGAAAATCGGCTTTCATAGACATTCGATTTTTTTTTCGAATTGGTCAAATTTTTTGATTGGAATTGTTTAAAACAATTATGACCTTGAGGTATAATTGGTATGACGTCATAGAACATAGTGGAAGATAGACTTTTGATTTTTTTTCAAAATACTTGTATGGGAATTATCATAAAATCTTCAATATCTCAGCTATCGCATATTTGCGCAAAAGAATTCTTTCACACAAAAAATCTCCTATTTTTTTGCTAATTTTTGATATATTTCACTTTTATGGCAGAGGTGCGATGAAAAAGAAAAAAATTAAAAATAATTTTATTATTTTTATTTCTTCATTTATAACGATTATAAATGAATTGTATTACGCATTAGAATAATATAACAAAGAATATATAGCAAAATAGTCTAGGCCATCGTGAGCCGCTTTTTTAATAATTGATTTTTAAACTACCTAGCAGAAAAACAGCATCTTATACGTAAAAAAACTATTCTTAAATTGTTGACAACAAATACTCGACTTTATCGGAAGCCTGACCCTTTTAGCCTATAACAATTACCGAGAATTATTGCTAATAGGTACCTACCTATTAACTAATAGGTAGGTGATCACTGATCACCTAATTTAAGTTTTATTATGACAATGAAGGGTTTTTAGGCTGATTACTAATCGTTCTCCAGAGGTAGAACTTACAGAATCACTGTGCCTAATGGGTTATTATCATTAGGGTATAATAACAGTTAAACATATAATATACAACTACAAATATGACTTACATTTAAATTTTAAATAGTTTTATATAAAAAAAAATAGAACAAAAATAGTACCTAAATCTAAATACATTCTAAAAATAAAATTTAATTGATTATTTACAGACATGCTCTAAATTAATACTAACAAAAGTAAAACTAATAAAAAGTTAGTAAATAAACAAAAACATCTTAACCTACTGTTAGTCACAATCACTACATTCTGATTCTGATTCAGATTCGGAATCTAATTGATTTATATCGCAAAATTCGACATCGGGTTCTTGCAGGTTATCCAAAAGATCCCGAGTTTCAGCGAAGAGAGCTTTCCTGTTCTTTACATCCATAATTGGTCTAACTGAAGAAATGAGAGGGTCTGAAGTGAGAAGAAGCATGTTTAGAATGTCTTCATTAGAACATTGTCTGCTCTTTTTTCTTGAATGATGACATCTAAATCTTCGAAAGTCCTTATTACGAGCCTCTGATGCTTCTTCTGAAAGACACCCAATTGGTACTACTGCATTACAAGCTATAATATCTGCCCCATGTACAAGTAACTTGTGCACAGTTGACGACATGTAATACCAGTTATAAAGTGCCAAATACCTCTCTGCTGTCTTTAGGCAGTACTCTTTAAATTTTTCAATATATATATTTTCTTCTGATGTAATAGCCTGTAAAATAACAGCAAATCTCCGAATCAAATTCTCATCCAGACCCGTAATGGCTGCGGTTTTTTCCGGAAATTCAAAAAATCTCCGTGCTGTATTTCCATCGTTGGTTGTTCCTGAGCCTTGTTTAACCACACCTATGATCAGGTTCAGTTCCCGCTTGAAACCGTCTTGGATTGTTTTTTTCCTTGCCTGCAGAATAGCTTTATCTTCTTCCCCTTTTGCCATCCATTTTTTAAGATCTTGTCTGTAAGAAATATTTAAAAGGCATTCCATGCAATTGATGCGTGCATGTAACGAAGACAGCCCAAATTCGTATAAATTCTCAGAAACAGGCCTTTTTAACACTTCCGTTAAATTGTTCATCTCTGAAGGTTTTGCCAAACATAAATAGCAAACTGAGCTGGCTTTGGCTTCAGAGATGTAAGTGCAGACCTTGCCATCGATCATGGTCATCTTAAGGTCATGGGTGACCTTGTTGCTGCCACTATCTGTCGGTCTCAACGCTTTTATTTCTTCTTTCATACTGTCTAAATGCTCATTGACAACCAGTTTGCTTTCTTTCATGAAGCTAAATCGCACGGGACGACAAAATGATGAAGAACAGGGTTTCGGGTTTTTCCATATGGTGTCACTGCCATTGATTAGTTTCAATGGAACTAATGATGTCATGAAGACACTAGAATCATCATTTTCACTGTCCATTGTCTGTTTATATCTGCTCTGGCTAGACGCACCGTCAAATCCCCATTTCGATATTAATATTAACTGTTTCTGTTCTACGCACTCAGGTAAACTGTCGAAGATTCTTTTGACTGTTAAATCTAATAATCCTTGAAGAGAAATTTTTGCTGATGAATCCGTCACTGTTATTGTTTGTTTGGAAGGATAACATTGTAATTTCGCCTGTTGAACTTTGTAATAAGATGGATACAAATCTTTTACGCCTTCACGTATGGCTGTTTCTCTCAATGTTATATATTGCCACTTAGATAATTTTAAAGAGAGAAATATGCCAAGTGCCTTCTCGGGTGTGAAAACTTGCTTGGCCGACGATTGATGAATTAAATTATTGAACTTATCAGCAGCTCCTGGATTTGTCAACATGAATTCTAGTGCTGAAGCAATATTCTCCTTTCCTTCTTGTCTCATCTTTATGATAGCAGCATATGCTATCTCACTGGACTCACAATTTTCTTGATCTGTAATTCTCCTTCTTTTTTGTTTCTTTCCTAGATCTTGAAATGGTTTACGAGTTGGTGCCTTTCTTTTTGTCATTGTTCCAACTGATATTGCTGCTGATGTAGATGTGGAAGGTTGAGGAGATATGGCATTTACTTCAGAATCCACAATGCCTGAAGCAGCAGGTACTTTTATGCAACTAGGCCAATCAATATCAGTCTCAAGCCAGTTTTTGTGTTCCTTTAAGAAACACTCCAGTTTTCTGTTGGCTTGCTTCCATTTCCTTGTAATAGCTAGTGTAATCCTTCTGCAATATTCTTTTAATGTTAAATTATCTTCATCGGAGAGATTTAAGTTCAAACGAGAAACTACAGCATTATATAGTGCAAGGCTGTCACTGTACTTCCCCGAATTCTTCAAAATCATGAAGAAATCTAGGTAAGTAGATAAACTCTCCATTTTTTGCAAGCACAATTTCACTGTTAACACAAGGGGAAATCAATGTGAACTGAATAATTGTTCCCAATACTGCACTTTAAATACCTGTGAGATATCTGTACAGAACTAAATTAACCCTAATGATTATAACTCATTAGGCACCTGCACAGTGATTCTGTAAGTTCCTCTGGAGAACGATTAGTAATTAGCCTAAAAACCCTTCATTGTCATAATAAAACTTAAATTAGGTGATCAGTGATCACCTACCTATTAGTTAATAGGTAGGTACCTATTAGCAATAATTCTCGGTAATTGTTATAGGCTAAAAGGGTCAGGCTTCCGATAAAGTCGAGTATTTGTTGTCAACAATTTAAGAATTGTTTTTTTACGTATAAGATGCTGTTTTTCTGCTAGGTAGTATAAAAATCAATGACTAAAAAAGCGGCTCACGATGGCCTAGACTATTGTGCTATATATTCTTTGTTATATTATTCTAATGCGTAATTAAATTCATTTATAATCGTTATAAATGAAGAAATAAAAATAATAAAATTATTTTTATTTTTTTTCTTTTTCATCGCACCTCTGCCATAAAAGTGAAATATATCAAAAATTGGCAAAAAAATAGGAGATTTTTTGTGTCAAAGAATTCTTTTGCGCAAATATGCGATAGCTGAGATATTGAAGATTTTATGATAATTCCCATACAAGTATTTTGAAAAAAAATCAAAAGTCTATCTTCCACTATGTTCTATGACGTCATACCAATTATACCTCAAGGTCATGATTGTTTTAAACAATTCCAATCAAAAAATTTGACCAATTCGAAAAAAAAATCGAATGTCTATGAAAGCCGATTTTCAGCCCACTGTGCGGCGGAGCCTTAGTAATAGGGTTCCCGTTTTACCCTTTGGGTACGGAACCCTAAAAATGCAACTCTGACACGGTCAAAATGAATGGAACACCAGATTTTTTTTCTTCAAATAACCGACAAAAAGTTGTTTAGATGTCCCTCCTCACCCATAAAGAATCACAAAATGTTGTTTATATTTAAAAAACTGTTCTACATTTCTTAAATTGCAATATAAATAATCTAGTGCATAAATGGGCAATAACCGGCCCGCTGTAAGATATTATCCGGCCCGCGAGACATTTTGAAAAAACCCAATTTAAATAATATTACATTAGGTACTTAAACTCACGGGAGTGCTCGATCAAATTCTTTGAGGATTGCCGCCTCACGGGCGACACATCAAAAGATTTATTGCTTCTCAATTATTCTAAACTAGTTTATTCCAGATTATTCCTTCATTTTGCTTATATAAGTGGGTGGATGGCCCGAACGTTAGTTCAGCATGTCGATTCTGTAACCATCTCACCGTGAAAACTTATGTGAAGTGAGCGTGGAGTGAACTGTCAGTGTCATCCCACCTGATGCTAGGGATGGACCAAGTATTACATTTACAATCATAATCAAGATTTTAATAATATTTTGTATGCAAATTCTGTTGATCATTTTATATTATTTCAAAACTGGTATTTCAGTGTCTAAACATAGTAATGTTTAAGAACTAGTCTAGGATAAAAATGACTGAATTTCTGTTTTGCTATTTTATTCAAAAACCGAATTAATAATGCTTAGACCCTTAAATACTTGCTTTGAAATAATATAAAATGATCAACGGAATTAGCTTAAAAAAATATTATTTAAATCTCGATTGTTTTTTTTTTTTTTTTATCCTAGACAAGCATTACATTTACAAATGTAATGCTTGTCTTGGTCAATCCCTAGCATCAGTGAGATGACACTGACAGCTCGCTCCACGCAAGATTTCACGGTGAGATATTTACAGAATAGCACTGCAGTTCTATTTGAGCTACCGAGGTGATAACTTGGACAAGCGATATCCTAGCGAACTACTCGAGCCGTCAACGTGCTTTGTGACTTTGTGTGCATCTTGAGTGATTGCTAAGTATAGTTTGTTATTAAGTTTATTGAACGAAAAGTAAACATAAATGATGTCTGGTGGAAAGAAACGAAAAGTAGATACAGAGGGTCGCCAGTTTCAAGAAAAATGTACTGAAGAATTCTTTTTTATCTTGCACAATGGTAAGCCTATTTGTTTGCTGTGTAATGAATCCATTTCAGTAATGAAAGAATTCAATATAAAGAGGCATTACTCAACTAAGCATGCTACGCTGCACTCACTGACAGGACAATTAAGAACAGACAAAATCCAGAAGCTTACCGCAAATTTGGAAAAACAGCAACAAATGTTTCATAAACAAAGAACACAACTTGATAATGTTGTGAAAACTAGTTTTATAGTTAGCTCAAAATTGGCAAAGGCATAAAAACCATTTGCCGAAGGAGAATTTATCAAGGAGTGTATGTTAGAAGTTTGCAGTATTTTGTGTCCCGAAAAGAAAAATGAATTAGAAAAAATAGTTTGTCAAGACGAACTGTTGTTCGACGTATAGAAATGATGGCTAATGATATAAAAACAACATTGACTGACCGTATGGCTGGTTTTGAATCATTTTCCATAGCATTAGATGAGAGCACCGATTTGTCTGACACAGCTCAACTGGCTATATTTATTCGAGGTGTTGATAAGGAGTTCACTGTTACTGAGGAATTGCTTGCTTTACAGCCGCTTAAAGGAACCACTACAGGAGAGGATATTTTTATTGAAGTTCAAAAGGTATTCACAAGTTTTGGCTTGCCATGGTCAAAATTAATTGGAGTATGCACTGATGGTGCACCTTCTATGATCGGCTTACGTAAAGGTTAATCGGAATTTTGAATGAAAAACAACAGAATTAAATGTGCAAAAAGATGATTTTTGATAGTCCTTCATTGTATTATCCACCAACAGAACTTGTGTTCTAAGTCCATTCGACTCCAGAATGTTATGAAAGTAAAAACCATCAACTTTATTCGATCCCGAGGGCTTAACCATCGTCAGTTCAAGGCGTTTTTGGATGAGATATCAGCTGAATACGACGTTACATATTATTGTGAAGTCAGATGGCTGAGCAAAGGAAAAATGTTGAAACGGTTTTACGAGCTTAGAAATGAGTTATCAGACTTTATGAAAATAAAAGATAAACCACTATCTGAATTAAGTGACCCAAAATGGATATGTGACAGCATTTCTGGTCGATCTTACAGGCTATTTGAATGATTTAAATTTGAAACTTCAAAAACAAGGACAGTTAGTAAATGATTTGTACAGCCATTTAAAAGCGTTTCAGATCAAACTACGTTTGTGGGAGTCACAGATGCTGTCTGGTAATAGTTACCATTTCAACACGCTCACTGCGTATGAAAATATTGCTTATGCTCAATATGCTGAAGAACTCAAGTTACTGTCGGAACAATTTTCGAACAGATTTAGCGACTTCAAAAACATGGAAGACTGTTTCAGTTTATTTGCTACTCCTACAAAATGTAATGTACAAAATGCTCCAATACATTACAAATGGAGTGGATCGAGATTCAAGAAAACTCACACCTAAAATCTAAATTTGAAGACGTAGAGTTGTGCGATTTCTACAAAAAATACCTAGAAGAAGACAATTTTCCGCAGCTTAGAAAATTCGCAAGAAGATTGATTTGTGCGTTTGGCAGTACTTATAAATGCGAACAGTTCTTTTCATTTATGAAAGTTAATAAATCAACACATCGTACAAGACTGACTGACGATAATTTGGAAAATTCTTTACGTCTTTGTATCAGTGGAATTAATCCAAATATCGATGGATTAGTTTCCCAAATTCAAGCTCAAGTGTCTCATTGATTTCGGTGTATTTAACTTTCGTAGTTTGTAACAATTGCAAATTTAACGATTAAATTATAATGTACCATTTTTTTAAATTTCATTTTGTTATTTAATAAATTGTACTATAATAACATTGTCGTATTATTTCATGTCTAATATCTATCGCAAAAATATTATCACTACTTAAAAATGCACTAAGTGCTTTTAAACGCGGCCCGCGAACGTATTTGCACGCTAAAGTTTGGCCCTCAACATGTCAAAGGTTGCCCATACCTGATCTAGTGTAATTGCAAACGTGGCCGTTAAACAATCGAGTTTTTGTTCGTGATCCTTTATGTAGGGAATATTATATTGATGGGGGTCCAGCAGTGACATTTTTACAGGAAATGTTAAAAAAGGATTGTTCGACTTTGCCCCACTAATCTGTCCCACATGTCGGACAAAGTGGAATGTTCACAATTTTCTCGTCCACTGTGTGACTGTGTCCCACTAAGTTGTTTTGGTGGGGCAAATTTATTTATTTAATACTTAAATGACAATTAGTCGTGAAAGAGTTCAGTGTCTGCACGTCTCAGCTGAACAGGATGCAACGCAGCAGCCGCGTCAAGCAAAAAGCGTTATTGAAGCACACTAATGTACAGAGGCAGACTTAATGTCATAGGCTTAATGCTTAAAATTACACCCGCATTGAGTTCACATTTTCCCACTAGGGTACACTGTTGGATTTAATAAATATTATAGCGAAAATACAAACAGATTTACAAAAAAAAAACAAATGGTAACTATTAATACGAGATTAGGATGACTGAAGGAGCTTAAAGTTAATTACGCCCTTATTTATTACTATTTCAATGTCAAGCATAGGTTTGGGGGCGATTTTGAGGATTTTCGACTCCCTCCTTGGTGAGATGTGAGATTTGACTCGACCCCCTCACCCCTAATCTCACGTGAGATTTATTTCATAAGTGTAAATACGTTAACCTGTGCTTGTTGAGTTGGTTTTATTTAAAAATCATAGTTTGTTTAATATTTTTTTAATAATAATTACTCAGTTGTCTCGCAATCTTACCGTTTATCGCGAAAAAAAAAACTACGTGGTATTTGCTGAGACCCCAAACCCCACGTGAGATTGGGTGAGATTCGAGTCCACCCCCTCCCCCCCTAAACGTTACACGTAATTAACGAACGCCTCCTTTACAACAAATCAACTATTAAAGAGAGTAAAATTGATATTCTAGTAACATCTTATTACTTTGAAATCATTTTTATCAGTAAAACTGCTTTATTTTTTCTATTACATTTTAATAAATCCACCAGTGCCAGCCTAGTCGGAAAAAGTGTACTCAAAAGTAATTTGGCCCACCAAAATCAATCTGTCTCACTAACACAGTGGAAGAAATAATTGAGAAATTCCACTTGTCCCACTGGTGGAGCAGAGTGGAATAATCAATAAAAAACTAACAATAATCTTACAACTAAACTGAATAAAAAAAAAAAACGATGTAACTTATTACATCCATTAATAAAACCGTTACCGAAGCTAACTGCAGTAAGCATGCAAAAAGGTATCTTCCAATTTTCAATTCTTCCATATCTTCCTGGCGACGTTTCCGGCTTGCATAACCAAGGGGAAAAGCTATACGCTTATGACATTACTATTAACATATAGCAGTACAACTTATCCCGTCCAGTTACACAGCAATCTTCAAAAGTATGATAACAAATTTTCACCTTTCAAACTAAACATTGCAAACACTTTATTGAAAAGTAACAAATAAGCAATAGCTGCTATATTCTAGCAAATAAAAAGATCATTAATTCAATTAAATAACTAACATATTTATGAGTGATGTATTTTAACATACCAAAAAGTTCAAATAATTCAGCAAAATATAAGGTTATCTCGGTAACTGTGGCCATCAATGACGATGACTAATCAATCAAAATTGATGATACCGAGGTGTTTCTGACAGCTCTAGAACACGCGGCGCTACTCGCATGTCGGCACCCTAATTGCGTAACACAGTTTGAATCAGAATCGGAATGATTTTGAAGTATATTGCTAATCCATTGCTTCATAAGTTTGAAAAAATTGTCTGCGCAACAACGTAAATAACGCAATCAATGCTGTTTAACTGCCAAATTGAAACCGATTCCTACTGATAATGTGTTACGCAATTAGCCCGCGGGTCGGCACGATTCGGCACAGCCGCCAGCCGGGCGGAATATTCATAGGCGCGACACAAAGGCCCCGCGTGTCGCGCGACAAGCGGTGCCTTTGTGTCGCGTCGCGAGTCGCGCCGGTCTGCAGAAGCCTTATTATGTAGATTCATCGAGAAAAAGCCGCTTGGCAAATACTGCCGAGTCGAACATGTGTAGCACCCCGTCTTTAACAAAATGTGCAAGTTCTAAACAACGTGTTTTCAATTCCAAAATTGTTCCGACTTTATGTTACCGTTTAGTCCGCGCATTCGTGCTAGGTGCACTGGTCTGCCGTAATTACTGTATTGCGCGATTTGCGCGTGATTATAAACCTGAGCTAGCTCCTAAACTATATAATTATGTACATCTAAATAACATAGTATTTCGGAAAGAATTGATTCAGGAGACTATTGGCAGTTTGGCACTGTACCAATGAAAATTGGAAAGATCTTTGTCATTGTGACCTAACATTATGCCAAAAATCAAAATCAAGTAGCTGCTAGGAAGTGGTGGAGGGCGGGCGTTTTTGGGGGACTGTTTTATGTAATTTTTGACGTTCGAAAAGTGCTGACTCTCAGCCTATTTTCCATCCCAGCTAAAGCACTAGGATGTAGTGCTTTGGCTGGTATGAAGAAGTGGCGCAACAAACTCCCCAGCAGCACAGCTGCCTGTTAGAAAAACTCGATTCTATACAACAGTATGTAAAATAATCTACATAACGCAACACAAAACATTAAATTAAATTAATTGCCATATTATGTTAGCACACGCCACTAAACAAACAAAAAATAATTGAGCCGTCACGGGACGACTGGCAGATGTGAAACATTGCACTACACACACATTTACACAGTACAACATAGACTGTATAGTGGCCGATCGCCACGCGGCATGCGTCGCCGGCCAGCAATCGGTTTTAGGCGATTAACACACGGCACCGCGCACCGCCGCGGTAGGCGGTGAAGCGGATCTCAACGTCGCTTTAGCCTCTAATAAATCCGTTGATGCCTAACACACGTACACCGCCCGACCGCGCGGTTGAGCGGTGCTCTCACGACATGAAACCGCGGCGGTGCGCGGTGCCGTGTGTTAATCGCCTTACGTGCCGCCTATCTATAGATGTTTCACATAAAAAAAAACGTAAACTAAACTCAAGCAAAAATAAAAACTAAAAACGCAAACAGAACTTAATACCTAAATAAAAGCCTCCAGGCATAAACTCGAAGGCACAAATGATAAACTAGCACCATCAAACAAAGTAAATAAACTTATTAATAACAAAACCATGGTCCACAAGACGACCAGTCACCACAAGCAGCACTTGTTCACGAGGATAATGCAAAGATCAGGCATCACCCCCCTCGCCATATTTTTGGGAAGGAGGTAACCAGACGCTACCGCAAGTAGTGGCATCTAAGGGAGCATGACGAACTTGCTGCCGGTTGCTCAGGCAAGAATAATATGATCAATTGTGGGGGTTGCTAGCTAACCACTTATTTCAATACAACTCATAAAGAAAAACATTGTAATGAGTAGATTATGACACTAACAAATTAAAATACACTTTGACAGACAGTCAAATAAAATAAACAATTATGTGCACCTATCAGTAGGTAAGCTAATTTATTGTCTATAGGCATAATCTTGAAGAAAGCCTGTGACAGACAGACAAATAGTAATCATATAAAGGTTCTGTTTCCCCTTATGGTCCGAACCCTAATGATTATAAGAGCCACTAAAATATTAACTTTGTCACCCAATCCAATACTTCCAGTATTGGGTTGGGTGACACTAATAATATCGAGCCCGACAAGGAAGAACATTGTAAGCGACATAAATTAAAATTTCCAGGAGAGGTATTTTATTGATTATTATATTTTATTATTTAAAAAAAAGTGAAATTCCTACATTATGTTGCTTACGATGTTCTTCCATATCAGGCTCGATATCTTGTCTATCAGCATAATCAGCCTAAAATGTTCCCACTGATAGAACAAAGGTTTCTGTATGAAAAGAAATGGGCCATCACCAATTGTGATTGGTGAATGTCACATGTCTTCGATTTTTTTAATTCTAAGACTTGCAAGTTTCCTCACAAGGGTTTCCTAAGCTCTTTTGAGTGCCGTGCTGATGAAATAATTTACACAAAAAGTACCTGTCTGGGTTCGAACCTAAGACCTACAAAGTTGAGGCGGGTTTCCACTGGGTCACCATTGCTATAATACTGGCCAGTTAGCAAAGTTGTAGCACGCAGGCAGGCATATCAGTTTAAGAGCTTCCTGACTTATCCCTGTTCTCACTAACATTAGGCGACACCTAAATGAATGCATAGTGTAAGTGAAAACTTGCATTAAGTAGCCGACTTTAGTGCAGAGCATCAGTGTTTTTAAATTAAAAGTACCTACGGTCAGCCCCAAAGATGACCCTCTAACCCGATTCAACACTTCAGTTTATTAATCAAAATTATCATCATTTCAGCTGAAAGAGATCCACTGCTGGACACTGATGTCCACTCCCCTCCCAAACGGAGGGATGGTTGCCATAATCGCCACGCTTGGCAGGCGGGTTGGCGATCGCAGTATGATCTTAAAATGCATAGAGAATGCTGCTGCCCATTCTCTAGTAAGTCCTTTAGTCGCCATTTACGACCGACAACCACGGGAACAAATTGGGTGGTGCTATTCTTTACATCCGGTACCACACAAAACTAATTTATGAAAATACCATAAACTATCTAAGGTCCGTATTACAGAACCTCACTCAAAACTCAAGCATTACTCATAACTCGTTTAAAGCCATTTGATTGGTTGAAACTAGTTATAAGTAAGTAATGCTTGAGTCTTGAGTAAGGTTCTGTAATACAGCCCTTAAACTCATCTTTAAAGGAGGTAACATTGTTTGTTTATGTTTTTAAAAGAAATACTGACACGAAAACAAAAAATTTTTCAACGATTTATAACTACACAATAACCGAGTGTCATAAAGTCATAAGATAAATTATATGATAAAACAATAAATTTTACGCGGTCGAAGTCGCGGGCAGGAACTATAATGTGCTATGAAATATTGAAAAACAGTGCATCAAATATTTTTAGTCAATCTAAGTGTAAGATACGCTACCAATGTTAGTCGACTTTCAACGTTGACCGACGAAATTAGTTCGGTACAGGTTTTCTCCAATTATCCAGAATCCAAATTAAGCGTAGTGTTTAGAACGTCGTTGATTTCCACACACAAAAACGAAGGGCCTTAGTAACTCTACACCTCTGAAGATTAGTGTTAAAACATAAAAAAATTGCACCGTAACTAAATTAGGTACATTAACATCGACTAAATGCCTAAGAACTACGCGACGACATGACGATACCAAGTAGAAACACCAATACTAGGTATGTATACAATACATAAGAAAAATACATTTCAGGATAGTGGAGAATATGATAGCCAATCATTAAATTTATATTTTAAAAAGAAGAATGAAATAGAACACGTAAATTACAAGCAAATAGATCACACAATAAATAATGTAGACAATACTTACTGTAAACGCCACACAACAAGTTGTTCACAAAATGGATACCATACTCCAAAAATCTAGGTCCATAAAATGATCAATGAAAGACGGTCACAGTTTTGAGAATATTATAACGGCGGCGATGATTTTTACCGTATATCTTCCGGATTACTGAGATTAAATGCCCAATTCAGCATAATATCTCACATCACTAACAAATACGAGAAACGCCATTTATGCACCGTCCATTTTGTTTCCAAAATGATTTTTTTTTACATGTGCGCTTTCCATAAATGTTGCTATAACAATAAATCAATCAAGATATAAAAACCATCAAGAAGAAAAGACTCCGGTCAAGACCGGTCAGAAAGTAGAATAGATAAAGAAAACTTAGCCATACATCTAAAATGGAACACATTATTTTGGAAATAATTGTACCTATCTATAACAGGTAGTATCGGCTTACCACATCTCTCGCGACAATCGCTATCACAGAACACATAATCAGAGAGTCATGTGTTATTTTATTATATTGATAATTACCTACTTTAAAAAATTGTGAGCCGCCACGGGACGCCTGGCAGATGTGATGACTTGATGAGTATCATCGAAATCAAACAAACAAACATCGAAAAAATGGTCGCGTAGCGGGGAGACCGCGCGCGTGGAGTGACCAGTGAATCGCCAAGCCAGCTATCTGTTTTATGTGCGCATAATCGCTTATAAATGTTTCACATCAACTATACAACGGTGCCTGTGAAAGGACTGTATTTTGTTTCTATAGTACTACTTAATCTGTGGTTTCTATCGATCTGCCAGCCCTGCGCCAATGAAGTTATAGATACATTCCTTTAGGGATATATTTTAAACTATAACTGGAACTTCATGACTGCGCCCCTGTTACTATACTCAAAGCTGTTACTGCATGAGTTGATAACTCTCAGCTGCAGCCAAGCTAACTTATGCCAGTTATATACCGTACAACCGATTGCAAAATCACACACGCATTCGTTCACACCGTCACACACAGATTTTGACGTCCGATCTGTTGCTAGCGATGGCATTATTTTGTTAGCTGTAGTCGAAGGTTGGCAACTCTTGCGGTGACAGCGGTGTGCGCTAGCTTCGTTTTAGAATTTATTGTGATTAAAAATTTACATTTTGTTTTGTATGTTTTTACAAGAAGAATACCTTTAAAATTTGAGGCAAACGTTTTTAAAAATATTACAAATGATGAAATTAGTCGATCCAGTTGTTCGAAGTTTCAAAGTGGCAAAAGTGTTTCGAGAAAACACGGACAAAATAAACAGTATAGACTTTTCTCCTAGCGGGGAAACGTTAATATCTTGCAGTGAAGATGATCAAATCGTCATTTATGATTGTGAAAAAGGCACACAGATGATCACAGTGAACAGTAAAAAATATGGTGTTGATCTTATACATTTCACACATGCCAAGAACACTGCTATCCACAGTTCAACCAAAGTTGATGATACCATACGTTATTTGTCACTTCATGACAACAAATACATAAGATACTTTCCTGGACATACAAAGAAAGTTGTGACTCTATGTTTGTCACCTGTTGAAGACACATTTCTTTCTGGATCTTTAGACAAAACATTGCGCTTATGGGACTTGCGTTCACCCAATTGTCAAGGTTTAATGCACTTGTCAGGAAGACCAGTAGCAGCTTATGATCCTGAAGGTCTCATATTTGCAGCTGGGGTTAACTCAGAAAGTATCAAACTGTATGATTTGAGATCATTTGACAAAGGTCCCTTCGTTACATTCAAGTTGAATCAAGAAAAGGAATGTGACTGGACTGGATTAAAATTTTCCCGTGATGGAAAAACAATGTTGATTAGTACAAATGGATCCATTATAAGATTAGTAGATGCGTACCATGGCACTCCATTGCAGACCTTTACTGGTCATCTTAATAATAAAGGCATACCTATAGAAGCATCATTTAGTCCAGACTCCCAATATATCTTTAGTGGCTCAACAGATGGAAGAGTTCATGTCTGGAATGCTGATACGGGTTATAAAGTGTGTGTCTTGAATGGTGATCATCCTGCCCCAATACAGTGTGTACAATTCAACCCTAAGTTTATGATGCTAGCCTCTGCTTGCACCAACATGGCATTTTGGTTACCTACATTAGATGATGTTTAATATTATTTTGCTAGTATCAACAATAATTCTAAAAGTGTTATCATCAATCATAAAGTACTTGCAAAGTTGAAAACTGAAGGAGTTAATAGAAGAATCTTAATAAACTCTGTTAATTTTATGATGATTGACATGACAATAGTATACTAACAAAAAAAGTTGCTATTATTTACACTTTTTAACAAAAAATAACATTAAAGTGGGGTGGACACTAATAAATTAATTCTTTATTAGATCCACATTACTAGACGGACAATAAGTCTCTTCTTCATTTTGTGTGCCCATAATTATAATAATAAGCATCTGATCAATATTAGTCACCATGAAATGAACAGACTTTAATTGCTAAAGATAATTAAAATAAAGAAAACATAAGAAGTGGTTTATGTATTTAGTAGTATGTCTAATTGCATAACACACCAACAATCACAATCCCTTTTTTTGTTAATTTAACAGTGTTTATTGCTTTATTTACATTGAAGAGCAAGCAATTTTTTTGTTCTTCAATTTGTAATTAATCCCTTTGAAAAAGAAAGGGATTGTGAGTTATGCAATTGCAAATAATGCATTTTAATCCTTGGTAAGAATACTATTGAAAATAGCATGTAAGAGTTCATGTTTCATTTTTATATTATGTGAATGTAGTTACAATGTATAATTTTATTGTAGGTATAAATAATAATTGTGACTGAATACTTATTCAGGTTTTTGATCAATTGGTTTAAGTGCCTACATATAAAGTATAAATGATATTTTTATCATAATTATGTAATACATCAGTACAGTATGTGTATTAGAACCCTAGTTTAATGCATTTAAATAGTTTTCATTCCAATTTAATATTCGCCTATAAATTGTTGGTAAAATCTAAATCCTACTTTGTCACCTAAATGTAAATCTACAGTACCTACATACTTCTAAATGTCTTGCTATCATTTTAACATAGATTTCTCTATTGTATATGTCAATTTTTGAACAGAAACATTCCTAACTAAAACCAGTTAGAAGTGTTAGAACACTATTAAAAACTGAATATAATACCTAACAATGACTTTCTTTAAAAAATGTGGCCCTGCTATTTATTATGTATTTCCAGTAAGCAGAAAGACGGGTCAGTGGATACGAAACGGGGCACTATGAAAAAAAGAATTCACTTTAAACCATCGCCTAATCAAGCCTTCGGGACCCGGTGGGATGTGGGAGTAGTAGGGTGGGGGAACACCGTGGGGCACCTTAAGGGCATTGACCTCCACCTCAAGGCCATTGACCTTAAGGTCAAAGTCAAAATTTCGAAAGTCAAGATCCGGCCTCTTTATTTCTGAATGGCAATAATAATAAGGCGTAGTTGACGGAGCCTCCCTGAGCGGGGCTCCTACTTCTGGGTGGTTTAAAACTAAATAAGTGCAAAGTCGGGGTGCCCAAGTACCAATATTATAATAGTGCTCTGTGACCCCAAGTCCCGAGCTCGCTTCGGTTGCTCTTGCATCCTCAATTCTCCTTGCAGTAATATTGCATTTTGTACCTTGCGATAAACGGCTGATCGGAGACAAAAAACACCACGCTTTTATCCTTATACTAGCTGACCCGTGCCCACTTCGTTGGGCGGTAAATATTTTACCGTCTTTTCATTTTTCGGATTAAATTATGGCCTTAGGTTATGACAGTCTCCCCTCTTTGAGGAGTGGCTAGAGAGGCGCCACGGCGTCCTCACCTTCCGCCTGACGCAGGTCCTCACCGGACACGGTTGTTTCGGGAGGTTCCTGTTCAGGATAAAGCGGCAGAAAACGTTCGGGTGTCACCACTGCGTGGATCGCCCGGAGGACACGGTGGAGCATACGGTGGAGGTCTGCCCGGCTTGGGCGGAGCACCGCCGTGTCCTCACGGAGGCGATCGGTGGTGGCGATCTCTCGCGTCCAGCCCTGGTTCAGGCCATGGTTCGGAGCAAGAGTGCATGGAAGGCCGTCACCTCCTTCTTCGAAGCAGTAATGCTCGCGAAGGAGGAGGCGGAACGCGTGAGGGTGAGGCAGGGTTCGCGCCCTCACGCTCTTAGCCGCCGCAGGAGACGCCCCGGGCGTCGGGAGTCGCAAGCTGATTTCCGGCCACCGTAGGCGCGGGCCTGCGGACGGTGAGCGATGGGTAGCTCGCCGTCCGATAAGGACCAGGCCCGGGTCGACGGCGCGTTGTGTTTCACGCGCGCCTCAAAGAGATGTCAGCACCAACTGACGGGGTCCGTGAGGGCCAATGCCTGCCAGGGTTGCGAGTTTGTCCGAAAGGGATATCGTGGCCCTGGCACACAGGCAACGGAAGGAACACGGGTGGGTTTTAGTCAGTAAAAGTCTGACACGCCCTCCCGCTCAGCCCAGAGCGGGCGAAGTTATTTGAAAAAAAAAGGTTATGACACACAAAATAATAACGTGGCTTTCAATGGGTAAAAGATTTTTCAAAATCGGTTCAGTAGATCCAGAGATTACCCCTACAACCTCACAAACTATAAAATATTTAATATAAGTAGATGAAGCAACGGTTTAGCAATATCCTTAAAAAAAATGACTCGCATTCCGTTTGCTCACTATATGCAAGCAACTTTCGACAAAATAATAGCAGTGAATTGGGACTGGGATTGTGAATTCAACTGCACATTTACCGCTGAGTCGGTGACGGTCGGTGATTCTTCAATTTTGCCGGCGTGAGGGGTCAAAAGATATTTTTAGTTCCGTACGCAAAGGGTAAAACGGGAACCCTATTACTAAGGCTCCGCCGCGCCGTTTGTCCGTCTGTCACCAGGCTGTATCTCATGAACCGTGATAGTTAGACAGTTGAAATTTTCACAGATGATGTATTTCTGTTGCCGGTATAACAACTAATACTAAAAAACAGAATAAAAAATTTAAGGGGGCTCCCATACAACAAACGTGATATTTTTGCTCGTTTTTGCTAGATATTGATAACGGCAACAGGTAGACGCTTGAAATATTCACAGAATATCAAGTTATATATTCACTTTAAAAATAAATAATTAAAATAAACCAAATATTTAAGGGGGCGGCCCCTTCGTGGGCGAGTCCGACTCGCACTTGGCCGGTTTTTTTATTATTTAAATTAGCCAACGGAATTAAACCATCAAAATTACCTTCAATAAAGTTTCCTGAGAATCGGATTATTTTGACTCCCTGCCGTGCTTCCCCAAAACCAGAAATAAAAATACCATCCTGAAACACTTGGAACTCAAATGAGAATAGTTCTGCCGCTGCCATTTTTTTTTTGGGTGGTAAATTATCAAATAACTTTTCCCGCTCTGGCCGGAGCGGGGAGGGCGTGTCAGACTGTTACTGACTAAAACCCACCCGTGTTCCTTCAAATGCCTTTGTGCCAGGGCCACGATATCCCTTTCGGACAGGTTCGGAGCGAGAGTGCACGGGAGGCCGTCACCTCCTTCTTCAAAGCAGTAATGCATGCGAAGGAGAAGGCGGAACGCGTGAGGGTGAGGCAGGGTTCACGCCCTCACGCCCTTAGTCACCGCAGGAGACGCCCCGGGCGTCGGGAATCGCAGGCCGATTCCCGGCCACCGTGGGCGCGGGCTTGCGGACGGTGAGCGATGGGTAGCTCGCCGTCCGATAAGGACCAGGCCCGGGTCGACGGCGCGTTGTGTTCCACGCGCGCCTCAAAGAGATGTCAGCACCAATTGACGGGGTCCGAAAGGGCTAATGCCTGCCAGGGTTACGAGCCAGATGCGAGAGATCGCCGCCGCCGATCGCCTCCGTGAGGACATGGCGGTGCTTCGCCCAAGCAGGGCAGACCTCAATCGTATGCTCCACCGAGTCCTCCGGGCGATCCACACAGTGGTGACACCCGGGCGTTTCCTCCCGCTTTATTCTGAATAGGAACCTCCCGAAACAACCGTGTCCGGTGAGGACGTGCGTCAGGCGGAGGGTGAGGAAGCCGTGGCGCCTCTCTAGCCACTCCTCATAGAGGGGACTTATCGCCACAATTGTGGCATGCAAATTCTTTGCCAAATAGTAAATATCCCTGGCGATGGCGCATGCTTATTTTCATCTCTCTCCTATTTGGTGAACAGTAACGTGGCCATGTCATTGTCTTCTCAAATTCGAGACAGCATTGTGCGCCACTTGTCTAAAAACTGGGAAATATTCCAACCTTTCACCCAGGATCGGTCAGGAGGAGCTGTTTATGGTTCAAAGCGTGAATACGTCGCTGAAATGTCTTGTAATGGCACCTACGGAACCACCTGTGAACTCATGGCAGCGGGAGAACTATTCCCATTTGAGTTCCAGGTGTTTCAAGATGGTATTTTGATTACTGCTTTTGGGGACGCACAACAGGGAGTAAAATTAATCTGATTCTCAGGAAATTTCGATGAAGGTCATTTTGATGCGTGTCAGACTTTTACTGACTAAAACCCACCCGTGTTCCTTCAAATGCCTGTGTGTGCCAGGGCCACGATATCCCTTTCGGACAGGCTCATAACCCTGGCAGGCATTGGCCCTTTCGGACCCCGTCAGTTGGTACTGACATCCATTTAAAATGGGAATAGTTCTCCCGCCTTTTTCCAACCCTTACAACACCAGCCTAAACCAAAGAACTAAAATTAAAATACGAACGTAGGTATTCAAGGATACTTTTTCTAGTAAGAACGACTAATACTAAAAACTATTATAGTAATACCACAGTGTGAAATACCTACACAATAAGTAATTCGCAAAGAAATAGAAATAACAAAATTCCAACCCGGCAATAGGTAAAAACACATTTATTATCCTCCAATTTAAAATTAGGAAGCGAAACAAACCCAAACGAAAACCAAACAACGACGATGAAAAATATTTCAAAGCAAATTAGTAGTAAGTAGGTAATAACAAAATATCGCAGAACAGAAATTTCGGTAACTATAGCTTGAACGTGTATCGCTTAGGTTTGTATTCTATGATTGATACATGACTTCGGTTTTGATACGATCTTCTTTCTTTATTCTGAGCAATCGGCTTGCAAGCCGCGATTAAGGTTAAACATTGTGAAGTTTTCCCCTTGGTGTTCTCGACTTTAATGCTATAAATGCAACGTTCAAATTACCTGAATACCAATTAGAACCTCATTTCATTATCTTTTAGCAGATGCCTGCATACTGAAAAATACTGGCCACCTAGAACTGGCATACAAACTTTAGAACGTTATCACGCCTGCACTGAAACACACTGGCCACCTAGAAAAAAAACTAAATATAAACCTCAAGAAACTTCCAAAAATTCTTATTTCAATGTAAAATATGCATTAACGCGTTGTCGTAAAATTCAATTTAGATCTTTATCGGCCTACGAATTCTAATTTCAATCTAAAGTATGCAATAACTCGTTGCCGTAAGATTCAATTTGGATCTTAACTGCATTTGGTACATTTTTCATACAAACATTAAAAACCCTTATTTTCACCCTTAAGCACCGAATTTCGTAAAATCCTTTCTTAGTGAGCACCTAGAAGTCGAAAGGAACAATCAGGCCAACATTCATGTCTCTAACTTTAAAAACATAGGAGTTTCATACAAACTTTAACACCCCTTTTCAACCGCTTAAGGTGCGAATTTATAAAAATCCTTTCTTAGTGCGCGCCTGCACCCCATAGAGAGTGCTTGTGCCAAATTTTAGACCTCACGGCCCAGTATTTTCCGAGATTTCGTGATGAGTGGTCAGTGAGTGGACTTCTCTTTTATATATAGGATGTTTTTTATACGATAGAATCAAGAAAATAAACGATTTGCGAAACAACATTTTTTTGGCTAAAAATTTTTTTATCCTCAGTGCCCCGTTACGTACTCTTCAACCGAAATATTGCGTTTTTAGGGTTTCGTAGACAAATGGCAAAAACGGTACCACTTTGGTAAATTGTCCTGTATGACCGTCCCGCGTCCGTATTTTACGCTGTCGACGGCGTACGTGGCCACGACCACGATTTCATGAGGATGACGACCGCCATAATGAAAAAGAAAACCACCTCTCCTGGTCGATCCGAGCAGTCAGCCTCAACCCGGCGCTGTACCACATCTGACTCACTGGAGCATAATGCAGCGCCACCCAGACTCACTGAGGAATCACCGCAGACAATTCCGACTCACCGAGAACTATGCGGCACCCGGTTCCGACTCACTGGAACCCTCTACTGGCTCTGGCAAGCATCGCAAGATACATGACACAGCCCACTATCGATCTCCGGACTCCGGAGGGGAGTGATGTAGCGGCATCAACATCGCCACATGCGAACTACGCGTCACACTGACGTCACGCAAAATCCTGCATCGCGCAAGCAGAGTTTACCGCGCAACTAGCATTTAAACAACATCCCGACATCAACCGTCGGGCAGTTGTCAATGCACTAGACACACCACCCGTTTCTATATAGGATGAGTGAACTTTACACCCTGTTCCTCATCCTAATTAAACATAATGGTGGGTCTTTCCTATCCATAGATTATTTAGTGAAAACAATGTAGATATACACATCCCAAACTATACAACACATTTCACGATTGTACTATCGTCAAAAATAGCAGTACCAACATCGTCAATTTCCTCTCTACAAAACCCGAGTGAATGCTTTGGTTGTGCGCCTCCATAATTGATGAGAGGTGAATGGCGATCTTACCTTCGTTCGACATTATTACGACATTTCTGCTTCCATTTTGTGTTTTATTCGACGTATGGAAGCGTTGGGCGGTGACGAGGTGTTTATCCTGATTATTGATTTTAATTGGTCCCCAGTTAACGTGTTTTCGATTTGAATACATGTACGTAGATGAGGATTGTGTTTTTTGTTGTAACAACAGTAGGTAAAAATTGGGGTTTCCAGATCACATAAGATCTGGAAACCCGCAATTTTCACTCATTCACCATTTCATTCATTCAATTTTATATTATTCACTGTTTATATATTCAGATTATATAATAGCGACCTATCCAGTTTTCAATTACTGTGTATTTGATAGTTCACAATACCATCTATGCCGTACATTAGAGTTCTGATAGTTGAATGCGCTCACACATTCTCGATGTCGTCTTATATCGGATTTCTGATATACCTACGTCACTGCATCGATTGAACAAAATGTAACTATGATTTTCTGTTGCGAAAAAATAAAACAAACACAGGTACAGTCCGAGTACCTACCTATATAAAATGATGACCTATTTATTATTGATAACAGGCTCGCTTGCCATCGTAGGGGGCCTAATAAGTGTATAAGTTACTGTACCCTACCTACACCTTTAGGAATTACAGGCATGAAGATAATGTTGATCTGGGTTATGTAGATGAAGTATTGATATTTGTATTAGAGAGTGCATACCTACATCAACTATTTTTATAATATGTGTTTTATAATGTAGGTAGAGTTCTTTTATCTCACGAAGCAATGTGAGTTATTTGACTTTCTACTTTAACTTCATAGACTTAAAAGTCACATGACGTCGCTTCGTGATGTAAAAGAACTATTAGGTGTGGGTGCTTATGTGAAAGGTTAAATAAAAATACTTTATAATTTAATAAGGATTATTATTTATTTACGACATATTATTTGACACTTTTACAGCGATTTCTTTAACCGATTTATAAATATCGTCCATGAATACGTTTTTAACTACATGCTGCACGCACAATTCGGCATCACAATTACATAGCGAATTTATTGTATCAGGAAAATTTTCCACATCATAAACTTCGATCCTGATCACTTTAGCACCACGCGTAAGTTTTTTTAAACAGGTGAATGCAGCTGTTGAACATCTCTTGAGCTGTTTGCTGCTGGGGCCCTCCAGATTCAGTGGTTTTTCGTATTTCTGTCCTACCACAGTATTCATAGGAATGAAGTTGAAGAGGTCGTTTTCGGAGTCCTTAAAATAAAAATACAGAATGCCATTAAAGTCGTGTTGTATTAGGTATACCTACAAATACAAGCATACGTTTGATTCGAAAACTCTGATTTCAAAGACGTATTATGTATTTTTGATCCGGTACAATAATCAATCAATTATACGTATTAAATTTGGATTAAAATTAACTAGGTAATATTTTAATTGTTAAAATACTTTTAAACAAAATATTAACACTTACCGACATTACGCAATGATACCCTTTTCAGTCACGACTCAGAACTCAGCAGAAGCAGAAAATTGAATGATTGATTTTAATATATTTTTTCAATTTATATATAATTTCATTTTAATCTATAGAGTTCAAAGTCGCACATTTTTGTTAGATGTAGATATCAAGGACAAAAATGGTATGATGAAATTGAAACCTCAAGATATCGTTATTGTTTACTATAAATATAATATTGATAAAATAAACACTACTGTACGTTTGTTCATTGTAATTTTTCCATACATTTTATTAAGAAAATTCGGCAAGCAAAACCATCGCATGTAAGTAGTATGTCTAATTTGCAACGTATGTTCTAATTCTATTTAAGGAGATGGATCAAAACAAAATCGCAATATCGACATAGTACTATTATTACGCCTGGTTTTGCCTGATATTATTATCTTATTCTTCAAAATTATAACTTTTAAATCACCAATAGAAAGGTAATGTTGACCGGTAATGTCACCGTATTTTGCTTGACACACTCGGGTAACTCTTTTACTGTGGTGTATTAGTATAGAATAAATTAATAATAATGTAATGTTGTAATAAAATAAATATAATATAAACGAAGTCGCGGTATTCAACTAGTATGTAAGACTTGGACTGTAGTTACTATACCTAGTCAAATATTAATGTATACTTTAGATACCATAATAATAAGGTTGAGATTTGTAGATTGGGTTATGATTGCAAAGCATTTGTCCCATGAAGAATTCCTGAGTCAGGATTTTAGGTTCACGCGTGCATTACTTATATGGAAAAACCTCACGTGGATCCCGGCTATTTAAATATTGGACAGTGAATTAGGAGCATCACTTCAGATACCAGGAGCTCCAGATTAACATCAAGTACTTACGAAGAATCAACCTGCAATAAGGAAAATGTAAGTAGTTCTTTAATAACATTACATTAACTTATTTTTACCATCGCAGTAGTATTTTTATGTAGTGTCAGTAGTTACAGCAATAGCTAAGCACCAAGGGGTTCGATTCCCCGAATCGAGCAATGAGTTATTCCTAACAGCAATCAATCTGCTCTTCTATTTATGTTGTACATGGCAGTTAATCTAGCGCGATATAGTATTGTGGTTTAATAGAGTATTTCGGTGATGGCTATAAAAAGATGTATTTATCTTTAGATTATTTTTTGATAGATATACCTACAGTAATAAAATAATAATAATTAATTAGAGTAGTGTACTTACCTGTACCTGATATGTCAAAGTGGGATGTGCGCTTGAATAGTTATTTGATTGTATTCATATTTATTTGTTTCACTCCATTTCAGGTCGCACGAAAACGCTGAGACCCTTTTTCCCTCCGACGTCGAGGAGGAACCTCAGGTTCCAAAAAAGAAGACCGACGGGCGAAAAAGGAAACACGCATCAACTCGCACGACGGAGCCGGTACGAGGGTCGTGGTCGTCAGCATCGAGAGCAAGTCCGATACCAGGGCCGTCCACATCCGCGACGTCTGCCGTGCCGTCGCCCCGTCCATCAGCTTCAAAGAAGCCGTTTATCAAACCGATCGCTCCAAGGAAGAGCACGGTGTACGATCTGTTTGGAACCGATAGCGAGGACGACGAGAAAGAGGTCCCTGCAGTTACTGGTAAAACGCCGTTAGCTTCATATTTAACACGACGCCTTGCAAACGGTTATTCGCGTCAAACCCACGAAAACAAGCCGGGATCGCACTATATTGATTTGAAAATATACCGTTGCGATGAAATAGAGAAAGTTCCCCCAATGAATAGGTGGCGCCAAGCAATTGTCACGCTTAAAAATCAAACCTTTGACAATACAGATGCTTGGCAACATTTGTCTAATTTTATTATAGCTACTCGAAAAGAGTATGCTAAGTACCCACCAACATTTGTAAGTAACTATTATTGAAATAGTACTTAATTAAAAAAGTAGCTACTAATCCTAGTATAACTACATACCTATTCACTTATGCAGTTATTTTTGTATTACTCTCTTCTAATAATTAGATATTTTTTTTTTTTTTTTGTAATTTACAAATTAATAAGAATTAATACTTAGATCTAAGATGTAAATCTATTATAATGTAATAGCAACCTTAGACGGTTCTTATTTATGCATATAAATAAATCATGTAATCAGTTAAAGAATATACATAAAATTAGATTGAATGTTCATTGTTTGTTTTTTCTTTCTTTCTTACAGTTGCACCTAGCCCCGGATTCAGAACAAATAACAACGGTAAAATATTAATATGTCAAAAATGTCACATTGAAATACCTAAAATTGAATATCAGTATCATTTGAGAACGAATTTGCATAAATCTAATTGCATACTAAAAACTGAAATTGAAAATATCGATATAATAGCCACGGCTTTTAAAAAGAGAATAATAAGTTACAGACTGAATCCATCAATGGAATACCTAATACCTGAGGAATTCCTAATGGATAATCGGCACAAGGTCATAAGACTAATTAACGATTGTTTGATAACACATAACTGTGTTAAATTAAACTTTGAGCTTTTTGCTTACTTCACTCTTCCAAAATCTGATGAGCAACAGCTTAAATCATTTAACACAAAATATGAAATTGTTTATAATAATAATACAGATATAAATGATTTATATTTGAAAACAATAAATACATTTGACAGAAAGCTCTCAGAGTTCCAACATCGAGAATCTGGTTGGTCTTGTTTCTTTATAAGTCATCTAGAAATTAACATTAACAAATACTCTCCTTTGAAAGGTGGCACCTATATAGATTTGCCGCAAGTAATAAAAAAAACTAGAAGTTGTTTGAATATTAAAAACAGCGATAACAACTGCTTTTTATGGAGTATTGTCGCAGCATTATATCCCACCCAAATGAATGTTTGCAGAACTAGTTCATATCCACATTTTTCATAAGTTTTAAATATAGATGGTCTATCATTTCCCCCATCATGTAAAGATATTAAAATATTTGAAAATTTAAATCCCGACTTAAGTATTAATATATATGGATTAGATAATAAAAACATGGTCACTGGTCCTTTATATGTGACAAGTTTAAGAAAAAACCAGCATGTCAATTTATTGTACTTTGAACAGAAAGGTAACGGGCATTATTGCTTAATTAAAAATCTATTGAGATTGATCAAACGTCAAATAACTAAACATAAAGGTAAAATGTACCTATGTGAGACATGCTTACAAGTTTTCACGAGTGAAACGAAATATAGTGCCCATAATAAGTGTCCGAATATTATGACAATGTTACCTGAAAAGAATAGTATTCTTCAATTTAAGAACTTCGAAAGAAAACAAAAAATTAATTTCGTTATATACGCTGATTTTGAAAGTCTTTTATTAAACTGCAACATAAAAGTAACTGAAAATACTCGTACCTATAAGGTTCACGAACCTTCATGTTTTGGTTACTATATTTGTTGTTCACACAACACGGATCTGAATAAATATATTACATATAGAGGAGCTGATTGTGTAGAAGTATTTATAAAATATTTAATAAGAGATTTGGAGTACATTTATAGTATCTTATTAAATAAAATACCTATGGCACCTTTAACTAAGGACCAAAATAACGATTATAAAAAAGCCACCACATGTCATATCTGTAATTATTTGCTCTTTGATGATAAAGTAATGGATCATGATCACATTACATCCCAATACCGGGGCGCAGCACACTCTCATTGTAATTTAATGTTAAGAGTTTGCCCTTTCGTGCCTGTTATTTTTCATAACTTATCCGGCTATGACTCTCACCTATTTATAAAAGAATTATCGAAATATGAAGGTGCTTTTAAAATTATTCCGAAAACCAAAGAAAGGTATATGTCATTCACAAAAGTACTCCATACTAAGAATGCATTAAAATCAAGGGCTATTCAAGTTAAGTTCATAGATTCTTATCAATTTCTTAATTCAAGTTTAAGCACATTAGTAAATAATTTGGATGAACCCGATTTTGTTAATTCATCAAAAGAATATCCAGATATTAGTTATAATCAGTTAAAGTTGCTACGAAAAAAAGGAATTTATCCTTATGATTATATGAATGCATACTCAAAATATAACGAGACTCAACTTCCATCGAAAGTTTGTTTCTATAACAGTTTGAATTGTCAAAATATTAGCGATGATGAATACGTACACGCACAATCTATTTGGCAGTCATTTAATATTAAATCACTTGGAGAATATACAGATTTATATTTAAAGACCGACGTATTACTTCTTTCTGACGTATTCGAAAAATTTAGACAGACTTGTCTGGATCATTATCAACTTGATCCAGCGTATTACATTACTGCACCTAGTTTAAGCTGGGATGCAATGCTACTGTACACAGGCGTTAAATTAGAATTAATTCATAGTTTAGAAGTGTATGAATTTTTGGAAAAAGGAATACGTGGAGGCTTAGCACAATGTTCTCTTCGTCATGCTCAAGCTAATAATAAATATTTACCAAATTATGATGCTTCTCAAAAATCAACTTATTTGATTTATCTTGACTGTAACAATTTATATGGTTACGCAATGACAAAGAAAATGCCTATTTCAGATTTCCGTTTTTTGACAATCGATGAGATGAAAACAATAAATGTGTTATCAATATCAGATGATTCTGAATATGGATATATTTTAGAAGTTGATTTAATATATCCTGAGAGTTTACATAATACGCATAGTGATTTACCTTTTGCGCCCGAGAGGTTTACACCTCCTGGAGGCAAAACACCTAAATTAATTGCAAATTTATATGACAAATTCAACTATGTAATACATTACGTTCATTTAAAGGCGTGTTTAATGAATGGACTAATTTTGAAAAAAATTCACCGTATTTTAACTTTTAGACAAGAAAATTATTTAAAAAAATATATTGACTTGAATACTACATTGCGTCAAGCTTCAACAACCGTATTTGAGAAAGACTTTTTCAAACTCCTTAATAATGCTATATTTGGGAAAACGATTGAAAATAGACGCAAGCAGGTTAACGTCAAATTAGTTACCATGTGGGATGATTACAATAATAAAACTAACAAGCTCCACGGTGCAGAAAAATTAATTGCAAAACCAAATCTGAAAAGTATTGCGATTTTTTCTGAAAATTTTGTTGCTATTCAATTAACTCCTGAAAAAATTATTTTAGATCGCCCTATCTACATTGGGTTTACAGTTCTAGAATTTGCAAAGGAACATTTGTATAAATTTCACTACAACTTTATTAAAAATAAATATAAAACTCGCGCAAGACTGTGTTATACAGACACCGACAGCCTTCTTTATTTTATAAATACAGAGGATTTTTATGAAGACATAAAAAATGATGTCGCAAAATTTGATACAAGTAATTTCCAGACTGATAATTGTTACAGCATGCCAAGAGTAAATACTAAAATTCCAGGACTATTTAAAGATGAACTCGGGGGTGACATCATAAACGAATTTGTAGGATTGAGAGCTAAACTATATTGTATAATCACTTCAAAAGCTCGCATCACAAAAGCAAAAGGAATATCTAAAGCTGTTACTAATCGATTAAAATTATCGCATTACAGTAAAGCTTTAACAAATAATGTCAATTTCAAATGTAAAATGAATATAATTAAATCACTCAAGCATGTACTGTACTCTCAAGAAATTCATAAAGTAGTATTAAATAGAAATGATGATAAGAGACAAATACTCACGAACCTAATTGAAACTTTACCTTGGGGTCACTGTGAAAGTTTATTTTGAGAACTAATTTATAAATATAAAATATTTATGAATAAATTGTAATGTGATTATAATCTTAGTTTATAATTAGTATAAGTATAGCATACATTATTAATTTAGTTAGTGCTAGTGCTGATTTTCGTATTTAAACATGTAATTATCTGAATAAAACATTTATAACTGATACATGATTTTTTATTCTTGCTAAGGCCTTTCAGTGTTCTTAATTTTATTAATCTATAAGATCACTAGTCACGAACATAAATACCATACTAGCTTATTATACTTAGGCTTTATATATCTATGTATGGGTAAAATTGTATTAATAGTCAAAATGAAGTTGATCAAACAACACACATCACTTAATGTTAATCATATAAATCTTGGTGACTCTGATAACCATATTAGGCATAGCATTCTGTTACCAAATACGATTCGTTGTATTATATGTGGTCCCTCGAATTGTGGAAAAACAAATGTAGTGCTTAGTTTATTGTTACATGAGAATGGTCTAAAATTTCTAAATCTTTATCTGTACTCAAAAACTAACTTTCAACCAAAATACAGGTTCTTACGAGAAGTTATAAAGAGAGTGCATCAGGTTAAGTTTCATGAATTTAATGATAATAAAGAAGTCATAGCCCCGGATGAAGCACTAACCCATTCTGTATTTATTTTCGATGATGTGGCATGTGAAAATCAAATAAACATTCGTAATTACTTCTCTATGGGTAGACATAAACAAATCGATTGTTTTTATTTATGTCAAACATACTCTAAAATTCCGAAACAGTTGCTGCGTGATAATGCAAACTTTCTGATAATATTTAAACAAGACGATGTAAACTTGAAACATATTTATGAAGAGCATGTTAGTTCTGATATGTCCTGGAAACAGTTCAAGAATATTTGTAATACAGTTTGGAGAGAGTCATATAACTTTGTTACTATTTCCAAAGACTCCTCATTAAACAATGGAAGGTACAGACAGAATTTAGATAGTTTTTTTAAATTTTGAGCGAAAATGTGTAATTATATAAATCAATAACATATTAATCTAAGTTAGTATTATATTTTCTTTGGCTGAGTACACTTGTTTAAAACATGGAAAAGAATATCAAAGTAGAATTAGTGAAGTCTGTAGACTCCATAAAGAATAAAATAAAACAAATGAAGAACCAGGAACATTCTATGAACTTGTCACTTGAAAAAGTGCTAAAAACCGTCACAGATCCCCTTAAAGCACTAGTCGATTCGAATATATCAATGGAAAAAATAAAGCACTTACAAAATACAACACTCCAAAATTCTGATGATATTGAATTGGATGACATTAATACTAGTTCATCTACAAAGTTTGAAGACTGCTACGATCCAAAACTGAATTCTGCACAAGTGCTTAAAAAGTCTCATACAAAAGAAATACCCGATGATTTCGAGATTTCGCTAGAGGGTCGTGATATCCATGATATTTATGATGGTGTAAATATACCGTTTGGAATAAGAAGTGTAAACAAAACATTGCTAATGGGTAATTCAGTAGTCTCATTTTCTAAAATCGAGAGTTTGAATGACAACAGTGCCATTTTAATTAAAATCGATGAAAAATCCTATAATTTAACCCCTGGCTTGAAAGAACTTTTACTTCGAAGAAAACCTCATTTAAAATTAATATCGACCAAAGATAGACTTGTCTATAAGGACATGCTGAATTATACAAATGCTCATAAGAGAGATTTTAATCCTGATGGACAAATAAGAGGCGATAAGGGAATAAAATATCGTGAAGTAATCAAACCATTATTTTCCGAATCGTTAAATGAAAATGTTCACACTGGAGGAAGCTTACCAACCCTAAAGAAATACAAAAATAACACTGACTTGGTATATTGGGATGACCCTAACGAACTGGTTGAGAGATTGAAACTATTAGTTGCTTCCAGAGATGCTGGCAACACCAACCATGATAATGAAATTTTATCGATACTTGAAGAATTGAAAGAAGCTGGCATAATTAAAGAATAAATACTCATCATGATAAAATTTTCATTCAGTATTATAGACGGAGTCCAAACAAATGTACTGAATTGTGAACATGAGCAAAACCGACGTGGTAAACGAAATTCATAAAAATGCGAGGGTGAACTTTCCACGAAGATTTGTTATTATGAAAGATATAGATGACCTGTGGCAAGCAGACTTAATTGATATGCAATCAATTTCAAAGCAAAATAAAAATTACAGATTTATTCTTGCTATTATTGACACATTCTCGAAATATGCTTGGACTTTTCCTCTAAAAAGTAAAACCAAAGATGATGTATGTAACTCTTTTAAGAAATTATTGGATAAAGGACGTGTTCCTAAAAATCTGCAAACGGATAATGGAACAGAATTTTACAATAATCAATTTCAAAAGCTTATGAAAACTTATCACATTAATCATTATTCAACCTTCTCAACCAAAAAGGCATCAATAGTTGAGCGATTTATCAGGACATTGAAATCGAAAGTCTATAAGGAATTTAGTTTAAGAGGCAGCTACAATTGGATAGATAACACGCTTAATAATGTTATTTACAAATACAATCACACTTATCATCGGACAATTGATGAAGTCCCCGCTAATGTGGATAACATTAATAAAAAACATATATTAGAAAGGTATTCAAGATTGGTAAAAAATCATAATATTAGAAGCAAATATAAAATTGGTGATTATGTGCGTATCAGTAAGTACAAAGGAACATTTGAAAAGGGTTACACTCCCAACTGGTCTACAGAAATATTTAAAATTCGAATGATACAAAATACAACTCCTATCACCTACTTAATAGAAGATACAATCAGAGGTCAGCCTATTTTAGGTGCATTTTATGGGCAAGAGCTTCAAAAAACAAAACATCCCAATGTGTATCTAGTGGAGAAAGTTCTTAGAAGAAAAGGTAACAGGGTTTTAGTAAAATGGTTAGGTTTGTCTTCAGCTGAAAATAGTTGGATTGATAAATCAAATATATTATCATAAATAATAAAACATTAACTAACAAAAATTTAAATTATAACTATTTAATAAAGTGTTCAATCCAGATTAATCAGTCTTATAATGTGTATTGGAGAGAGTAGTCTTCTCAATTGGATTATAAATCACCTACCTTTTGAATTACACTTACCAGGATACAATTATTGTGGTCCTGGTACAAAATTAATTAAAAGGCTTACACAAGGAGATAACGGAATTAATAAATTAGACGAATATTGCAAAGATCACGACATTGCCTATCATAAATCATCAAACTTAAAGGATCGACACGAAGCTGATTTAATTTTGTTAAATATGGCTAAAGAACGAGCAGTTGCTTCGGATGCGAGTGTAGGTGAAAAATTTGCAGCACGCTTGGTAAGCCGGGCTATGTCGACAAAAATTAAAACTGGTTCTGGTCTGAAAAGTAGTAGCAGTTGTAGTACAAAGTTTTGTCGAAAAGTTACACCTGGAAAAGGGTTAAAAAGTAAATTAAAAAATGTTATTTGTAAAACCAAGAGACAAATGAAAAAATTTAAAACAAAAAGTAAAAAAATGGCTATAGAATTGGCTATTGCCGCAGCCAGAGAATTAGCTGATGATTCATCTATTAAACTTCCTCGTGTTATTCCTATACCAAAAACTGGTGGAGTATTGCCGTTAATTCCTATTTTTGCGGGATTATCAGCGGCAGGGGCTTTAGCAGGTGGTGCAGCTGGTATTGCTAAAACCATTAACGAATTCAAGATGGCAAAAAAATTGTTTTATGAATCGAAGAGACACAATGAAAAAATGGAAGCGCTTTGCATTGGGAAAGGATTACACCTTAAACCTCATAAAGATGGGCTTGGAATTTTTGTATCGAAAGAAAAAAACTAAAATATCGGCTACCCAAACGAGCATTAACTAACTTTGACGTTTTGAAATATGGAAATAGTATCCCTTATTTTAGAGGTGTATTTATGAGAGATCAGCTCCCTAAATGCCCTTGTATCAAAGAATGCGGAGTTATTAATTTAGATAGTTCTAAAAACCCTGGTTCTCATTGGGTAGCCTATGCAAAATGTAATGATTATATTGAGTATTTCGACAGTTACGGAAATCTTAAACCTCCCAAGGAATTTATAAAATACGTAGGGCCTAAAGTCCGATATAATTATGAAAATATACAACGTGATCACCCCTTTAATTGTGGACATCTATGTTTGGATTTCTTAAAGAGTTTTTGGTGTAGTCAAGGAATAAAATGAGCATGATCTTCTTTATGACTTCAGTATGAAAGCATGTCTACTACGGTTACCATCTCTGGAAATAAATCTGAATTGGTTTCGTATTTTCAACCACCTCTACATTTATCTGATCAATACGAGTGCGGTTTGCTATACTTTTCAGTATTAAATTCTAGACCAAATGTGACCATCAATAATAGCAATCTGTCTGTAATCAGAATCGAGTGTGATCTTGTTCACGGTTCATACTATAACGGATTACCAGCTCATTTTATTCACGAATTTGTATCAGATACTGCTCCAGGTCACCGGTACATAGAAATACCGCAAAACGTTGTTTACTTTCCCGTAAACAAAAATCTAATTTCATCTATATCTGTTAAGATTGTAGATCAACTTGGTAACTGTATTAACTTTGGTGAAGAAGATATTCAATTACGCCTTCATTTAAGAAAAACAAAATGATAGTATATTATAAAAACACTCCAGTGAAAATCAAACGTCTTATTCCATCTACGACCATTAAGGTGCATAGACGTAAGAAAAAAGTGAAGAAATTGAGTGAAGAAAATAAAGATTTTCTTAAAGCTCTAGGTTTTAAAGTATGAATATACTACAAATTACTGAATTACCCCACTTCGATAGCTCGATTGAAAGCTATGAAGTCCACTCATACAATCCCTACACTAACAGCTTTAGAGAAAACGATGAAATCAGAATCCCCATACACCAACAAGACATATACGTGTTACCGTCAGCCAGTTCAATTTACGTCGAGGGCCAAGCAAAGTTCTTCGACAAAGATGGAAAACCGATTAAGAAAAATATTACGTTCAGTAACAACCCTGTTATGTTTTTTGTTTCAAGATATCAGATACGAAATAAATGGAATTGAAATAGATCGCATTAAAAATTCTGGAATAACGTCGACAATAAAGTCATACGTTTCAATGAATGATGGAGAAAATAAAGTTGCTGCTTTGTGGGGTTGGAACATACATGGACTCAAAAGTTATGGTCATTTTAGTGCTATTGTACCTCTTAATAAGATTTTAGGATTTGCGGAGGATTACAATAAAATTGTGATAAATTGTAAACATGAACTTATTCTGAATAGAAGTAACTCTATCTTAAACAGTATCATACCGACTGATGATATTGCGCATTTTCAAATAGACATACAAAGATTGCAATGGCGTGTACCACATATAAAAGTCTCAGACCGCGAACGACTGACACTACTAAAACACTTGGAAAGAGATAAACCTATTCAGATAGCGTTCCGAAATTGGGATTTATATGAGTATCCTTTGCTCCCTAAAACTACAAAACATTCTTGGTCAGTTAAGACTGCATCGCAATTAGAGAAACCTCGATATGTAATTTTTTGCTTGCAAACCAACAGAAAAAATAATAAAACGAAAGACAGTTCTCTGTTTGACCACTGTGAGGTTACCAACGTAACACTATTTTTGAATTCTCAGTATTACCCTTACGAGCCTCTAAACTTAAATTTTTCGGAGAACAAATACAATATATTATATGAAATGTATGTGAAATTTCGTCAGTCGTATTACAACTGTCCTGCAGACCCCTTGCTTGATTTGGTCGGTTTCAAGGAGAAGGCTCCTCTCTTTATCATAGACTGTTCAAGACAAAACGATAGTTTGAAAACAGGCCCTGTAGATGTCCGGCTAGAAATTGAATGTTCAGCGGCAATACCAGATAACACAACTGGATATTGTTTAATTATTAACGATCGAGTTGTGGAATATAAACCTTTGAGTAACATAGTGCGCAGGTTATCATGACCGTCATTGTAGATGTTCAAGGTTTTAAAACAGAAAGAAATGAATTTATTATTAAAGAAATTGCTGTATTATGGAATAAAAAAATTCAGGTGTTTTTAATTAAGCCACCATTTCCATTTTACGATTTGACGAAACTAGAGAAACGGCAAGTCAGTTGGATTGAACGTAATAGAAAGATATACTGGAGAGATGGATTTGTGCCTTACTCAAATCATCAGAATTTGATTGTAGATATTTTAAGAGATAAAAGTGTTTACACCAAAGGTTTAGAAAAAGTGTTGTGGTTAAAAAATATTTCGAATAATAATAATATCAAAAATTTAGAAGATGAAGGTTGTCCTAATTTATTAAGCTTGTATAATAAATATGAACATTCTCATGATATGTTGAGTTGTATTTATCATGATGAAATATGTGCTTTAAAAAATGTAATATGTATAAATAAATGGTGTATAGATAATAAACTTTTGAAATAAATATTTTCTTGTTTAATTTTTCACAGTTGGTGACAGTTTCCTATCCCTTCCAATACCATCCAATGTTAATCATTATAAGTTGCTAGTAACAGCTGTGCGATGTCATTATACATTTATAATTACCTGGATCAAGAACTAGTAAGTGAGTAAATAGAACATGTGTCAAAATAAATACAATCCTCGGTATGACATGTATAATGCATTTAAAATGCGTGAATTTTCATTTAATTACTATTGGGCAATGGCTGTTTCAAGGAGAAGATTGGTAATGGAAATGGCTGACGCTGGATTTTTTTATTGTGGAAATGGTGTAAATGATAAAGCAGCATGTTTCTCATGTGGAGGAGTTATAGAAGATTGGGAGATTTACAATGATCCTTGGATGCAACATACTATACAATTTCCTCAATGTTATTATGTGAACGCTGTGAAAGGAACGGATTATGTTGACAAATCAAAACGTCTATTTTTAAAAGAAACAAAAATATAAAATTATTCTAAAGTGGAGGAGGATAGATTGATTGTTTGCTGAATAAGCTTCTAAATGAAATTAGCTATGGAGCCTAACTATAAATTACTTACAGTCATTTTATGCGACATTCGATTCCTGCAATTGCACCTAAAAGGTTGGATCATAAACTGAACTTAACAATTTAAAAAATAAATTATATTAGCTACAATGAAAACAGATTCAGTGAAATGTACTTCTGAAGGCATTTGTAAAATTATTATTCAGAACGTTAATGGTGAAGCTATATTTGTCCGCGATATGCAGCCTGCTCATAAAAACTCGAGCGTAGATTCATCAAAACCTCAGGTCAGAGATACATCGCAAGAAGATTTATTCTATCAAAACATGCATGATGCATTACATTCGGGAAACATTCAAGAACTTGTCTTTAAAAGTGGTAATAGAGAGCTAAAATTCTCCCGAGTTAACGATATGCCATGGATTGGTTATGAAAAATTGAAAGCGGGTTCAACAAAGTGTCGGCAAACCGGCACATCACCAACGAGGAACATAACGCGTGATTTAGTAATACCTGATTCAGAAAACATTCTATGCTACCAGATTCTACCGGAAGGAGAAATTCCTATTATTTAAATCAGTTTGAAATAAATTTCATTTCCAATCAGATGAAAAGTGATAACTCAGGTCGAATAGATACAGAGTTGGGGGAGACCCATTTACAGATCTTCTTTACTATTTGAATAGATTTGTATGATTCAGATTCAAATTTACCCTCACCATACTACACGTATAAACTGAATGAATGAAATGATAAGTGAGTGAAAATTGCGGGTTTCCAGATCTTCTCTGATCTGGAAACCCCAATTTTTACCTACTAACAACTTATGTAAAAGACGTTATTGCCTTTAAATGTGGGTAGGCCTCTGGTGTGGGACACAATCTGTGTCGACACCCTTGCGCCATCTCATGTTCCAAGCACGGCTCAAAACGCTCGGGTCATGGGGCCCGAGAGCGCGTCTCCAATATAGAAAATAACAGATAATGACACACATAATGTTCCTAACAAACATATTCAAACATCCGTCATCTCCCATACCAGCCAGTCTGACTAACGCTTGCAAACCACACTTAACACTCCTCCTCATGTGTTTCCCTCTGACTCACTCTTGCACACCCATCTCCTTACGACAAAAACTCATTCTTACTCTTAGGCACAGGTTTTGTCATAATGTCAGCGACCATCACATTTGTTGAGAGATAATTATTTCAATTTAATAATCTCCTTCTTTATGGCCTCTGTAACAAAATGATATCGTAAATCGATATCCTTAGTCTGCTGATGGTGCACTGGGTTTTGTGCTATGGCCATTGCTGACTGACTATCCGTGTAAACTGTGATAGCCTTTTCTTGTGTGTCCACCAGTTCCCCACGAACCTTCTCAAAAATATGGCATCTTTAGTAGCTTCCTATAAGCTCACATATTCAGCCTCTGCTGTTGAAATGGCTATGCTTCTCTGCTTAGCACTCTGCCATGACACTGCTCCTCCTGCCAATGTGAAAACATTTCCGGAATAAGACTTTCTGTCTATTATATTCCCTCCATGATCAGCATCAGAGAAACCTTGTATCTCTGTACTACAGGCATCATTTGAGTACATGAGTCCCATGAATTTATCCCAAAAACAAACTTAACATTGTAGTTGAAAAACATGCTCTCCCATACATCGATATACGTTACGGTCAATTCTCCAACTTTAAATTTAAGTTGGTCGACTATTACTCGTTATCTTGTGAAGCCTACTTAGCTGTGATAGTTTTTCTTTTAATTTCGTTATACAGGGTGATTGGAAGATGGGTGCAAAGCTTTAAGGTGAAGATAGTATAGACAATTTAGAACCATTTAAGCCATGGTTGTCTTAGACGAAGTCTTACCAAATATTTTTAACCAAATTTTTAAGTTTTTTTTCGGAAATTCTCAAAATTTTATGTAAACTGCATAATTATGGCCAAATTGAATGATAAATGAATTATTTTTTTATTTATTTAATTAAACTAATGTGTAAGCAACCAAGCAAAACATGTTTTAGGCTTCTGTGTCATTAGACATTTTTTTTACAGATATTTAAAGCTCAGAAAAAATAAAAAATTTGTACAATACGTCTTTTAAACCTTATTTTAAAAAAAAAACGGAGGGTGCTTTTTTTGTTCAAACCTTTTTGAAGACAAGCTTGATAATCGCTCTTTCTTTTGAGGTATCATTTATGCGGATATCTTACAAATTATTGAAATTAGGACCTACAAACCAATTCGAGGGAGAAATTTTAAATTTTAGGCAGTCTAACAAAACACAAAATTTTTGCTTAAAAGAATACTTTATGTGCTCGAAATGATAACATTGTTCAATTCTAAGAATTTTTGGCACATGCAGGAACCAATTGAGGGGAACCCATTGAGGGGATTCTCTAAACAATGGCCACCGAGCGCGGTGAGACGGCATTTCCAGGTAGAACGCCCAATGAATAGCAAAAAGCGATAAGAGTTAGTTTTTACAGCAAAATCGTCTTAGTTACTGAGGCAACAAAGTCGTTTTTCTTTAGTCAGGGTCAGTCGGTCTGTGATGAAGCCGTTACATCTTTTACTTATTAGTCAAACTACTGCCCTTGTGAGTGGACGTTGTCGTGTTGATTCACAATTTACCGTGTTCAGTTGTAGCCCTTTGCGTTCCTGCACGTGTTGTTTGCGTTAGTTTTGAACTTTTTTGTTTCACCGTGTCCAGTCGTAGCCTCGCGCTCCTGCACGTGATGATTTTTGACTTAATTGTGTTGAGTTGACATTTAGTGCGCTCCTACGCCGTTTTTCTTAATTGTTAAGTGCCTATGGCTACTTTTTCCAATCAAGAATATGCGGATATCGTATTTATGTACGGTAGAGGAGACGGCAATGGATCTTTGGCGCGACGGATGTATCAAGAGCGCTATCCGAATCGCAGGATACCGAATGTCCGAGTGTTTTACAACACGTTTCGTCGTCTTGCCCAAGATGGGTTTCACCGCGTGGATCCTGGAGTCAACCCGGGCAGACACGAAACTGCCGTCGACGAAGACATTTTAGCAGCATTTCAAGCGGATCCTACTACCAGTACTAGAGCAGTAGCTCGAAATTTAAACATTTCTCAATGGAAGGTGTGGCATACAATGCACCAAAATGATAAACTAGTATCCGTTCCATGGCAGGAGTGTGCAAGGTCTAGTAGAGCAAGATCCTCAAAGAAGAATTCAGTTCTGCCGTTTCCTCCTCAACAGAGACATCGAAGATGCGTGGTTTCTGAAATCAATCTTGTGGACGGATGAAAGTAAATTTTCAAGGGAAGGTATTACAAACTTTCACAACATCCATGAATGGGCTGACGCAGACAACAATCCACATTTTAAGAAGCAGGTGTCATTTCAGATGAAATTCTCTGTGAATGTATGGGCTGGAATAATTGGCAGAACATTGATTGGGCCCCACTTTTTGCCTGATCCATTGAATGGCGAAAATTATTTGCAATTTCTGCAAATTGATTTACCACTGCTGGTAGAGGAATCAGGTGTCCCGATCTTCGAAAGAGACCGAACAGTCATCTTTCAGCAAGACGGCTGTCCAGCGCATTGGACTTTAAATGTAAGGGAACACCTCAACAATTGCTTTCCTGATAGCTGGATCGGCAGGGATGGACCCATCCCTTGGCCCGCTCGCTCCCCAGATCTGACCCCGTTGGACTTTTTCGTGTGGGGCCGGGCCAAGGAACTGGTGTATAACAACATAGAAATAAACACTAGAGAAGAATTGATACAAAGAATAAATTCAGCGTTTGAGACAATGAAGCAGGAGATGATATTGAAAATAACGACTACAGAAGTTAGAAGACGGGGCCGTGCTTATATTAGGAATCACGGCCGTCATTTTGAACATGAAAAATAAATAATTTTAATTCAAATGTTGTTTTAATTAGTCTGCCTAAAATAAAAAAATTCTACCTCAAATTGGTTTGTAGGCCCTAATTTCAATAATTTGTAAGATATCCGCATAAATGATACCTCAAAAGAAAGAGCGATTATCAAGCTTGTCTTCAAAAAGGTTTGAACAAAAAAAGCACCCTCCGTTTTTTTTTTAATAAGGTTTAAAAGACGTATTGTACAATTTTTTTATTTTTTCTGAGCTTTAAATGACTGTAAAAAAAATGTCTAATGACACAGAAGCCTAAAACATGTTTTGCTTGATTGCTTACACATTACTTTAATTAAATAAATAAAAAAATAATTCATTTATCATTCAATTTGGCCATAATTATGCAGTTTACATTAAATTTTGAGAATTTCCGAAAAAAAATTAAAAATTTGGTTAAAAATATTTGGTAAGACTTCGTCTAAGACAACCATGGCTTAAATGGTTCTAAATTGTCTGTACTATCTTCGCCTTAAAGCTTTGCACCCATCTTCCAATCACCCTGTATATTCCATCGCCATGAATTTTTTCACATATCCAAAACCAACCATTTAGCTGGCAGGGGGGGGGGGACACATGACTCTATCAAAAAATAGCACTTTAAAGCCTAATATTACGCAAACGGATCCCTTAATTGAAAAATGGTTCACACAAACCCATAATATTTTTGAACGGCCTATCCAACGATATCCCACACTATGGAATAGACGAGAAAAAAAAAATGTCATCCCCATTTCACGTGTAAGGGAGGTTATCCTAAAAAAAATGTTTTTCATGGTTTTATTTTACGACTTTTTTGGCATAATTAATATGTATACCCATGCCAAATTACAGCTTTCTAGGACTAAGCGTCTCTGAGCTAAGCTGGGGACAGACGGACGGACGGACAGACAGACAGACAGACTGACGGACATGGCAAAACTATAAGGGTTCCTTGTTTACTACGGAACCCTAAAAATGTTCGTGGTTGACCCAACTTCACTCTGAGCCTTCACACCAGTGGTATGTTAAGGAAAGCAAAAGTCAAAGTGAGAAGTGTCAAAGGGACAGGTGTCAAACTCTGAAATCTCGATTAGGAGTGGAACACGGGTAAAAAAAAAACTTCCTGTGGTACTACTGGATCGCTTGGTAGTTCTACGGGTTTTTTTTTACCCATGGCATTGAGATAGAAAATATGTCAATGACCCATGGTACTACTGGTAGTACCACGGGCAACAAACGACTTTTTGAGCTATCTCATGATATATTCGACTGTCTGTCACTGGCAACACTGGTTCTGTCCACTTCTGTCACTGTCACACAGATTCACAGTTTTCACACACAGTCTGTCTTACGACGACACTATTTGTTTACGTTGTGTGTGACTGGTCACTGGTTATATCTAAATAGTAGTAGTAGTCACAGAGTAGTAGTATTACGTATACTTTACTTTACTTCATATACTTTTTCTGTGGTCGTTGATAGCTACACAGATGTTGAGCAGTCAGAGTAGTGTCAAACCCATAGCACTAATTATTGGTGTCAAAGTACAGGAGATTCAGTATCAAGATTGTGAAGTAAGTTAATTGATAAAAGTTTTTACCTACTAGTCTAAACCTGCTTCTTGAACCTTGAATTTCCTTGTAAGGTAAAATAAACTTTAGGCAAGTAGATTGCATGGTAGAGTGGATTTCAAATAAAATTATTGAAGTAACTATTTATAATATCTACTAAGATATTGTTGAAGTTGGTATTATTTTATTTACTTTAAGGTTTATTAACTTCTCATTGTTTAACTACAACTAATACATGCTGTAATAATATAATTTTGATAAATGCATTACTTTTCAGGAAAATAATAAAATGTTACGAGGGATCAATAAAGTTGTAAGTACTGTTTATTTTTGTTTTGCTAGTAATAGTGGGTGGTGCATCTATCTATATAAATAAAAAGACAAGTCCTGACTGATTGACTGACTCATCAACGCCCAGCCCAAACCCATGAACCTAGAAAGCTGAAATTTTGTACAGAGGTTCTCTTTATAATGTAGAGGAATAAGAAAGGATTTTTCGAAATTCAACCCCTATGGGAGTTAAATAGGGCATGAAAGTTTGTATGAAAGTCCGTCAGTTTTGAAGTTAGGATCTTCAAATTTTGTATTTAGGCTGACAATTAAAAATTAGTTTATACATGTCTCAGTGTTTTAGATAATTCCACCCCCGAAGGGTTAAAAAGGGGGATAAAGTTGTGTATGGAAAGTCCTTAATTTACGAAGTAAAAATCACTACATTTATTATCTAGGTTTATGGTTGGAAGCTAATGCAATGATGTTGTTAGAATTTCAACCCTTAACGGGTGAAAAGGGGGACAAAATATGTTTTTTTTTTTAAATTAAAGTTGTTTATTTTTTAAGTTAAAATCACTAATATTTCGGCTTATTTGGTTGCAAACTTTAGCCATCTGCTAAGAAAGGATTTTTCGAAATTAGACCTTTAAATTAAGTGAGTGAAAAAGGGGGTTTGTTTGTATGAAAAATCTTATCTTATTCCTTAAGTTAATAAACCTGAAACTTGGCAGGAATACTAAAATAAGTAAATTATAAAGATTGTCATTTTTTGTTTTTTAAACTACCCTCAAAGGGGGATTTGGGGATATCAATGCGCGGTTCGATTAACTCGAAACTCAGTATTTATACTGAAAAACAAACCTAAAGACTAAAATTTATCGGGGTTTTTCGAAAATTTACCCCTAATGGAGTGAAAAGGGGTAGTCAATTTTACAAGGGAGGATTTTACTGTGTGATTTGATTAACTCCAAATTATGACGTATGCATTAGCTAAGAAGGGGTTTTTGGAATTTGACCTTTAAAGGGGTGAAAAGTGGGGATTTTGTTTTAATGAAAAATCTTATTCCTTGAGTTAATAAACCTGAAATTTGACTTTTTTTGTTTTTTAAACTCCCCCTATAGGAAAGGGCTTTTGATCTATAAACTTGAAATTTGGCCCGAATACTTATTTACCTAACATCACGCCTGCAATCCCCAAAGGGTAAGGAGAGATTTACATTCTATACATTGTAGGCAAACTCAAAGAATCGGTTTTTAATAACTGGATCTTTAATGGGGTAAAAGGGGATTTAGATTGTATGAAAAATCATATTTTTTGAGTTAATATACTTCAATCATAGCGAGAGTACGTTCGTAAATAACAAAGTTCGTCATAACGTTAGCGTTTTTCAAAACTACCCCTCTAAAGGATTTTAGGGAGTGTTACAGTTTGTATACAAGAATCTTAACGCGTGGTCCGATTAACTCGAAACTCAGTGCTTTTGACAGAAAAATAAGAATTACGAGTATAAGGGGATTTCGAGAATCGGAAAAAGAGGTATTTAAGTTTTCGGGAGAATTTTACTGCCAAATCTGTCAAATTTCTTCAATAGATTTCCAATTTTATCGCTACAGCTTAAGGTTCAAGGTTGATTGGGAAAATTTGACAGTTTCGGGTAGTTTGACCTGCTGGCGTCTGTACTTTGAATAACTCAAAAGTTGGTATAGATAAATTATTATTTAAGAACAAAAACGTAGAAAAAATAAACAGTACCATGGAGAGGACACGTATATTGAACAAGTATGTACAAAACGAAGTCGGTATTTATATGCTATCTATATCCCCCGTAAAGTTGTAAATCAAAGTGCACTCCTATCTGCTTACCACGCTTACGTTGGATCCACACTAAGATATGGGTATAATGTTTCGGGGGAATGCTGCTGAGAGAATCTGTTTTTTCCCCGACATCCACGCGGGCGAAGCCGCGGGCAAAAGCTAGTATTGAATAAGCATACTGTAAGATTATTTATAGTCACTGCAATCGATATAAGGACAGCGGATCACTAGGTAACGACGCAGCTGACGAACTTGCTACGAGAGCATCCAGAGCGTCAGTCTGTGGACCCGAACCTATCGTACCCATCCCCCTTCAACCAACTACGCAGGTGGCACAGGAGTTTATCCACACACAAGCGGAGAACTGGTGGACCTCGACACCAGGCTGCAGGCAAATCAGGGAAGCTATGCCATCCTTAGATGGCAGGCTAACCAGGTGGTTGCTACGCCTGGACAGGAACGGCCTGTGCGTGGTGACGGGGACCATCACGGGACACTACTCGCTAAACAAGCACTTCCACACAATTGGCATAACGGACAGCCGTCCGTGCAAGGCTTGCATGGAGGCTGAAGAAACCGTTGCGCACATGCTCTTCGAATGCACAGGCGTCACCCAGATCAGAATAGCAACCCTCAGGTCACCCAGATCCTTCACAGATACAGACCAGGAGACCTAGTCAGCTTCTGGAGGGAACTGGGCTGGTTGGAATAATCAACGTTGACCGCCATGGCCCACGCACAATGGTCCACATGAAGGACTAAGTGCGGAAACCAAACCCGCTAACATAGAACATAGAAGCGCGTTGTAAGTCCATAGGTTAAATGGTCTAAGGCCCCGTTTTATACTGTCCAACCCCATCATCCCCTTTAACCCAAACTTGTCCATATCGGGGTAAACATATAGGTAATATTGACTATTATAAACAATAAAAAATATTATTAACAACTATTGGCGTAGCAGGGTGGCCGCCCCCGTACACAAAATGATCATGCCTTATGAGTTATGCATGCTGGACGGCTGTCTAGCTGAACTCACCACAGTCATTTAATGAAAGATCATAAATGGTGCCTAATAATAAACATGAAGATGGGAATTTTTTATTGTAACAACAATCAAAAATTCGGGTCCGCTACGTGTCTTCAAAATATGATATGCCGAATAACGCAATGCCGAAAGTTTGCAATAACGAATAATATTTTGATTTGATCAGTAAGAGTCTGACAGACACCTCCGCCCGCCCTAGGGCGGAGGATATCCATGAGGATATTCCACCCCGTGAAAAAAAAAAGATGCCGCACAGCTAAATGGAGCCTCTCGGCGGTTTGTCCTCGGAATGAATTTGGACAAGACGAAAGTCATGTACAATTCGTACGTCTTGCCGAGTTCAATCCACATCGAAGGGTTGCTTCTCGAAGTTGCGAAGGAGTACGTTTACCTAGGCCAAGTTATCCAGCTCGGTAGGCACAACTTTGAGAGAGAAGCCGACAGAAGGAGTAAGTTGGATTGGAAAGCGTTTGGAAAACTTCGTCAAGTCTTCTCGTCGCCAATCCCGCAGTGTTTGAAGACTAAGGTCTTCAACCAGTGCGTCCTGCTCGTTATGACATACGGTGCCGAAACCTGGACACTGACAGTCTGGCTGTTCCACAAATTCAAGGTCGCTCAGCGCGCCATGGAGCGGGCTATGCTCGGAATTTCTTTGAATGGTAAGATCAGAAATGAAGTTATCCGGAAGAGAACTGGAGTTACCGACATAGTCTGCTAGTCGTCGAGCAGACTAGTCCTGGATTGGAGACCGCGTATCGGCAAGCGTATTGCGGATTTGTGGGACGCCCCCCAGCTAGATGGACCGACGATCTTAAAAAGGTGGCTGGGACAGACTGAATGCGGAAGGTGGAGGACAGGGTGTTGTGGCGCATCCTGGAAGAGGCTTTTTTTTTTTTTTTGGGTGGGAAATTATCAAATAACTTCTCCCGCTCTGGGCGGGGCGGGAGGGCGTGTCAGACTTTTACTGACTAAAACCCACCCGTATTCCTTTATTTGCCTGTGTGCCAGGGCCACGATATCCCTTTCGGACAAACTCGCAACCCTGGCAGGCATTGGCCCTAGCGGACCCCGTCAGTTGGTGCTGACAACTCTTTGAGGCGCGCGTGGAATACGACGCGCCGTCGACCCGGGCCTGGTCGTTATCGGATGGTGAGCTACCCATCGCTCACCGTCCGCAGGCCCACGCCTACGGTGGCCGGAAATCGGCTTGCGACTCCCGACGCCCGGGGCGTCTCCTGCGGTGACTAGGGGCGCGAGGGCGCGAACCTTGCCTCTCCCTCACGCGTTCCGCCTCCTCCTTCGCAAGCATTACTAATTCGCAGAAGGAGGTGACGGCCTCCCATGCACTCTCGCTCCGAACCATGGCCTGAACCAGGGCCGGACGCGAGAGATCGCCGCCGCCGATCGCCTCCGTGAGGACACGGCGGTGCTCCGCCCAAGCTGGGCAGACCTCCACCGTATGCTCCACCGTGTCCTCCGGGCGATCCACACAGTGGTGACACCCGGGCGTTTCCTCCCGCTTTATTAAATAGCGCTGTTAAACAGGAACCTCCCAAAACAACCATGTCCGGTGAGGACCTGTGTCAGGCGGAAGGTGAGGACGCCGTGGCGCCTCTCTAGCCACTCCTCAAAGAGGGGACTTATCGCCACAATTGTGGCGTGCCCAGCGCTGGGTTGCGACAATCGCACTCTCCATGCCGCCATAAGATCCCGCCGGAGCTCTGTCCGCTGTGCCGTGATTTCTCGCGGTAGCGGAGTTTAGAGAGAGAGAGAAAAGAGGCCTATGTCCAGCAGAGGACTGCAATAGGCTGAGTTGACTGATTGATTGATTGAAACCTCAAAAGATACATAATTATCATCATCATCATCGGCAGCTTTTTTCCACCCACTGCTGAGTATAGGCTTCCTCCCTTTTGTGCCATGCGTCCCGGGTCTGTGTGAGTCTCATTCAGGTCTTCCCTGCGATCTTCTGCAGTCAGTCCGCGTGTGCCCCGTTGGTCTGCCAATGCTCCTTCTACCATATTTCGGCAACCATTCTGTTAGGGCTCTGCTCCACCTGCTATCACCACGTCTAGCCAAGCATCCTGCCCACTTCGATTTCGGAGCCGCTACCCGTAGTCCGACGTCTTGAACCTTAGTCCTACGTCGGATCTCTGAGTTACGGACTCTGCCTTTCAATGATAGACCTAACACCTAGATATAGAATGATAGACCTAAAGCCAACAAAGCCCAACAAACACACAAAGCCCAACAAACACACAAAGCCCAACAAACACACAAAGCCCAACAAACACACAAAGCCCAAGTTGCAAAAAGGGCTATTTTTTGCAACTTGGGCTTTGTACACAGTCTCTTTACTGAGCGTTCATGTTTCTCGTCCATTAATGCATTGGAGATTGTATTTCCTTCAGCTCTCGTTGTGGGATGTTTCTTCACTACCGACAATGCCTACTGCGAAAAGCAAAAGAGTTTGAACTTAGTTTGAAATAAGTCAGAGTGTGGAAGGTAGACATTTCTAGGGTAGGCAAAGAACTTTATTTTTTTCTTTGTCTCCTCCCCCTAGCTACGCCCATGTTAACAACAAAAAAACATTTTTTTTGTAAAATTCTAACAAATATTTGTGACAGATGTCAAATGGGTTTACGGTTTTTATTCGTGCTTGCCTGACTCGAAAACCGCCAAACCTTAGTGCTGAACTGTGCCAAACAGCTTAGTAAAACTAATTATCTATGGCGTACTCTCCAGCCTTAAGGGGGATACACGGTAGGATTAATCTGTACGATCCGTCGCGTCAAACCGATCGAAACGACGAATCGATGGTGTATGTCAAAATCGTTAACGATTTACTTAATCGAAGACGATGTCGGAAATCGCAACAAAAACCCATGCAATCATGAATATCGTAACGATGAATCGACAGTGTATGGCTCTTTACGATCAACGATTCGATTTTGTTTCACTCTGGTGCCAGTCGCCTTACACATCGCACGCCTTGGCTAGCGCGTTATGTACTCGTTCGTACCTACCAACACGCGATGAGCGAAACAAACAAAATGGCTACATAGAGTAATGATGATTTGATTGAATTTATTGAATTATTCAGAGAGCAAGAGCCTTTATGGAAAACAAAACATAAATATTATCATAACAACGTAAAGAGGACAGCGTGTTATGAAGTACTTTTGGAAAAAATGAGAAATATAGACAATACTGCAGATTTAAATAAAGTAAAAAAGAAGATTAATAACTTAAGAACAGTCTTTCGGAAAGAATTGAAAAAACAGCTTGACTCTCTGGTGTCCGGAAGCAGTGCCGACGGGGGTTATACGCCTAAACTAAGTTATTTTAATAACTTAATGTTTTTAAAAGACCAGGAAATACCACACAGGGGAATGAGTTCCACAAGTTCAGTGAGTACAAGTTTTTATTAAAATTTCAACTTAAACTAAGCTATACCCTGTTCAAGATACCAAAAAATAAAATCTAAACAAACCATAAATAAGATTCTTTGGGTGTCGCTTTTATAACAATTAAAATGTACTGAACTAGAAATTAATATACAACACACTTCACATTTATGAAAAACATTGAATCTTTAATTTTTTACTCTAGTTTATAACAATATTCATATATATAAAATTTATATAAATACAAAAACAAAAAGTGTTTGTGAATTAGAGGTTAGTTTGTTTACATTTTAATTTTTGGTATCCTGAACAGGGTATAGGTATTTCTATTCTATATGTAATTGTTCTGCCACGGAACTGCACCGATTCCATTAAAATATTCTACGAATAAGTTCCTATTTTCAATTGCAGACTGAAAATCGGATCCTCTGCTCTCGAGACCAAACAAGTTACTTTGTAGACCATTTTGTATCTCTCCCTTTGTCATAGTCTTCTATATCAAAGCTATTTTGCGGCGTGTAGGTGTCTGGATTTTCGCGGCGTAAAAAGTTGTGTAGTGCACAACAAGCCATTACCACTGGAGCAATATTATCCAAATCCAAGTTAATTTCATTATTCAGTATTCCAAACCGTGCAACTAAAATTCCGAATACATTTTCAATTATCCGTCTTGCTCGGGATAAACGGTAATTGAAAATTCTTCTTGTTTCATTGAGCTGTGACTTATTAAATGGTTTTAAAAAATCATCCCTTAGAGCAAAAGCTTCGTATCCATGAAATACATAAGGAGGCGTTATTCCATTCACTGAACCTTGTTGTGGCAAACTCAGTGTACGGTTAATAAGTTTTTGATAAAAATCTGTATTTTTATTGCCCCACCGTCTGACACTCGGCCGTTTGTACCGAAGTGAAAATAAATCAACTCATAGTTAGCATTAGCAATTGCCAACAGAACCTGACTGTGGAAGTGTTTATAATTAAAAAAATATGAACCAGAACCAGGCGGCGGCTTTATGCTTATATATTCTTGCCATCAACAGCGCCAAGACAATTAGGAAAATTCCATCGCTTTTCAAAGTCAGCTCCAATTGCCTTCCATTCATTTTCATTCGAAGGTAACTGAAACGAAACAAATTTCTTTTATTACAGAATATTCCTGTGGAAGAACATGACTATGACAAGGAAAATTCTTCTGAGGTACTGTCGCCAAGTCGAAGTCAAGATGAAATTGCCGATAACTTGCCACCTCCACTCACACCTAATTCATTTAAACGGAAGAAATCTTCGCAGGGGTCAAATTCAACAATAGATTTAACTTCAAAATATAAACAACAAAATTATGTCTATTACACCTGATGATACATGTGACATATTCGGAAAAACTGTAGCTTCTAAATTAAAATCATTACCTAAAGATCAACGGATCTGGGCAGAAAAAAATATTAATGAAACCTTGTCAGAAGCAGAACTTGGAAACCTGAGTAGACAGTCCGTGACTAGAATTAACAATATTTTCAATAACACTTCCCCAAATTGGCAACCTCAAACTTCTCCATACTCTCAACCTCTCATTTCTCCTTACTCTCAACCTAACACTTCTCCATACTCGCAACCGCAGACATCTCCATATTCTCAGCCACAGACGTCTCTACACTCACAAGCTCAGGCCTCTACATACTCACAGACTTATTTATCTCAGAATATTCCTCCATCTCAACACCAAATACAGACACTACCACAAGAGCAGATTGTACAATTAAATATACCTGATAATCAGTCCTCCCAACCTCAAACTCAACCTTTACTCCTTGCCAGACAGATGCCATCGCGAGAACAGTTATCAAGTGAAAAAGAACAAAATGACTTTTTTTGAAAACTTTCAATCAAGAAAATAAATGATTCTAATTATATTAATGATATATCTTTTATTGCAGTACATACCTTACAATAGTCATGACATGCTGTCTAAATGGCGGCGCAGGTTTCTGGAATGATTTTTCCCAATAACTGTGGTGAAATTATCGATGAGTACTTTAAATCTTCATAAGATCGTCCAGTAGCTAGAAAACGCAAAGTTGCACTTAGAAGCTCGTGATTACTGACAGCTTGTCTCATGTTTGTATTGTTCTTTTGTATTTTAGGCGATACTAGTTTCAATAATTTTAGGTACGTGAGTTCCGTTATTCTCATATAATTGTGCCAGTCTTCTGGATGGAACCTTAATTCCTTTAAAAGATTTACATGCGAATACTGATTTCGCTATAATAGCCATTTCTTAACCCACATTCTTCTAGGCTTTCTTTTTTTCTTTTGAATCCGAATCAACGCTACCGCCACATAGGTAAGGAAAAGAAGTTCATTTTCCATTTTATGGGGCACGTATTTAATTATTTGAACACGTCTATATCCTTCAGCTTCAAACAAGTAAATGATCGATCGTTACGACCAGTCGTTTCGTGTATGAGCGACATTTTTGATGCGATCAATCGTCACGATTTTCATCATATCGATCGTATAGACGAATCGTACCGTATATGGGGCCCTCTGCAGCAGTGTCCAGCATTAGAGCGGGAATGCTAATTAAAAAGCAAGAGTGTTCAATGATATAGTTATCTGTGGTTCAATGCTCTGCATTGTGAACCTAAAAGCGATGCAATAGGGGCCGCTTGTCGAGTAAGTGCAGTGTCGAAATATGATGGTATGTTCTATGTTAGCGGGTTTGGTTTCCGCACTTAAGTCCTTCATGTGGACCATTGTGCGTGGGCTGATGTATTTATATTTTGTAATTTCAAGTGTTATTTATTAAAAGATGTGAGTTAAAAATGGATATCTTATCTTAAAATTTCAGTTTGGACATAAGGGGTATTTCTTAGAGCCTTACGTCACGTCCATGCAATTATCCTGCAATTATACCACTGCAAATCCGCAAAGAAATGTCCAGCAGCTGCCAAGATTACCGGTACCAAAACTAAACGATACTTTAACGAGGTACCTTCTCACTGTCCGACCAGTTCTAAATGATGAAGAGTTCGCGAGGACTACAGCCCTCGTAAAAGACTTCGAGAGAGGATCAGGAAAACAACTACAGGTAAGAAATGTGTTACTATATTATTGTTTGTTTTTCAAGGGGCTCGGCTCGTAGTCAGCAGAAATGTTGCTGTTAGTAATTTATATTGATATACTATAAACTTTTGCGTCTCATCGTCAATAAGCTTCGCACTATGACTCGATACACACAGAAGCGAAGGTTGGTCCTAGTTATCGCACGGATGGCCGTACATCAAAGAATACGCTAACGCCTACGGCCTAATGTGACCACCGCATAAGGTCGATAAAAGGGTTTGAAAAAAATTCTATAGAAGCTGGCATAGTCACCCGTAGCCATGCGGCGCACGAAGAAACTGATGGAAAAGGTGGGTAAGCCTATGTTGTCCCACTGCAGGGCAAAAGCCTCATTTCACTCTTTCCACTTTCCCCGGTCTACTGTGATTACGGGTCAATCCTTTAAGATGGAGTCCAGTTCATCCCGCCATTTCTTTCTGGGTCTGCCGAATAGTCGTTTCCTACTATTTAGGATCCACTGGGTAGTGGTTTTTGCCCATTGCTTTTCCGAAATAGGACAGATGTGGCCACCCCAGTTCCACTTTAGTCTAGCTAGCATTTGTGTTCTGAAACGAAGTATAGGGTTCTTAATGCTGTCTGGGAGTTTGACCCCGGGTCTGCAGTCTCGACATACATAGCGATCGCTTTATGACCGAATTCGGTCGCAAAGTCCTAATGGAGTCATGGAGCCCTAGACGGTCAAAAATGCTTGGCAAGATTGTGATCTTTTCGTGCTTATCAAGCAATTTTTACCGGCTAGAGATCCTATTAGGACTTTGCGATCGAATTCGGTCGTAAAGCGATCGCTGTCTATGTCGAGACTGCAGGGCCTGGTATGCTTCGTTCCATACAAATATACTTACGATCCATAGCTCGTTGGAAGACTCCAAGTGCGGACTTTTGACGATTTTTAAGAGACCATGCCATGAGTTCAGTAGATGATGGTGGAGACAATGCACTTGTCTAAGATCAACTTACAGAAATAAACATTATTTAATTTCATCATTGTACGAGAACAATGATGAAATTAATTGATGTGTGATCTTTACCTTCAAATATCTCGGCAACGTGACAGGGCAAATATTACGCGACAAATTTTTTTTTTTGCTCATATCAATGAAAAGGTTTTTTGTCTAGGTATCCTCTACCCTCCTCTACCATCTATCGTCCGCCACAACTTAAAAAAATAAATCAACATTGCTATGCCAATAAGGTTATAATAAGGTTCTATAATATTATGTGGAGGTAATAATGATCAAGTAGACTCTATTACGTTAGTCTGAAAATCTAAATCCCGAATTACTGTATTTCGAAAGAACGCAATCTTGAATAACTGTAACCCAGGGTCACCAGGCGTAGCTATACTCGTACCTATACTAACTGTGTGGCTTAGCCATATGCTTAGGCCTTAAGGTTGACGCACATTTTTCCGTGCCGAATGAGCCGAAGTTTCTACAGACTTCACAAAATGGTATCTTGGCTTGCATCTTATTATACTATTTTTCCAGATTTTATTAGAAAAGAGGGCACAGGACCATCTGAACTGGCTTGAGGATTGGTGGTTAAATACAGCATATCTGGAATACCGTGATCCAGTTGTTGTATATTCAAGCCCTGGCCTGGTATTTCCTTTCAGAAAGTTTCAAAGCCAAAACGATCAATTAAAGTATGCTGCTAAGACTTTACTGGCTGCATTGGATTACAAGAGCTTAATAGATAAGTAAGTTTATACTGATTTAATACTTTTCTCACACTACCTGCTCGATCATGTAAATGTAAACCTAACCTCTAACCTAAATTAAATCATTCAAGCCCTGGGGTCTAGCCGGGTAATATTATTGTACCTACTGAATTTCATTAAGCTCTCAGAATGCTTAAGTATCGGACATCTAGCGTTATAAATATCTGCTTACCTAGTTCAGTTCAAAATGTGATAAACTTGTTGTGATCAAAAATATCTTACATTACTTGCAGCATAAAAATCTGACCGTATTATGTATCGAGCCATTTTCTTCTTTATCGCAATCAGCGCGCATATTGCAAATAAAAAATGCAGCAGCATTAGCCGACGAATACCATTAGATCACCACACCTGTCCATCCCAAACTAAAGAGGGACTATAAATTGGTTTTGCCACTAATTGAAAACTATTTGAGCAGAGATTTTTGAGATTATGAGATTAAAACCAATCCTGAAACTAACCCTGAATTCCATGTTGTGGAATGTGTGGATTGGATGTCATCCTGATATGGATTAATTTGGAAATATCGAAACTTAAGGTTGTTTTTGGAAATTACTCATTTATAAACAAAATAGGTGCGCCGCACGTCTCGATCCCGTGGGATTATAAGGATAAAAAGCATCCTCCGTCCTAACCCAGGTCATGTGCCAAATTTCATCTAAATCCGTTTTGCTGTTTTAACGTGAAAGCGTAACAAACAAATAAACTATTTAGATGAATCCCTCTAATACGAATTTATCAAAAAAGTCCCAAGTCAAGTTCATGTTATGAAAAATTTTTGAAGCATTCATTTTCTCTTGTTTTTTGTGACAGTTTACTCAAAATAAATGTATTGCACTTGACGTACAAATTACAGAAACAACTTGAAAATGGTATACTAAAGCCCAGTTTTAGCACGTGTTAGAATAAAAAACAAAAGTTGTTTTAGATAGGGTAGTGTTTTGATAGTACAGACGGCTACATATCTAGCTATAAATTTCCAGTATATGCTGATCTCGCACTGTAAACGATTTCCGAACATAGAGGTCAGCTTATAGTGGAAATTAGTGACCGACTGAAACATTTTTTTTTGCCGAAACCTAAACAGAAGGGTCGGTTTTGGTACTTTTTTCGGCCGAAACCGAAACCGAACCTTTTATTGAATACCACAAATACAATTTAATTATCAATTTAAAAAAATATGTCATATTTAACGTTATAACTAGATCTTGAGAAAAATGTGCTTATTGCCGACTATACTTATAAAGGTGCAATTATACAACTACTACGTCTGTGTCCCGTATTCATCATGATACCAGCTTAATCGTAGGTATGATAATATCGAATTGTCGGTATTATCAATACCAAGACTAACCGTAAGCGTACAAAATCGTCAAAATCCCTACTTTTACCTTATTTGACTCAAAACAATAAAATTAATATAACACTATGGCATCAATATGCGTAACACACTATCAGTACCAATGGGTTTCATTTTGACAGTTCACCAACATTAATTGCGTCATTTACGTTGTTGAGCAGACAAATTTTTCGAACATAATTGTGATTGATAGTGTGTTACGTAATTAGGGTGCTGGATGTCAAAATGAAAGGTATTGCAATCGCTTGCTATTGTATGTGTCTTACGCAATTACCCCGCAGAGTGGCTTAACGGTTTTTTTTTGCAATATTAAGTTTATGTTTAGAAATGTAGCTTTTATTTGGTGGAACCACAGTGGCCATAATTTTTTCAACATTATTATGGTAGCTTTTTTATACGTCCATGGGTAGCACCAACTTTCTTTTGCTCTATAACAAAAACTGTCCATTTAGCCGGGACTGAGTTGTCAGTTTGTATTAAGGGTGCTATCACAAAAAAAAAGTTTATTGTCAATTTCTTATCTAATTGTGAGAAAGCGTGAAATAATCGAAACATTAATTCTGTGTAACTATAAAAGTACAGTTTTCGTGGTGACAAACCATTCGTGTCAGTCTCAGCACCCGTTTCATCACTTGCATGCTTTCTTAAATATAGCTTATTTCGCCGTTGATTTACACCGTTATTTTACTTTTAAATAGACTACTCTTTTTTTCGAGCAGGGTAACATAGGTACACCTTAGTTATTAAACAGTTTTTGTTTCAATTTGGATTATATATTCGTAGATAAAAAATAAAATTTTGGATGTAAAACGATCAGTAACTCTGTTATCACTGTTTTACAGAATTATTTTTGGTGTATTACTGTATGAAATATAATAAATTGATTAAAGCTGAAAATTTTGCTGCAGTCGTAATACAATTCCAAAATAGACAATATCTAGCTCGAAGGCTTAAGCTTGGGACTAAAGTAAAAACTCGTCTTGTAATGAGACGAACGGTGTTTGCGATAGTCCAGCGACAAACTTACTTTGTACTTATCCGCAGGTGAAGTGGTGGTCCGCGCAATTTTAAATAAGATGATCTACAGGTATTTGATACTTACAGCAATAGCTGTAACTTTAAAAGGCCCGGTGTTGCCAAAATATACCTACTACCAAATCAAAATCTTCGAATAATTTGGTTGACCCATGTCAAACATCCATTATAACAATACCACAATACTATCCATTATAACAAATAACTTAATCTTTTGTTTTTATACTTATACGACCTTTTTTTTAGCGACAAAATTCCCGTTGAAATGATGGGTAAGAATCCACTGGATATGGTACAATATAAAAAGGTATTTGGAACATGTAGAATACCACACGAGAAACGAGACAAGTTATCATTTAATAATAGTAAGCACGTCACCGTCATACATAACAACCATGTAAGATATTTTTCAATCGTTTGTAATCATTTTAATAATTTAAAATCAATTTACAATCTCCGCTAGTATGCATCGTCACTTGAATTATTGATACGCTACGATTTTTGATTAAGTCACCTTTTACGGACGCAACATGTTATGTGCTAGGTACAAATAAAAATAAAGTAAAAGTATTTATGAATAATGATTAATTATGTGTTTGAATTGGTTTGAATAAAAGGCACAAATTCTGTCCACTTTCAATCCATTTATGGAATACTCATTTCTTGTCAAATGAATGGCCATCGGCAACATCATAATCCTGATTGCATAATCTCTATTAAAGAGCCTCTGTATTTTAAAATCCTAAACAAAATTACATGGACTTGAAAGACATTGTATTGGCAGAAAATACTTTCGTCATCCGTGATAGTTGTTGACCTTTTTAGTTGTTGACATGTTGGCCTTGTAGAAAAGTTCGTTGGCAATTGATATACAACAGTGCTAAACACATTACATTAATCAGTTTTACTTAAGTAATTTTTCTTTATCAATTGTAGTGTAAGTAAGTATACTTATTTGTTTTTTTTATGTTGTTAGATATTTCATGTTGATCTCTGGGGCGACGACAACGTATTGCTGAATGAAGACCAAATTGTTCAACAATTGAAAAAAGTTATTGATCTTTCTAGCTCGCCAAATAATCAGGGCATTGGAATTCTTACTTCTGAGAATCGTGACTCTTGGGCAAAAGCTTATCAACTTCTCGCTAAAGGTACGCAGTTATAAGTAGGTATACAGAGTGTGTGTGTTTAACTGGGACAGTATGGAGACATCCGAATTTATAAGAGAAAGGATACGGAGAAACTGACAAAAGAACAATTTTTTTTCTCATGATAACACACATTTTGACCTAGACTAGTAAATTTAAAAAAAAATGCGTTTCAATCAAGTACACCACACACCTTTCTAGGTACCTAATAACAATGTATTTGTAGCAAAGAAGAATGCTCAAAATTCACCCACGTCCTACAGTAAAGAGAAGTAAGTATCTAAAAAAAATGATAAAAATGAGTTAAAAAGATGGCATACTTCCGATCGCCGTCTAAAATTATAAAAAAATTGCTATGAAAATTCATTCGGGGGCAGTAATATGTACAAGAATATAGCTAAAATATTGAGAAATACTTGGCTATTTTGACATGAGTGCAATTATAGAGTATCATCATCGAACAACTGAGGTTTTTTTTCTCACTTGTTCGACCGCCGAACATCGAACTAAAAACACATTAGTGAGAATTAAGCTTGCTAGAACAAAGTTGAATAGCTTTTTATATTTTTTATTTATTAATTTTAAAATTAGAAATTTCACAGAAGAGCGATACAATCGCATAATGTAAAATATAAAAAACTTAATATAATATTTTTAATAATCGTAGGTCCTTTTTAACCGACTTCCAAAAAGGAGGAGATTAATGTTCGGCTAGCTATAGATATGCTTTTTTTATGTTTCTTCACCGATATCTCCGTCGATTATGGACCGATTTTGAAAATTGTTTTTTTGTTTGAAAGGGTATGCTCCCAAGGTGGACCCATTGCCAACAAATCAGAATCAGATAAGGGGATCCCATGGAAATGGAGAGAAACCCTCGAATTTTATAGGCAAACCTATAGCGATTTGGGTATTTTTTATAGTAACTCGTGCATTTGCTCCCCAAATCAACCATTCACAAGCAAGCAAATCACCATTTGGTGAAGTGGAACTGATGATGGAGATCACAGATGGCCACCGGAACAATATAATAATAAGTATTTAACGGGTTGCGATTCAATTAGGTACTTTAATATGGTTGCTAAGCAATTTATCCTCGTCACAATGCATATGGTGAGTGGCAGTTCTGGTTCTTACCAGGACAACTCATCAACAATTAACGTCCCAGCATCGGGAAAAGCAATATTTTGTAAAAGTGATGAGCAGTTGATATAAGCCTATTGTAACTTAAATAAATTAAAAACTGACCCACTAAAAAGTGAAAAATAAAAAACTTTATAAACAAAAATAACCGACTTCCAAAAAACACTACAAAGTGAAAAATAACTTACTAACTACATAAAACTAAAATACAGATCCAAAGACACCGTCTTCCGAAATTAAAGTTTGTAGTGTTTTTTTGGAAGTCGGTTATTTTTAGAAATACTTTCTACTGTCAGTTGAGCTTGATTACAAGCAGGGACCGTACAACCCTGGTTAAGGGTTAAGCCTTTCGAAGGGTTAACCCATTCAATGGGTTACCTTTATCATGGTGTAACACATTGAAAGGGTTTTATACTAGAAACCCATTGAAAGAGTTACATGAAAACCCATTGAATGGGTTTTATACTTGAAACTCAGTGAAGGGGTTACATGATAACCCATTTCAATGGGTTCTATACCTACTTGAAACCCAGTAACATGAAAAAATCATAATGTTATTTCAATATCCGCCCAGCACGCGTAGCATGACCACTTCTATCTCTATTCTACCCAGGGACCATTTTGGTTACCATTTTAGAAAAACCCTATCGAAAACCCTTTCAATGGAAAGGGTTTTCGATAGGGTTATTCTAAGCAGTTATTCAAAAACCCATACGTTGTGGGTAATTTTGAATGGCTTAAATTAAGCCGTTCAAAAGGGTTACCCACACCGTATGGGTTTTTATCGAAAACCCTTTCAATGGGTTACCAAAATTTAATTTAACACTTACTGCTAAGCACCCAGCATATGGGTCGAAAGATAATTCGTTCGTGTGCCCACAACCCGCTCCACAAGTCGTCGCTACACAAAGCTATAGATGACTTCAGTGTTGCACTGTACTGATTTGTTGTTATTGATTTACATAACACAATAAATGGCATGCTAATTAGTATGCATTCTATGTACTTAGCAGTAAAAGTGTTAAGCCGTTCATAAGGGTTACCCTTATCGTATGGGTTTTTGTTTAACCGCTTAGAAAAACCCTATCGAAAACCCTTTCAATGGGTAACCAAAATGGTCCCTGATTACAAGTCAAAATAGCCAAGTATTTCTCAATATTGTTCTAAATTCTAGTTATATTCTAAATTCTTGTACTATATTACTGCCCTTGAGCAAACTTTCATAGCATTTTTTTTATATTTTAGACTGTAAGGATGGCAATCGCAAGTATGCCATCTTTTTATACTCATTTTTATAATTTTTTTGAGATACTTCTCTGTGCTGTAGGACGTGGGTTAATTTCGTATGGGCCGTGAGCCTTGTTCTTAACGTTGAGTTTGATTTGATTTAATCGGAAGAAAAGGTCTGGACCGCAGAAGTGGGTCTATACAGCGTGCCGCTACAGTGGCGACATTAATTTGACACACTGTTAGGGCTAGTGGCCAGTAGGTAATCATATATTTTTTTTAAATATATTAGTTTTTGTTTTATAAATAAAAGTATATTATAAATTGAAAAATATTTAATAAAGCTCTCTTTCCTTCAATTTGGCTACTCCTTGCACGTTATTTGTTTTAATTTCAATGATACGATGTTATGATTAGAGATCGGATATTCGGATGCATATTCACCTAAAGTTTGAGAGTTGACTAGTATGGAGTGCGCTTCGTTACGGGAAAAAGTGTCAGTTTCCAGGACTGACGAATTTTAAGAACTACTCTTTTGTACCTACTGTGTATCACCGAATAAATATATTTCGTTTTAGAATAAAACTTTGAAGAAATATTAAATGTTTTTGAAACGTGATATATTTTCCACAAAATTCTTGCCTAGTTCTAAATATAATAGATAAGAAATATTAGTTATACTTAGGAATACAAAATTGTTTACCTACACACTGTTATTACTAAAACCCCGCGATCCCGGAATAAAGATATATTTTAAGAAGCCGTTTTCATACTTTGTATCCTTTGCCGGGAAAAAAACGTACTTTAGGTAAATATGCATCCGAATATCCGATCTGTAGTTATGATCCATGACCTCGGCTAATTACCTCAGTGCTACAGTTCTTTAAGTACAGGTTGCTCCAAGATGCTATTTTAGAAAATTTAAAATATATCAATAAATAATAATGTTCAATGAAATTAAAATATTTTCATAAAACGTAAAGGCGAAACTGTATACGTGTGTTAAATTAATGTCGCCACTATAGCGGCACGCTGTATAATATTTATTCATACAATTGGTAATCTTTTTATCTGTACCGGTGTTTTAGTGGTGTGAATTAAAAATATAAAACATCTTAATAATTATTTCAGACAAAACAAACAGAGAATCTTTAGCAGACGTAGAGACAAGTCTAGTTGTTCTTTGTTTGGATGAAGCTGTTGACTTGTGGAAGTGTAAGGATTCAAACGTCCGTAGAAACCTAGCTGGAGCACAAACAATACATGGCGGTGGCTCGCGCAGTAACGGCGCCAACCGTTGGTTTGACAAAACAGTACAAGTAAGTACGAATAACATAACATCATGACCAGGGCTCGGAAACCGGTTAATTTTATATGAGTACTTAACCTTAACCGTTATTATAAATGTTTTCGAACATATTTCGTTAATTATTTAATATTTTGTTACAAAATCAATGCTGAACTTAATGTGATGAAGCAAACTTCGGAGCTAATAGCAATTGTATCAAAAATAATTTATATCTTCGGAAATAAAAATTAACTGGTTCCAAGCCCTGATCATGACTGCTTCTCCTAAGGGATAAGCAGAGGTTTACCAATAGTACACCCACATTTCGCCAGTTATGTTTAAGTCCCTTGTGAGAGGCGAGCCTAATGCCATCAACCGGGCACTAATACAGACTCCGGGTTGCTACTGCGAAATGCTGCAGATGGAAAATCATACTCACACTGCCCGTGCCAGGAATCGAACCCAGGACCTCATGCTCAGCAGTAGCGCTTGCGACCACTAAACGAGGCAGTCACGAATTAAGTGTGTAAAAAATCATCGTTTTGAGGAGGGAAATGTATTTCATGTGGCTATGTATGTTCCGTCGAACAGCCTAAACTAATCGCATCAAACAATTTATAAATAACTACCCAGGCGTTAACACAGCAAATTAAAAAAAAAACAACCAACTGTAAAAGTTTTTATTTTTCACGTTTTAGTTGTGGTAACCCCACAAGTTCGAATACCACTACCTGCAGGCTTAGCACGAGAACCGTAGATAAGCGTTTTGTCGACTGAAGAGTAGACAAAAATGACGTTTCCGTGTAGACAGTAGTACATTTTCGAGTAGGAATAGAAAGCATCATGCTAAGCCTGCTGGTATGTAAATAACAGCGACAGGAAGTTATTATAACAACACCATAACTCACACAGATCACACAGGTAGGTAAGGTAAATAATGAGCGAGAGAGACGAGCGATGGGCGTTGAATGAATGGACTAGTTAAATCAACCGTCGACGTGCCGTCGACGCTTCAACGGTTCACCATACTTCGATCGACTAGTTGAATTCGTAGACGGCTAAACAAGAAACGTTCATAGTTCATATGAACGCGCAACGTGTCGGCGACTCATAAACATAGTCGTATTATACAAATCTTCGTTCGTACGTTCACATTTCAAGGTTGTAGGCGACTCGTTGAAGTTGTAATTTGAACTTTAAGTACTATGATAGAGCGTTGAAATTTGAATGAGCATGATAACGAGTCACGAGAGATATTAAACTTAATAATTTATTAATAAATCTAGAAGGATGCCAAAAAGAGAATTTATTTATTTTATTCAGCCACTGTCAGCCAGTCCTAAGCCTGGAAGGAAAAGTATGAAGGGAATATTTTAATACAACCAACAAATACGTAAAAATACGTAATAGGATGGCACCAAGCATAATAATACAATTCGCGAAATTTATATAAAGCAACTATTCGCAAATCGTACCATCGACGCTTGTTTCGACTAGTCAGTTCAATCAACACTCAACTCTCTAGTCGCGACGAAACGGGCAGTTTAAAAAGTTGCACAATATCCACAGTTACACACGTCAACTAGTCGACGAAATCAACTAGTTGATCGACTAGTTGACGAACGACAATGAACGGTCTAGTTCCGTCGACGATAAATACGGCCCCAAGTAGCACAACTGGGTGGTAAAATAGCTCTATAACATATATATTTGTAAGCTTGGGTGAAATATACAGCCATTTCTATAAAGGTGGAGAGAACCCTTATGCAAACATTTTAGAACCTCGGGGAGAAAAATTGCAGCCTAATTTTGGCTCCAAATGGAATCCATAGGAGTTCTTCACGATCACATAAGTGGTAATTAGAACTACGGGTGTAAGTTGTGCGCAGTGAACGATTGATTGAACGATAAGATCGACGTACGTTTCAATTCGGTCATTGAGTGATAAATGAGACGCCAAAATTCTTTTGAGAGGCGTTATGTCAAGCCATTTTAATTATAGATCTATTTGGTGAGTATTAAAACTTCATGTGTACTTCATATAATGCAGGCTTATAGATTTATGGCACAAAATCCTTGCGAATGTTTTGTTACTGTGAAACTATACTATGGTTTCTTTGGAAATTTCGAAGCGCCTTCGGTTTGATCAAGAATAATTAAACAAAGTGTGCATAAATCAAATGACAAAATAATATAAAAAAATAAAACTGCTAAAAACCGAACATTTAATGGTTTTAGACTAAGCATAAAGTCTAAGTACATTAGTTACAATTAATAAAACTCAGTGATTATGCATCAGTGTGATAAAATACTTTCAAAACAAAACATTTTCAAGGACTACATTAATTTCTAAACATGGCGACGTTTATGGGATCTCAGAGTTTTTATTTTCACTTATTTGTTCTCTATTTGGAACTGTAAGGTCTAAAAATCACTTATTTGTATGTTTCTAGTGGCAAACCAGTGGATGTTACTAGCAGCAGTAATTATTTGATCTTCCAATGCCCGTGAATTAGGGATCCTCAAGACTACTCCAAAAATCGTGATCGAAGGAGGTAAATAATCACATTTATTTTTTTGAAAAAGTTTTTATGTTGTAAACAGTGCCGCGCTGGCGGGAATCGACCTTTTCCATTCGAGTCGAGCCCGCGGTTAAAATTTTTTGACGACCGCTTAGCATAGCTGGTACAGTGTAACAATTAAAATGTTCAAATTTATTAAAATTATGCCCATTTTTACAATTAGATTTTAGTTAACAAGCTGCTAGTTATTTAAAATGAAATTATGACAACTCGCTCAAGGCAAAGCGATTGTAAGATTGCTGTATTTTACGTAGTTTCATTTTCTTTTTCAGAATGCCGTTTTTGATTGTCGAAACTATCGAAAAAGGATAAAAAAACTCATTTGTCTGGAAGGATGGAAAACTAGCGACATTTTAAGTCGGCCAATTAAAAAATCTACAAAACGATGTAAATAATAATGTAATAGATTCAGTGCCAAATCAAATTTTGTATAATGCCTTGTATACTTAATAAATAAAAACACACAAAATAATGTTACTTCATTTTTATATGTACGGAACCCTTGATTCCACAGTAAATTTTTTCTTGACACAATTATATTTAAGTAACCTAATTAATATTTTTTTTATATCACCTAGGTATTTTTTACAAGATTCCTAATTATAATTTTAAATTAGGAGGGATTTTGTTTTAGGAGGAACATTACGAGTATCTTCTTTTGATTGCTGATTAATAATTTCATGATTTGAAACCCCTTATTGAAACTTAGTTACGCGTTGGAGTGGCATATTAGAGTACAATAGGCCCTAAAGATGCAATGAAAAAAAAATTATGTATAGGTTCCAAAAGGGCTGCAAAATAATCCTTTTAGCCGCTACAGGTGATATACTACTCTTTTATACTACTCATTTGGAAATAGAAGTACCAAAAAAGGGTACGTTAACGCTTTTATGTAACAGTTGCTTAAAAGTGCTTTAGACCTCATACACCACTGTTGCTTCTAAATCAGTAACAATCAAAACCCGTTTTCAACTTTAAGTAAGAAAATCGACTTTATGCCACCATAAAAAATAAAGTTGAAACAAAATATATTCATATGCAACTACGAGTGTTAGGAGGTACTCATATACAAATATGAGTAGTGTTTGAAACTATATGTTTTATCAAACACTGTTAAGCCACTCATTTGCAACTTAGAGCTATAAGATAAGTTGCAAATTTCACTAATGTGCTACTTGGGGCGACGACCCATCTCTAGAGACGACGCTGTCCGACAGCGGTAAACAATTTCAATTTCGAGAAGTTACAAAAAGAAAAATCGTCCCCACTAAGCAATTTTCAGACGCACGTTGATGTTGGATAACAAGAGACGTCTTGTTATCCAACATCAACGTGCGTCTAAACGATGAACGCTCAAATTATTGGAAACAAAAATTACACAACACTATTTACGCAACATGCGATTTTGCAGTGTTGCTGGCAACATGATAGATAAAGTTTGGTATACTTATTTATTGCTCAACTCGTTTCCCTTGCAAACAAAGTTGCGCCATATTGTTTCAGCAACACGTTTTTATAATATGTTGCGGGATACAATTTTGCTGACCAAACGGAATGTTGCAGGTTACTGGCAACATGCTAATGGGCCGTATTTAGGATAATGTTGGGCGATTGTTGCTCAACATTGTTTTCAGTATTTATGGGGCTTGATGAGTTACTTGCAGCATTTTAATAAAAGCTCTATTTTCTAATAAATTGTTTATTTCAGTTCATTGTTGGTGCTGACGGAGTAACGGGCCTTACTTACGAACATTCACCAGCAGAAGGGCAGCCTATAGCTGTTTTAACGGATTTCATTATTAAATATATGTAAGTTCTTTAATTTATAATATGATAATTATGCAATTGGGAATATGCATGTATTTTGTAAGTTAGTATTATTTTCTAGTCATCATCGCCATTCATTCTTGCGTGGGAAATGTTGGGTCTAACTGAAGTAATAAAAACCCAAGAAAAGTAAAAAGATAAATTAAATTTCTATTTGTTGCTCAAAACAATAATTAAGTCCTACAATGGACAAGTCTAGTTCCTGTCCTTTGGTTACGGGTAATATTCAGGATTGCGGGTTTTACAGTAGGTATAATAAAAAAAATAAGAATTAAATTACTATAGATTTGTTAATCCTTTTAAATTTGCAAGACAACATTAAAAAAAAAACAATACTTAACCATGACTTAATTAATAACTCCCGCGTTGTCATGTTTGAAATAAAGTATAATAAAATTAAAAATAAAAACATTTATTTGACACTTAAAATACATATTACAAACAAGTAGGTCGAAATAATATAGCACACAAATGTATTGCCAAGAATCTGATCCTAACCCCCAAACTAGGCCTGGACCTGTATTTTGAGGGTCAGCGTTCAGCCATGGGCTCTATTATTGCTCTTAAAACATCGTGGAGAAGTGTCGCTACATAGTTGACAGTCAAGTGTCATGATATAAAACATAATAAGGTAGTTAAAATCAGTATCAGTAGACGGTTAAAACATAAGACTTATTAACGGAAAAACTAAAATATAAAAACACGGTAAAACAACAGAGTTATGAGTATGTCTGAGCGTGTATGTGTGTGTGTGTGTGATGAGAGAGAGGAGATTTATGGAGGCCTATGTCCAGCAGTGGATGTCTTTCGGCTGAAATGACGATGAATAGTAAAAAAATACCGAATTGTTTTATGACTCCAATACAAGGCATATTTAAAAATCTTTCAATAACGTTGTGTCATCCAGTCTTACCGAGGGGATACTATGTTACCCAGTTAGTGGGTTGTGGAGGTCAGATAGGCAGTCGCTCCATTTAACATCAACAACAACGGTTTTCAGCTGCATCCAGTTAGCCTGCAAGCCGACCTCAACATAGTTGGGAAAAGGCAACTTGAATGTTTGACTTGCATATTCCCTGTTGTGTACTGTAGTCAACCTCGTAATTACTTTATTACCCTAAGGGGCCGCCTCCACGAGCAAGAGCATCGTGGCGATATTATCGTCGTGCCACGTATTTCTATACTTCTTAGGGGCCGTCTCCACGAGTGAGAGAATCGCGACAATGATATTTTTTATAATAAACTTCCAAGCCACGTTCAAGATCTAAGCCATAATAAATTCAAATCATTAATTGTGCCAGAAACCCTTTTATACCGTTAAAGATTATATTAAGGACAAAAAGGCTCGGGATTGAGCTGCTCCAATTTCTGCATACTGAAGTGGTTTTTTTTTTGTTTGATTTTTTTTGCTAACTTTTATTATTTTATATAAGTTCAGTGTACATTTAATGATTATTTCAAACACAATGACATGAACTTTTACTTGTAAAGTATTAGGTATACAATTTTAATTATTGTGAATGTGAAGTCTATGTGGGTTATTGCTTTTTTTTCCTTTTTCTTTTATTCTCAGTTAGTGTTAATCATGGTCTGGCAGTTTGAGTCATGTATGCGGCCTACCCAAATGTCCTTTCTTTGGTACTGATCGTCGCATCGTTGAGCTCCTTAAGTTCTGAGTAGAGCTGCACGATTACTGACAAATGCGTGCACTGACTGGTCAGGTCCACTCAATCTGTGTGGTTCTTTCCTCAAAAGACCATTACAGACACCAATCTGCATGGCCTTCACATGATCTGACCAAGATTATGTCTGGACTTTAAAAGAGACTGTAAGCTCTGAGTTTGTCGGCCTTTCTTCTCAGAGTAGTCAGATAGGAAACGCCGATCTCATCTAGTTTTTAAAATATGATTGAAGTGTAAAAGGGTTTGTACAAACCTACTTACAGAAATAAAAATCATTTATCATGATGCGACGAGTGGCTGTGTGCGAGCGAAACGTCATCGAATCGTCCGCGGAACGTGGCGCTCTCGCAGGGAGCGAGAGCGTGGCAAGCGCGCTGTCTTAACGCAGGCGTCCCAACGTCCCAACGCGGGGCGATCCCGTTACGAGTGTCGCGGACACGTGGCGATTCCGTTACGAGTCGCGGCGATACGCTGATAGAATAATCGCTTGTTCGTGGAGATTACCCGACATAGAAGCGCGGATCCGTCGCGATTCTCTCGCTCGTGGAAGCGGCCCTTAGAATAATAAGGCGGCCCCTTGGGTTGAGTGTCACTTGCACGTCATAAAACGACAAGATCTATTTGTGTTACTGTTCGATAATTTCAACCAAAGTCAGGTTTCAATTTTATGGGAATTGTAGTAAAAACAAAGGTAAAGGATTACGAAGTCGACTGTACTTACCTACATTTTGAATCGTAATTATTGTTATGTTATGCCATGTTTTCCTTTTTTAGTGAACAAAATAAAGCTCCTGAAACGCTGTCATCGAGTCCTAAACAACCGACTCAGTTGAAATTTAATGTGACAGCAGATGTTAGTCGCATGATTGAAAATGCCAAAAAGAACTTAGATGGGTAAGTTTTTTTTTTTGCCTACGTTCGTACGTGTCAGCTGGACGTAAGACTATTAATGATTACTACCTGAGTTTCGTTTCTTTGTAGCACGAGAAGTGTCGTTGCATTCTGTTTCTTATCAAGGCAAGTCGTTTCGTTCGTCTATCGACTAGGTACTTACTGACGGTGCGCATATTCTTTTTGTTCAGGTAAAATATGGGTAAAATGTGTGTTTCTTCGTCAGAAACCATCCTAAAGTCGAATGAACAACACTATCGACTCGAACGAAGCGGCAGTATCGTTATTATAAATATCAGCCGGTATATTCTTGTTATTAACTCTTATTATTTTCTGTGATGCGAGTATGCATGTAGGATGTAAGAAAAATAGGTAATGCGTATTAGCAGTCCAGTAGATAAGCAAAAGTTGTTGTTTGAAAAGTATATTTACCCTTCTTTTAAATATAAATTAATGATATCCAATTATTACATTAACAACATAGGTAGGTACTTCATTTTGGTAATAGTCTCTATCTCGATAACATATTCTGTTTGTTCTTAGTCCAGAAGGGCTAGGTATTGTTCTTTTAGAAAAATAACCTAAACGAACGAAAAAGTCAAAAAGCTGTAACGAAAACTAATCCTGAAGTGTGGGTACACTGGGTGGACCCCGGGTGGTTACAGCATTTTCAATCAACTCAGCCTATCACAGCTGTCAGAGCAATTTATAATCTACGTCGCCGCAAATCTCTTAGGGGACTATTTAAAAAGATTAATATTATGACGGTACCTTGCCAATTCTTTTATGGAAATATTATTTATGTAAGGAATAATGTACATATTTTTAATAAGATAAGTGATAGACATAATTTTAATACTAGAAATAAAGATAAAATAGATCAACCATTTTTCATATTATCTAAAGTACATACATCTTTTATGGGGTACTGTGTTAAATGTTACAACAAAATACCTTGTGATATATTGCAATTAAATGAGAGAACATTTAAAACACATATTAAAAGTACACTTTGTAAACAAGCATATTACAAGCTTAGACCAAATGTCTGAGATTATTTTTGGAAACATGCTGGCCCAGTACCATAGGACAATCTCGAGTCTAGACAAAATCAAACTGGTTGCTATTTTAATTGTATAATTTGTTATTTTTATGATATTGATTTTACATTATGTGATTAGTAATTACATATACTCACACACTGACTCATTATTAAAAAAAAAATAGGAAAACATATTGTTTTACTGTGTTTGTAAATATGCGAGCACCATGTATCTATCTCATAATTAAGTTATTTTTCATTGCTTAATTTTGAATTCTTTTTACCGTATATTAATTTTATTCTAGGTGCATCGTCTTCACATAATTATAATCATAAAGTTAATGTACTCAAACCAAATATTGTAAAACATTTTTAAAAGAGTAACAGTGGAGTTTCTTATCCATACGAAACTACCTTTTGGAAGGGGCAACTAGAATCAATTCAATATTTTTTGGAAATTTTGACGTTTACGCGCTTACGTGCTTATTTGAAATAAACAATTTGACTTTGACATCTAAAATAAACATAATTTACGCAAGTGTAAAGTTGATGATTGTTTATGTGGAAATAATATAGATTAGAAACAATTAATAATATTCAAGAATAGGATTGAGATAGATGAGTGAGAAGGTCAAGTCCATTCAATTAGGTATTCTGGGGATAACCCGACTTTATTACAGATAATTGGGAATATTTTTAGAAAACTGAAAAATCGCTACATTTATCTTTACTACAGTACCTAATACTAGCTAGTGAGCTGAAATGTTCACAGATTATGTATACCTAACTATACCCGCTGTCATAACAAATGATCATAAATACAAAAAAATGCTTATTAATTATGCGTAAGTTTAACATAAACATCATTAGTTTTTGTTTACCCTTGAAATCGCGAAATAAAAATCAGCTGTTCCATACATTTTGTCGATATAAGTGAACACAAATGTAGGGAACAGCTGATTTTTATTTCGCGATTTCAAGGTTGGTCCCATAGAAAAAACAGAACTGTTCAAAATGATGAGTACAATTTTCGGGTTTAGTGTAAACAAAAACTAATGTTGTTTATGCTCGTGACTTGTAGGTATCGCGCAAAGAGATTTATGGTCGTATATTTAAATGTTTTTGGTATAGCGTTGCAACGTGTATAGGTAATCCGGCCAAGAGCGAGTTAGGCTCGAGCAATTCACATCATCATTGAGCAGTCGGGTCTGTAATCTTAGAAAATATCCATTTTCCCTTTTAAGGTCGGAACCCTAATAAAATATATGTAGGTGTGGTTTGGTTCGGTATAGTTGCTATACCTACTCGAATTCATTGTATTTTCGTTTCTCGTTTATTTTAACTTTTTTATTATCATACCAAATTGGTCATTGTCATTGTTCTTCCTGAACCTATAATAACCATAGGTAGGTTACCAAGAAACATAGCAAGTTTCGGATACTGTGGCGTTTAAGGCGCGGGTTACCTGTGTCCTTTAGTGGGCTTTAATAGGTTGAGTTTATCGGTTAATGTGCATTTAAATGTGTTTCAGCTTAGTTCAAAACTTACAGTTGAACTGCTTCCAATACGATAAGTATGGAAAGAACTTCATCAAGTCGCAGAAGTTAAGCCCAGATAGCTATCTACAGATGGCTATGCAACTAGCATTCTACAGGTATGAAATGTTTATGCTTACTATTTACAATATTAAGGGTTAGGGCAGGGGTGGCGAACTAATGGCACATGAAAAAATATTTTGGGCACGCCACCGATCGAAACGAAATGATTGACTAGCAAGCTAAGTAAAACTGCCAGTAACAAAATTTTGGAAACATGGAATTCGTTTTTAGACACATTTAACTGTTTGAAGATGCTGGCTCGAACTATTTTAACCATATTTTCATCTACCTATGCCTGGGAGTAATTATTAAAGACTCGCTTAGAAATAGTTTGGCGGATGACTGCAGTTCAGCATGCATTCTGCTTAAAGTAAAAGTAACTTACAACCCTAATATAATTTATTTGTCATATAATCTGCAACAACAGAAGTCACACTCTGATGTTACTTTAATTTGAATTACACGTCTAATATTTTTTACTACAGTACAAAATTTATTTTTTTGATAGTAAGAGAAGTTTTAGTTTTTTTTTTAATTTATTTATTTATTTCACAACACGTCTATCATAATCATATCTAAGTTGATAGTATTTAGTTTCATTATTTTCCCAATAATCACAAAGTCAAAATTACTTGATGGCACGTCTATGGCCTCATTAAAAAATTATTTAGAAAAAAATGGCACGTTGATCCATAAAGGTTCGCTACCGCTGGGTTAGAGTATGAACATACCTACACCCACAGACCAGCGTTTTTCTGTCTTTATATCTTGTCACTTAAGCGAACTTCCCGCTCTAGCGAATCGCACCTAACTCAGGTGCGTTATTCGCTAGAGCGGGAAGTTCTCTCGCAAACATCCGCTCACTTTCGCATCAAAAGCACTTTTACGTGTGCCTGTAGGACTTTTCGCTCAAGTGAATTGCACTTTTCAGTATTCGTTGACTTCATGCCTCTCAATACATGTCCGTTTCGTACGCAAATGACAGAATATTTCCAATAAAGCTTGAAAGCGAATAGGTACTTACGCTATTAAGTTTTTGGTCCATCTTTTGTTTTTTTTATTATAGATTACACAAAGTACCTGGAGCTCATTATGAATCTGCAGCAACAAGGATGTATGTCGGAGGGCGAACAGAAACCATACGATCATGCTCAATCGAATCCATTGAATTTGCAAAAACGATGTTGAATTCTCAAAGCAGCCCAAAGGAGAAAATTTCTTCATTAATAGGCGCTATCAACTCTCACAAAAACTACACAGTCCAGGTAAAAATAATATAAAGTTTAGTACTTTCTAAGGTAGCGCGTCAAATTCAATTATTCAGTTTTTTGCAAAGAAAAAGATCACTCTCCTAATATGCTTGGACCCTGGACTACATTTTTTTTTTTAATAAAACGAAACTTGAAGATACATATACTTACTTAATAATATTATGTATGTGTGTGTGGTGCCGGACGTAAAGAATAGCGCTCCCCTATTTCTTCCCGTGGGTGTCGTAAAAGGCGACTAAGGGACTTTCTAGAGAATGGGCAGCAGCGTTCTCTATGCATTTTAACACCATACTGCGATTGCCAAGCGTGGCGATTGTGGCAAACCCCCCTTTGTGGGAGGCCTATGTCCAGCAGTGGACGTCTTTCGGCTGAAATGATGATGATAATAATGTCGTTTCATTTAATAAATTAAAAAAATACGGAGAAAGTTATTACGCAATTTTTTGTTAGGGTTACGTGGTATATTTTTAAATTTGAATTGAATTGAGAAGTTTTTCACTTTAAATTATGTAGATTACAGAAAAACATAAAATAATAAAGAGTTCGAATTAAAACAACAACGCACAGAACACAAGAGTTGACACCAAATTACAAAAGAAAAATTATAATCTTTTGTTTACTTTTACTGTACAAAAATAGGGAGTTAGGGAGGCTGCCTACGTTATCGATCTATTTACGTCAGTCCTGGTTTTTTTAAGTAAATTTTAGTCAATACATTGGCTTCAATGAAACTTTTAAGTCGCTAACAAGACCTAAAGCGCGGTCATTGTCGAATTGAATTGAAAAGAAAGCGGTGCACAATGACACCAATTCTTGTAATTTATTGCAAAATATGGAGCAATTATCTACATTACTCAAAATTAAGTTGAAAATCTAAAAAAAAATAACCATGTTCTGAATTCAACTATAATACGTTATTGCTATTAATTTTACCTACGTAGGTACGTTGAGTAGTAATACAGATATTTTAGATTGAAGGGCGGACAAGGTAAGAGGTTAGTTTACTGTTCATAATGTAGAGTTAATTTTTTTTTTACTTATCATGTTACCAAGCAAGTTCTCAGAAATATGTTCAAGATTAACATATATTTTTTCCACTGCCATAAACTCAATTGATTGTAATGTTTTGGTGGTATGATGAACAGGGTGTAAAGTTCACTCATCCACCATAGAAAAGGGAGGATCCTCCGACCAGACGGGTGTCGTGTCTGGTGGGCAACTGCCCGACGGTTGATGTCGGGACGTTGTATATATGCTAGTTGCGAGGTAAACTCTGATTGCGCGATGCAGGATTCGCGTGACGTCAGTGTGACGCGTTGTTCGTATGTGGCGATGTTGATTCCGCTACAATGTTCAATTGTAAATAAAAATAATAAAGTGAAAAAAATATATAGATTAGGCGGTAAAAATAAAATAAGCCTAATTTGAGAATGTGGCTCTTGTCAGCGCCTTAAATCTTCAATAAGCACAATTCTCAAAGTTATGTAGAAAGGTCCAACTAAAGTATGTCAATTTCATGAAACCATGAAGTTTTCTATAAATACGTATTTGATACAGGCGCATCAATTTTATCCATACAACCTAAAGTACCTAACAAAAACGTAAGGAAATATTAATTTCACGGGCTACCATCTAAGCCTTTCGCTTTAATTAAGAATGATTGTACCTATACAAAAACTTACCTAGGTACTTAGAATTTTATCTCGTTGAAATTTTATTACAGGCACTTCAAGGATTCGGTGTTGACAGACATTTACTAGGATTAAAATTAACTGCAATCGAAAATGGCGTTGAAATACCAAAATTATATTCTGATCCTGGATTTACAAAAAGCGCCCATATGAGGATTTCTACTAGTCAGGTAAGTTTAATTAAATACGTTCACACACTTTATCCAAGATTTAGAGCAATCATGGTCCGCTACTTTTTATGTACGGTGATTCTATGACCTTTAGCCATTTCCCCAAAATCGTCGGTTACGTCATGATATGGTCACATTATCGGTCAGCGAACATTGAGCAGCAAAATCGTAAAGCATGTTCTTTGCAGTCAAGTTTTGAGTAAGTAAATAAACCGTTTAACAAAAAAATAAAACTTACAAAAAAAAAACCGACAATAGGCTAATGTTCCTTGTGGTCTACTTCCATCAAAATATGAATAATTCAGCAAATAGCAAATAGCAACATAAACAAAACATTTTTTTCATTTTTGTAATGCAATTTAATTTTCATTGTCAAAACGGCGCAAAAAAACAGATAATCTGAGAGTTTTTTTTACATTGTTTCCGACACATACGCCATTGTGTAGGGGTGCATCTATAGATTACACCTTCTTTCCAATTTTCATCGATAAAGTACAAATAGTCCCGGAGTAAAATGGCCGATGTGTGACTTCCGGATGGACATGACGAAATTATATGGTTTCTGTTTTTGCCATTCTGAACTCAAAAGTCTACGTATCCATTTCTGAGTTCAGACTAATAATTACTATTACTTATTATCTGTTTATTTCAGGTTGCTTGCAAGTGTGATGGATTTATGTGTTACGGACCATTAGTGCCTGATGGGTATGCAACATGTTACAATCCCAGAGATAACGATATAAATTTCGCCACCTCCGCATTCGTCGAACATCCAGACACCGATTGTAACAAATACAGAAATGCTTTGGAACAATCCCTTCAGGACATGCATGATGTTCTTTTAAAGAATGTTACTTCGAAACTTTAAAACTTTTCTATAAGTACCTTACCTATCTATGTATTCATTGTATCGATCGATAATCGTATTGCTCAACTATAATAATATGGCAATACTATACGGTAGTGTGGAACTACGTTTACTGGCTTTGGTTTCTATTTTCCCATGTGATTAAACAGTATGGCAGGTAAAAGAAGGGACACACTTTTACGGAGTGTAAGGTAAACACACCAATTATGGACACTTTAAGAACAACTTTGTAGTATTTTTGAAATTTCAATAAAACCTGTAATTTTTTTTACACAAAAGGTATTGAAGGTTGAAAGTCCTGTGTTTATTCTATATTTCTGCTGTGTTGTATGCAAGATACTGCAATTGGTTTCAATATAATTATCAAATAAAAACTTCGATTTTTTTAACCAGTAATGGACAGCAATAAAATCAGTTATGGACACCCAGTAATGAACTCGAACCAGTCATGGACACCGAGTAGTGACCATGAAACTAGTCATGGACACCCAGTAGTGAACATGAACCTAGTCTTGGACACCTAGTAATCGACAAACCTATGTTGAATCTCTAGATGTGGAGTATTGAATTTAGAATAGGTATAATAATACGAACTTTTATTCTCAATCAGCTTTTAATGTAAATAATTATTTTACTTGTACAGTCTTGAAAGTTAGCAATGAGATCAGCATTGAAGAACTTAAAAAATATTCGTTATTCTATTTATGTAACTAATTAATCACTTTGGAAAGTATGTACCTAATTAGATGCTCTTATTCAGCCTTTCATGTACTTATGTATTAATAAGTAATTTACGACCATTAAATTATTTTTTCTTATTCTATAAAATTGACAGTGAGTTATAAATTGAAACATATTCTAATTTGTTGCTACCTAGATCTATAAATTACTTTGGCAAGTATAAAATATATACCTATAAAAATCAACAATACAAAATTACTTAATATCTCTGTTAAATCACACTATGAATATCACAAACGAAACAAATAGGACCTTTAAATTTAGGTAACAATTAAGAAATGAAGAAGTTTTAAGAAGTAAAAACGGAGTATTTTTCCATTTCTTTTACAGAGTAAAATCCTCTTTTGTTTATCAAGATTGGAGGACTGATGTGCTCCACGACATCTTTTCCTTGGTACCACATTTTGTCAGGTTTCTCTGGCCATTTGTAGGTGTTTCCTGTTGAAAATGTCATCGTGCTAACTTCAAACTCGTTTTTATTTGTACTTTCAATAACTCCAGGAAAATGTTGCCCTTCATATAAAACTATCACGTAACTTCCTTTCGTGTGTTTTTGTTGTGAAGAGACCAACATACTCATTGATGCGTCGCCGTCGTCCGATCCTTCAGACAAGACACTGTCATCACTTTCGGCGTAAACTATTTCAGTCTCACTTTCAGACGATTCAGACCTGTTTGTTTGTTTTTTTGGCACTTTTTTCTTCTTATTAAGTTTCTCCAGCCTTTTTTCTTCTCGTTTTCTTGCTCGCAATTCCTTTTCTTCTATTTGTTTCCTTTTCACTTCTTCCTTTTTGGTATTGTAAGCCTTCCACGCAGGGCTTGTAATCGTAAATGGAATTTTCTCTTTTAATTTGCGTTTCTTGTTTTTTGTTGCTTCATCTTCTTCTGGCCAAAATAAGTTTCGTTTAAAAGGCGATGGTATCCACTTATTTTGAAGTGCCAGGATTAAAACTCTTAAAAGGTGTTTTGTCGCTACACTTTGGTAAAGAATAATCGTTGTCTGGTAAATCTCCTTGGCCGACATTTGGCTCATTTAAAGTATTGAGACCTGAAGTGCTTGGTTCGGAATCATTTGTATTATGAGACAAAACAGCAGTACTTTCGTTTTTGTTTGGAGAATCGTTGGTATTTTGATTGATAGTTTCTGCTGTGGGATTTGACTTTTCAACGACGTTAGTGGGTGCTGATACATCATATCCTACGTCATGATCAGTTTGCTTACTACTAGCCCAAATCAAATATAAAGATATGTCTTCATTGGGCAAAAGATTGTCTAATTCGAGACGACTTTTGTAGTAAAGATCTTTAAACAGCTTTAATTTGTCATTTGACAAAGTTGTTTCTATTTTGGTTTCTAACATTTTCAAAAATTCGCTTTGGCACATGGACTCAATTTTCTTTTTGTTTTGAGATTTGATTTTACCATTGATGAGATTTGAATATCTACGTATTCTGGACCAAATGGGTACAGTCCACCCGCTCGAAATCCATTTTTGACTGTCTCAGCAGTAATTTTTTCGATCGCTATCTTCAAAACTGGAGCAAAATTATGTTTTTTGAGGACTTGTCCCAAATTTTGCATTTTCCAGGTCTTAACCGCTTCTCGCCATGACGACTTCAATGGCCTAAAGACAGCCAAATCCATTGGTTGTAAGATGTGTGTAGAATTTGGATTAAGAGCTATAACTTCGATGCCATTTTCAGAGCAGAAATTTGAAAGGTGCAAAGTTAAATGTGACTTGTGTCCATCCAAAAAAAATAACACTGGCTTTTCAATATTGTTGTTTATCAGCCAAGGATTAAAAACGTTTGTCATATATTCATAAAATGTCCCTGCACACATCCATCCGCTTTCTGAGCGACCAATAGCCCACTCATTGGGGAAAGTTTCTGAAATTGATGACGGTATCCTTGCATAATTAAAAACTACCAGAGTAGGTGCAAGATCTCCTGCGGCATTTCCCGTAACCAAAACTGTTAAGTTCTCCTTATCGTCGCCTGAAGAAGCATATACATTTTTTTCTCCCTTTGCAGCAAGGACACGTCCTGGTTTCGGATTTAAAAAAAACGCACTCTCGTCTGTATTGAAAATCCTTTTAGGATTTTTCAGTATCTCAGTCAGCCCTCTATCTTTCAAATCACCTTCAACTTCCGAAAACCACTTCTCAATGTCGTCTTGAGTAACATTATCTCTTGCTGTGCATAAATTTTGAGCAGTACGTTCAGCAATCGTAGGATGTCGTTTCATAAATGAGGAATACCATTTTTTGCCTGGTCTGTTATTAGTGAAAGGAGTCACTCGTTTTTTGTCAAATATTATACGTTGGACACTGTCTAATAATTCGTCTTTCGTTATTGGGATATGTTTATCTGCCATATCTTTATCTATATCTATATCCAGACTTCTAGAATATCCTCCTCTTCCTTCGATAAAACGGTACTGGGTCCCATTGAGCACTCTATGGGACTTTTCCCGGTGATTTTATTGTGCAAAGTTATTCTAGGCACATTAAATTTTTTGGCTGCATCGGATATTTTTACGCCTTTTCTAACAGCTTCGATAGCCAAGCCCATTTGTTGAGGCGTATAGTCTTTTTTAGGCGCCATTTCTAAAATAAAAATCTGTTACATTTTATTTCAATGTCCATAACTGGGTTTCAATGGGATTCCCAATAATGGACACGTAAGTCCATTACTGGTACGTATCAACATTTTTATAATTTTCAACAAGCGTGCATTATAGAATAAAAAAGAGAGTAAAATTAAATCAAAATCTTAATAGACAATAAATAAAATAAGTTTGGACATTTGTCCATTAATGCAACCATTCAACTTTAGCGCACCAGTAATGAACATTGGCAAAATATCAAAAAACATAACCGCTCTGGAGTAACCACACAGTGTATTGTCGTCTTAATTTCATGGTTAAACCAACCAAGAAAACACATTCTGGTTAAAATAAAGCACTACGAAATTGACAGGTAAACTTTCTACTTACCTCACTAAGAATTTCCTTAACACAAACCGTAAATAAAAAATTTCGAACACACTAGCACCTTGTACTTCACGCCATTTTGAATCCAAAAGACCGAACTGAACGAAACGTCAAACTTTTGCAGCTAGATGACTTTTGTCTATGTCAAAGTGTTGCCAATATGTAAAAACGAATTCCTGTCCTTATTCTACAAGATTTGTTTTTTTTTCGTCCATTAATGGTTCCTTGTCCATTACCGGTGCGATTACCTTAGTACTCTCGAGCATGAACGACTTTTGCTGTTGGACCAACTATCAAATTAGTTGTTCTATACATTATTATCGTACAGCACTTTTGTATGCAACAGCTGTTTATTTTGTTTTTCATATTTCAGAGTTGGTCCAATTATCCCAACCACAATTGCTATAACTATCTATTTAAATGTCATAGGGAGTGTTTTAAAGCAAGATACTCTGACGTTTTACGACGTGATGTGACATTCAATCTTAGGGTGGTGAAGTAATTACGAGGTTGACCATGCAAAACATTCTGAATTAAGTGACTGACTAAATTATTTATTTGTATGAAAACTAATAAGTAGATCATGTTTTTTTAACAAATAACTACAAAATCAGTGCGACAAACCGCCAGTTGCACGTAAGTCCATTAAATTGAATTCTCCATTAAAAGTAATGCTGTCTTTATCTAACGGAGCGTATCAGAGAGTGACAGCATTATTTTTAATGGGAAATTTAATTTAATGGACTTAGGGCCAGGCCACAACACTGCGATGCGACGACGCGTCGCAAAAACGACGTTACACTACTTACAATACGATTAGACGTAGATTGACGACGTAGATTTCTACGGTGCGTCGTCGCATCGCAGTGTTGTGGCCTGGCCCTTACGTGCAACTGGCGGACAGCTGCTCATTTCAGGAACTACTAATGCTATCGACTTGAAAGGAACAGTTTTAAATAATGCCTGCCCAACTATATTGCGAGTGAAAGAATAGTAAATTTGAAAAAATATCACAGAAATTGTATTCGCAAAACAAAATGGCGGTGTTAGTTCCGATTTAGGCCACACCCCAAAATAACCTTGTAGCGTTGTATAAACTTAATTTAGCACAAAGAAAACAATATAAACCTGTCTATGTTATCTACCTACTAAATAAAAATATGTCTATGGTTGTGGAACTAAAATAATTTTGATAAGTTTTATACTAAAAGGTGGCGGATCGCAATATTTTTTCAGATATGTACTTTGGGAACATAAAGAGTGGATTTTTGAGATGGGGCTGAGTGTCGGGGTTTCTTGTAGCTGAAACAATTAAAGTACCTGCTCCTACAAGAAAACGGTCTTAGGAGACAGTCCTTAATTTTTTGTATGATGATCCCATTTACAGATTTTGAAAAAATGTACAGTCTGCAAGACAATGGGCCATTTTCACAAAAACATTTTTGATGCCAATCAATCATGTTTTGTAAAAAAGTATCGGACCAACTGAGTTTTGAGTAATAGAAAAGTCAGAAATCGGAAAAAGCTTTTCCGTGTCTGGGAATTAAAATTACTCAAAAAGTGAAGGACAGTGTCTATAAAGAGCGTTTTCCTGTAGCTACAACTGTAAAGGTAACCCTTATACCCCATCTCAAAAATCCTACCCTGTATATCTATACCTACTTTTTATCAAGAGAATGATTTTTATCGTTTCCGTTTTTGCAATGTAAGGCTAAATGTACTCTGTTTTTTTAATAAAAAGGTTATACATATTTGATTTACATATTCATTTCATCACATTGGTTTTCGAACATTTGTATAACCCCGTCTCCTAATAGAAAGCGATCCGAAAACTAGAACGCGGCCTTTGTCGGTGCCACTATGCGTTCGGTTTCACCGAATAAAATAAACGTGTGTAGCGAATGTCTCGCGAGGATCGCGGGTTAGAGTGTGTGCTAATATAAATTAGGACACGCTCTAATTCATAACAATTACAAACGTAATCTATAGCCAGAACTCCAGGTTTTGGACCTTGGAATTAACTAATCAAGCCACCGACATTCAACAACTGCCAAAATAATAGACATGCCTAAAATAAGATATGGTAGATGCGCAAAGGTAGCCCGTGAAATTTAAAATACAACCTAACCACTGACCTGCAAATTGCAAAAACGTAAGAAAATTTGAATTTCGCGAGCTAACTTTGCGCATCCACCTTAAAAATCATCGACACGTTATGGAGTAGGTATCCAGGAAATGTAGAATAGTATTTATTAAATAAATGCGTCCACTTATAGAATGTTTATAATATCGTGCGGATTTCATCACGCATGCGGGATTGCCCCGCACGCGTAAACGGCTTGATATTCCACGCATTACAATATTTACTTACAATAAATACTTGTATGAAAAGGACATTTGGGAGGGTTACGCGTGCGGGGCAATCCCGCATGCGTGATGGAATCCGCACGATATTAAAAACACCCATAGCAAATGAAAGAATTAAAATAGTAAAAGACGCGCGCGTGCGCGTAGTAGTATACTAAGATCGTGTAGTAGTATAGTAGTCGGTGGACATTATTCAGGTGGCCTTCCCACAGAACATAATACCCTGACGGGAGCCTCCCCACCAGAATTATGTCCACCGAAGCTACTCTCTCCTACTGAATGGTTATTTCAGAAAAAAACATTCAGTAGGATTTTTTCAAATTAGAGATTTATTAATGCTGATAGTTAAGGTTACAGATAAATATGTGCTCAGCAATAACTTTGTTGAACTGTCAAAATGAAAGTGTGTTACGCATTATTTATTTACCCTGCAGTAGATAAGTAGGTAGGTACTTAAAGACCGAGAACAAAATGTCATTATCTAAGATATTCCGTTATTGCTTGGAAGGTACTTACCTGCCTAGTATTTTTTTGGTTCAAGACAAAAAAAATCAATCTCTTCCAGATTGTAGAATAAGTACCTACAGAGGATCTACTCCGAAGTATCGGCCGTTTTATAACTTCCAGTTTCCTTTTTTGACTTTAAAGTCCTTACCCGAATTCAAGTCACAATTTTGACTTTGGCTTATCTCCTTGACTGTCGTTTTTTTTTTCTTTTGCCGTAGTCAGCCATAGTCATCCGTAGTCAAGAAACGGCTGAACATTCGACCGATACTTCGGATTTATGTTCGGAGTAGACCCCTGGATTTGAATAAGAATAGGGGGAAAGATGGAGAATTTCAGAACAAGAAATACAGACTATTCAGACAAATTTCAACCTCTTCACTCGTGTTAATATTTTTATATGAGTGATAAAAGTTTCAGTTTACATTATTTCGCAGCGAATACAACTAGTTTGGTTTCAGCACTATTCGCCGCGTCTGCCTGTCGACACCGTGGCATTATGTAATTGCGGTGGAGTTGAGGACCCTGACCAAGAGAGGGACCATGAAGAGCTTCCTCATGACACCACTCATTCAGATGGCGTAATTATTTCAAAATTACTTAGGTGGACTACCTGCAGGAGCCATCTTACCTTCCTTTCCCCTAATATAGCACTGCATGGAGTCCAGGGTCTGATAGTGGTAGGGTTGCCAACCCTACTATAAAATAGAGTATCCTGCTACATTAGAGGCCTGAATATTAAATAGTAAAAAAAATGTAGGCGAAATTACTATATTTTCGATGAGATTGAATTAACTTTAACAATTTGTATGAATTAAAATTCTGAAATCAGTTATATAAAATTCTGGATAATGCTGTCTCACCAAAAATGTGTTGGTAAGTTTATGCAAGGTTTATACCTATTGCTGAGAAAAGGCAACAAGTGTTGCTAGGTTATTCAGATTTATCTAATGTTCAAAAATTGAATATAATTTCTTCTTTCTTTAACAGCGACTTCAGCTTCTACTGGGCGCTTAAATTTCAGAACATAGATGGCGAGATGAGGGCAGTAGGGCCAGTATAATCTCAAAAAGGCTGAATAAGATTAATGATATTTTGTAACCATAGTTACGAGACATTAAAACCGGCCAAGTGCGTGGCGGACCACGCACAATGAAGGGTTAACATTGTACATAGTTGTATAAATGATAAATGATTTTATTTCTGTAAGTAGGTTTGTACAAACACTTTTACACGTCAATCATATTTTAAAAACTAGATGAGGTCGGCGTTTCCTATCTGACTACTCTGAGAAGAAAGGCCGAAACAAACTCAGAGGTCATAGTCTCTTTTAAAGTCCAGACATAATCTTGGTCAGATCATGTGAAGACCATGTAGATTGGTGTCTGAAATGGTCTTTTGAGGAAAGAACCACACAGGTTGAGTGGACCTGACCAGTCAGTGCACGCATTTGTCAGTAATCGTGCAGCTCTACTCAGAATTTAAGGAGCTCAACGATGCGACGATCAATACCAAAGAAAGGACATTTGGGTAGGCCACTTATATGACTCAAACTGCCTGACCATGATTAACACTAACTGAGAATAAAAGAAAGGGAAAAAAAATATTATGCAATAACCCACATAGTCTTCACATTCACAATAATTAAAATAATATAATACTTTACAAGTAAATATTCCTGTCATTGTGTATAAAATAATAATTAAATGTCACTGTTTATAAAATAATAAAGTTAGCAAAAACAATAAAAATAAACTACCTCAATATGTACAAAAATTGGAGCAGCTCAATCCCAAGCCTTTTTGTCCTCAATATAATCTTTAACAGTATAAAAGGCTTTCTGGCACAACTTACGTTTAATTCAATGATTTGAATTTATTAAGGCTTAGATCTTGTAAAACATCTTCTTCCATAAAACGATATACGTTACGGTAAATACTTCAACTGCAAATGTAAGTTGGTCGACTATTAGGGTCAGCTCACACCGAGACGCGACGCGACGCGACGTGACGATACTGGAAGAGGCCAGTGATTTCGCGCTGCGCCTCGAGACGCATCGCAACGTCGCGAGGCGCATAGTAAAATCGTTGGCAACACGACGCACACTGGATCGAAAATCGGCTGTAGAAGACATAGGATCTCGATTTCTTAAATGTTATTTTTTTTGCTGGAAATGACTTCTGCTGATCATTACTGTTCTATAAAATGTCATATGAAGTAATTGTGTGCACAAATGGAAGAGTTATAATTTTTATAAGAAAAAAATGTATGGAGCTGACATGAAAAATGAGGATATCTCTGGAATCGCAAGGTTGGCCGTTATATCCTTGCACACTGTTATAGTACTATTTATTTGTGATTTTTTGACATACTTAATATCGCGGCATCACTTGCGATTTTTTTTTTTAAATCTTCAAAATTAAAAAACAAAAAAAGTATATGATACATTTTAATGCTTAAATATGGCTATACCAAGTGTAATTTACAATATTTTTTATGCTTAGACCAAAACATTCTAAGAAATCACAAAGTCGTATTACCTACTTTGTGATTTTCATTTGAAATGACATGGTAATTATGAATTACGTAATACGTAATCTTGTCTAATGCCTCAAGTCCACATTAGCTAATGATTAATAAAACTTAATACCTATATTAGGTATATAGGTATTAAGTTAAAAGGATACGTACCAAAATAATTTGGGGTACTCGCTAATTTAGCAATTAGTGCAGGATTAACTTAATGAAAGTAATTAGAATGTGATACCATCATTAGTCAATAACAATAAATAGTCAAACATTCGATTCACAACTTCAGTTCATTTAGAGCATTTCTAATACTAACATCTATCCTACCGTGTCTTTTTACTCAGTGATTGTGAATAATGGAAAGCATTATTACAAATTTGGATTTGTTTGTTATTCTGAGCAATCAGGATGCTTCGTCTTTCGATCATGATATATTGTTCAACACACTTGTTATTTATGAATTTTGTCGAAGATTTACACGGGCAGTTCAAAAGAGATGGTTACGATCCCACAGGAAAAGTGAAGTTTTTAGACGTGATTACAGTAATTGGCTTGAGGCAAATATTGACTGGCCAAACTGCGTGCAAACCAATTTGCTCATTCAAGAATCAACAAGTGAAAATATTTCTACTGAACCTGTACCTGAACCTGTACCATCAACTTCAACAATGAAATCAACTTCAACGATGACAAAAAGATCTCGAAAGCCGTTTGAAGATCTAAGTAACAAGCAGAAGAAGAGACGATCTGATGAACATATAGGCGATGACCCTAATGAAGTAGCTTATTCAGCTACAGCACTTTTGAAAGGAGATGGTCGTGAGGATATTGCATCTGTTATTGAACATATGCTCCAAAATCCAGAAGCAGCAGCAAAAATCAAGGAAATGTTGAACAAACCAGCTCCTTCAACAATATTTTCACCAGAAAAAGCACTGGGTTTGCTACTTTCATTAAAACTATCGAAATGGCAATATATCACATTAAGGGAAACGACTATTCGAGAAGGTTCAAAGGAGATATATCCGTCTTACTATAAAGTGCAAAAAGCTAAGCTACAGTGCTACCCTCCGAAGACATTTGTGACTGTAACGGATTCATCTGCTAAGATTGCACTACAAGCGTTACTAGATTTAACAGTGAACAGAATTTTTGAAACTATTCGTAGTCCTGATGCGATACAAGATAAACAAATGATATTAATATCAAAGTGGGGATTTGACGGTGCATCTAACCAAAGTAGATATAAGCAAAACATAGAGAGTGGTCAAGATGATTCCAGCATATTTATGACCTCTTTGGTTCCATTAAAGTTGACAGCTGACGGTGACACCGTATGGGTGAATCCAAAACCCTGCTCACCTAGGTATTGCCGTCCAGTCCAGTTTAGTTTTGTGAAAGAAACCAAAGACGTTGTCATAAATGAAAAAACTGCAATGGATAACGAAATTGAAGCTCTCGTTCCCTCAAAATGTCAAGGACATGAAATTAGTCACAAATTAATGATGACGATGATTGACGGCAAAATTTGTACATATCTGTCTGAAGCTAAGTCAAATGCGGCCTGCTACCTGTGTTTGGCTAAGCCTACAGAAATGAATAACTTAGATGTCATTGCGTCAAAAACCATGTCTTCTGGTGTGTATGAGTTCGGATTATCATCACTTCATGCCCGCATTAATGTGATGGAATGTCTTCTACACATAGCGTATCGTCTCGACTTCAAAAAGTGGTCTGCAAGAAGAGAAGGTCATCAAGAGTTATTGCATTCACGAAAAAAACTCATTCAAGATCGATTCAAAGATGATCTCAACCTTTTGATTGACATCGTTAAGCAAGGATCAGGCACAACTAACGACGGGAACACAGTAAGGCGGTTTTTTGAATTTCCTGATAAAACTGCAGCGATCACTGGATTAGATGAAGACCTAATACGCAGATTTGCTGTGATTCTGCAAGCTATCACATCTGGAGAGATTGTAGACGTGCCGAAATTTAAAGAATACGCTAGAACAACCGCTGAAAAATACGTGGAACTGTACGATTGGTACTACATGTCATCAACCGTCCACAAATTGTTGATTCACGGAGGGGACATAATTGCAGAAAATGCTATTGTACCAATTGGAAGTCTTTCGGAAGAAGCTTCAGAGGCCCGAAACAAAGACTTTAGGAGGTTCAGAGAACACCATTCGAGGTAAAAGAGTAGACAAGCATCAAACGAGGATATCCTCAATATGGTTATCGTCTCTTCTGATCCTCTAATTTCTTCCACAAGACCAAAATTAAATGCCCACAAGAGGCAGACATACTTTAAGGAAACAGTAGAACTACTGAAACTTCAGGATCAGGAAGCTCCGACAGAGTTCTTAGAAGTTATATCTATTGTAGAGCCTGATTCTGAAGTGGATTCTGATGGTGACGAAGTATAAAATAAGTTAACTTTTATTGTTTATGTTAGGTTACGTTAAGTTAATATTTTTTTTTAATAATTTGCTTTTATTTTTAATCATACAATAGTTTACCAGTTATTGTTATTGACTAATGATCACGTTTATCTAATTACCCTCATTATGGTACGTATCCTTTTAACAGGTATATAGGTATTAAGTTTTATTAATCATTAGCTAATGTGGACTTGAGGCATTAGACAAGATTACATATTATGTAATTCATAATTACCATGTCATTTCAAATAAGTAGGTAATACGACTTTGTGATTTCTTAGAATGTTTTGGTCTAAGCATAAAAAATATTGTAAGTTACACTTGGTATAACCATATTTAAGCATTAAAATGTACATATCATAAACATTTTTAATTTTTTAATTTAGACGATTTTTTAAAAAAAAATCGCAGGTGATGCCGCAATATTAAGTATGTCAAAAATTCACAAATAAATTGTACTATAACAGTGTGCAAGGATATAACGGCGAACCTTGCGATTCCAGAGATATCCTTTTTTTCATGTCAGCTCCATACATTTTTTTCTTATAAAAATTATAACTCTTCCATTTGTGCACACAATTACTTCATATGACATTTTATACAACAGTTATGATCAGCAGAAGTCATTTCCAGCAAAAAAAATAACATTTAAGAAATCGAGATCCTATGTCTTCTACAGCCGATTTTCGATCCACCGTGCGACGCCTCACTGCGCAGCGAGACGCCGCGCGGCGCAGCGGAACGTGTCTACATTCGCCACGTACTCTCGGAAATAGTAGAGACAAGTCGCCATGGCAGCCTCGGCTGCGCCTCGGGGCGTCGCGCGGCTTCGTGAGGCGCAGCGCCGCTCTTGCACGTCGCGCGTAACGTATTCTAAATTCTCACAATGAAATGTGTATCTTTTCGTGTAGAAAATAAAGTTATATTTTGAGTCGCTCTTTTAAAGTGTGCGCGCAGCGTCGCGTCTCGGTGTGAGCTGCGTACTTACTCGTTAATTTGTAAAGCCTACTTAGCTGTGATTTTTGTATCAAAATTTTACTTTACCCCTTTGTCGGCGTGATTAATACCCATGCCAAGTTACAGCTTTCTAGTACCTACCAAAAGTCTCTGAGCTAAGCCGGGGACAGACAGACAAACATGGCGAGACTATAAAGGAACCCTTATAGTTTCGCCATGTCCGTCTGTCTGTCTGTTGACTACCAAACCCTAAAATAACATAGAAATCTGTTACTATAGGCAAAAAATCGGCTTCCAAAAAATAAAATGTATAAAAAACATACTTAGTACAAATTTTTGTATGTTTTCTCCGTCTACTCTAATTTTACGGGCAATGGCTTCTAAAATACAATATTTGTTATAAAAAAGTTGGCAATATGGTGCAGTTGGAAGGTGTTCAATAAGCTCATAATTAAAAGTTTGTTTAAAAATGTTTTGTTTTATGTATATTTTTATTTTAAAAGCACACTTAATAAATCTTGTTCAAGAATAGCATAGCAATTTTATTGTAAGTGCTGATTACACCAATACCAGTTTTTAACGGTAAACTTGCCCGTACCTATTGAGCAACAATTGTACGTGTTGTGTAATAAACACACATTTACATTTTGCCCCACCGAGCCCCCCCCCCGCCACTGGTGGGGTAAAGTTAAAAAAAATTATGTGCTGTGTGCAGTGGAATCTGCCCCACTAGGGTTGGCACCTTAGAACAAAATTATTATTTTTTTTAAGATTTGAAATAATTTAAATGTCAGATTAATTACACATGGTCGTACTGTAATGGGAAGATTTGATTTCATTTTCTTCACACCTGTGCGAAGCCGGGGCGGGCAGCTAGTGGGAAATATTTTTTTTGTAAATTTATTCAAAGGTGCCAACCCCAGTAAATCGAAGTAGTGGGGCAGATTCCACTACAACATTTTAGGCATTCCACTTTGACGGCTCGGTGGGGCAAAGTGGAATGCCCCACGCGCCCGTGCGTGGTGTGGGAGTGGGTGGGTGGTGGATTCAGTAAATTGTTGCTTCAATTCTATGATAGGCCATAATTATGTAAATGGGGCAATGCAGTGTTCTAAATATTATTGTCGGTGAAATAAAACTATGGATTTAAGATGAATTAATGACCTAATGTAGCCCACGAAATCCACATTTTATTACGTTTTTTGTAATTTGCAGTATTATCAATTTTCACAAATACTTCTTTCTTAGCTAAAATCTGTATGAAACGATGTTTTCATGAACAACTGTCGACTCTCTTAATTGTATCTAATCGGTCGAAAATATGACTAAGTATCATATTTTCGGCCAATTACAACTAAGGCGTCCCCCACATTAGGCGTGCTCGTTCCTCGGGCGTGTGAGCGACTCGAGCGGCCGCGTGCACTCTCCACACACGCCGCAGGGCAGCCAGACGCGACGCTCCACGCCCGAGGAACGCATACGCCTTGTGGGGTCAGCCTAAAAGAGTTATTATATTGATGATTCATCATCATCATCATTTCAGCCGAAAGACGTCCACTGCTGGACATAGGCCTCCCCCAAGCAATAATATAGCAATTGCTATATTATTCTATGAATTCATATTTCGTTACTTCATAAGATATATTATTTTGTTTGTAAAATCTCACCGTGAAAATTTAGGTGACCGTGAAGTGAGCTGTCATTCCACTTGATACTAAGGAGTAACCTTTTCATTGTTCTGAGGGAATAACACTATCGACAGCTCACCTCAAGCTTATTTCACCTCTCAGAACAATTCAATCAATAATAATAATAATAATTATATAATTGGTTTAATTGCAATAATAATAATAATTAAACCAAATATATAATAATTATATATTTGGTTTAATTGTTCTGAGCTTCACCTAGGTTTTCACAGTGAGATTTTGCAGAATCGATTGATTGTTAACATAACGTTACTTATTAAAATTAAGAAGCTAAAAAGAATCCAAGATGTGATAAAAGGTCAGCAAGATGAGATTGTATGAGGGTTAGGAATATTCCAATGATGCAGACAGTGATATTTGTATTTAATTAAAGAAGTCAGTTCTCTACAATCACATTGTATTTTCAATGAAAGAATGTTTAAAATAAATAGTACGCTAAGTACAGATGTTTGTGATTGACACTTTGCTTGGATATGATAAACTTAATAAACCGGTTCTGACCAATAAACCAACATTTATCTGTATCTCTATCCCTTTCCGCACACAGAATCGCAAATTGCAAGACTGGAGCGTAAAGTTGATGCGAATAAGTGCGTATGCCTATGAGCGGACTTCTCACTCTAAATAGTAATGATGCTTAGAGACACTACAATAAAATGCTGATTCGTGCTTTTTTAATGGATATGATTACACCCTAAGTCTAGTGAGAAGCATTTCGGTAATACGTGTATGTACCTATATTTAAACAGAGTGTGCCTGCTTTGGTCTGTCTGCTGTACCATACGCGTTATCGTCGCGTAGGCGCCATTTAATTCGCCGACATGTAGGTACAATCATGACAGAACCGACTATAGTTAGATGGTCATCTACTTATCTTGCCTAGGAACCTTAATTAAAGTCAAGGCGTCCCCCACATTAAGCGTACGCGTTCCTCGGGCGTGTGAGCGACTCGAGCGCCGCGTGCACTCACGCCGCAGGGCAGCAAAACGCGACGCTCCACGCCCGAGGAACGCGCCCGCCTAATGTGGGGTCAGCCTCAGGGTTGACGCCGCTTTAGATTAGGATTTTAATCAATATTATGTGATATGTATATGAAGGGTTTTTATAGCTTAATTTCTGTTCGTGCCGGGAAGGTTTGCTTGCCACATGGCATTATGACTTTGGTACTAGCTTTTGCCCGCGGTTCAGCCCGCGTGGAGGTCGGAAATTATCCCACGGGATCGTACTACCGGGATAAAAAGTATGTCCTAACCCAGGGCTTGGTTTACCTGTGCGCCAATTTCACCGAAAGGTAGGTAACACTATAGACAGTTACTTTTGCATTTTTAATATTAAGTAGGTAGATATCATGAGGATGTAAGATATGATTAAAAAAAACCGGCTAAGTGCGTGTCGGACCACGCACAATGAAGGGTTCCGTAGTTGGGATGAATTTATCCCAAAAGCATTTTTTTTTATGTGATGATTCTACAAATTAAAGGTTTTGGACTTTTTCCATTACTTGTGCTGTGAGACATTGCTGCTTGCCAAATTTCGGAAACTGTACCCGTGGTTTTGATTTATTTGCGAGTATCAACATAATGCCGCATAAATCGCCGTATTGTTTTATTGCGTTGACGTAGAAGCTAGATTTTTTTAGAGCTCCAAGGGACCGTAGACGTAGGTCTACGGTCCCTACGTAGACGTCCCTAAATACGTAGGTATTTGATATTAATTTCAACTTGATAGGTCAACGCGTTCCTGAGAAAAAGGGTCTTGACAGACAGACAGACGGACAACGAAGTGATCCTGAATGGGTTCCATTTTTTCCTTTTGAGGTACGGAACCCTAAAAAATTATAACTTTAAACTTCGGCAGCCGATTGTCACACTATTCGTGTTAATGTGTTCGTGTCACTCGTACGTATAAGCGTGCTGTTATACTATAGGTGCCTCGCTTATTGTTCAGCGTAACTGCATTCGCCTTTATCCATGATTGGTATATCATTGATTTTGCACACATGGCGTGAGGAAGCCGGCATGTCCTAGAACCAAGAAATGCGAAGATTTGTGACAACCACCAACCCGCACTGGGCCCCCGTGGTGCATTATGGCCCAGTCCCTCTCACAGAGAAGGGGCCTGTGTCCCAGCAGTGGGACAGTTTCTAGGCTGATTATGCTATGCAAACCTTACCGGCGCAAGTTTAGTAAATCATTAAAAAAATAAACAATTTAAGTTTATGCAGCTTGAAAACCCTAGCGTCGGTCGACAGTGCCATTAAATCGCTGAGTAATAATAATTTTAATCCATCTTTGAGAATCGTCACAGACGTCACGATGAGACCACTGGTTACATTGAAAATGTCAACATTTTTATTGCTAGCCAAAAACGTAGGTATTGGTCATATAATTGAATGATGACTTTTTAAGGGCGCGTTCATAAGACACAAATTGAATAGCGCGCTGATCGCTTTCGAGCGGGGTTTGAATCGTGCACGCGTTGTGCAGTCGCCTTTATGCCTCTTGTCATAACGTAGGTACCTATACAACATTAGTTTTTGTTTATACTAAACCCGAAAAGAGGTCATTGTACTCATCATTTTGAACCTTTTTTTATATGGGACCAACCTTGAAAGACGAAAAAAAAATCTGCTGTCCCTACAATGTGTTCACTTAAATCGACAAAATGTATGGAACAGCTGATTTTTATTTCGTGATTTCAAGGTTGGTCCCATGGAAAAACTTGTTCAAAATGATGAGTACAATGACCCCATTTTCGGGTTTAGTATAAACAAAAACGAATGATTCCTAAAGACCAAAGCACAAGCGTCGCGATGGGCTCTATTTGGGCGCCGATTGTGCGCGGCGTGCTTGATCACAAAACATTATGTTACGTTATGAGAAGGAGATACAGAATGAATCCTAAAGTCTCAGTGGAGACTGCGGCGAAGGCGCGAGAAAATCGCGTTCGTGTGAACGCGCCCTAAAGGTGCAGCAGAAGATAAAATAATAATGTCAACTCGCCGTACTGACACTTAACTTAAAACAAAATCAGATTTCACATAATTTAATGCACGCAGGAATGACGATAAAGCAAAAGCTTAAAAATGCATAGGTACATTCTTTTTTACAGAGTAAATTTTTTTAATTGTCGACGTGATGCCTTGTGTACAACTTGTGTAGAAAATACAATTTTACACATTGTTACCTATTAACTCGTAACAATTGCCTCCGGCAGAAAACAGGTTATAAATGAAATCTTTAGGTATACCTTATTCAAGGAAGAAAACCTCTAACTCCCTTATAAATAAACGCAGAGTTGTGTTAAAACCAGTATAAAGTTCAGTTTAATCATACATTTTTCGGGGTTTAAGATTGGCATAAAATTCCGGTTTTATAAGTTAAAAAAAAACTATCTACTTTACAAATATTGCCTTTGATAAGAACCTATCACAGTACTCACTAAGGCTTAATTCATAACCGTAATTCGGAAACAGTGGTCAGCTTCTATTAATTTTTTTAATGTTTTATGTATGGCATCCAACAATAGCTAACATGAGATTTAACATCATTAACAGCAGATTTACTGATCGGCACCCCAATTACGTAACATAGTTACAATCACAATCCGAAGGATTTTAAAGGATATTGTATTCATTGCTTCGTATAAATGATCGTCTGCTCGAAAAAGTAACTAACGCAATAGATATTGTTAAATTGTCAAAATGAAACGCTTTTCCATTGTAGATGTGTTTGGATTACCTACGCAATTAGGCTGCTGATATAAAAGTTACATTGATACCAATACAATTTCAAATACTAAAAAAATATTGTCTATTGTCTAACTGTGAAATCTCATGGAATAGGGAATATGGAAGTAATTCAAAACTTTTTCATTATTTAAATATACATTGTATAGGAGTCAGGAAACAAATTGCTATTTTAAATGCAGTAGGTACAGTACTTATTTTACAATTCATTTATCATTTATTTTTATGTTTTTTTCTGGTGGAACGAAAGCACGCGTCGAACAAAACGCGTCGTCTTCGACAATGCCGGAAGGGGCGTGAATAAACATCAATTTTTTAGCAAATTGCTTGAAATCTCACTAAGGTAAGTAAGTGCGATTTCTGCTTGAATAAAGCACAAAAACACATTTAATTTATAATGATTTGGGACTAAAAAGGAGATGTAAAAAAAGCAGAATTGTGGATAATGACGTCAGATCATGGCCTCCTGGCGGCCAGTAAAATACAGTTTGAACTGTAGTAGAAAATTGTTAGGAGTTAAACAATTTTTTGGGCAACAAGCAGTATAGTTGAATTTGACTTTTAGTACTTTACTTGGGTTTAAAATAGAAATTTATTAAGTGAAAAAAAATACATGCATATTCCCTATTGCGCGGATAGGTTGATAGGCATGACACTAGAACTAACAACGGGATACATACAATAAGCTTTTAGAAACATATAGTAGATAAAGTAAGCATGTAGGTAGTATTTTGTTAACGTCGTTACTTTCTTTTACTTCTTTGAATAAAGTCTATCCTTTGTTTTCCTTATAATAACTTTCTTCACTTGTGATTAATAAAATTATCTTAATTTATCTGCAGTGTTCAAAAATATACCTAATTATAAAACTTTACTAACAGTATATAGCTCATAAATAATAATACATTTACAATATGGACAAGCCCAACTTTTGTAATAAGTTTGCAGCAAATACAATTGTCAAACAGACCTAGTCATTGCCAAATTACTTATTACATTTTACGCCTGAGCGCATGTAAGGGTTCCATTAAGAGCGCACGTTAAAAGCCACTACATTTTTTAAGAATTGGCAGGAGCCAAACCTTATTTATTTGGCGGGAGCCAAACATTATTTATCTTAAATCTACTATTTTTTGCTATTTATCTATATCTGCACGTGTGACTCCCGGTAGTAACATTAGATAATTAACTGTCTTATTAGTCAATACTTGATAGATACCTACTCCGGTTCCTCTATGCATGACAAAATAATTATTATCGCTATCTTCATCGGCAAAGTAAATAAAGCAACCGGACAACTGCGAGAAAGGACTCGCGCCCTGAAATTCCGAATCCGGATGGACAGAACAAACTTAACTTTTAAGTATTAAAAAACTTGATAGAGTGGTCGGATTTGAATGAAATGCAGACAAATTCCGATTCTGGAATGTTCTCCAAAACATCGTTCCACATCACGGTCGATGCTTCAACGGAAAGTGTAAGTTTGTAATCGCAAAACAATCGGATTTGTCCCTTTACTTGTACCCACTGACTGTAAGACCTTGGTTCTTGACAAATTTCATGCTGCTAGCTCATCGGGAAATACCCTATAAGGTCTTAAAAACAGAGATAATCAACAAAGTAAGCTTATTTAGTATTTTAAATAAATAAGATATGTGACATTATTGACCTTATCTCTTGATTGAGTTGACTTAGAAGTTTGAATTTTACACCCGTCCAAGGGCCCGAAAAACTTTAGTCTCTACAGTCGTACTATCGTTAGTACTATCCTCTACAGTCAACCCATTCTGGTGAAAAAGGGTCATGTTCATGAAAAGCGATATGGACAACAAAGTGACCCGTTTTTTTTTCTTTTGAGGTACGGAACCCCAAAAGCTTCTTATATTTATAATCGGCAAAGGATAAAAAATCGTCGGCATCTCTACTTTCTCATGTATAGAGAGAGGAGCTGGAGTTAATGTGGTCCACATGCGGAAAATGCAGAAAATTTAAAATGATCGAGCGAGATTGATGAATCGAAAGTGTTAATCGATACCACAAAATGTGAAACAGGCAACAAACAAACAATTTTAGAACTCCAAGCCTGAAGTTTCTTGAAAGTACACAAGTTCAAGAGACAATCGTTGAGGATATATTAACGGATATACTGTCCGAATATAACATACGAGATATGTATTTCTTTGAAATAAAAATACCTACTATCACTTCCAAAAAATAAAGAACAGATTTATTGAAAAGTCGTATCGTGCGCTCCCCATGGGACACCCATAACATTCTAAACACAAATATAACGTGGAATGTACACTAATATAAATTATGTCAAAACAAAACAAAATTTATGACAATTAAATTTATTACTAGGATAATAATTCTTAACTTAACCATTAAGTATGATTTCTGTTTAATTCTATTTATCGCGAGATCGGTTAGCAAGCGCAATTATCCCGCGCGGCCGGAGGCGCGGCGAGCGGGCGACCCGGCGACGCCGGCTTGTGCTGCACGCCGGACTCAGCAGCGTTCAGGTCCAGTCGCCCATCTTGAATGCTCTGATATATTTTCTTAGCTGTCTCAAGAAAGGCTTCCTCCACATTTTGACCACTGGAATTAAAAACCGTGACGATAACTACTACCAGTGTGGACTATCATCATCACAAAATTATTGTACGAAAAAAATATCGACCTGTATTTTTAAACCGCTCCGAATCCGATAAATATCGGTCCAAAATAGCCGTAGTATTATTTGCATGTGGGATTGCGCACTAAATCCGATCTCCACCCGTTCGAATATGGAACATTTCCAACAGGGTTAAAAGCTGAAAGGTTCCCCGTGCGATGGCAGCACCGTTGAGTGTAATTTAAGCCGAATTTACATTACGAAATTAGTGTCATGCATAATGAAACTAATTCTATGAAACTTGTTACATGTGTAACTAATTTCGTTAAAATAATAGTGTCGTGAAATCAACAGTATAGCTGGTATTATGGGTCCGTCAGCATCGAAGCTTTAAATGTTGTTTACTTAACTTATAGAACTTTTAATCATAGAGAACTCTGCTGTTAAAAAAGTTCAAAATTCAAAGTTCTCTATATTGTTCTCGGCTGTCCATCGTTGGTTTGCCATTTTTGACGCATTTAACCTGCACAATCACACATTCACTCAGCACAGGCGCTTTCGTGACACTAGTTTCGAGTCGCGTGTACACAGTAAAATTTGTTGCACGAAATTAGTTTTACCAAATAATTGCGCATGGCACGAAACTATTTTAGTGTCATAAAATTAATGCATGCATTGTAAAACTTGATGTTTACACGTACAATTGTTGATGAAATTAGTGTCGCGACATTAATTTTATGACACTAATTTCATAATGTAAATTCGGCTTTACTGTCATTAAGTTGCCACTATTGTGTCTGTTGATGTTTAGTTTTAATCACAACATTTATGGCTCCCGAATAAAACTCTTTTGTCAATTTCTTATCTAGTTGTGAGAAAGCTTGAAATAATTTAAACATTAAGGCTGCGTTCGGACGACACGCGCATAACCCGCGCCGACCACGCACACGCCTTGCACCCGCGTTCGCCACGCGCATAATCCGCGCCCGCCTCGCACCCGCTTATACTACTTATTATGTAATCAAAAAACGCCCTTGATCACAGTCAATATGGCACTAGCCGAAACGCGGGCACAAGGTGGGCGCGAGGCGGACGCGGAGCGGGTGCGGGTCGACTTCGATAAATGCTACGCACTGCTAAAGTAATTTAGGTCCTAATGCAAAGGTCCTTAGACTTAGGTAATTACTTATAAGTAAAGCCTAACTAGCCTGTTTTGCAATATAAATACAAAAACCGAAGTTCTTCATGTAAACTATAAAAAATAATCAATAAAATCCTTCTCCTATAAATTTTCATTTATATCGCTTACGATGTTCTTCCATATCAGGCCCGATATGCTGAACCTACGTCGCGTCGTATTATCACTAAAAATATCGTTCAAAAAAGTCTAAAAAACTTACGTCTTGGCACTGGCTTCAACAAACATAAGTCCATTTTCATCAGCAAACTGTTTTGCTTCTTCATAAGTAACATCTCTTTGGCCATCTAAATCTGATTTGTTGCCAATTAAGAATATCACAGTGCTGGGGTTAGTCAAGTTACGTGTGTCTGTAAGCCAGCTACTTAGATGATTGTAAGTGGATCTGAAACAGCAAAACATGAACGCGTATCAATAACATCATGCCGTTTTTCCCTGAAGGGTTGAGTTGCCTTTGGTAATGTGGGTACCTATAGTATACCTACCCACATTTCGCCAGTTATGTTTAACCGGTGAAGCCCCGCCGGCACCGAAAAGGTGCCGTAAACAATAGGTTTATAAGCAATAGGTATTTAAGGTTTTAAATGTCAATAAATCTGATCTGATTACATTGGCTTTTAATCATTACTTAATTTTAAGTTGAATAAGGGGGATAAATAAGGGGGATTATGTACAACCAACACAGAAATATTTCTGGTGATGCACACGGCTGCTATAAATACTTAAAAGAACAGAATATTTGTTATTTACATACAGCCTTACTAATAAAAATATTTAAAACACTCGTTTAACAACTATTTAGTTACACATTGTGTAAGCTATGCGTAAGAGTTACACACCCCCTTCACCAATAATGAGTGTGTAAGCATTGTATATAGTTATACATTCGTTATAACAAAAGTCACTGGCAACATTCTTCGGAAACGTTTTGAAACTAGATTACGAAATTGTAGAGACATTTGCAAAACCTTGTAAACAACATAATTTATTTTTATTTTTAATAAATAATACAAATTGTGCCCAAAATATGTTTTAGAAATGTATTTAAAAATAATGTAATGTTTTTTTACGGTAAAACGAAAGAAAGAATTAAACATACTATATACATATAAGTTCGTCATTGAGTTTAAGAACGCACCTTTTAAAAGTGAAACTAGTGTCCTAACGAAATTTGTCTCTTTTGTCTTTTTTTTGTCTTGTTTTGTGTCTGTAATTGGTTCTGCGTTTCATATAAAATTGCTATCCATCTGTTATTGGTGTTGGTTCTCCTATAAATAAATACTTAAATAATTTGGTTTTTAAATCTGTAAATTGGGACACAAATGAGTTACACATTGCAGGTCAATATCACTAACTCAACTATTTTCCGTACATGATATTTTACGGAATCTATGTTTTCATTGGAAAGTCTGTGTCTTGTAAAGTTAAAGGATCGAAACGTTTTTTGTAACTTTCTTTTTCTTGGTTCTTCACGGTCCATTTCGTCAAAAATACCGAAACAATGCAAATAATCCATCATTGAGACTTGCCAGATGTCCGGTTACGACGGTTACACGCTCACTAAACAAGGGTTGAGGAGTGTTTAACAGTTGCATAACTTCTCATACAAAAAAAACGCCCGCTATATCAGATGTGTACAACTGAACTGCCAAATATCTTTTATTGGTAGAGTAAGCGTTATATCTCCGGTATACGTCGTGTGTAAATCTTTATTACTAAGGCTGATAGGATGTAGGTATTTACAATTAGATGGAGTCATAGTATAATACAGGGTTGAAAGTTGAAGCGGGCCTAGTAGCACGGTCGGTCTGGCCTAATGGCAAACCGGGACTTTTCCCAGTGGGCCGGTCCCTCCGTGGGCCGGTCCGGTCCATTTTCTCTTAATTTTTATGTACAGCCAAGCCGTGATAAGTGACATAATTTACAGTGTTTCTTACTGACTAATGTGAAAAGAATATTCTCAGCAACGCAAAAATCCTGACAAGATTATTAACAAAGAGGCTCAGAGAAGCGAACTTATGAAGAATATGCTCATTGTTTAATAATATTAGTAATAATATTTGATTTCATGCCAATAAAGCGTGTACTCATATACTCGTAAGTGAATAATAGTAATAATTGAATTTAACTCAAACATAGCCTCTGATTGTTGGGCAAGCTCTGAAAGAGTGGAGAGCCAGTTTGGTTTCCGCAAGGGGCGCTCTATGGTGGATGCCATCATGCGCGTTCGAGCCCTCACGACGGGTGATGCTGTGCCCTGGGGTGAGGTCGTCTTGGCAGTGTCTCTTGACATCGCCAATGCCTTCAATACCCTGCTGGAGTTGTATCAGGGAGGCACTCCGGTATCACCGGAAGCCGACCTAATACTGTCGCATGGTCGAGGAGGTTATTGATGGACAGGGCCGTCATCTACCCCGGTCACCAAGGAGAGTGGAACCGGCGAGAGATGTCCCACAGGGATCGGTCCTGGGACTGCATCTGTGGGACATCGGGTACGACTAGGTGCTGCGCGCCGACGTCCCTAGCTTCGTCACCATAGTTTGCTACACTGACGACATGCTGATCCTGGCGCAGGGAGGGTCGCACCAGGCGGCAGCCGAACTAGCGACACGTGGGGTTGCGACAATCGTCGAGAGGATCCGGCATTTGGGACTCGAGGTGGCTTTGCACAAGTCCGAGGCCATGTGGTTTTATGGTCCTCGGAACGCGCCACTGTCGGGTTCCCAAATAAAGGCAAGAGGGGGTTCACATCGGCGTCAAGTCGACGATAAAGTACCTGGGACTCGTCCTCGACAGCCGGTGGAACTTCGTGGAGCATTTCCGACGTTTGGCTCCCAGACTGGAGAGGGCCGGGGCGGCCTTGAAGCGGCTCCTGCCCAATCTAGGGCGTCCAAACGCCTCCTGCCGGAGGGTCTGCGCGGGGGTCATGCGGTTCAAGGCCCTTTACGGGGCACCGGTGTGGGCGCGTTTCTTAGGGCGGCGACCAGCCCCGCGGGCGCGTCCCAAAGGGTCATGGCTATCAGGCTGTTCCGGGGATACCGCACGGTTTCCGGTGAGGCGGCGAGCCTCCTTGCCGGAATGCCACCATGAGATCTGGAGGCACAAGTCCTCGCGCACATATGGGAGTGGCGCAAGGAGGCTAAACACCGGGGCATAACTCCGCTGCCGCGAGAAATCACGGCACAGCGGACAGAATGCGGTACAGCGGGAATCGCAGGCCGATTCGCTTTTAACGTGCACGTCTTTCTACGTTGTTCTCACATGTATAATTTCAACATAAATTATGTAACCAATACTATGTAACAATATTTTGATTTAAAAGAGTGTCCGTGGAGTTTCTTGCCCGTTCTTCTCCATAGGAACCTACTACGCTTTGGAATGGGCAACTAGCTTCATCTCTCTGACTGACCGACCCCTTGACAATTCAAAAGCGCCTGTTTTTTTTTAATTTGAAATAAATGTTTTGAGTTTGAGTTTACCGTGTTACACAGTAACTGGGTTGTGGAGATCAGATAGGCAGTAGTTCCATGTAAAATACTGGTATTCAACTGCATCTCGTTAGACTGGAAGCCGACCCCAACAAAGATGGAAAAAGGCTGGGCAGATTGATTGATTGATTAATTAGCTGTAACTCTGTACTTTGTTATGTTTAACTTTTAATAAAAGCTGTCTTAGGGTAACCTCCATGTAGCTCACCGTCCGATAAGGACCAGGCCCGGGTCGACGGCACTTTGTGTTCCACGCGCGCCTCAGACTTGTCAGCACAAATTGACGGGGTCCGTTAGGGCCAATGCCTGCCAGGGTTGCGGGTTTGTCTGAAAGGGATACCGTGGGCCTGGCACACAGGCAACTGAAGGAACACGAGTGAGTTTTAGTCAGTAGTTTAGCAAGTAGTTTTAGCAAGTCTGACACGCCCTCCCGCTCCGCCCAGAGCGGGAGAAATTTGATAATTTGCTACCGAAAAAAAAAGGCCTCTGATTGGCTACCGAAAAAAGGGATCTGGCATTTTTGTCTTTGCTAGATAAAAAGCCTTTTGCTTTTTTTATGCGGAGTAGCCGGATAAAAAAAGTAGTGTGGGCCGCAGTTTAATAAAAATTCCCGGAAGTTTTTTGGGTCCCAGACTGACGCTGCCCAGTAGGGATAGTATCCTAAATACTGATGCGACCAATTTTTACTTCAAGGAAAAATTCGATTATTATCAAAAGTTAGTAAAACTGTTTTTTTTTTATTTAAGTCGATAGTAATTTGTTTGATTGACTTCCTAAATCGCAAGTTGAACCAACCAAATCAAATGAGAAAAAAAAAAGAATGTTAAAAACTAAAACCCAACTACGGCAAAAACGCCAACTATAAAAGTATAAACAATACATTTTTTTAGTTCGTAAATTAAAAAGAAACTAGATGACTAATGTCACTAATTTTGTATTTAAAAGTATTCTAAAACAATACACATCTAAATAAAATTAAAATTCAGAGTCTACGCCTTATACTTTTTTTAAATTTGTTTTTGGGTCTTTTTCATAATAAAACAATAAAACATCGATAAAAAAAAATCCATAGGGCATGAGAGGCGTCAAGGGGTCTGAAAGGCTAGCATGACCCTTTCGGTCGACCGTTGCAATTTGGCACACGATGCACCTGTAGTGCATCGTGTGCCAAATTGAAACGGTTTATTAGCGCGTCGATTACTACAAAATGTCTTTAAGTGCTCGGGATTTTTTTTTCAATTCCTTGACATTGTCATTTAGATGAGTAGTCTAGGAGCTAGCCAGATCAATTAATTACGCATAATACAGTAATTACGGCAGGCCAGCGACCGTTCCATAGACTGCTCAGTGTAGTTTGGTTCGGAACCTTCATTATTGTGTGACTTGGCCGGTTTATCTTTTGTAATTTCGGAGGCGACTCTTGTGTTTTACGCGGTCTTGTGTTATTCTGCACTCTACATTATTTTGTGCAAAGATATAAATATGTCTAAATAGACAGTCAAAGCTGTGAACTCATCGAAATAAATTGCGTCCAACTGTTGGCCGCAAAACGTACGCACACTATAATAACGCAATGACAGCACAATGACGTGGCGCGAGTGTAAGACGTGGCTGTGACGCACACCAGCATAAAGAAGTTCATTTATTTATTATTTTTATTACAAAGACAATAATGTATAATCAAGTTACATTTCATAAGATTTTTCTAGTCCAAGCATGTTAGGAGCGCAAGCCGATTTCCGGCCACCGTAGGCGCGGGCCTGCGGACGGTGAGCGATGGGTAGCTCACCATCCGATAACGACCAGGCCCGGGTCGACGGCGCGTCGTATTCCACGCGCGCCTCAAAGAGTTGTCAGCACCAACTGACGGGGTCCGCTAGGGCCAATGCCTGCCAGGGTTGCGAGTTTGTCCGAAAGGGATATCGTGGCCCTGGCACACAGGCAAATGAAGGAATACGGGTGGGTTTTAGTCAGTAAAAGTCTGACACGCCCTCCCGCTCCGCCCAGAGCGGGAGAAGTTATTTGATGATTTCCCACCCAAAAAAAAAAAAAAAGCATGTTAGGAGAGTTGCATAGGTAATAATACTGATTGTCATTAGAAAAATCTCAAATATAACTACTCCAGAAAAGAAAAATACATTTATGCATTTCAATTTCACAAGTGTGCGGCCCGAAGTTCTAGCTCCCCCCAGGCTGTTAGTCCCTTGGCCAGAATAGTGTGATGACCACTTAGTGTGGCATGTGCAATAGTGCGTCTTCTGTGAGAACCAGTAGTAATTGAAATTACGGAATAATCACCTTCTAGTTATGTCGTATACCATAAGAGCTCCAGCAGCACCTCTATAGTAAGAACGAGTAACGGCTCTAAATCTCTCCTGTCCTGCTGTGTCCCATATCTGCAGTTTGATTTTTTGGCCCGCAACTTCGATGATGCGGGTTCCGAATTCTACGCCAATTGTGTGTGGACAATCAGCCATGACTGAAAACAACAAGTTAAGTTTCATAGCAAAATAAAAAAAAAATGGAAAATCCAAAAGTGCACGCCTCATAACGTTCACGTCGTTTTTTTCTTATTACTGCTAACAATAGGATAATTAATCAAATGAAAAAAAATAAAAAACAATTATAAATAATAAGTAATAAAAAAAATACAAAAAACAATTATAAAAAAAAACAGAAAATTGTTTAGTGGCGCCACAATTATAAGATGAGGAAAAAAATACTATAATAAATAGACATATACAAAAAAATACACAGTCGTTTAATAGTTTTATATGAATAATAATTAAACGACAGTGAATTGAAAATTGAAAGAAAAATATTCCGGTACGATAAATTTTTTCGACCAATTTCCCTGCCATACACCAATCTATAAACACAGACACACGGACGACCAGGAAACATCATTTTTAATGTTATTATTTACTAGGTTAAACAAAATAATTGTTATTGAATTATATTTTACGTGTCTGACAAATTATTTGAGTTGATATTAGTACACTCATATTAACCTGTAAGTGCGATATAAATAAAATAAAAACTATTTCAGTTTCGAGAAAACTGCTTTTTTACCCGACTGCTTCAGAAGGAGGGTTATGTTTTTCGAGTGTATGTATGTATTATAATATGTCTATTTCTTTGGCACGCTCTATAGGCTAAACGGCTTGATGGATTTTAACATATGAGGTATCCTTAGATTCGTTTTAATTGCGGGAGTGACATAGGCTATAAAATTTTACTATGGCATTTGCGAATCAAAAAAGAGCGGGAGAATAATAAAAAAAATGTATTACGATTTTATTAATATGGGTATCAAATACAAGCTAGTAAATAGCCAATCCCAAATATATATATTTTATAACACTATTATTTGAAATGTCGAGAGTAGAGCACAACCTCAACGCTTCGCTTATGAGGCGTGCAATATACAGATGTAATATCTTAGGGGAAAGGTCCTCAACACGTGGAAGCTTCATTTGCGGCTTTTATTTGTTTTATCATTTCGTTATTAATAAAACAAAACGGCACTTTTAGGCCTTTCTTCACTCTCATAATCCGATGGGACGACAATCAGATAAGACAGGGGCGAGACAAAATAAAACACTACATTAGATTCGATAAATATTATAGATGCCAGTACGTCACTATTGGCAAAATCAACCGACTTCCAAAAAAACACTAAAAAGTGATAAACAATTTTAATTTAATTTCGGAAGTTGGTGTCTTTTGATACGTAGTTTCGTATTTTGCCCCAGACTTCCGAAATTAAATTAAAGTAATTTTTCACTTTACATGTTTTTTTAGAAGTCGGTTGTTTTTTTTTTGTAAAAAGTTTTTTATTTATCACCTTTTAACTGACTTCCAAAAGGAGGAGGTTATCAGACTTCCAAAAGGAGGAGGTTATCAGACTTCCAAAAGGAGGAGGTTATCAGACTTCCAAAAGGAGGAGGTTATCAATTCGGATGTTTATATTTATTTTTTTTTGTTCGAAAGGGTATTCTGATGTGGAGATCCCATGAAAATCGAGGGAATTCCTCAAATTTTATACGCAAACATATAGCGATTTGGGTATTTTGTTTAGTAACTCATGCATTTGCACTCGGAAAGCACCATTTGTTGAAGTGGAACTGATGACGACAACTGAAGACCACAGGTAGCCACCAGAACTATTTAATAATAAGTATTTCGCGATTCGACTAGGTACTTTAAAATCGAGAGTTGTCCTGGTGAGAACCAGGAGAACTGCGACTCACCGTAAGCATTGCGACGAGGATGAATTCCTTAGCAACCATATTAAAGTACCTAATCGAATCGCAACCAGTTCAATACTTATTATTAAGTAGTCCCGGTGACCATCTATGGTCTTTATCATCAGTTCCACTTCACCAAATGTTGCTTTCCGAGAGCAACTGCACAAGTTACTATAAAAAATTAAAATAAAAAAATCGGTTCATAATTGACGGAGAAACCGGTGAAGAACCCAAAAAAAAAACAGCCGAACATATAACCACCAGAATCTTTTTGGAAGTCGGTTAAAAAATACCCAAATCGCTGTAGGTGTGCCTATACATTTTGAGGATTTCACTTGATTTCCATGGGATTCCCTTATCAGATTGGTGACATTGGGACCACCTGGAGAGAATAGTAGGTACGTGGCAATTTTTTTTAATACCTAATTGGTATTAAAAACAAAATTGCCACGTACCTACCCCATGTACTCACTACGCCACTTATGGCCACAATAGCTCACACTGCATATTATAAAATAACTAAGGACAATCAGGGCCTTTGTCATAATCATAATTATAATATGTATCTTTTTAGCTGGTACTGTCCCAGTGCAGAGATGCCTTTGTGCTATTCTGTCTAAAGCAGGAACCATTTTGGTTACCCATTGAAAGGGTTTTCGATAGGGTTTTTCTAAGCGGTTAAACAAAAACCCATACGATATGGGTAACACTTATGAACAGCCAGAAAACAGAAAACCCTTTCAATGGGTTACCAAAATTTAATTTAAGCTGTTCATAAGTGTTACCCATATCGTATGGGTTTTTGTTTAACCGCTTAGAAAAACCCTATCGAAAACCCTTTCCATTTTTTTTACTTCCCTTTCAATGGAAAGGGTTTTCGATAGGGTTTTTCTAAAATGGTAACTAAAATGGTCCCTGAGTAGAATAGAGATAGAATTGATCATGCTACGCGTGCTGAGAGGATATCGAAATAACATCATATTATTATTTTTTCATGTTACTGGGTTTCAAGTAGGTATAGAACCCATTGAATGGGTTATCATGTAAACCTTTCAATGGGTTTCTAGTATAAAACCCTTTCAATGGGTTACAACATGACAAAGGTAACCCTTCGTAAGGCTTAACTCTTAACCGGGGTTGTACGGTCCCTGGTTTAAAGATAGGATGAATTGAATTAGTAAGTTTCACAGGGGGCCTAAAATGGACGCTTTGGCAGAATCATAATATGATTTGCGTACAATTCATACATCCCGCAATTCATCTGTTTAACAGCTGCGATTTGACATTAGACTTCATTACAGCAATAATCATAATTTGTGGACCATTTTACGAAACTCCATACAAAACTGCCAAACAGATGAATTGCGGGTTATGAATTGTACACAGATCATAATAATATGATTTTGCCAAAGCGTCCGTTTTAGGCCCCCAGATGACGCAACATATTCAACAACATAGATGAGGTAATTTAATATAAAATAAGAATGTACTAACATTTCTTGTCCGTAAACTGGTGCAATAGGCATGATTTGCCAACTCCCATATCTCCAATGATAATATATTTAAATATGTAGGAGTAGTTGTATGGTCCTGACGTCATTTTGATCCTGAAAGTAATAACATACAGAAATTCAACAAATCACACGGATAATATTATAATCAACCAACATGAAAAACAATGTTTTAATAATATTTAAGCATTTTTTAAATTAATAAGGATTACGTAGTATGGATTAAATAGACATACTTAATTAAAGTTTTTCAATTGAAAAACTTTAGTAAGTATGGATTTGCTCTTAATCATCACTATCACTATCACTAAAACAAGGTCCCTGCGCCACATCTGTCTGTTTGAACGCGATAAACTAAAAAACCGGCCAAGTGCGAGTCGGACACGCACACGAAGGGTTCCGTACCATTATCTATAAAAATGCCAAAAAAATCATGTTTGTTGTATGGGAGCCCCCTTAAATATTTATTTTATTCTGTTTTTTAGTTCTTATTTGTTGTTATAGCCGCAACAGAAATACATAATCTGTGAAAATTTCAACTGTCTAACTATTACGGTTCATGAGATACAGCCTAGTGACAGACGGACAGTAATAGGGTTCCCGTTTTACCCTTTGGGTACGGAACCCTAAAAACTACAGAACGGATTTTCATACGGTTTTCACCAATAGACGGAATGATTCATGTGGAGGGTTTAGGTGTTTAATTCATTACGGTTTTGTGAACATTGGCTGAAATATGACGATGATTGTTGAAGATGTCACAAAAATCACGCCGACTGGTAGCTTTACTGGCGTGCGCCGCGTAAACCGTAAGAAATACATAAAATGTATGTTCTACAGGGTTGTACAGCTTAAAAAGTTCAACAAAAAAGTCCGGATGACTTACAGTAACCATTTTTAGGGTTCCGTACCCAAAGGGTAAAACGGGAACCCTATTACTAAGGCTCCGCCGTCTGTCTGTCTGTCCGTCTGTCACCAGGCTGTATCTCATGAACCGTGATAGCTAGACAGTTGAAATTTTCACAGATGATGTATTTCTGTTGCCGCTATAACAACAATACAAAAAAATAGAATAAAATAAACATATATGGTGGCTCCCATACAACAAACGTGATTTTTATAGATAATGGTACGGAATCCTTCGTGCGCGAATCGACTCGCACTTGGCCAGTTTTTTATCATTATTTTTGTCTTTCAAGATTTTTATAAAAAAAAAAAAAACTAAGAGATTTTGACCAACATATTATGAATCCATAACCAATAAAATATTCTATTTAAATTGGGCATATAATTTAGATTTAGTCGTCTTTACATTTGAAAATGGAGCCATACTGCCGCCACATATTTGACGACACACATGCCAAAAATATTTTATAGTTTTTATGCCAAAAATATTTTATAGTTTTGGCATGTGTGTACTAATCAAGGCTTTCAATTTGATACCGTATTGTAATAATTAAAGTTTTAACTATTAACTAATCTCAACCTGTCTATATTTTTTATACTTAAGTACGTAACTAAAAAGAATAACCTGACTTGTGTTTTATTTATTTTACCTTCATTTTTTAATTAAATTAGCGTATCGGTATCGCCGATGTGTTTATAAGAGTATCGGTATCGTATCGGCGTATCGAGGCATCCCTAGAAGGAACCACGCACAATGAAGGGATCCGTGGTTGGGATTAATATAAGTATCCCAAAAACAAAGTTTACATCGTAGTTGAAAAACATGTTCTCCCATACATCAATATACGTCACAGTCAATTCTCCAACTGCAAATGTAAGTTGGTTGACTATTATATTACTCGTTAACTTGTAAAGCCTACTTAGCTGTGATAGTTTTCCTTTTAATTTCGTTTTATTATATAAACTACTGCCATAATTTTTTTGACATATCCAAAACAACCATTTAGCTGGCAGGCACTTGAATATTACGCAAACGGACTCCTGAATCGAAATATTGTCTTTACAGAACCTCAATATTTTAAATAATATTTTTAGACGGCCTACCGAACGATAACCCACATCATGGGATAGACGAGAAAAAAAATATCATCCTCACTTTACGTGGCGGGGACTCTTGATTTTAACAAAAAATTGCACTTTAAAGCTTAATATTACGCAAACGGATCCCTGAATCAAAAATGAACCCATAAAGTTTCGTCATGTCCGTCTCAGGTCTGTCCCCAGCTTAGCTCGAGACTTTTAGTACTAGAATGCTGTAATTTGGCATGGGTGTACATATTAATTACGCCGACAAAATGGTATTATAAAATCTTGAAAAAAGTTTTTTTTAGGGTACCTCTCTTGTATGTGTCCTGTCTTGTATTTGAGATGATATTTTTTTTTCTTGTCTATCCCATGATGTGGGGTATCGTTAGATAGGCTGTTCAAAACTATTGAGGGTCTGTGGAAACCATTTTTCGATTCAGGGATCCGTATTCATAATATTAAGCTATAAAGTGCAATTTTTTTTTAGAGTCAACTAGTCAAGTGTGTCTGGCTGGAGTGGCTGGGCTCCCTGCCAGCTAAATGGTTGTTTATGGATATGTGAAAAAATGCATGGCATTAGTATATAATATATATACGAAATTAAAAGGAAAACTAAACAGCTAAGTAGGCTTTACAAAATAATGAGTAATAGTCAACCAACTTACATTTGCAGTTGGAGAATTGATTGTCAACTAGGTACAATGTTATATTAGTTTTGGGATAAATTCATTCCAACTATGGAACCCTTCATTGTGCAGGCACGACACGCACTTGGCCGGTTTATTGATTAATCACTCAATGTATATTTTATAGTAGCACTTTAAGTTAAGCTATGAAATACCTAGTAATCATAATTTATTACATTTTCTACCATAAAAGTTACCATTTTTAACAGTCCCCCTAAATAAACCTTAACAATTGAATCTGATAGTGAATTTATTTTTATTTATTTATTTATAAGGGAACCAACAGCTATATCAGATGGATAACAATTTTATATGAAACGCAGAACCAATTACAGGTTCTCACGGGTAAAAAACAGAAAAAGTAGTAAAAATCTTAGGATCAATAACAAGCATGATAGAAAAGAATATAACGTAAGGTACAATAAACACTATGCACATTTTAAAAAGTTGGCGTTCAACTGCATGCGTGTTGAAAAACATGATAATAATAATAATAAATTCTTTATTTCAAACAGTTGTGAATAGCTGTGCTGTACTATTGAATAAATATATAATAACTTTATGTCAACTTCATCTGCTTAGCCTTTTCCCAACTATGTTGGGGTTGGATTCCAGTCTAACCAGATACAGCTGAATACCAGTAATTTACATGGAAGGACTGCCTATCTGACCTCCACAACCAAGTTACTGGGTATCATATTATGAAAATACCCCTTGGTAAGACTGTTTATCAAGTTTTAAGACTAATAACTAACCATAATTAGCTTACCTATTGCACTAATATAATATGCATTATTTAGCAAAAGTGCTTCGATAATATTAATATGCAAATGATAATTGTGTCATAGCAACAATTTAATCAATTAATATTACCAAGCAAGCAATTTTATGTACATACTTTAGAAAGCTAAACTACTTTGAATATATTTTTCCCTTTATTTCATAATAGTTTAGTAATAACAAATACGCAAATTTATTCCAATCCAAAACATAATTTAGCAATTGTCACTTTATTTTCTGATAACAGTTAATTTAGCTATGTTACCAATAGGTTACCTATCTTAGCTATAGCTACATGGTACAATGTAATTGTACTATATCAATAAAAATATCTGTTTAAACGGATGTCCAAATATCTGCAACCTTGATGATGTTGGATGAAAATATTTTGACTTTCCGTTTAATATTGATGTATGAGTCATCACACATTGAATTCAGCGAATTTATGTTACAAAACATAAAGAGTATTTATTATTTATCAACTAGAATACATATTCACACGAAATATCAAAGTCAAAGTACCTACGTACGTAGCAATGTTTTTATGAAAAACTGGTCAGTTTATTGTAATTAAGCAAGCAGATATTTGCGTTCAATTACGTCCCTCTGCTTTAGTAGTATCAACAAAAACACTTGTAGGTCAATCTATAAACTGTCTAGTATTAAAAAAAATGTATGCACAATCGATATCTTACTTTGTTAAAAACCACAATGCAACGTTTAAAATTAAGTGAAACTTAATCTTTTTCGCAATGCAAAACAAAGGCTTCCTCCTTCGTCAAATATGACGTATTTGAATCGGTTGTTGCCATATTAAATATCTTACTTACACCTTTTGTGAAAAATAAATCCATGGATAGAATCACCGCCTTCACTCAGTGGTCTCGAACCTACCGATTTTTCGGTATTTCTACCGAAATGGAACGATTTTTATGTCCGTGACTACCGCCGCCCCACCAACGCCAATCGCTTCCATATTTGGCAAATAATTAGTGCTCAATTGGTGCTAATTAGTGCTCGAACAACAGAATTGGTGCCTTAGTAGTTTTCGAGATAATCGACTTTGAAGGTGGTCCTGCGGTAGTCACGCTCCCTTCAGCAGGACCACCATGAGCGCAGAAAAAGGGGGCATGCTACAGCTATTTTAAGTATACAAATAATTAGTGCTCTTAAATGTGATTCATTTCGTAACAAAAAAGAACTGAAACATTTGTATTTACCGAGAAATCAACGATGATAACTTTCGCGCGCTCGTTCAGCAGGACCACGACTTTGAGTGTTGATTCCAAGTTTCAGGAGGTAGTCGCTTTCCTCAAACCTACATAGAAAATTAGTGCTCTGCGAGATAAAATTGATACCCAACATTCAAAATTACTACTCCAGTAGTTTACGAGATATACCATACCATTGGTGGGGTGGCGGTAGTCACGGTGTTAAATTTTCATTTGAAGATTTCCCTATTAAAAACTCTGTGATTTCTTCCCAAATTTATACAAAAATTAGTGCTCCTAAAGAAGTTATAGTGACCAAAAATTCAGATTCCCAAGTGTTGTATTTTAAGAGAAATTAGCTTTCATTACTTTTCCATACTAAATGTCCGCATATAACCCGACCAAATTAAGTTGTCAATGGTATTGAGCTGTATAAGAGATGTACACTCGTGCACATAAATTGATGGATGTCGGAATAATAATAACAACAGTTCAATATCTATAACTGTTATACAAACTGTGTACCTGGGAACATATTTATAAAAAAAAATAACCTATCGTTACCCATGGCCTGTGATACCTTTGTTAATGACATGGGTAGGTAGGTACTCGAATAATTATTTTTCTGTATTGTAAGTACCTACCTGTTGTGTTGTTATATGAATATAAGAGCGATAGTTATTTCTTATTTATTTCTTTCCTACTAATTTAACGTTGCTGCAATCAGTACCTAAGTATTAAAAACTAAAATTTTGCTTTTATCGTTACTATAAAAGTAATGCATAAGAAATAGTTATGTATTTTTCAGTACCACCACGCCACCCCACCAATGGTATGGTATATCTCGTAAACTACTGGAGTAGTAATTTTGAATTTTGGGTATCAATTTTATCTCGCAGAGCACTAATTTTATATGTAGGTTTGAGGAAAACGAGTAGCTCCTGAAACTTGGAATCAACACTCAAAGTCGTGGTCCTGCTGAACGAGCGCGCGAAAGTTATCATCGTTGATTTCTCGGTAAATACAAATATTTCAGTTCTTTTTTTGTTACGAAATGAATCACATTTAAGAGCACTAATTATTTGTATACTTAGAATAGCTGTAAAGTCCATTTCACGAAAGAAGTCCCGCGGAAATAAGTGGAACTAATTATTATTATACGCTAAGTTAGCAACATTCCTAAAATAACCCATGCCTGCAGCGCCACGTCTGCGGGACTTCTTTCGTGAAATGGACTTTAGCATGCCCCCTTTTTCGGCGCTGATGGTGGTCCTGCTGAAGGGAGCGTGACTGCCGCAGGACCACCTTCAAAGTCGATTATCTCGAAAACTACTAAGGCATTTGAGCACTAATTATTTGCCAAATATGGAAGCGATTGGCGTTGTGGTCCGGCGGTAGTCACGGACATCGATTTTTTCACGATTTTAGAGAATACATGGAAATTCTTCCGATTTTTCTACCGATTTAACACTTTTATGTTGGCAACCCTTTACATACCGGGGCGAATGTCGCGCGACGCGACGCGACACAAAGGCACCGCTCGTCCCGCGACACGCGTAGCCTTTGTGCCGTGTCGCGTCGCGCGACAAGTCGCGCTGGTATGTAGAAGCCTTTAACGTTACGGAGAATCCCCCAACAGCAAGTATGGATGACTAATTAGATATTGCGGAATGTTTCATGTGTTTTGGGGAATACCCTTGAATCCTAAAACTGGATGTTTTAAGGGGCATTCCCGCTCGGCAATTCACTTGTCTATTAAAACGATTGAACAGGAATTCGGGTTTTATTTTTTTATACATTTTCTTAACTTCGAAGAGAAAGTAGGTATCCTCAACTTTAAAGTTGCGAAGTGCTATTATTACGTTAAAATGTCGTCTGACCAGGAACCGAGTACAAGCGCGAGTTCATTAAGAAAAAAATATCTACAATATTATCGAAAATAATGGTAAGAATAATTCTCAGGCTGGCTGCAAGATAGTCGTAAAGTAGTTAAAAAAGCACATAAAAAATATCTAAATGTGTTTGACATAGCTACATTATTTTATGATAAATAAACGAATTTGATTGAATATTGTGTTTTTTGTCATATACCGATTTTGGGTACAAATATACCGATTTTAGTGGGCAGCACTACCGATTTCGCACAATGACGTCCGAGACCACTGCTGCGGCTTCACATCATCACACCATCTATTGCTTTGAGTATACTCAAAGATCTATTGCGACTAGAGTCGTTGGCATTGGAATGATGTATAAAATAAAGGAAGGAGGCTCTTGGTATGGTATTCACGAAACATTTGTGCAATCTATATTTCAAAAAAATTGTACCGTCACGGTACGAATGGCAGATGTGAAAAATCGCATTACACACACATTTACACAATACTATCTAAATAATTAAATATAGACTGTACAGTGTGTGAGTGTGGCCGTTCGCCACGCGGCATGCGTTGAGTCGTTGACCCGCCAGCAATCGGTTTTACGTGCGACTATAGGTGTTTCACATCAAAAGAACTTTGTAGTGGCTAAGCTTTTCAGTACTATATAATAGACTAATTTAAAATTAATGTGAAATTTCTTGCTCCCCCGACCCACCGCGACCGCTTCGCAATGCATTGCCCGCCCGCGCTATTACTTCGTTTTCGCTTAGCGTTCTTTCTGACTTTTTTCCTTTTAGCTCGGCTCTCATGGGTCGTACTCGTAGCGTGATAACCTTTATCAATCAATCTGCCTAGCCTTTCTCACTTTTTACTAGTGACTGCCTAAGCTCCAAAATGCCGACTCCAAAAGGTGAATCCGCTGCTGTAACCCCCCAAATTCAAACTTTCTAACGTTTTTACAATTTGCAGGTCAGTATCAGTTCTATCTTGATCAAACTATGATGACATTGATGACACTGACCGAGTCCGCGTATCGCTGGTCAGTTTCCCTCATTCGTCAGTTTATTTAATTCGCCGGTTTCGTTCACTGACATGCAAATAAGAAAAATCGTAAGAAGTAGCTGTGTAGTATTTTTTTTTTTTTTTTTTCTTTTCCTTCTGGCTTCGCACGGTTTGTGCATTTAGCCAATGTCAAGTTTTAGTTCTTGTATAATATTGATGAAATGAATTATAAATGCATGATGATGATATCCCCGCCCACTCCCCTTGAGTTTCAGTAAAGATGTGGCACTTTACTGAGTCCTCACGCGGACTTCTTGAGAGAACTTGAAGCGAAGTTGCACTGTTTTGTTTCATTTGCCTACACTAATGCACGTTCACAAACACTTAATGGTTAATAATCCACCATTATTACACATTAATATTCGGCTAAACACAAATTTTGGAAAATTAAACAAACTGCTGAACATGACGCTTCACTTTCCCGCCAAGAAGTCGTGTAGTATTTTTGCGGATCTAAGATGCGAGTACGATTTATATCGTATGGTTGGCAACAATGCTTGTGGCGACATGTGACAGGACAGGACACAGTGTTGCCTTATCCAAAATGTCCACAAACACTTCTCACCTCAGGTGTTTCTATCTAGCTGACTCCCTGAGCTACAGCAATAAAACTGGTGTTTCCCAATCTATTACTATACTCTATGGTGTAGACTGTTACGAGTGGTTACGAGTAGCTTGTTGAATGTTCCTGTCTAATCGAAGAGAAATGGCATTTAATTTCGGTTTCCATCCAGCGGGGCCCTCCCATCGTTATTCTTCATCTTCATCTTTCCTATTATTTTTTGACAACTTTAGTACAGCATTTCATTTGTATGTTATTTCGAGATTCTTTTAATAAGCCCCTTGGAATTTTGAATCTTGACTTTTATAATAATATTATTATTTATTGATTAGCTATCAGCCATAGATACACATAGGTATTCTGTGAATATTTCAACGGTTTGGCTAAACACCAAAGCTAAACACATCATTTATGGTGTAGGCCTAGTGAGACCTAAGCGTAAGAAACGCTTAGGTACAATCGTCTACGTGTAAAAGACGCTCTTTATCTCATGATGTTACTTTAGTCCACAAATAATATTATAAAGATGATGATTGATTAAGATGATGATGATTAAGATGTCGGAAAAAATCATGCCGACTGGGAGCTTTACTGGCGTGAGCCGCGTAAACCGTACGAGATACATAATCGGATACATAGAATAATGTTCAACAGGATTGTACATCATAAAAAGATGAACAAAAAAGGCCTGATCTGATAGCATCTGTGTATCTTCTGTTCTTTTTCTAGAGTTCTCACCGAAATATGATTTTTCCTAGTGTATGGTAATGGTAAGATCCTCTAAATTCTAAAAATAAAGTTGGCAACACTGCTGTGAAGCCGTGTGATGTGAAGCCTAGCCTACATCTAAGTACGTAAGTACCTGTCAATAACAAGTGAACCAGGAAGGAACTGTACGCAATTTAACAAGTTTCTTAAATCATAACACCTAATTAATTTAGCATGGCTGGCCAAGATCAGAACAACAGTAAACAAAATGGTATTAAAGACAACAATGAGATTGAACCTACTGATCAGACTGATGAAAATGTCGTTGAAGGTAAGTTTTATTGAAGGTACCTTGTTTGTGTTTGTCTCTGTGTAAACCACTGAACCGAACGTTATGCAATAATAGCAGACATATAGGCTGGAACCTGGAGAAGGACCTAAGGCTACAATTCATCCTGGATATTTTGTATTAAAGATAAAATACGTAATACATGCAGACTCATAGACGGACTACAGCTCGTAGAGACATAAAATACCTATAATTATTTTGGAGGTTTTATCACTGTTATTGAGACAGGTTCACTATAGCAGCTGCTATGTGAACATTTGATAGAAAAATTTGATCTCAGAAATCTACCTAAAACTTTTAATATTTTAGAGAGGTCACAAAGTCCTGCATCAGTTATAGTATTGATCTAAAAATATTTTTTTGGTTGAAAAAAATTTATTGTGTAAAACAACTCACTGAATGTTTCACATGGGCCCTCTAGCGATGGGAACATTATAGGCTGATTAAACTATAATTTCTGTTCCAAAAGTCTCTGATGAAAGTGTAAACAAACCCTGTTCTGGGGGGTGGAGCGATATTTTTTTTATTGAATGTTGTTAATTATTTTATTATCAAATACTGATCCATAGCCTAAGACGCAGCAGTAGATCTAGACCACAATTTCAGCCAGCTGAGTCAATATATTGAGGTGGTGCACTAGACTTGAAGTTTTGAAAATCAAAGAAAATGTAAGCTACAAATAGGTGTCAATTTTTGTTGATTATATTGGTTATCAGTTGAGTATTAAAAAAATAAAAAAACAACAACAAAAACATGATTGATTGATAGTGGAAATATGAAATTATACATGGTACATTTTGTCAAAAATGGGTTTTCTTGCTCTATCAATTGGTAGGTATATTTAAAATCTCGTTACTTATCTCAAAAGAATATTTTCCATAGACCTAGACAATTTTTCGATAAATACTTGTAAGTACTTACTTTAATTTCATTTAAATTTTATAAATATTATAGAATTAATTTTAACATCACCATTGATAAATTAAAAGGAGGAAGATATGTTACACGCTAACATCGCAATTTCAGTAAACCTGGGCTCGGCGTACGACTACATGCACTTGCCAGTATACTATATTAGTCTTTGACATGCACCAAAACTCACTCATCTGTGATTAGTCGTTCAGTGTGATATGTGATCAGATCATCACAGTCGCTAACCTACAGTTACCGATAGACAAGAACAGAGATAGGGGACGGCGCTGTCGTGCGAGCGAAATCGCGTAAGGCCGGGTCTGCTGCGCCCATAGTTGCGTGTTTCAAACGTTACTAACACGATTTGGGGGCGTGGCCTAAATCAAAGTCGTGCTGGGCGGATATAGAAATAACATAATATTATGATTTTTTCATGTCACTGGGTTTCAAGTAGGTACAGAACCCAGTGAATGGGTTATCATGTAACCCTTTCACTGGGTTTCAAGTATAAAACCCATTCAATGGGTTATCATGTAACCCTTTAATTGGGTTTTTTTTTAGTATAAAACCCATTAAATGAGATACATCATGATAAAAGTAACCCATTATTGAATGGGTTACCCCTTCGAAAGGCTTAACTCTTAACCGGGGTTGTACGGTCCCTGATTACAATCATTAATACATCTCTGAGAGACACCACGAATTCACAAAAACAATTTTTCATGTAAAAAATAAACGTTACAGAAAAAAGTGTATCGCAGTACCTTAATCTGATTACTATCCTAATTACATGAAAAAAAAAACGATAGGTAAGAGTCTTTTTCGCGGAAACAGTCACAGAAATATTAAACGGCGTAATATTCATACTGGTGCCACTGTCAACTACACGAGCCCGGCTAGCACCAGTAAAGTTTTTTTTTTGTTGTTGTGTATGGCGTCTCTTCGTTGGCCTTGAGAGGCCGTGGCTACTTAACCGAGCTTTCCTGTGTCTGCCTTAAGTTTGAGCTTTAAAGCCTCCAGCCAGGGCGTAAAATATATATTAAAACTAATCGCCTGCGCACTAAGGTCACCCCCTGTGGGGTACGGACCTCGGCTTAGTGCTTCGCTGGGGGATCACAAACGGGCTGGATCAAAGTTTAGATCATGATTATTATCTGAGGTTACTAGTATTAATGCTACGGCGCACTTAGCGTGCAAGGGACGGGGGGGACAGACAATTTAGTCTGGGACTTCCTGTGGTACCTCGGCGGCGAGGACGGAATGTCGGTCTTTGTAATTTGTGCACTGTACTGGTGGCCCTATTGCTTTCCTGGAGGAGGGTAATGGGGTCACCTGGGTCTGAGAGAGTATGCCTTGGTCGGCGAGTCTGACTAATAGTGGAAGGCCTATAACTTGCGGCCTGCACAACCCAGCTGCTGAATGTGTATTTTAACTTATGTATTTTAATTGTTTTTTATATTTTTACTACGGACGCTTTTAAGGTGCACGTCTTTCTACATTATAATTTCAACATTATGATGTAACCAATACTATGTAACAATATTTTGATTTCAAAGAGTGTCCGTGGAGTTTCTTGCCCGTTCTTTTCCATAGGAACCTACTACGCTTTGGAATGGGCAACTAGCTTCATATCTCTGACTGACCGACCCCTTGACAATTTGCTTGGCAAAAGTGCCTGTAATAGGTTTATTTGAAATAAATGCTTTCCGCCTTATTACAAAACAAGATTTATATTTCGACATGGCTTAAACCATGGAGCTAGTTTTTGTAATAAGAACGTAACAGTGATTGAAATACCGTTCTTTATACAAAACTGAAAACTTAGTTCGGTACTAAGTTGTCAGTTTTGTGTTTAGGAACTTTACCATAGTCGGTATAAAGTTCGAAATTCAATAATGGCTCCATGTTTTAAACCTGGGTCTGAAGATAAACCTTGTTTTGTAATAAGGGGGTTGTGAGTTTGAGTTTGTCATTTGTAGATCTTTGACAGTCGTGACGGATATTCAGACGCCAGAAACTCTGACAACCAGTCTTACAAAAGGGTATCATGTTACCCAGTAACTATGTTGTGAAGGTCAGACCAGTCGCTTCACGTAAAATAAAATACTGGTATTCAGCTACATCTGGTTAGACTGGAACCCTCTGCACAACCAGAGGGTTGCGATGACTATCCGCGGAATCGAAGAAACGCTTCGTAATGCGCTTCATGAACTGCTTGATGGTGGGCATTTTGAGATCTAAGTGGAGGGTTTCGTTCCGAACGAACCAAGGAGTGCCCGTAATTCTACGGAGAAATCGGTTTTGAAGTGTCTGCATCCTATGGATGAGATGAGGCTTGGCGTGTGCGAAAACTGCACAGGCGTAGGTCATGATCGGGCGGATGCACGCTGTGTAAATACGCAATTTGCACTTAAGGTACAACTTGCTGCGTGAGTTGAGTAAGGGGTGAAGCCTACCGACAACGAAAGCGGCACGCGAACGCGCCTGCTTTATGTGCTCTGCGAACGAAATGTGATAGTCGAGGACCACACCAGGATATTTGGCTCACTTCTCCCAAGGGATAGGCTTGCCGAACATGGTGATCGGTTGGGGGAGGGCGGGTGATCGCCAGGGCCTAGAAAATAGGACCCCTTGGCTCTTATCCGGGTTGACTTCCATTCTCCACTTCCTAAACCAGGCCGTGAGTCTGTTGACTTCGGTCTGGAGGTTGCGGGAAATCTGATCTTGCCTGCGGCCGGTGTAGTAGATGGCCGTGTCGTCTGCGAACAGAGCTAACTGCGCTTTTCTACATTTGGGGATATGACTAGTGAATATAGTTTAAATGAGCGGAGCCAGCACAGACCCCTGAGGGACGTCTGCGCGGATCGGATGGGGATAGAAAAGATAATAAAGATCCTTCTTCTTATTCTTAGAAGCGCGCGTGGTTTGTGGAGGGGCGGGCGCGCGCTTCATGCGCCGCGCGCCGACATAGGGCTTTCTCTTTCTTTCTATTCACCTACTTTAGCAGGTTATTCGCTTTAAGGTGAATCCGCAATCCACCCGCGAAATTCAAATTTTCTTAAGATTTTGCAAGTTGCAGGTCAGTGTCATGGAATGACTCCGAATGACTATTTCATGAAATAGTCATTTAATAGGATTCTATGAACTTAGAGAGTTGTATTGCTGATTGTATTGATTATAATTCTGTAAAGCCTTATTTGTTACGGCCGCGAATCATATTAAGATCAACATACAAACTGACACTGACCTGCAAATAGCAAAAAACGGATGAAAATTTTAATCTCGAGGTCTACATCTGCGGATCTACCTTAGCATAGTATGAGAGGGAGTAAAGTTCATGCTTTGTAGCGGTGTGACATGTGTTACGTTTGAGATTAGCGTTGGCGATAGTAAGTAGGAGAGGTTTGTGGTCGGTAATATTATTATGTGAGTCTCGAACTAATGTAGTGTATGTGTGTAAATAGGTAGGTTAGTTTTTATGAAAGCGTGGTCCAGACAATTTTCAAGCCGACTGGGGAATAATAGGTGGGTTGGCAGAAACCCGTGTGATGTGTTCAGTAAAGATATTCAAGGCTCCGGTCATTTCTACTACCAACTCTGTTTTTTATCAAAGTCTAACCAGTTAAAACTATTTTTGACCAATTATGAGTATTAACCTCTGTGGTTTTGACTGTGACATAGGTATAAATAATACATATACAATTTTGTTGTTTTTTTTTAATTTTCAGAATACGTCACGTTGGATTCTAAATTGGATGAGTTGAATACTGCACTGGACTATTTGGAGCAAAAGAATGATAATATACATGACAGGTTGAAGGAGCTGCTGCAATCGAATATCGATATCAGGCAAGAACTACGCAATGAAAATGCAGAACCAACTGGAAATAATTAATTCAAATAAGTCGAGATGCCAAAACGTATTTGTTTTGGGCATAACTTGTAATGTTTAGAAGTTAAAAATGGATTTACAGATATAATAATCAAATGTACCTACCTATCAAATGTATTTAATCTTTAGTAATATAAAATAAAACTTAGTTTTGAGTTAACGCTTGTATTAATTTCACTCCTTTTATGTATCCCAATCAGGGATCATTTTGGTTACCTATTGAAAGGGTTTATCTAAGCGATTAATCAAAAGCCCATACGATATGGGTAACCCTTTTCAACGGCTGAAATTAAATTTTGGTTACCCGTTGAAAGGGTTTTCGATAGAAACCCATACGGTGTGGGTAACTCTTTCGAAGGGCTTAATTTAAGCCATTCAAAATTACCTACACCGTATGGGTTTTTGATTAACTGCTTAGAAAAACCCTTTCCATTGAAAGGGTTTTTCTAAAATGGTCCCTGGGTAGAATAGAGATAGAATTGGTCATGCTACGCGTGCGGGGCGGATATCGAAATAACATAATATTACGATTTTTTCATGTTACTGGGTTTCAAGTAGGTACAGAACCCATTGAATGGGTTATCATGTAACCCTTTCACTGGGGTTCAAGTATAAAACCCATTCAATAAGTTATCATGTAACCCTTTCATTGAGTTGCTAGTATAAAACCCTTTCAATGGGTTACATCATGATAAAGGTAACCCATTGAATGGGTTACCCCTTCGAAAGGCTTAACTCTTAACCGGGGTTGTACGGTCTCTGGTTAAAATAGCCTAATATCAACTGGTCATCCCCTTTTACAAAATATTGCTTTTCCCGATGCTGGGACGTTAATGTTGAGTTCTCCTAGTAAGGGAGAACTGCCTCTCACCATACGTAGGTATTGTGACGAGCATAAATAGCAACCATAATAAGTACCTAATCGAAACGCAACCCGTAAAATACTTATTAATTAGTTAATAAGATAAGATAAAGATTTATTGTTCAACTAGGACTAGATTACATGACAAGGTAATATATAAAACACAAGCATAAAGTTTAAATAAAGTTAGTGGGTGCCGTACTGGTCTCCTAGATAGGTTAAAAAATAACCTGTGTTTAGGAGAAACAGTTCCGATCCCCTTCATACATGGTGGACTTATGATAGCACGTGTTAAAATGTATCTAATAATCATAACAGCAAACTAAGTTAGGTACTTAAAAACAAAAAATACTAAAAATCTTTAAATCTAAAACAATAGCAATTTTGGAAAAGACTTTATAGATAGTAAATAAAAATAATAATAAATGTTGAGTATGTTGGTGTGGTGAGTTTAATGTTAGTGTGGTGAGTGTTTCGTTCATGTATGTAGTGTGTGATGCATGTATGTGATTGAGTGATCACTTTTTTAGGAATTCTTCGGTTTCGTCGTACCTAGTTTAGGTTTAGAAAGAAGGAGCGAACAGTCTTTTTGCATTTAAAGTTTGTTAATCCGTAAATCGAAATTTTTGCGTTAAGTTTATTGTAGAGTGAAGGGCCAAGGTAGAGGGCAAACTTTTTTACAAAAGCTGTGCGTATAGGTGGTATTGTGCAGATATGGTCTTTGCGGCGTTTGAAGATTTTTTTGAAAGGTGTTCTTCGGTGTTGCAGTAGGACTATGTGTAAAATAAATTGTTGCCTTACATTAAGTACGCTACATGCATGACTGATACAGTTCGATAGTTGGAGTTAGTATCGGTCTGAACGTAGCCACTTTTAGAATAGCTCTGTGTGCGACCTCCAGAGGCTTAAGAATGGTCTTTGCAGCACCACCCCAGCATGAGATACAATATACAGTGTGAGTCTTCATAATGTGCACATATCGAAATGAGGGAAACTTAGCTTAATTTTATCGACGGAAAAAATAGTTTAAAAAAATCTAAAAATGTAATTTAATTTTTATAGCATTTTTTAAATTTTGTTCGCTGCTGTGACCCCTGTGTAAACAAATCGGTATAACTTTTAAACTAAACAATCTGTCACGATGAAACAAACTCAGTAATGACTGGAAATAATAGGGCGTCTTCGTAAAATAAAAACTAACGAAAAACTCGCCCTCAATTGAGTATTAGGGTGATTTTATAACAAACATCTGATATTTTTTCATAAACTTTTATAATAATTGTAAAATTTCTCAGTAAAAGTCCTGATTACCTACCCTTTTTTATTACTTTAAATTATTTTCCATCGTATCAGCTTTCCAAAAGTAAAAATACCATGTTTATAACTCAATCACAACGTTTCCTATCAATTGTTAAAGAAAGGCCTTGCACTCGACTACGTACTTTACTTTAGCAGGTAGAGACCCTTTTTTGTAAAAAAAAAATTGTTTAATATTTTTTTTATATTTTTTCCGTCGATAAAATTAAGCTTAGTTTCACTCTTTTCGATATGTGCACATTATGAAGACTCACACTGTATAAGGATAGACTGGCAAAGAGCAAAGTACACGTTTCGGATGATAAAAGGGTTGGCAACATATCGCAGGGTTTTAAACACGTAAATTAACTTTCTTAAGCGACCAGAAAGAATGTTAATATGAGATTTGAAATTAAGGTTTTTGTCCAAAACAATACCAAGATATTTAACCTGCTCTACCGAGGTTAAGATAGGACATTGACAATTAATATGAGTTTGTGTTGGACAAGAATGAGCTTTTATAGAGATTGCGGCCGCTGGCTGGGAATTTTTGATAATTGAAAAAGTAATGAACTTAGTTTTGCTGGCATTGAGAGTAAGAGTATGAGAGAAAAGCCACTTCAAGGCAGAATTGAAGCCATCTTGTGCAGTAACTTGGAGTTCCGACCATGTGTTTGCAATAAATGTGATGGCAGTATCGTCTACAAATGAAACTATTGTGGCATTTGGAATTTGGAGATTGCAGAGGTCGTTAATGAACACAAGAAAGAGTGTGGGGACCAAGATGCTACCCTGGGGTACGCCATACTGAATGGGTAGTTCATCGCTCTTGTAACTCTCTATATTGACTAATTGTGAGCGATCAGTAAGATAACTCTTGAATAGATCAAGTGAAGACCCTCTGACACCTATGCTTTCAAGCTTGAATAGAAGAGTGGAGATGGGAACGGTGTCAAATGCTTTCGCAAGATCCAAAAATATGGTGAGAACCTTCTTGTTAGTGTTTAAGTTATGCACGATATTGTTAATTAACGTGTGGACTGCATCACAAGTGGATTTGTTCCTGCGAAAGCCAAACTGCTGGGGTGATAACAGTTTGAAGTGTTCAAGGTAGTGGACTAATCGGTTGTTTAAGAGGCGCTCAAGTACCTTAGACAGTGCACTAAGAACAGCTATTGGCCGATAGTTGTTAGGCAAAGTTCCGTCACCAGCCTTGAAGATAGGATGAATAATTGCTCTTTTAAAAGAAGTGGGAAAGATAGCTGATTGAAAGCAAAGATTGAAAATGTGGCATAGTATAGGTGTCAGAGTCCGTGCGTATCTCCTCAGGAAGGTTTGAGATATGCCATCCCAACCAGCAGCAGCATTAATCCTAAGCTGGTTAATCGTACCTACTTAAAACTTCATCAGGGTCTGTCAGTTCCATAACCCAAGTTGTCCCGGTGTCCGTCTGTGGTCTTCACCAAATAGTGCTTTCCGAGAGCAAATGCACGAGTTACTATAAAAAAACTAAATAAATCTATAGACTTATTTGGTTTTTTTTTAAATTGAGGGAAATTCTCTAGTCACACTTAAAGAGGTGTGACTAGAGATTTTCCCTCAATTTTCATGGGATCTCCACATCAGATTCTGATTTGGTGGAAATGGGACCATATCGGGAGCGTACCCTTTCAAACAGAAAAATAATTTTCAAAATCAATCCACAAGTCACAATTGACGGAGTAATCGCTGAACATACATAAAAAAAAAACAATCAGCCGAACATAAAATAATCTCCACCTTTTTGGAAGTCGGTTAAAATTTGAACCACTTTGTTAGGAGTTTAGGACACGGTTCTGTTAATTTTTTTGACGTTTTTGAAAGTGCGCACAGTCCACATTTGACGCGCAAAATGTCAGAAAACAAACTTCCTGATTCCCGGCCACCGAAGGCGCGGGCTTTCTCTTAAAATCAATCCCAATCTCGATCGTATTCCAATCCGGTTCAGTTTCAATTCCAATCTTCAGAAAATTGGCACTCTGGAACGAAATCGAGATTGAGATTGGAATCGACTGCATGTTCGTCTACACTGATTGACTTGGTGTGGCCATACAAATTTTAACATTAAATACTTAGGTCGCAATGGCTCATTGTGTTTGTCATTGCCTGGGTTACATTAAAAAAAACTTCCCGCGCATTTGTCATCTACCTAAAAATCATAGGATACGAGTAGGTTCCCTGAATAAAAACTGAATTATTAGAGTTATGATAAACAAAAGTTTCAAAGCGATGTTATCTAAAAGTTTTCAAGTGTTTAGTTGAGAATGTAATAAAGTACGTGTAGGTACCTACGTTACGCACAAGTTCAAGTTAGTTGTACTTTAAGTATGAACTGTGGCAAATGCCCTCAATAATATTGCTGGTGCCCTGAGACAAAATAGGCAGTAAATAATGTTATATTAATTTAAGCTATTATTACTTTAGGGTTATATGTAGGTACTAGTTTTTATTATTGTTTAAACTTTCTAGCCCATACTAATTTTATTTGCATATAGAATTTACCTATATATATGAATAATAAATAAGTATAGTGAATAAAAAAAAAGATTAATTTACGTATAATTGAATTAGGTTTTTAATTACAGTAAAAAATTTGTCAAAAACCGCCTCTGTCTCTTATCTAACTTATGAGTATCGTCCAAAATATCACAAATAAGTTCTAAATGCGCCATTATTCACAATAAAAACTTCACAAATCAGTCACAATAACAAACTCGATCCCGAAAAAGCATACTTTTTGTAATCGTTCAACTTTGATCATAAACACGAATTCAAACTCGATAAGGCAAAGTCAAAATCTCGTCAAGAGTACCAAAAAATGCATCGTTCGAGTAAAGTCGATTTCATTTAGTTCCAAAAAAATCCACCTAATACGATTCCAATCGTGAGCTAGTGTAGCGTTCAAGAGTGCCAAATGACAAGATCTCGATCCCAATTTCCAATTCCGATTGGGATCGAGTGTCGAGAGTAAGCCTACAGTAGGCTTACTCTTGAAATCAATCCCAATCTCGATCGTATTCCAATCCGGTTCAGTTTCAATTCCAATCTTCAGAAAATTGGCACTCTTGAACGAAATCGAGATTGAGATTGGAATCGACTGCATGTTCGTCTACACTGATTGACTTGGTGTGGCCATACTAATCAAAACGAAAATTACCAAATTTAAAATATTGAATAACTCGTTAAATCTATAAATAAATTTGTTCTGACATTTATTTTAACATTAATACTCATTAAAGTGTTATTTGCTTGCATTTATATGTATTTTAACATTAAATACTTAGGTCGCAATGGCTCATTGTGTTTGTCATTGCCTGGGTTACATTAAAAAAAACTTCCCGCGCATTTGGCATGGCATTTCGCATAGGATACGAGTAGGTTCCTTGAATAAAAACTGAATTATTAGAGTAATGATAAACAAAAGTTTCAAAGCGATGTTATCTAAAAGTTTTCAAGTGTTTAGTTGGGAATGTAATAAAGTACGTGTAGGTACCTACGTTACGCACAAGTTCAAGTTAATTGTACTTTAAGTATGAACTGTGGTAAATGCCCTCAATAATATTGCTTATGCCCTGAGACAAAATAGGCAGTAAATAATGTTATATTAATTTAAGCTATTGTTACTTTAGGGTTTTAAGTAGGTACTAGTTTTTTTTTTTTGTTTAAACTTTCTAGCCCATACTAATTTTATTTGCCTATAGAATTTACCTATCTATATGAATAATAAATAAGTGTAGTGAATAAACAAAAAGATTAATTTACAAAATTAGTATAATTGAATTAGGTTTTTAATTACAGTAAAAAATTTGTTCTTACATATTAAAATAATCTTATTTACTCGGTAATTTTTCGTCAATTCATCGTCAGTCATGGCAAACGCGTTGTCTGCATAACGCGCCTTTCGTCGCAAAAACCGCCTTTGTCTCTTATCTAACTTATGAGTATCGTCCAAAATATCACAAATAAGTTCTAAATGTGCCATTATTCACAATAAAAACTTCACAAATCAGTCACAATAACAAACTCGATCCCGAAAAAGCATACTTTTTGTAATCGTTCAACTTTGATCATAAACACGAATTCAAACTCGATAAGGCAACGTCAAAATCTCGTCAAGAGTACCAAAAAAATGCATCGTTCGAGAGTTCGAGTAAAGTCGATTTCATTTAGTTCCAAAAAAATCCACCTAATACGATTCCAATCGTGAGCTAGTGTAGCGTTCAAGAGTGCCAAATGACAAGATCTCGATCCCAATTTCCAATTCCGATTGGGATCGAGTGTCGAGAGTAAGCCTACAGGCCCGGGTCGACGACGCACGGCGTGTTGTGTTCCACGCGCACCTCAAAGAGATGTCAGTCAGCACCAACTGACGGGGTCCGTTAGGAGTTTAGGACCAATGCCTGTCAGGGTTGCGAGTTTGTCCGAAAGGGATATCGTGGCCCTGGCACTCAGGCAACGAAAGAAACACGGGTGGGTTTTAGTCAGTAAAAGTCTGCCCGTTTTCACCGACATCCCCTATACTACCACCTACGTATGGGACCTTTAGCTTAAAAGCTCCCCTAAATTAAATTTCGTTTCACCATCATTTTTATCACTTATATAATGGGACACATAGTTAAGTGACGTTTTGTTATCGATAATAGTGACTGATTCGTCTTTGAACTTATTGATACTTAGAAACAAGATAGTTTTTTTGTGAAATTCTCTAAAGTATACACATAAATGGATTCAGTTATTAATAAATTATGTTTTGATAGCAATAATAAATATTATTTCATTCATATTTTTAACTATTTTCATATTTTCTTGCATATTTACATTACAAAACGTCGAGTGATATCTGTGGTCTTATTTGTATTTGACAGTTTTAGTTAGGTATCGACGTAAGTAGGTATCGTCGACTAAGAAAATATACCACGTTCATGGGCTTCATTTTTTTTGTTTTTTTTTTTATGTGCTACTTAGAAAAACTTTAATATGTTAAATACTCACTTATCATCAGGAAATTCTAAGGTTTGTTCAATCTTATCCAATAAATAAAACATTGAAGATTTGCCTAACCTACATCTCCGAAAAAAGTCAGTTTCATCAAAACTTTCGAACTAGGTAGTTTGGTCGTTTCCGATATATTTTTGGTCTACGGCTGTTATTTACGTCGAATATAGTAGAAACAGTTTCTAATTCTTCAAGAAATTCAAATAAATCTCTATCTATCTTCATGTCTTAAAAGATCACTTACGTATGTGCCGGTTTATGAGCCCACATTTCGACCACCTAAATTTAGGGGACCTTTTAACGTTTAGACCCCGTACTATTGGTGAAACGGAAACCACCTTCTAACAGCCCCCTAACCCATCTTAGGGGATCTCTTAAACTTAGGGGATGTCGGTGAAAACGGGCATGACACTGCCGCTCCGCCCAGAGCGGTAGAAGTTAGTTGATAATATCCCACCCAAACAAAGAAAAACTTTTTCTTAATGAAAAGACTAAACCTATGTACAGTCGCTAGTCGCCAGCTCATCAAGTTACCACAAACTGACAAATTTTGTCATTCGATTTTGAACTTAACCAAAAACATTTGTTTAAAATCTGAAATGAATTTTGACAGTTTGGTATAACTCGATGTGCTGGCGACTCTACATTTTTAATATCAGACAATAATTGTGATAAAACCGGCTACTTACCATTGATATAAACGACGAAGATATGTTACGCGATAACATTGCAATTAGTAAACCTGGGGCACGGCGCACGACTACATGCACCAAAACTCACAGATCATCAGTGTGATCACAGTCGCAAACCTACAGTTACCGGTAGACAAGAACAGTGATAGGAGACGACGCTGTCGTGCGAGCGAATTCGCGATAGATGCCGAATGTTTCTATACTCGTCGGCAATAAAGGCGCGTTTCCATTATGCAAGTGATTTGCATACTAGTTGCAAGTTGCATGTAAATTGTATAGTGGAAACAACAACTTGCAAACAAGTTGCAACTTGTATGCAATTAGGTTTAAACTTGTACGCACAATAATCAAGTCGGCACATTTGCACGCAAGTTGCAAGCGCTGCGGTCGTGCATAGAGGATTACTTTGTTTATGACTTTATTACTTTGTAAAAATGACTGCTAAATGGGATACGGAGAAAACAATAATGTTTATTGAGGAATATCATAGACATGATTGTCTTTGGGAACCAAAAAACAATCTTTACAAAAAAACTAACTTGTATACCACTAAAATCTTGTATGCAAGCTGCAAGTTGAACAAAATCGTGTTTCCAATTCAAATCACTTGCACACAAGTCTGACGTCATACATGTATGCAAACACTTGCATAATGGAAACGCGCCTTTAGTCTGTCTCGCAACTCGCGCAATATGTGCGTATCGTGTCTCTCACGCATGTTTGTAATATCTATCTCGCTCTCACAAACATGGCGAAGCAAACATTAAATATTAGGTTGGGGAAAGTCTTTTCGCATTATAGTATACATATTTTTTTTTTTTTTTTATAAAGTATCACAGCTGGTGATACCTTATTCACATTACAATCTAGCCTATTCGCTAATAAGTAATTTAAATATAACCTAAACTGCTAAGTAAATATAAATACATATGAACATACTTAGAGTATACATATGAACTTGTAATAAAATCTCTTTGGCTATACTATTTGTATCTGGCTGGTTTTGGTATCATTGAAAGTTTAAATTTTAAAGAACATAATTCCATATTCAAATTTGGAAAATTTGTGATTTTCATTTGTTTTTCGTATTGTCAAGATGAGTGAATCTAATGAAGAAATGCAATACATTTTAAAATTTTACTACAAAAAAGGTAAAAATTCAACCCGCGGAAAAAAATTGCGATGTTTATGGACCTAGTGCAATGTCTGTGAGAGTAGCACAAATTTCAATCCGGAAATTTTGATGTCAAAGATGCACGTCGCTCTGGTCGCCCTATTACGGATAAAATGGATGCCATTTTTGAAAAAGTGGAGCAAGATCGGCATATCAGTAGTGACGTACCTGAAGAACTGGGAATTGACCACAAAACAGTTTTGGCACATTTGAAAAAAACTGGGTACACAAAAAAGCTCGATATTTGGGTAACACACGAGCTCACTGAAAGAAACCTAATGAACAGACTCCGCTACTGAATGAAGTTTGAAATGTCGACGTATGTTAGTTCTAAAGTACAGGATCTCGATGTACGCTAGTTCGAAAGTTCACTGGAGCTAAGTATGCAAGGCCGACGTATCGTTAGTTAGAAAGCATACGAGTGCGATGTACGCCAGTTCGAAATTACCCTGTTACGAAGTATGAAATGCCTCCGTACTGTTACTGGTACTCCTATAACATTATAATTAGCAAATTTGTGTAAAAATAAATTTACTTCATTTTTTATATAGGAACAGACACGGATATTAGTAATTGTTTGTACCTATTATTATGATAAATATATTTAAACGGAAGTATAACGCAACAATGATAAATAACACTATGTGTTTACTATTTTACATTACAAATAGACAATGCATTTTAAAAACATTAAGTTTACCAGGTACTACCTATATTTATTGCAAAATTATAGAAATTGTGAGGGTAGATAGCATTTTTCCAAGTTAAATTTGTTGTCCTACAACAGTGATATCGCTTCATCATTTTAACTCATTCGTAAAAATGGAGGACAGTAAATGGGAGTTTGTTATAACGCATAGTCGCATAAAAATAATAGGTAATCTTTTGTTTCTTGATGGGTTTCTATATATGATTAATAAAAAGTGTGATAATGTGTTCTACTGAAATTTGCTTGAGAAAAAAGTCGTCGTGTTGTGGCGCCACGGTAACTACAAGAAAGAATGGTGATAATCATTATGTACACAAATTTAACAATTAATTATATTTCATCTTCATGAACCAGATTCGAATACTTCTGAAGCAAATACCGTCAGGCACTCATTAAAAAGAAAAGCTGCCGACAGTTTTGATAGGCCTGGGCAAATTATTCAAAAAAGTATACAGGACGTGCCTAGTACGTCATCTCCTTTTATGCCGTCAAAAGAAGCTATGCGTTTGATCATTCATAGAGAAAGGAAAATAATGGGTTGGAATATATTTATCATAATAATAGGTACAAACAATTACTAATATCCGTGTCTGTCCATATACAGGTTGTAAGGGACAGCCCTCCGCAGACTGATGGGGTGAATTCAGTATATCGTACTAAGATGACCGGTACATGAAATTATTTCAGGAAAGTTATGGGAATCCAATGAACCTGATTTGTCGCGGCGGGGTGGATGACCGCGCTCGCTGATTTCAGGCGTCGTTCGTTAGAGAAATTCAATATCCATTGCTGTGTTTTTTTATTTTAGCTGTGTTATTTACATTAATGGAGTACTGCGTAGAGATAATGTAATTTTACATTGAAATAAAGGAATAGTAACTGAAATTACGATAACAAAAATGTAAATTTTCCTGAGATTTTTTTTTGTGGAATATGATTCAAAATAAGGAGCTGAATGCACCCTGTTAATTTACGGAGGGCTGTCCCTTACACGCTGTATAAAAAATGAAGAAAATTTATTTTTACACAAATTTGCTAATTATAATGTTGTAGGAGTACCAGTACGGAGGCATTTCATATTTCGTAACAGGGTAATTTCGAACTGGCGTACATCGCACTCGTATGCTTTCTAACTAACGATACGTCGGCCTTGCATACTTCGCTCCAGTGAACTTTCGAACTGGCGTACATCGAGATCCTGCACTTTAGAACTAACATACGTCGACATTTCAAACTTCGACATTCAATAGCGGAGTCTAATGAACCGTGTACTCATTTGTGATTCTTTATTACGACGTAATGAAACCGAAACATTTTTGAAGAAGCTGTTATCTGGTGATGAAAAGTGGATAACGTACGACAAGAACGTGCGAAAAAGGTCGTGGTCAAAGGCCGGTCAGGCTTCACAGACTGTGGCGAAACCCGGGTTAACTCGCAACAAGGTGATGCTGTGTGTGTGGTGGGATTGGAAGGGCATTATTCATTATGAGCTGTTACCACCAAGCAGGACCATCGATTCTGAACTCTACTGGAAACAACTGATGAGATTAAAGCAAGAAGTTGAGAGAAAGTGGCCGGAATTAATAAACAGAAGGGGTGTGGTGTTTCATCATGATAACGATCTCACACATCTTTAGCCACTCAGCAAAAATTAAGAGAGTTTGGCTGGGAGGTGTTAATGCATCCGCCGTATAGTCCTGACCTTGCACCTTCAGATTTCCACCTGTTTCGGTCTCTTCAGAATTCTTTAGGCAGTGTCAGGTTAACATCACGAGAGGACTGCCAAAACCACTTGTCGCGGTATTTTGATTAGAAGTCCCAAAATTTCTATAGCAATGGGATCATGTCCCTACCTACAAGATGGCAAAAAGTTATCGAACGAACAAAATGGTACCTACATACTTTAGTTAAATGTAAATAAACTATATTAAAAAATGTTTTGAATTTTCTTACAAAATGCGAAGAAACTTTTTCCCCAACCTATTATTATTATAACTTTCAACAAATTAGCATTTTTGGCTGTACTTACGAGTGTTAAGTAATCCCGTGTGTCTTATTTTTCTTCCTTGTACTATTAAAACACTGTTTAGCTACACAAGAAGTCATTTTCATGCGTATATATCACAAAAAAAAAACTGTAATTATGGAGCTGTTTGATCAACGATATCCCGAGCGCGACAGAGTGCCTTCTACGGGCCATCACTTAGTTTGATATGACCAGGCGCTGTTACTAAGTCCCGTATCTACCGCATACCTCAATGCTACGGGTTCCTTATAACTGGCAGAATCTTGATGCTCCGAAATTTATTTGGCTTATCACAATAATTGGCATAATTTTCTTTAAACGAATATTATTAAGGCATAAAAATTATTTATATAATTATTGTTTGGCCGAATGTTTATACGTCCGAATTTACAATGGCATACCAGCAGAATTTTATTGGGCATAATTACTTACCTTTGGCAAAGTTAAAATTCCGCATAATTTAATTTAGCATAACTGTTATTTAAAGCGACGATTATTTGGTAGAATTTCACTTGGCATAATATGAAGATGGCAGAATTTCATTAGAAATAATTTTATTAGGCATAATGCCGTTTCTATTTTATAGAAATTGCAATAGGTCTGATAGCGTTTTTAACTTTCAATTAAAATTAAAATAATATTCTTAAAAAGTCAATAAGTTATGCTACAAAAGTTAGTGACAGAAAAGAATCGCTGCAAAACCGACTCCACGTAGTCTTGTCTGCCCTACCCCTAGAGTGCCAGCCTCAGCCGCGGCGGTGAGCGCTAAAACCATTTGCGACGATAAGCTCGCGTGGGACCGCCGGAGCCCCGCAGCGCCGCGCCGCCGCCGGAGCCGTGACAGAAACCATGCTTGCTGCATGCTCGCTTGCATGCATGCAATGCTACCTTGCATGCATGGTGTATGCTTGTTTGCATTTATTTATTAAATATTTTGTAGACATAACAGTTCACCCCAAGGCGTCTACAATTCAGTTAGGTACAGTTACAATTTTTTAACATTATTGCTTAACTACTAACTATGCATGCATGCTGCATGCTTGCTGCATGCATGGTGTAGGCTTGTTTGCATGCTTCTTACAGGGAAATAAAAACCACATAGGTAAGTTCATAATCAACTGTTTTAATGAGTGTTATACTGATAATAATACATGTATGCAGAAAGATAATTAAATAAATCTACGTTAAACTAATCTTAAATTATTATTTTCTGTAATGTGATACCTAAATGAGTTTTTCTAATAAATGGGTATGAAATTTATGCCAAAAGATAATTCTAACTATGTTCTAACTGTAAACTTTCTGGGAAACGACAGTTCTGTCTTTTAATGACCGTCGTTAGGAAATGTATAGTTTTGAATGAGTGTCTGCCAAACGATTTTCTGCGAAATTATGTTTATGTTAACAGCTGTTATGCAAAATAATATTATGACAAAAAATGTTCTGCCTTAAAGGGTAGACCCCCTAGTAACTGCCCACCGAGTCAGAATCGGGTTAAAAATCATCTAAAGTCACATCATTGAATAAAAGTGTAATGTAGTATATCACTATAATATTTAAATGTCTGTATGTTTTTGAACAAATAAATTATTCTTATTCTTAAAGTTCTAAACTAGATAACGATTTTGTACGGTTTTGGCCGTAAAACGATGCGACATGGTTTTGGTCGACTCGTGGGCTCTCGTACTAATGAGGATTTAAACACGCAAATTCGTGAATTTCATTAGTGTGCATAGATACATAGATACTTACCAATGTTTTATCGTTATTTAAGGTAATAATAATGTATTGTACAACCTTTCGGAATAAATTCTCTAAATGATGGTGAAAACCCAACGTGAAAACCGCATCAAAATCCGTTGTGTAGAAGAACAACGCGGTCAGACAGGCAGACCCGAAAAGTAACTTTAATTGATATTATGTATAGGTCTATAATGAAAGCATTACTTGCATTATTTCTTTATTATGAACATTACCAACAATTCTTAGGAAAACAAAATGTTGTGAAAACTTCTAAAAAGTATAGTTAGAATATCAACATTTATTCAGTGGCTATCCTTTTTGACAAATCGCAAACCACAGTATCCACAAGAATGATCACCAGGCTTGTCCTGTAAAATAAATTTTCACACTTTATTATAAATACGTTTAGGACCAGTTTCTCGAACTAAAATTATCGCAAAATTAATGTGACAAGTTGTCAAGTGCGCACAAATTGCTGCGATTGACTGTTGATAAATCATTCAACCAATCACAGCAGTTTACGCGCGCTTGACATATCAATAAAATGGGGACGTAGTACGGAGGTTCGCTAAACAACAAGTCCTAGCAGCACGGGCGGTTTTTTTCGGGCCTTTATTCTCCGTATTGAGCCGAGTATGGACAATCCAACAGATGAATAGAGCGCTTTGCAGCGCGTCAAGACAACACACTTCGTAATCGGTCTCTTTGGTTATCTATTTGACTCTTATACGTTAGACCGAAACTCGAAATCCCGAATGAACGTTATTCCAAATGAACGTTACCCAGAATAACGTGAGTCCGACATAACGTTATCTCCAAAGAACGCTATCCCCAAAACGATATAGGTAACCCTCAATTGACGAATATTGACAAATTTTAATTAGTCTGTTTTATCATATGTGACATACTGACACTCAGTTGCAGAAACGATCTTTAAATTTTAAAGACTACATTAAACACTAATGTAGCATTAAATCATTGCACAAAACCATTTTATACTTTATTTTAATGCTCCATTAAATTTAACTAATGAAATGTCAAACCTAATGAAACCGGCCATTTTAAACACTTTTACGTTGCACGTAACTTCATTAGCGCCCATTAGCAGGTGGTGAACTTTAAGTTTGACATTTCAGATTTTTTAATTTTAATGGGCCGAAAAGCATCCATTAAGAGCAACATTAGTGTTTTCTACGGTACTTGAATGCATTTCTGTAATTGAAAGATGTCTTTAACCAGTCTTTCGTCATTATCTGATTCTTATTTAGTAGATTTACCTCGCCGTCGAATCCCAGACCGAGTGATTTCATTTTTAAAACATGATGGAAAAGAGTTTCGTGTAAAGTATAGAATTTCCAAGGAGGCAGTTCTTCAAATTTGTAACCTATTTGATTAAGATTTAGAACCAGTGACGCAAAGAAATAAATCCATTAATGGCCTGACACAGCTTTTAATATGTTTGAGATTTTTCGCCACTGGATCTTTCCAGCAAGTAGGTATTGGGTGATTTAATAAACATAAATAAATCAACAATTTGTCGGAAACAGGTTGGGTCGGGTTGTTTGTCAGTTTGTTTATACAAAAAGTATCCCGTGAGCTAGCAAAATTAAGCCACCTCTATATTAAAATGCCAGACCGGACGGAACTACGTAGAGTTGCAGAAGGTTTTTATGAAATTGATGGATTTCCACGTGTGGCAGGAGCTCTAGACTGCACACATGTTAAAATTATTAGCTTAAGGGGGATACGCTAAGGTAGCCCGCAAAATTCAAATTTTATTACGTTTTTTGCAATTTGCAGGTCAGTAACACGTATGTTGATCTAATTATGATTCGCGGCCATAACCAATATGGCTTTACAGAATTATAATCATTAGAATATGAATCAGAAGTATAAAAATTGCAAAAAACGTTGGTAAATTTGAATTTCGCGGGCTATCTTAGCGCATCCCCCTTAAACCAGATTATTTAAACTACATTAAACCACAGAGTACACTGAATACACATAAATCAACTACATTTACTTTATTTTATGCTAAAATTGTGGTGTACTTGTACGTACGGATAATAACAGAACGCAAATGTTCACTCTTTTCGTTCAATATGGTAATTTATTCCTGGCAATATTGTTTAAAGTCTTCTTTAACTAAAGTGGCATTAAAAATGTCTAATGCTATCTAAAATTTGTTTGTGCAACTTCATTAAAGTAATGAATTCATTAGCGATAATGCTGCTTTATGTAATGAAGTGTTAATGGTGAGCTTTCTGCAACTGAGTGTGAATGATTTTGATTATTGATTTGAATTTAATTATTAGTGACATAATTTTTTCATTTTGTATTGTTTAGCCCTTTTACTTTATTTAACTGACATATTTTTAACAATTTAATCTAAATTTGACATACTTAACACTCAGTTGCAGAAAGCTCACCATTAACACTTCATTACATAAAGCAGCATTATCGCTAATGAATTCATTACTTTAATGAAGTTGCACAAACAAATTTTAGATGGCATTAGACATTTTTAATGTCACTTTAGTTAAAGAAGACTTTAAACAATATTGCCAGGAACAAATTACCATATTGAACGAAAAGAGTGAACATTTGCGTTCTGATATTATCCGTACGTACAAGTACACCACAATTTTAGCATAAAATATAGTAAATGTAGTTGATTTATGTGTATTCAGTGTACTCTGTGGTTTAGTCTAGTTTAATAATCTGGTTTAAGGTGTATACGCTAAGGTAGCCCGCGAAATTCAAATTTACCAACGTTTTTTGCAAATTTTATACTTCTGATTCATATTCTAATGATTAATTCTGTAAAGCCATATTGGTTATGGTCGCGAATCATAATTAGATCAACATACAATGTGTTACTGACCTGCAAATTACAAAAAAGGTAATAAAATTTGAATTTCGTGGGCTACCTTAGCGCATCCCCCTTATTCTAATAATTTTAACATGTATGCAGTCTAGAGCTCCTGCCACACGTGGAAATCCATCAATTTCTACGTAGTTCCGTCCGGTCTGGCATTTTAATATAGAGGTGGCTTACTTTTGCTAGTTCACGGGATACTTTTTGTATAAACAAACTGACAAATAACCCGACCCAACCTGTTTCCGACAAACTGTTGATTTATTTATGTTTATTAAATCACCCAATACTTTCTGGAAAGATCCAGTGGCGAAAAATCTCAAAAATATTAAAAGCTGTGTAAGGTCATTAATGGATTTATTTCTTTGCGTCACTGGTTCTAAATCTTAATCAAGTAGGTTACAAATTTGAAGAAATGCCTCCTTGGAAATTCTATACCTTACACGAAACTCTTCTCCATCATGTTTTAAAAATAAATTCACTCGGTCTGGGATTCGACGGCGAGGTACCTAAATCTATTAAATAAGAATCAGATAATGACGAAAGACTGGTTAAAGACATCTTTCAATTACAGAAATGCATTCAAGTACCGTAGAAAACACTAATGTTGCTCTTTAATGGATGCTTTTCGGCCCATTAAAATTAAAAAATCTGAAATGTCAAACTTAAAGTTCACCACCTGCTAATGGGCGCTAATGAAGTTACGTGCAACGTAAAAGTGTTTAAAATGGCCGGTTTCATTAGGTTTGACATTTCATTAGTTAAATTTAATGGAGCATTAAAATAAAATAAAAAATGGTTTTGTGCAATGATTTAATGCTACATTAGTGTTTAATGTAGTCTTTAAAATTTAAAGATCGTTTCTGCAACTGAGTGATAATCTATATTTTTTGTGATATCACCTACTTTGAAATAGTTATGTTTTATGCATGTAAAACCTGTTAAAATCTTGTATGCCTTTTGGCGGAGCACAGCTCGGATCTTATTATTTATGAAAACATCTACTGTATGTACCCTGTGTTCACGAAATAAATGAATTTGAATTTGAATTAAATTAAACTTATTTTTATCAATGTTTTATTAGTATGATTTTAAAACAGAAATTAGAGAAAAAGGATGGGCCGAAATTTGGATCAACCGAAATTCGGCAGCATGAAACGAAATTCGGCACCGAAAATTCGGCACAAGAAAAATAATACCTACTTGCACTATTTTGACTGAAATTTAATAGAATTAGAATAGCATTACTTTAAAATAAAATTGTCTTTAACTCACTCATGGTCATTTATTTTAGTTAGGAACATTATAAATGTAAACCTTAAATTAAATCAGTTCTTCTAATTAGTCTTGAAAATCTCTGCCTAATTAATTAGACATACTATTACAAAAATGAAATAAGCTTAGTATTCTTCTAACAAACATCTGGATCCAAAAACGTGTTTTTTTTTATTCTACGAATTGTATTCGACGAAAAAAAAACACGGTTTTGGTTCACAAACTAAACATTCATTAAAATCAAGTATTTTTTATTACAATGAAAGGGTATTATTTCAACAATAAAATTGAACAAACTTTTCTCATCTTTCTACTCACTCATATTTAAAAAGGCAGGTTATGGTGCAAAAACACCAAAGACTCTGCCTTATCTGGCAGAAGTTTGTTACATTTTTTGACGAGCGCAGTACATCTAGCAATAATTGAAGCGACACGTTGTGACTTGTTTACGCATTTAGCGTAAACAAGTCACAACGTGTCGCTCTCGAGAAAGCGCGCGAAATTGAACCGAAGTTCGGCCGAACTTTTAATATTAACTGAATGTTCGGATTCGGTTCAAACCACATTCGGCCCATTACTAGAAATTATGTTTCTAGTTTGGTATTTCTATGAATAAAAAACAAACAATACAATTTCATAAAGTACATAAATTTATACTTTTTAGAAAATTTTACCGATAAATCGATATTTTATTTCGCTATATTGAAATCGATAATCAATATTGTTTTTTTATATGTTTTTGTTATTGAATTTTGGCACTTTTTGCATCTGTATAATATTTCACAGATTTTGCCTTTAGTTCAACTCATTTTCCTGGGCTATTTTATTTATGCATAGCATATAATTCAGGGTTACATTGTGCATTCGGAATGGCGTAATTCGGGATAGCGTTCATTCGGGATTTCGAGTTTCAGTCTAACGTATTAGAGTCCGTTTTGTATCCTATTTGTAAAATTGAAGTATTTTTTTTTTTTGGAAGTCTGTTTTTTGGAAAAAGTTTTTGCTTTCAACTACTTAAGTAGTAATGTTATCATTAATGAATACAAACCCGATCACAAAGCACGTATTTATTGCTTAGAACCAAAACAGTGCAGAAATGTTTCTGCATGTTTTGGTGCAACAAACAGCAGTGCAACAATAATGTTGCAAGGTTTTTCAGTGCAACAATGAGATTTTTTACAACATTTCCGTACTGTTTTTATTTTTTATTTACTTAGATATAAATTTACCACAGAGGTTTAATGTCTCCCATTATGTGAATAAAACCGACTTGGTGAAAAACTTTGTTTTCATTAGCTTGAGTTTTTATTTTGAGTAGGTATATTTTATCACGGTAGGTAGATTGGTAGTTGAAAGAATAGTAGATAACGCACCTTGCTGAAGTGAGTAATTAATGCTAATTTAGTGCCCTCTCATCCAATCGGGCACCAAAATAACACTTGTGCATTAATAACTCACTTTGCGCTCAGTGAGATAGGTACATAGGTGGAAAAAATACTTACTATTGGAGCTTACTTAAAAACTACCCAAGCAAAGGTAATAAAATTCATATGGGAACACTTCGCGAGCTTCTTCTACCAAATGAAAAAAGAATCACGTAAATCGGCCCAGTAATCACGGAGAAATCGGTGTACAATGTAAACATCCATAAAACTAAAAAAAACTCGCTGCAGGCATAACCTCCTCCTTGCTTGTAAGTCGGTTAACCTTTAACTGCAGACGTGGGGCCCGCTCAGGCCTAGCGAAAGTAATAATTCAGAATTACTCCCCTCGCTCCTACGCGACGCATGCGGTGCTTCTAGTAACTTCGAATTTTGTCCCTTAGAGGCCGGAAGTGGAGGTGTACGTGACGGCACACGCAAATTCGGTGAGTAAATTCATTTTAGAAAAAATTGTGGGTCTCCCTGAGTCCTGACCCCACATCAGTATTTACGTAACTTTTTTGAAAAGGTACTTAGGTTCATATTTTTATTTTATTTTAAGTTATTGAATGAATAGCCTAAAATGGAACCCAGTACTTCATTCGGAAGGAAACGGTCAAACAATATCGATGATGGCCCAGATTTTTCTAAAGTAGAAGATTGATTGTACCTGGTAACAGTGATTTTGAGTCAGCTGTCTTCCTGGATAAATTGTGAGGACTCTAGCAGCTCAGAGGCAGAAGATATTGATGACACGTTTATTTCGGAGCAACATGGACATAATACAGATACCCGCAGTGACTCAGAGCCTGAAGAACAAGATGAGCAAAAAGTATTCTCCGTCATTATTACAGTTACAAAATGGTGGCTTGCAGTCTTGTATTCCGCTTATTGTAGGAAACTGGATTATTATATAGTTTATTAGAGACACTATTGAAGTTTTATAATATAAGTTAATTTGTTTACTTTGTATAACATTTTTAAGATATACAACGTAATTTCTGATCTCAAGTCATTCTTGCCAAAGAAATGTTAACTCTACTTTAATTGTCAAACATTAGTGTCATTTAAATAAAAAAATATTAGATTATCAGTTTGTTTTATTAATATATGCGCGTAAAATATAGTTATTAATTATCTATACCAATAAAGCCTCTTGATTTCACATTGAAAACACATTAAGGTACGGGCCTCACAAGCCCCCACGTCAGTACTTACGTAAAATAAAAACCACGTCAGTAGTAGTTAAGGTGGATCCGCAGCTGTATCTCGCGAACTCAGATTATAGAAAGAAGCAGATAGACCGCGCGGAACAATAAAGTTAGGCCCGTTTGTAGATGTGTGCGTTACAGCCACGTGACAGCACTATAAGAACAAGTGCCTCTATGTGTGAGTACGGTTGCCAGGATAATGAAAAAATTAGCCATAATATTTCATTACAAGAAAAAAAAATTTTTTTTTGTTCTGAAATCAGTTGTTTTTATTAACAGTAATACGTCAAATTAACAATACCCATACAAACGATACCTTTGCGATATATTTTTATTTTGAGACACCAACATTTTATTGTTTTTGGTAGCTATATTTACTTTATGGTGACGTCATTATAACCCATGATATAGCAAATCGACTGATGTAATAAGTATTATAAAATCCATTAACTAGTTACACTTACGAAGACACATACATACCTATTTATTTATAAACATACCAACCAGAAAAGGCGATAAATAAAACACTATTATCAAAATAAATATTTTTGTATATCGATACTCCTGTATCCTATACTTATTTCCTAACTTAGGGGTAAATGTTTCAATATAAACTTGCAACACCGAATGATTTTTGTTAAGGTTTTGTGTTTCAAGATGTCACTAACAATAAACACGTAAAATAAATCCAAATAGACAAATAATCAATATTTTACCTATGAAAGATACTCCATCTTATTTCTTTTGTTTTTGGGAACAGTTTTTACAATGTTTAAAAATACAAGACGGCATTATTCTGAAATTATCTGTTAGAGCCCGTGACGTACTAACGATGCGACGCTTCGTGCTGTACTGAATCGAGATTGTATTCGCTTTTGAATTTGTATTTGCTTTGTTGGCCGCACTCTCGTTGTTCCGCGCGGTCTATCTGCTTCTTTCTATAATTTGAGCTCGCGAAATTAAAATTTTGAGATTTGTTCCATTGAACGATTTTTTATTGAAATCATGACATTTGGAAAAAATCCAACTTAGAGAGATGTATTAATGATTCGGTAATCCCGGACCGGATCCGGGATTCGGTTCGGTTTCGGTAATTCTGTAAATGCATAATATCTGTTATAGTCGCGTACCATAATTCTTTTGATCAAGATAGGTACAACTTGAAGCTTAACTGCAAATTGCAATAAACGAAAAGAAAAAAAGAATGCACGCTACAGCTGCGGTTTCACCTTAATAAGAGAAATTATCCTGCATTCTGATTGTATTTTTTTATATAAATATCTCTTTTTATATAATGCCAAAATAACAGCTTTTTACTGAAGAAAATATATACCCATAACAAAAAACAAGTAATTTTTTTCCTGTCTGTCTGTTTGTTGTGGCTTACCTCTCCCGTAACGGCTGGACCGATTTTGACGGGACTTTCACTAGCAGGTAGCTGATTTTATAAGGAATAACTTTGCCTGCTTAGATTTTTGAAAAAGCCATGCTGGCAAAGCTGCACACAGCAGCTAGTAACAAATAAAAAATATTACAAGTCCATAATGGACATTGTTCTTTCACAAATCCTCATTTAGGGCCATGTTTACGGCTGCTAACTGTATAAATTAGAATAACTGGAATCATACCAAATTGATGAAAACACGTGGGTGTCCTTCAGGGCCACTGCCTCCATCACACCACACTACCCTTTCTGTTACTTGTTTTGGTGGCACTTCTTCTATCAAATTAATGGCCCAGTTTGGATTGACTTGCTTAGAGGCATTCATGAATCGTGCCAACCTGTAGTCATCAGATTGCCATTTCTGTAAAGAAAAAATTTAGGCTTTCACTGGCAATATAAATTTATGAGAAATTCAAAGCAGGAGGTGATACAGAATATGAACACCTTTAGATAATATTTTATTAATAATAATATCAACTCAATTTATAAGCTTTACTATAGATATACTAGATGATCACAATTATTGATATATGATGTGCAACATTATAAACGACGCCAATAATCAACAACATTGGTGTCATTAAAATGGTGACAAAAATGGTCATTCACATTGAGACATTATCCAATGTTTACTATAATTATTATATACAAATGTACCTACTCTTGTGACTATTATGTAAGAACAGATTTTATTAGTATTAACCTCGATACAAAAAATAAACGTCATAATATTAACAATGTGTACCAATGCCATTAGTATTCTATTCATTACGAATCTCGCTATTAAGTTTATAGTATAAAAAATTGTACTTGGCCAGTATGGGTGGGAACGTCTTGAATTTTAGAAGCCATACAACGGCGAATAACATGTGTTCTCAACATAATACATTGTTTCACAGGGATTCGAGACACCGTATTATTCATAATTGCACTAAATTGATATTGAATTACTTTATATAACTAGTTGTATAGTGCACAGCTATTTAGTACAAATGCACAAATTATCAGCAAAGCGTGAAACTTAAAGATTTAATAAATTTCAATTGACTGACTGTCAGTGTCACTAGTGTCTGTGTCACTGTCAGGCATTGTGAGGTCAGCATGGAATTAATAAGTACTGTGTAGTAAAAAAATAATTAAAAATAAAAAAAAAACCCCCACGCAAAGAAGAAAAGCGAACGTTTAAAAACTCCACAGAATTCTAAAATAATACCTATCCTTGAGCCATCAAATTCGATTGAGTAATACCTATACAATATTTTAAAGAACATAATGGATGGCACGATACGGTTTGCTCATTGAAATGGCGCTATTCCGCGCTATAATGTCGCGGCGGGGTACCGCTTAAGCACATATTAAGTAGTACTCGCTTAAGTAAGTCAGAACCTTCATTTGATTTTAAATATCTACATATTAATTTACTAGCATTTCCGATCAACTTGCTTCGATACGATCAAATTTTTGTTGCAAATCTAGTTACATTGCTAAGTGAGTTTGCAATCATCTTATTTTAGTTACTGCTTTAAACTTAGCGGAACCCCGCCGCGACATTATAGCGCCATTTCAATGAGCAAACCGTATCGTGTCGTGCCATCCACCAATTTCTATAATTAAATATTTATAGGTATTACTCAATCCAATTTGATGGCTCAAGGATAGGTTTTATTTATGACTTACTAAACATTCGCTTTTCTTTTTTGCGTTGGGGGTTTTTTGTTTTTTAATTTAGTTCCAAAATAAGTTATTTATGTGTTTACGTACAATTTTCAGCGAGCTCGAGTGCTGTTTGGTAGTCGTAATTCCTGGTTTCGGTGGAAAACCACGTTTTTTGAACAAAACACAACATTTTGGTTCGGCATAAAATCCACTAACTACATAGGTCGCTAGCCCGCGTGGAGTGTGGAGACGCGTCTTTTGACACTTCCCATGTGCTATTTTGTTGCATATCCTGGCTGCAGCATCAGCTCATCGTGTTGCCACCATTGCATTGTATGTAATGTAAAAATACTGATCAAAACGAATCCAAACAACATTATCTGCTATTTTTTTTTCAAGACTAGGTACTAGTGTGCTGGATTATCCTGGCTGCAGCATCAGACCAAGAATTCCATAATCTTGCATAGTTTTAAAGCATACATGGGTGTTTAAAATTTTAGGTCACACGTATGTTTGAAAGTAAAGTAAATACCCATTATGCGTCTAGGATCAAATAAAAAAAACCACATTCAAATTGGTTCACCCGTTTAGGAGCTACGGTGCCACAGCGCAGCCACACAGACGTGACACACACACACACACACACACATAGCGGTCAAACATAATATACCTAACACCCCTCTTTTTTCCTCGGGAGTTAAAAACTGGAATGTTTTGTGAATGTTCGGTAAAATGTGATTTTTTACCTCGACTGTAGATAAAACTTGTCAGGGGGATGCGCTAAGGTAGCCCGCGAAATTCTAATTTTGTTTCGTTTTTTGCAATTTACAGGTCAGTAACAGGTTGTATGTTGATCTAATTATGAGTCGCGGCCGTAACAATTACGGCTTTACAGAAATATAATCATTAGAACTCTGTACCAAAACTGTAAAGTGCTCACAGTGAGACAGCTATATCTTCTCAATATCACATTGAAGCAACACCTAATAACACCTTTAAACAACAGTTACAAAAGTAAACGCACAATCACTAATGTTTGTAAATACATCAAATGTAAGACTGCCTCAGCTAGAGGGCAACATCTGTTTCTTGCTACGCATATCTATAATAGGATAAACAATGCCCTACCTACTGATTAACTCATTCTCTAAAAATGAAATTAAAAAGAAAATAAACACCTGGCTACAAATATTGGATTACTTAAGACGGCACAGGATCAGACATATTGTAAAATAAAATAGGTTCTTCAATAGTAAGAAATCAGAATTTATTATAACATAGTTAATTAATTAGTTTTGCAGGAAACTACACTTAATCAGCCGCTATACATGAAAAGCGGTTTAAACTCAACACCTCACAGTAATAGCCTTGACACCCAGTCATATACAAACACAAAAGAGCAAGAATGTACAGAGAGGCAGAGTAACAATAATTAGGAGTAATACAACCTGTGCACCGGGCAACGCCTGAAGTCAGAATGCCATATTATCGGGATGTACGCCCCCGCAAGGGGGCGTGGCATGCAGTACCGGAACATTGTTCCCCGGCTGCGGAGAGTTCACGTTGGCCCGCTAATACGGACCCCTCACTTTGTCTGCCTAATGCGGCTAGTGGCAGCAGACGCGTTTTAAAGACGCACGTTTATTAAAACGCGTCCATGGGAGTAGTAGCAAGTGTGTTTCTGTAAGGGCGTCGCGATGCTAATACGTTAGCGCCGCTTTCTTCACGGCACCACGGCGGTCAACCCCCACCAAGTGAGACCCCCGGTTCCCCGGGGGAGGCCCAGTGAAGGCGACCAGCGACGTGAGTGCCGACTCGACGCTCTTACAGAATAGGTAATAAGTCCCCGCTCGTCTCGATCTCAGAGCTAGCCGATCACGGTCCGAGCAAAGGGACTGTTATGTGTGTGTGAGCGGCATTGTACTGTGTAACACCGCCCAGTGTCTACACGCACCGTGGCCCGCGCCACGCCTGCGTGTGTGAGTATGGTCGCATGTGTAGTAATGGATGTCTGTTGTTAGTTACGTGACGTGCCTATAACTTAGAACATGCCACGCAACAGACAGTCATCTGTAGAGTACAATTGAGTCGGGTAAGCTGCTTGTAACCTGAGTGCAGCTTACCCGAGGCGTCCAGTCCGGTGTATGGGGTCACTCGTCCGCTATCAGGTCGCGGGGCAGAGGTCTCGCGTCAGAGGGACGCGTATGCCAGGGCGCAATCTGTTTGACATGAGGCCAATCAGACGCGTCGGCACGCGCGAACATCCCTTTCGCGAGACGCCGCACAAACTCATCCAGGCTCTCGATCCCGAGGTCCCGCTGGATGACATCGTTCCTCACGATGCAAGGAGCGTCAATAATGGTCCGCAGCGCAAGACTTTGTTGCGCGCGGAGCAGCTTGCGGCTCGACTCGCACGTGAGGGCGAACCAAGCGGGGGCGGCGTACGTCAAGATAGGGCGCACGTACAGCTTGTACACGCTCAACTTGACGCGCGCCGGGATGCGGGACGAGAGCACCCCGAGCAGACCCAACCCCGTGCGGCGACCATGCGGACATGTGGCCCCATAGTGAGCCGACGGTCGATGGTCACACCCAGGTATTTGACCCGGGGTGCCCACTCGATGTCGGCCCCCTGCAGCTTCAAGGGTGGCGGGAGAGGCGCGAATCCGGTGATTGTCGCCTGCGTCTTACCTACGTTCACCGACAGCCGCCCCTTCGACAGCCACTCGGGAAGGAGCTCCAGGGCGCGCTGCATTTTGACCGCCGCGTACTTCGCATTAAGCGATGTAGTAATGTACGCGGCGTCGTCAGCATACAGCGCGAGTGTAGTGTCGGAAGTGGTAGGGATGTCGTCGGTGTAACGCGATTAACACGCCGGCGACACGCAGCTGCCCTGCGGCACACCAGCCAGCACCGGGCGGGCGCCGGATAGCGCCCCGTCGACCACCACCCTGAATGTCATGTGGGAGAGAAAGCTAGAGATCACCCTTACAACGCGACGGGGCGCGTCCGAGGTGGACAACTTGTATAGTAGGCCCTCGCGCCACACACGGTCGAAGGTTGGAGGTTCTCCATGTCGAGGAATACTGCCACCGAGTATTCCTTCTTATTGAGCGCGGCTGCGAGGTGGTGCAGTACCCTCGACAGCTGGAGCGTCGTGCTGCGCTCCGCCCTGAACCCAAATTGCTCGGGGCGCGGCGCGATGTGGGGTTGGAGATGTCGCAGCAGGAGTGCATCGAACACGTTGGAGACTGTCGGCAGCAGAGAATGCCATTTTGCCGCTGTGCGGATCTTTTTATACGCTAGTATTGGAGGTGGGGCAACGACGTAGCACGCTACGACGCAGCGCGCTACAGCGTAGCGCGCCACGATGCGCCCCAACTCTGCTCCGTAGTTAGGACGCGGGGCAATGACGCGGCGCGCTCCCGCGTGGCCCGATGCACATGTTGTTTACAATGCGACGCCGACACGGCCATGCTGACGTGCGGACGTCCTCGTACGCTCATCTTACAATGTTTCATCTTAGAATGTTACATCTAAAACACGAAAAACTGATTAAGTGCCGTTTGGTCATCCTGCTATTGATTCAGGTCCGGTCTACTTAGACCCTTCAGATATTTAAGCACTTGGTCCAGTCAGCTATGACTCTACAAGGCTTGTTTCTTGATCCGGTCAACTTCTGACCCTACAAGATCTATCCCCTGGTCCGGCAATATTTTTGCCCTTCAGGTGTGTCCCTACAGTTAAACTGGACCGGATCTAGCGAGGCCGAACAAGCATTGTTCCTTTAGCAAAAGCAGATTTGATCCCCGATTAACAAATAGCTCAATACTTCGGTTGGTGTACAAGTGCTTCTGTTACAATATTAATTGATTGAGGGCCAATAGATTCTACTGAACAAGCACGTAAACCAGGGTTTATAAAATTTGCATTTTAATAAAAATTGGTAGATATAGTGTCACTTTTAGCAGAAATGGTATCACTATTGACAGACATGGTATCACTATTGGCAGACATGGTATCACTATTGGCAGACATGGTATCACTATTGGCAGACATAGTATCACTATTGGCAGACATAGTATCACTATTGGCAGGCAGAATATCACCATCGTTAATCAATCAAAATAAAAAGTCATTTATTCAAACCAGGCTGAGAATCAGCACTTTTCGAACGTCAAAAATTACATGAGACAGTCCCCCAAAAACGCCCACCCTTCACCACTTCCTAGTGCTTTAGCTGGGAAGAAGAAGTGGCGCAACAAACTCCCCAGCAGCACAGCTGTCTGTTCAATCAGATGCCTAGTCTCATGAACAAGAACCTCTGTGTCGTTATTATTGGCTGACACGTCATCCTCATCATCATTATAATTTTCTGCGATTTCCGAAAAAAAATTACTTGAGACCAAGGGGTACTTCTCGCAAGTTTTCGTGCGAATATTTGTAGACTCTATTGTTTCCATTAATGTGTTTTAACTCTTACCTATCATTTTATAAAATAGCGGTTACTTTAAAGGGGCCTTTGTATTTACGATCTAGTTTCGTTTGGTGTCTTTCCTCGCATTTAACAAAGACAAAGTCACATAATGAGAAAGGTTTTAATGTAGCTTTACCCTTGGTAAATCGACCTGTATCATATTGGGCCAGCTTTTTATACTAGCAGAAGCATCGGATCGAATGGTTTCTAGGTTTAACATATCTTCGTCAAGACGATTAGTAGATACTCTTGAAATCCCTAATGAACTACTCTTAAAACCAAACATTATTTCTAAGGGTGTGAACCCTGTTACTCTACAACGAGTACTATTGAGAGCTAATTGAATATCGCCTAATTGATCTTTCCATAAGCTATCCGAATCTGTTTCAGCCATAGTGAACATACTTTTCAAGGTTCTCATGAGACACTCGACCCCTTGCCCTACTGGAACCAGTGGCTATTAAATGTAAATCAATATGACTATCTTTACAAAAATTCTTAAATTCAGTATTGTCGTATGATCTACCACGATATGCAATTATTCTTTTGGGAGCACCAAACAAGTTCACTGCATTTTTAAATGATTTAATAGCATCGGATACATTTGGGGTTAAGGTATGCTCTAACAAGACGAATTTTGTAAAACCATCAATTTACGGAACAATATTCATTACACTCGCTTTTCCCGCTGAGTTTGCCAGGTAAATCTCAATGAATTGTATGCCATGGAACGGTCAATTTAGGGATTGGGTATAGACGGATCTGTTGGGCACCCGACGGACCTTTGGAAGCTTTACAAGCTGACGCAAGAATCTACAATTTTTTTAACAAGTTTTGACATATTTTGGAACCAATAAAGATCGTATAGTTTATCGAGCGTTTTATCATAACCAAGATGTTTTATTTCGCTGCGTACATGGTTAATCATTGACCATTTTGTGGTTTTATTACGTTCGATTTTACGGTAAAGTATGCCTTGCCTAATATAGTATGTGTGATATTTCAGAAATAATTTCTGATATTTCAGAATCCAGTTCTTGTTCCACAGTTAACCAACTCCTATCCAGTTCAGATAAATTAACAATTTTAGCTGGTTTAAGATAATACGGTTAAAAAAGCTTCGGAAATAACAAGAAAACTTTTATCAAATACTGAAAGCCAAAAATTGTTACTGTGAAGATCCTTAGAAGATAAGACATTATGCTATTGGGAAGTTTTTTGTTGAACTTTTTAAGAGGTACAATCCTGCAGAGCATTAATTTGATGTACGGTTTACGCGGCTCACGCCAGTAAAGCTCCCAGTCAGGATGTCCGACATCTTCAACAATAACGTCGTCATATTTCAGCCAATTTACACAATACCTTAATGAATTATACACATAACTAAACCTTCCTCATGAATAGGGTTACCATATTTTCCCGAGACACCGCCGGGACATCTAAAGTGAAGGAAATTTTTTGTAGGTGAAATAAACCAAAAAACTATTAGGGGGATATTTATTTTTAATTACTGAGGATACAATCATTCTTTTTTATATTTTTCAGATAATTTCACCTGGGATAATAATTGTGGGTCACTTTTCACGAATTTATAAAATTCTTCACAACTGATGTTAAAATTAATTTTACATTTAAGAATAGCTTCCACCATGTCGACTCCCAAACGATTACGTTCATCCGTCCATTGTGAGGACATCAATGAAAATACGCCGCTCTACAGCTGCGTTATGGTCGGAAATACTGAAAACAATATTCACATATTTTCTTAAACTGTGTAAGTTCCTGTGTTAAACACCTTAACCCATTTTTCTGTGATATTTTGTGTATTTGTCGGGACGTCGCGCGTCGTCGGGATACCGCTGTTAATTACGGTGACATGTCCGACGTATCGGGCCGAATGGCAACCCTAAGAGTCACCCCGTCCATTGGTGAAAACCGTTTGAAAATCCGTGCAGTAGTTTTTGAGTTAATCGCGTTCAGACAGACGCAGCGGGGGACTTTGTTTTATAATAGGTAAGGATTAGAAACACACTTAAATATTATTTATTTGTTTGATTATATTGGTAAGTGTACAATCCTTTTTTTTATAGTTAATACACAGGCATTGTATTGAAAGTGAGATGCAAATTAGGCAAAAATATTAATATCCTTTGAAAAAACATCATTCTCAGCAGACTTGACTAAAGAATTTTCGGTTCCGCCATAATAATCATCTGCTCGATCATCCAAAGTGTTTCTGAAAAAGATAAAGATTTTATATTTCGGCTGCCGAGAGAATGCCACCTGACACCTGCCAGATGGACACGATTAAATGTAAAACACGTTTTCTATTGTACAATCAAAAGGGGGTAAGTTCGCGCATAGTAGGTACACTTATGCAACAAAAAAATTGTCACTTTTATTGTTTGTCATTATTCTATGGTTATTACCATCATTTATTTTACACATGTCTGTTTAGAAGACAGTTAAAGAAAGGAGAGGAATTCGTGAAGTTTATTAGGTGATAAATATAAAATATATAATAACATATTTTTAGTAATTGTGGCCTTTCAAAAAACAATGTTAACTAGAACTAAAGGTCAACAAGATTCATTAGTAGCTGCCGCAAAAATACACTCGTAAAATAAACTTAATTTAAAACAGTAACAAAAATTCGTAACAAAAACAAAGGGTATAATTTAAGTGCACGCTAGGGAAATTGGGAGCGAACGGAACGCGGGTCGAGGTGCGGGAGGCGAGTATCGACTGACGCACCAATCGCGTGCTCGGAACGGTGCTCCCTTATTCACCGCGTCCTGATTGACCATCAATGATAATTATCCTAAAAAATTACTTCTGCCCATCTAACTACTCTTGCCAACTTACGTGCCGGGGACTGGACTAAGTGTCAGGAGCGCATTCTTTCATCGGCCGAAGTATAGTTTGGTACACTTCGGGTAACTTGTTAACTGCCGAGTAAAATAGCGATCTCGGAATGATGAATACGTTTCTTTTGACCTTCATTTCTACTCCTAAATTTTCAAAGGAGGAATATTTAACTGAACTTCTAATGATGATCGCCTTTTTTAGTCAATGATCTTCTTTAATTTGGTCTTTTTAGAAACTATATGTACCGGTATAAGTTGGTTGCTGTAACTTAGAGCTGGTTTTTTGATCCCTAGTATTAGTCAAGCTTACCATTAATTTGTTAAACTGACCAGAGTTAAGGCTCTAACCGATTGTTAACTCAAGTTTATGTTTTTAGATCCCCATTTGAACTATGGTTAGAATATTCTATTGTTAACTATGTTGCCATTGCAATTGACACGAACTTACCGAATGATGAGTTGGGAGTCATTATTTTGATATGGTAATACGCGTGCATTTTGTTGTCAAATAATACTAGTTTGATGATTGTAATTTCTTGCTGTTTATATCTCTTGCTCATAAATAAATAAAAATGACTATAAATTAAAATAATATAATTAAACAGGACAGAATCTATTAAAAAAGTAAAACATTTAAAATGAACTGTTTTTAAAATAACATTTTAGATGTTTTCAAAAAACAAACTTTTTTTTACATAGTGTACATTTATAATTAAATTAAATTCAATAAAACTTTATTTCAGACTTAAAATCCATAATTTTGTTAGTTTTTTTTTTTGTTATGATTTAGCCAACAGTAGTAAATTTTGGATAAAATAATTATAGTGCCTAATAATAAACTAAATCTAAAATATTTTTGTTACATGTGCAAGTAACTTACCTACATTCTAGCAAATAAATTAATTTGAATTTGAACTTTTAAAAGTTATTACTGTGGATTTTTTGTACTAAATACGGTAAAAAAAAAATGCGTGCGTTAAAAGTTGTCACTGTGGTTCTTTTATCGAAAATGTATTTTTTTTTAAACACACTACTTTCCCAGGTTAGGTATGCCAAAAAAATCTTAAATACTTAAATCATAGAAAAATCCCCTACGAGGAAAATATTTTAATGAAAAAACAAAAAAATGTAATTGTGAAATAATGAGTTATCACCGACTTTTAAAGTACAAAAAAAATGGTCCATACAATTTCTCTGACGATCCAGATAACGGTTTCATTAGCTAGCCGGTAACGCTTGTAAAAATCTATGTCGTCCCAATTCTCCAATGGTGAACTACGGGGTCTTCTCATTAGGCTATATTCTATGACAATTTCATCGTCCGATGAAGTCCCCGACGACATAACAAAGTATCTTGATATATTTAGATCCATAATCAAACCGGAATTATTCAAACACACATTTAATTAAAATAAAATCACACAAAACAGCCGATTGCAACCAAGAGTTAACTATCTGCCATCTTGCTAAACCCATGATGCAGCCGTGGTTAAATATTTTGACCAATGGTTACCTAATTAACCACTTGTCGTGTTAACTAGGGCTCTAAAAACAGAATTAGCAGAAATTTAACCATTTGTTGCGTTTTGTAACCATTGGTCGACTTAACTAGGGATCAAAAAACCAGCCCTAAGCTAGGGCTACGGCCAAAAATGATAAGGTTAGGTTCGAACTGCCAACCATGGCGAGCGCTACATCCAAGTTGGTCGTAGTTACTAGGCTGGCTAGTTATTTTTTTCATGACCTGACTTATTGACGTCTAAAATTTGTATTTTTTTTAAGCTCTACAGCCCTCGCACGTGCTAAACGAGTCAATACACACACAGACACTCAAATTAGGGATGGGCCGAAATTCGTTTGACATTCGTTTTAACCGAACCTCGGCATTCGGCCAAAATTAGGTTCAAATGCCGAAAATTCGATACAAGACAATATTAAAATAACTCAACTGTTTTGACTAAAATAATAAAACTAAACCAGTAAAATAAAATCAGAAGCATTTATATATTGTTTGAGTGTTAGTTGTTACTTATTTAACAATTATATGTATTCTCAACATTATCTGAATTATGACATAAAAATATTGAAATAATTGTCACCAAAAATCACTAATTTTAATTTTTATAATAGTCTTTAGTGAAATCTTATTACTAGTAATGGTATTTAAAATTTACCAATGGCAGGTTATGGTGCAAAAAGACCAAGGATTCTGCTTTGTCGGGCTGGAGTCTGGTGCTTATTTGTTTTGAAAATAACCGAAGTTCGGGCGTACTTTTTATTTTCACCGAACGTTCGGCCGAAGTTTGTATTCAAACCACGTTCGGCCCATCCCTAATTAAAATCCATCCAGCCGTTAGGATGCTTCGAGGGTATAAAGAATCCCGCATACAAAGATACCTAGATACGCGTGAAAAACTTAACCGTCTAAAACTTTGCGCCGCGCAGTCGGGTAAAAAGACGATCGATCGATTTTAGGAAATCAAAATGGGAATGATTAATGGGCATCGATAAAATACATGCCTTGCCATGCCTTGTTTTGCAAATATCTCGTTTCCTATGCGTCAAATAATGTTCAAGATATTGTAATTTGTTATACTTAAGAGCATGAAAATTGGTAAAAATTCAAGCCTATTTTGCACTGCGGGCGAGAATGGCATGTAGTGGGGTCAGAGGCAGATGATAATTGTCAACATTTCAAATAAGCCCTTTAAACCGAAATACTATTTCTTGATTTTTGTATCCTGATTGAGTAGAATGAATATACCCTTTTTATTTTACTTTCTTTTTATATGATGATAATTTTAATATCCATATGATGATAAAATGTGTTCACTAAGAGAGGAGGATTATAAAGGGTCAAATTAAATTAGCTAGCAAAACTCCGCAGACGTGATGGAATATCTAAACACGACAAAATAAAAAAGATTTGATTATTATTTTTTGGGGTCATTAACCGCTGGTAGTGATGTTACTTGAAGTATGAGTCGAGAAAATCTGTTTTTTTGTTTGTTTTATCGTGCTTAGATTATCAATATACTACTCTGTCAAAAAAGTACCGGGAAAAGATCATTATTACACAAAACGTTAGTTATTCATCCAAATTTATTTTATCGCCTCCAAAGTATGCTCCTTCAGAAATGATACACTTACGCCAACGAATAATCCAATCATCAAAACATTTTTTAAATGCTTTTTCCAGAGTTGAGTTTAGTTCTCGCCGCGAATTCTCTCTATAAGTCTTCTACTGAATGAAAACGGGTGCCACGAAATGGTAATTTGAGTTTTGGAATAAGAAAGAAGTCGGCTGGAGCCATATCTGTTGAATAAGGTGGTTGCTCAATGGTATTTGTTGACGTTTTGGTCAAAAACTCGTTCACAATGATGGCCTTGTGCGAAAGCGCATTATTAAGGTGCAAAATCCAAGAATTATCTTTCCACAAACCTGGCCTTTTTCGTCGAATTTGCTCTCTAAACGCCGCATAACGCTCAAATAATATACTTTATTTACCGTTTGACTTTCCGGTAAGAATTCCTAGTGCACAACGCCGCGATAGTCAAAGGAAACAGTCAACATGACTTTGACTTTTGATCGATTTTGGCGTGGTTTTTTCGGTTTCGGTTCAGTTGGAAGGCGTTACTCCGAAGTTTGTTAACTAGTTTGCATGTCAAACTCGTAAACCCACGTCTCGTCACCAGTAACAATGCGTTTCATGAATGTTGGGTCGGAATTGACTCGTTCTAGCATGTCTTCAGTGCCTTTTATGCGATTGAGTTTTTGGAGAAAATTCAGCAGGACTAGTCGAGCGACATGTTTCATACTCAAGTGATAATTAAAAATGATACGGATCGACTCGAGAGACACAGAAAGTTCCGCGGATATCTCTTTCAAACTTGAATGAGGAGTTTTATTCACTGTTCCTTCACTTTTGCGATGGTAACTTCAGTTGAAGACGTTAATGGCCTACCAGGGCGAGGAAAATTATCCAGTATATCTCGACCGCTTTTGAACGCTTTGTACCACTCATAAGCACGTGTTTTTGATAAAGTCGATTCACCGTAAGCCTTCTGTAACATTTTCAGTGACTTCGAAGTTTTTGTCCAATAAGAAATTTGCAATACACACTAGATATGATCTAACTAAAAACAGCACTCTATTTAATCTAAAGGACATTTTTTTTTCCTTTTGTTCCTTGTGGAACAGGCTAGGGTCTGAGACCATGCTGCCTAGTCATTAGTTATATCGTTTTTTTTTTTTTTGTAAATTCATCAGTTTTTTTTTAAATTCATTAGTTTGATATTTATCCATAGTCATCAGTATCGAATTTTTCCTAATAAAGTAAATCCATTTTAAGTCATAAGTGTATTTTATTTGTTTTACTATAATCCATGTTTAAGACTTTTTACAATAACGTATTATATATAGACACGTTATCAACCAACATCTCGGCGCTTAAAAATAGCGAAAATACTAGATAACTACCTACTTATACGCGTAAAGAAAGGGAAAGAAAATATGACACCGTACGGCGGGATGCCCGTTGCTAGAGGGAGATAATAATACTGTCCCAACCTCCCCTAACGTCACGTGACTACTAACTTCATGCGCCGGCCGCCATTCGACGCAGCGTCGTACAAAATAAAATAAAATAATGTAGTTTTGTAAACTTACGCGTGAAATGACACATTTTTGTCTTTAACTTTTGGGGTATAATTTGTACATCCCCTGAAAACACACGACGGCATGTTTTCTTTATGTTTTGCACAGGTTTTCACACACGATATAAATTAAAAACAAACATAGCGTCGCGCGACAGGTTAGTGCGTGACTGAGCGCAATGTGGCCAATTGGCTTCATTTCATGTTGCCATTTTAGAGTGCGGACAACGTCAATCAATCACAATCTATAGTTTTATACATCATTGAATTTTTATTCTACAAAATCTTAGGTAAAATCCAAAAATTTAATCATTTTTAGTATGTATTTTTGTAAGAGCCATGTGTCAAGTCCTTGCAATTTTTTTTTTTTGGTTATTTTTAACCTACGCACTGATACCCCACTGACGAGGTTTGATAATTTCAGTTAACTTGATTGTCATGTCATTGTTGAGGCTATCATAGCATTAACATTTACCTAACACTAAAAAACGAATTAAGCACAATGGAAAATGATTTTTAAAAAACAAAACATATTTTTTATGTACACAAAATATATCTGACCCGTGCCCACTTCGTTGGGCGGTAAACATTTTACCGTCTTTTCATTTTTCGGATTAAATTATGGCCTTATGTTATGACACTCTCAAAATAATAACGTGGCTTTCAATGGGTAATGATTTTTCAAAATCGGTTCAGTAGATCCAGAGATTACCCCTACAACCTCACAAACTATAAAATATTAATATAAGTAGATGAAGCAACGGTTTAGCAATATCCTTAAAAAAAAATTACTCGCATTCCGTTTGCTCACTATAGGCAAGCGACTTCTCGACAAAATCAATAGCAGTGAATTGGGACTGGGATTGTGAATTCAACTGCACATTTACCGCTGAGTCGGTGACGGTCGGTGATTCTTCAATTTTGCCGGCGTGAGGGGTAAAAAGATATTTTTAGAGTTCCGTACCCAAAGGGTAAAACGGGAACCCTATTACTAAGGCTCCGCCGTTTGTCCGTCTGTCACCAGGCTGTATCTCATGAACCGTGATAGTTAGACAGTTGAACTTTTCACAGATGATGTATTTCTGTTGCCGGTATAACAACTAATACTAAAAAACAGAATAAAAAAAATATTTAAGGGGGCTCCCATACAACAAACATGATTTTTTTGCTCGTTTTTGCTAGATATTGATAACGGCAACAGGTACTCGTAGACGCTTGAAATATTCACAGAATATTAAGTTATATATTCACTTTAAAAATAGATAATTAAATTAAAATAAACCAAATATTTAAGGGGGGCTCCCATACAACATACGTGATTTTTTTGCCATTTTTATAGATAATGGTACGGAACCCTTCGTGGGCGAGTCCGACTCGCACTTGGCCGGTTTTTTTATTATTTAAATTAGCCAACGGAATTAAAACATCAAAATGACCTTCAATAAGGTTTCCTGAGAATCGGATTATTTTGACTCCCTGCCGTGCTTCCCCAAAACCAGCAATAAAAATACCATCCTGAAACACCTGGAACTCAAATGAGAATAGTGCTGCCGCTGCCTTTTTTTTTTTTTGGGTGGTAAATTATCAAATAACTTCTCCCGCTCTGGCCGGAGCGGGGAGGGCGTGTCAGACTGTTACTGACTAAAACCCACCCGTGTTCCTTCAAATGCCTGTGTGCCGGGGCCACGATATCCCTTTCGGACAGGCTCGTAACCCTGGCAGGCATTAGCCCTTTCGGACCCCGTCAATTGGTGCTGACATCTCTTTGAGGCGCGCGTGGAACACAACGCGCCGTCGACCCGGGCCTGGTCCTTATCGGATGGCGAGCTACTCTTCGCTCACCGTCCGCAAGCCCGCGCCCACGGTGACCGGGAATCGGCCTGCGATTCCCGACGCCCGGGGCGTCTCCTGCGGTGACTAAGGGCGTGAGGGCGCGAACCCTGCCTCACCCTCACGCGTTCCGCCTCCTCCTTCGCATGCATTACTGCTTTGCAGAAGGAGGTGACGGCCTCCCGTGCACTCTCGCTCCGAACCAAGGCCTGGACCAGGGCCAGATGCGAGAGATCGCCGCCGCCGATCGCCTCCGTGAGGACATGGCGGTGCTCCGCTCAAGCAGGGCAGACCTCAACCGTATGCTCCACCGTGTCCTCCGGGCGATCCACACAGTGGTGACACCCGGGCGTTTCCTCCCGCTTTATTCTGAATAGGAACCTCCCGAAACAACCGTGTCCGGTGAGGACGTGCGTCAGGCGGAAGGTGAGGAAGCCGTGGCGCCTCTCTAGCCACTCCTCATAGAGGGGACTTATTGCCACAATTGTGGCATGCAAATTCTTTGCCAAATAGTAAATATCCCTGGCGATGGCGCATGCTTATTTTCATCTCTCTCCTATTTGGTGAACAGTAACGTGGCCATGTCATTGCCTTCTCAAATTCGAGACAGCATTATGCGCCACGTGTCTAAAAACTGGAAAATATTCCAACCATTCAACCAGGATCGGTCAGGAGGAGCTGTTTATGGTTCAAAGCGTGAATACGTCGCTGAAATGTCTTGTAATGGCACCTACGGAACCACCTGTGAGCTCATGGCAGCGGGAGAACTATTCCCATTTGATTTCCAGGTGTTTCAAGATGGTATTTTTATTGCTGGTTTTCGGGACGCACAACAAGGAGTAAAAATAATCTGATTCTCAGGAAATTTCAATGAAGGTCATTTTGATGCGTGTCAGACTTTTACTGACTAAAACCCACCCGTGTTCCTTCAAATGCCTGTGTGTGCCAGGGCCACGATATCCCTTTCGGACAGGCTTATAACCCTGGCAGGCATTGGCCCTTTCGGACCCCGTCAGTTGGTGCTGACATCCATTTAAAATGGGAATAGTTCTCCCGCCTTTTTCAAATCCTTACAATACCAGCCTAAACAACCAGATACTAAGCAATAAAATTAAAATACGAACGTAGGTATTCAAGGACACTTTTTCTAGTAAGAACGACTAATACTAAAAACTATTATAGTAATACCACAGTGTGAAATACCTACACAATAAGTAATTCGCAAAGAAATAGAAATAACAAAATTCCAACCCGGCAATAGGTAAAAACACATTTATTATCCTCCAATTTAAAATTAGGAAGCGAAACAACCCAAAACGAAAACCAAACAACGACGATGAAAAATATTTCAAAGCAAATTAGTAGTAAGTAATAACAAAATATCGCAGAACAGAAATTTCGATAACTATAGCTTGAACGTGTATCGCTTAGGTTTGTATTCTGTGATTGATACATGACTTCGTTTTTTGATACGATCGGGTTGCAAGCCGCGATTAAGGTTAAACATTGTGACGTTTTCCCCTTGGCATTCTCGACTTTAATGCTACAAATGCAACGTTCAAATTACCTGAATACCAATTAGAACCTCATTTCATTATCTTTTAGCAGATGCCTGCATACTGAAAAATACTGACCACCTAGAACTGGCATAAAAACTTTAGAACGTTATCACGCCTGCACTGAAACATACTGGCCACCTAGAAAAAAAACTAAATATAAACCTCAAGAAACTTCCAAAAATTCTTATTTCAATGTAAAATATGCATTAACGCGTTGACGTAAAATTCAATTTAGATCTTTATCGGCCTCCGAATTCTAATTTCAATGAAAAGTATGCAATAACTCGTTGCCGTAAGATTCAATTTGGCTCTTAACTGCATTTGGTACATTTTTCATACAAACATTTAACTGCATTTGGTACATTTTTCATACAAACATTAAAAACCCTTATTTTCACCCTTAAGCGCCGAATTTCGTAAAATCCTTTCTTAGTGAGCACCTAGAAGTCGAAAGGAACAATCAGGCCAACATTCATGTCTCTAACTTTAAAAACATAGGAGTTTCATACAAACTTTGACACCCCTTTTCAACCGCTTAAGGTGCGAATTTATAAAAATCGTTTCTTAGTGCGCGCCTGCACCCCATAGAGAGTGCTTGTGCCAAATTTTAGACCTCACGGCTCAGTAGTTTCCGAGATCTCGTGATGAGTGGTCAGTGAGTGGACTTCTCTTTTATATATATAGATAACTAAACAAGGAATTAAATTTGTCCAACTGCATTAATAATGAAATTAAACAAATGTAAATACGTCGAACTATTTACAAGTAGAGCCTGGATGGAGCGCGGTACCAAATCAGGACTACCATATATTTCAATAAGCTCATCCATTAGCACAAGGCGTTGAATGCCAAAAGATGAGCAATCAAAGAAAATGTGAGCTAAAGATTGCTCAACTTGGGAATTACAATGATCACAGAAAGGACTATGTACAATGTTCAGACGAAACAGGTGATAATTTAAACGATAGTGACCAACACGAAGCCTGAGTATGGTGGAGTAAAACTTCCTGTTCATATAGGTATTGATTTTGCAGAACCAAGGCATGGATCCTATGGGAACATTATAAACAGCATACCATAAACCTTTATTTTCAATTTGGACTGTGTGGTTCCAATGCCTTTTCTATAAACCAGTGGACCTTTTTTTCAACACAGGCACTATGTCTGTGCATGGAACAGATATGTTGAGGAAATTACTAGAATCAGGGACATTAGAATTTGTTAAAGTTCTGGCTAAAAAGTCAGCCCTTTCATTTCCCAATACACAAACATGTGAAGGGACCCACATTAACAAAACCTTAATATTATGAGAAGACAAATGCAGCCAAGACTCTTTTATGAATGAAATTAGATAGTTTGTATTAGCATTCAACCTATTATTTTTGAGATTTTCAAGAACACTCATGCTGTCACTAACTATTATCCATTCACAACATCCATCATTTTTATGTTTAATGTGTTTTAAAGCATTAAGAATAGCCACAGCCTCGGCTGTGAATATACTTGTGTTTGAGTTTATTTTATATCCAGTACCTGTATTCAATAGCCCATCGTAAATAGCAAATGAAACTGCAGACTCAGTTTTAGACCCATCAGTATAAACAAATCTATAATCAGTGAACTCAAGTAGTTTACTATGTACATCTCCCTTGGTGGATAAATTGTGGTCAATGATGATGTCAATTGCAGGAAATTTGCTGTTAAAATCCCCCTGATAACATGGAAGAAGAGATGACATATGCATTTGCAGAGTTTCAAGAAAATTTACATACTGAGAAAAACCTTGAAGTATATAAAGAGATTTACAAATAGATGGTGTACTAGATTGTTTCATATTTAAAAACAGGTAAGTATTATTTTTACTATACAGTTTTAATAAAAACCTTTCTTTCAAGTAAGAGAATCTTATACTTAATGGAGGAAGTTTACATTCAACTTGGATTGCATTGATTGGAGTGCTTTTAAATGCTCCAGTAATAAACCTCAAGCTTTTATTTTGTATTTTATCAAAGGTATCTACAATTCTTCTGTCACCAGTAAAACAGAGAAAACCATATTCAAAATTACTACGGATCAGAGATTTGTACAAAAGCAATAATATTTTTGGATCAGCACCCCAGGAGGTCCTACACAAAGATTTCAAGATATTGAAAGCTCTGTTAGCTCTTGAACTTATCAATTCGACATATATTTTCCATGAAAAATTATTGAGTAAAAGTGACATCTAAAAACTTAGCTTCATGAAAAATAGAAATAGAAATTTGATTGTAATATACAGAAGGACTGAAATAGCTAGCTTTACCAAAGACTACTAGTTTAGACTTAAGTGCATTTATTTCTAGATTTAAATAAGAAAAATATGTAGATAATCCATCCAAAGCCTTATTTAGACTATTTGTTATATTTGTTAAATTTTTCCCTGACAAATACACAACCAAATCATCAGCAAATTGAAGATTTTTGACCTCAGAACCTAGAATTAAATTCAAACGACGAATATACAAAATAAATATTAGTGGAGAAAGGATTCCTCCTTGACAGACTCCAACAGAAGCAAACCTTGGTCCATATAATTTATTGTTATACTTAACATAAACTTTCCTTTCCGTCAAGAATTCATGGACCCAGTGAACTATTTTGTTTGGAATTCCAATTAGAAGCAATTCAGAACAAAGTATATTGACACTATTAAAAGCTCCAGCAACATCAAAGAATACTGACACTAAACAATCCTTATTAATGTAACTATTGTGGATATCAAGCTGTAACTGACAAATACTTTCACGAGCCGATGTTCCCCTACGAAAACCAAATTGATTAGCAGGTAAAATATTGTTTTGTTCTATGTAAAATTCCAACCTTTGTTTTATTAATTGTTCAAAATTTTTACCAACACAAGATGTAAGTGCAATAGGACGATAGGAATCGGGATTTGACCGAATTTTATCAGGCTTCAAAATAGGTACCAAACAATCAGACTTCCAAGAGTGAGGTATATCATTATTCAACCACAAATTATTTAATATTTTGAGAAAGGTGTGCAAGCCTCTATCACTAAGCTTTTTCAACATAATATAAGGAATACCATCCAGTCCAAAGGCACTATCTTTTCTAGAACAGACAGCAGCCATGAGCTCCTGTATTAAAAATGGTTTTATTAAGAAGATATTTACAGAATTTGTCTCACTGGCAAGAGGAAAATTAGATTTACTATTTACAAAGTCTGGGGTATATTTTTGCAGAAAATCTTGGATCCAACTATCATCATTACTGTTGCAAGAATATGTTTTATTAAATTTCCGCATATAATTCCAGATTCTCGACAGAGGTGTACATCGATTAAAGGAGCTACAAAGTTCAACCCAACTATTTGATCTTTCTGTTTTTAAAGTAAGTTTTTTGAGGGCTTGTAATCTTTTAAACTGTATAAATGTGTCATCTGAGGGATTGTTTTTAAAAGAAGCAGTACAAACATCTAAGTTGGCTTATATCAAATAAGCCAACTTAGATGTTTGTACTGCTTCTGAGCATTTTTTATTCCACCAAGGGAGAGAAGGGGATTTAACCAAATTCCTATGAGATGAGTTATTCATAGAAGAATCAGTATGGAAAGAACTTGGCGTATTATAAGAAGGAAGACACTTATTAATTGCAGAATGCAAAATATTATAAAACGCAGTATAAGTTTCCAATGGAGCAAAGTTTTGGTCCTGAAAATGAGATAATTCTAAATCTACATTTTGTTCATACAACTTCCAATCAACCAATTTACGAGTAAAGTTAGGATATATGGGCAAATGTTTGTTGCTACTAGTGTTTGTTAAACTACTATTATTTACAAAAACTTTAATAATTACAGGAAGGTGGTAGCTGCCGAGTGGATCATTATGTACAGACCAATCACAAAAAAGAGCCAATGATGGGGACACCAGAGACAAATCTAAAGCATTTGGACGTCACGTCAAAGAACCGACTGTTGTCACTTCACCACTATTTAATAGAATTAAATTATTATCATCAATAATCTCCAAAATATCCCTACCTTTTGGATTTGTAGAATTACATCCCCATGATGTGTGATGGGCATTGAAATCACCAGCAAATATCATTGGTTCAGGCACTGATTTTATTAATGATTCAAATTTATGTTTGTTAAATGAAGGAGTGCAATTTGTTGGACAATAAAAACTTACAATACTTATTTCTGTATTATTTACAGTAATTCGTACACAAAATTTTTGTAAGGAATGTATTTATGTTTCTGTAATATTTACTATTGTGAATTAAAATAGCTACACCATTGTGTTTGTTACCAATATCATTTCTTTCTATTCTGTGTCCTCTAATGTTAAAATGTTTAACGGGGCACCGAGCTTTTTATACACAAAAGCGCGTTTTTATAACGGTTGTTTGAAGTAGTAAACAATTAAATTAAAATCTAAGGAAATAAACTGGTATTATTGGGCATATATACTAGGCAGTATACACGATGGAAACACGATTTGATAAGTTGGCTCTATGGAATAAATTCACAAAGTTAGCTCTAAAAAACACAACAAACGCTTAGTACGGCGTGAATACTTCGCGGAAGGTCATCAGTTTTTGAATAATAACAAAACTACATGTTTTCTATAACGTATACACTTTACATTTTCAAAATGTGTTTTTTTTTTAACAATAAGAAGGAAATACCTAAATTCGCGCGAGTTTCGCCTATTTTATCCAGAGCCGCCGCGCCGCCCTCCTTCCCGGATCAGACGGAATCACCAACAGGGTGCTCCAGCTGTTCCCCGCTCACCTGATCATGCTAATGACCACCATCTTCAATGGCGCTCTTAGCAACAACATTTTTCCTCAAGCTTGGAAAAGTGCCACGGTCATCGGTATCCCGAAGCCCGGCAAACCTAAGACCGAACCTTCCAGTTACCGACCCATCAGTCTGCTCAACGTCTTCGGCAAAGTCTATGAGAGGCTTATTTATAAGCGTCTCAGAGACTATGCCGAGACGAAGGGCCTCATCCCAAACGAACAGTTCGGGTTCAGATCCCAACATTCGTGCGTACAACAGGTCCACCGTATCGTCGAGCATGTAAGCGCTGGCTTCCAGCGCGGGCTCATGACGGGTGCTGTGTTCTTCGACATTGCGAAAGCGTTCGACAAAGTCTGGCACAACGGCTTAATATATAAGCTCTACAAACTCGGTGTGCCCGATCGTCTCGTGCTCATCTTACGAGACTTTTTGTCGGACCGCACCTTCCGCTATCGCATCGAGGGTGCGCTATCCTCCCCCCATCCGCTTCGCGCAGGCGTCCCTCAGGGCGCTGTGCTGGCACCGCTGATATTCACTATATTTACTAGTGATATCCCCAAATGTAGAAAGGCGCAGTTAGCTCTGTTCGCAGACGACACGGCCATCTACTACTCCGGCCTCAGGCAAGACAATATCGCCCGCATCCTTCAGGCCGAAGTCAACAGACTCGCGGCCTGGTTCAGGAAGTGGAGGATTGAAGTCCACCCTGATAAGAGCCAGGGGGTCCTATTCTGTAGGCCCCGGCGATCACCCGCCCTGCCCCAACCGATCACCATGTTCGGCAAGCCTATCCCTTGGGAGAAGCGAGCCAAATATCTCGGTGTGGTCTTAGACCATCACATGACGTTCGGCGAGCACATAAAACAGGTGCGCTCGCGCGCCAGTTTTGCTCTCGGCCGACTACACTCCGTACTCAACCCGCGCAGCAAGTTGTCCCTTAAGTGCAAATTGCGTATTTACACCGCGTGCATTCGACCGATCATGACTTACGCCTGCGTAGTCTTCGCTCACGCAAAGTCATATCACATCCATAAGATGCAGACGCTTCAAAACCGATTTCTCCGTAGAATTACGAAAGCTCCTTGGTTCGTTCGGAACGAACAACTTCACGTAGACCTTAAGATGCCTACCATCAAACAGTTTATGAAGCGCCTTGCAAAGCGCTTTTTCGAATCCGCGGAACGTCATCGCAACCCCTTGGTTGTGCAGGCCGCTAGTTACAGGCCTTCTGCCATTAGTCAGACTCGCCGACCGAGGCACACTCTCTTAGATCCGGATGACCCCATCACTCTCCTTCAGGAAAGCAATAGGGCCACGAGTACAGTGCACAAAATACACAAACCGACCTTCCGTCCTCGCCGCCGAGGTACCACGCGAACTTCCCGAGTAAATGGTAATAAAAGTCCTCCCCCCCGTCCCTTGAATGTCGATGCGCCAGCCGCCCGGTTAGAGGCTGAGAGCGCCGTAGCAATAAATATAATATCCCCTGATAATAATCATGATCAAAATGTTGATCCAGCCCGTCCCCAAATTGTTAGTAATTTTGTGATCCCCCAACGACGCCCTGAGCCGAGGTCCGTACCCCACAGGGGGTGCCCTTAGTGCGCTGTCGTTTAGTTTTTAATATATATAATTTGCGCCCTGGCTGGAGGCTTTAAGATTAAAAACCTTAGGGCAGCCACAGGAATATCCGGTTAAGTAGCAACGACCTCTCTAGGTCTGCTACGAGATGCCATACAAAAAAAAAAAAAAAAAGCCGCCCTCCTGTCCGCTTTAGTCCTGCGTCGGCCATCGGACGGGGAGCTTGTGTCGCTTGCGCTTACGCACGGATTTAATAACGTAACGAAGAAATTTGTGAGAAAATTAATTGTAGCGCATTTGAAATGGGGAACAAAGTAAAGAAATCAAGACAGAGAAGGGGTTGGCGAAAAACCAATGCTAAACGCTTGCATGAAAAAATTAAGTAAGTAACTCGTATACTTACCTACTTATTTTTTGCCTTACTAGACAGTTTTTTTTTGTATGTGGTATTTTAAAAACAATTTAATTTATATTTTAGAGCAAGAAAACTACAGGCTGAGAGAATACTCCTGTTGCTTCGTAAGTACTCGTATACTCAGTACAGTACCTCTACCTACCTACTTTCTAGTATCTGGTGACACTAATTCTATTCAGCCAAATTCTTACTGAAGACTCGGTACTCAGTATCAAGGTTTGATGACCGTCTTTGTGGCGTCGTGTTCTCTCATTTTTTTCTATTAATTTCGAAATTTGGAAAATATGTTGTCGATCCGTGATACATAATTTATACAGTTTAAAATTTACTAAATTAAATCTACTATGATTTGAATCATTCTGTATTATTTTTTCTATTTATAGGGTAAATATACCAGTTGTTGATATTTCACTGCAAAATAAATTAATCATCTGATGACGAGAGAGAAAGAAAACTACAGATAGAAAATTTTGAGGATAAATATTCTCATACTGTGGCTTCGTAAGTATAATCTTCCTACCTACTTATTATACCTAGTTATTAAAAGTACCTAGTTGTCACTTATCTACCTATTTACAATATTTTAACAAATAGGTACACTGAAAAATTCTTTATCTTTTTCTGTTTATAGGGTAAATGTACCAGTTGTTGGCACCTCACTACAAAACAAAGTCATATGATGAACTGGTGAGGTAAGCGTAAAAATAATAGGATGTCTAAGAAAACATTGTAATAAATTAAGTATTTATAAATTAAGTACTACATTATCTTTATAACTTTCAATTTCCAGGGTAAATTTCATGGATGACACCGATTCCAAAATTTATCAAACTCGGGATTTGTAAGTTCAGAAACGAATTATTTTATGAAATAAGTCTTACTTTCATTCAAAAACACTTTTGTTGATAATTATAGTAATTATAATTAAATCAAATGTTCTGTTTTATTACAGGATACCAATTACACCGGAACAAAATTCTTGTCTTTCAGTGGAAGGAGAAATTGACAGTGACATGACTTACACAGAGAAAATATTGCCATGAAGTAAGTCCGATATTGATTACTATTGTTGCTTGTGTCCTTGTTGGACGGAAAGGGCACGCTCTTTCACCGTAATCCACCACGCGGGCCCAGTGTGGGTTTGGTGGATGTCACATGTCTACTATTTTTTTATTCTAAGACGTCCCGTTTCCTCACTATGTTTCCTTCACCGTTTTTGAGAGCAGTGGTGATGAAATAATTTACACAAAGTAAAGCGCCTGTCTGGGTTTGAACCTACGACTTGCAACTCGTAAGTCGTGGCCGTTATCTCTGGGCCACCACTGCTCTCTCCTCACAGGGCGCCCTCAAATTTATTTTATAAATCCTTACAAAAATATTGATTGCAAACATATATCTTCTTTTTTTTCTTTTTAGTTTTCCGTTTGATGAAATACAGAAATTACAGACGTTTGCTGCTGTAACTAGGACGCAAGACAATCCCAATGTAAATAGTAAAATTAGGTATGAATTTATCAATATATCCATAACCTACTGAGAAAAATAGGATATTTGTTTATTCGATTTAATTTCATTTTTTTTTTCCTTTAACATTCTACACATCAATTGCCAGCTGATTCAGATTACAATAGAACCAGAAGACAGAAGGTGCAAGTTGTAGATTTGATGTATTTATTAGAACAGGTGCAAGAAATCTCACACCATAACTCTCCATTAGGTTGTAACTTCAATTAATTGAAATTTGTCAGAAAAGGATTTGTGTCAAAATTCCAGTTTGTTTGCAAAATGTGCATCACTAAATTGAGCTTACAGAATTTTTATTTTCAGAAAACTTCAATATCAGAAATTCAATAGAATCTGCCTGCAAAACTTACTACGTACTAACAAAAGTATTTTACTGAATAATTATACTTTGAAGAATAAATAATTTTAAATTGAAAATAAAGGGTCGACTACGGGGATTTTTACCCTACTTATTTAGCCGTTATGTTATTTTACGTTTTTGAAATCACTTTTAAGTTTCAATTGTACAGACGCCAGCAGGTCAAGATACCCGAAACTGTCAAATTTTCCCAATCAACCTTGAACCTTATGTTGCAGGGATAAAGTTGAAAATCTATTAAAGAAATTTGACAGATTGTAGTAGCTTGATGTGCTGGCGTCTGTACTTATAATATTATCATAAAAGGTAACTAATTGAGTATTATTCGACTAAGTAAATTATACCTAATATTCATTTTTTATTGATCATAGATCAATAAAAAATTAAAGGTAAAAATCCCCGTAGTCGACCCTTTAGGGTCGACTACGGGGATTTTTACCCTACTTATTTAGCCGTTATGTTATTTTACGTTTTTGAAATCACTTTTAAGTTTCAATTGTACAGACGCCAGCAGGTCAAGCTACCCGAAACTGTCAAATTTTCCCAATCAACCTTGAACCTTATGTTGTAGGGATAAAGTTGAAAATCTATTAAAGAAAGGAGGATGCAAATCCTGGTCCCACCTTCCAATAGCTATGTGTGTTACATCGTTGGATAGGTATTTTAAAAAGTTACTATGGCTATATACTATATATATAAAACTAATTAAAAGTTACTATGGCGCTCGGCGGCGATAAGTTCCAAATCTTAGTCCGTTCAGAGTTATTCTTTAATAAACATGGTAGTTTTATCAGTAGCCAAGTAATGCTATTTTTACGTAATAATTGCATTTGTGCTTTATACACGTAGTGTAGACGGTAACGCAAACCTTTTTATCGGTCTGTCTCACTCGCACTCGTTAAGTATGCTTAGAACAATGAAACTGGTTAGCGGCACGGATAGGCGGCGAGGGTGCGCGCAAGCGCAGGTAGTCGTTCGTTTGCAATACGTGTGTTACTACGTCTTGTCTTTCCGTTCGTTCTACAGTTTCTACTTGACCCCGGCTATCTCTTGGACTTTTTTGGTACCTGTTTATAATTGACATTCGGCTTGTAATACGGATTATTGAAGTGCTTTTCGATTGGACTATTGTTTGTTACTATGGAAGTTTCACGGAACTGTGTCATGTGTCGTAGAGGATTCTATCGCGGAAGTTACCAGCAACATCTTTTGACTAATGAACTTACAAGAATGCGACCAGAGTTTGCAACATACATTCAGGAAAATGCATTGTTAGAGGTAAGAGCTTCAAGAGATATTGCGCTAGACACTAAATAGAGAGACTACAGAAGTTAAGCATAGTACTACGCGCGCTCGAGCAACGCACACACGCACTTTAAATCGTTTAAGATTCCAGTTTCCTAGTTTAAGTTCCGGTGTATTCCGTGTCGGTGGGAGGGTGTCTATGTGTGCGTTGTTTGAGCACGCGCAGTACTAAGCTTAACTACTATACTTTATATTGAGACTATGAGGTATCTATAAAAAGAAAAAATGTTTATTAAGTATACTTTTTTACAGGTTGCATTTGACAACACGCGGAGTGTGTGCCATCGGTGTTGGCAAAGGGTTGAAAGTGCAGTCAGACCGCCTCCTTCATTGCCTCCTCCTCAAGAAGAAAACGACGAGCCACAAGCACAAATCTCAACAGTAATTCACGTTCCCGAGTATACACGAGCACCAAACACTGCTAGGCATTGTATTTTCCTCAACTGTCGTAATGACACTCGTCATAGAATACCAGAAATCATAAAAATACACACTTTCTGTGAACACAAGCTGTACATACCCGATAGCGCCAGAGTTTGTCAAGAACACCTAGAGAGTAACATTTGGGACGAACTACCTCAACATTGCAATGTCACCCATGACTTCAATGCAGCACAATTCAGTGATATTAGTGACATTATGAGAAAAGCTGTACAAAAAGGTTCGAGGTTAGATTTTAACACGATAGGTGCTGTTACTAGCGAAGAAATGCACTTTTGGACCGGCCGTAGTTTTGAGCAATTCCAAGAGATGTTGGAACAAACTCCATCATTGAGCCAGAGATGTAAAAATCCTAGAACCGCTTTAGGTATCTTTCTAACAAAGCTGCGAACCGGTGACTCAAATGAGAGGCTCGCGACTTTATTCAATATGTCAAGACAAAACCTTGAGCGATTGATGGCCATAGCTCGTGAGTGTCTCACCAATGAGTACGTTGATCATCATCTAGGGCTCGACCATATAAATAAAGATGATATTTTACGTCGAAACCTGATGATACCAAAAGCTTTATTTGGAAACGATGAAAATACGAAAGCCATCTTAATATGCGACGGGACATATGTTTATATACATAAAAGTTCCAACTTCCTTTTTCAACGACAGTCCTACAGCTTACACAAGTATCAAAATCTTTTAAAGCCGTTCATTATAGTCACAACGGATGGCTACATAATTGACGTCACAGGGCCCTATGCTGCTACAAAAACAGACGCAAACATAATGAGCGATATTATGAATAATGGTGAACATCCAATTCACTGTCTCCTTGAAACTAATGACGTGTTTATTTTGGATCGCGGATTTAGGGACAGCTTGGATGATATAGAAGCCTGTGGTTACGAATACCATGTCCCGCCTTCAAAGGATAGACACGAATCCCAACTTACTACTGACCAAGCCAACGAATCTCGATTGGTCACTATTTGCCGCTGGGTAGTGGAAGTGGTTAACGGCAGGTTCAAACGGGATTTTAAACTGTTTCGCCAAAAATATTTCAACAATGCGTTGCCGCATATGTTTTCTGAGTTTAGGATAGCTGCTGCTATCACAAACCACTTTCATATACCCATCGAAGATAGTCAATATGCAGAAGCTATCGTCACCGAAATAAGGCAGAAGTTACATACCCCTAATATTTTATATGAATATGTGGAACGGAAACGTTTAAACAGCAGAAGAGCTGTTTTTACAAGAGTAGAAGCAAGTGATATTGATTTCCCGAGATTCAGTGAAGAACAAATCATTTTGTTAGCTTTGGGAACCTACCAACTGAAGTTAGCGAAATCTTACTGCAGCGAACATCTACAAAATGGAATGTATACAATAGACATATACCGAGAAGCTGCACTGGAGGATTTACCTGATTTTGGCATTGATGAGGATGCTTGGCTCTTACGTGGTCGTATACAGTCGCGACACGTGAGAGCTAGAAAGTACTACTGTTACTTATTAGTTCGCAACATTGATATTGTACCTGCATGACGGGACGACGTACTGTAGGAACCTGTGCGCATATCGTGTCAATCGTTTGGTACCTAGGACACGCCAGGCATGAGGGATTTGTAGGCCCAGCCTTATTTTTAAATAACGTCATTGTAGACAACGATGATTAAATAAATGTATACGTTTGAAATCCGCAATCGTTGTATTATTTGTAAAAAAAAACATTTTGTCAATGTTGACATCTGTTTAACTTTTTGTCATAAGGTTTGCGACTCAGTGACGCAATTGATAACCGTAGGTTAGTATCTACACTACGTGTATAAAGCAAAGAAATGCAATTATTACTTAAATAGCATTACTTGGCTACTGATAATACTACCATGTTTAATAAAGAATAACTCTGAACGGACTAAGATTTGAACATGGCGCCATAGTAACTTTTATTCAGCTCAAAAATACCTATCCAACGATGTAACACACATAGCTATTGGAAGGTGGGACCAGATCTCATAGAAACTCTGGCATCATCCTTTGACAGATTGTAGTAGCTTGATGTGCTGGCGTCTGTACTTATAATATTATCATAAAAGGTAACTAATTGAGTATTATTCGACTAAGTAAATTATACCTAATATTCATTTTTTATTGATCATAGATACCTACTTACCTAGGTAAATTATAAATTTAAAAAATTGTGTAAAATCTGAAAAAGATATCGTGAATATTTCCAATAAAAGTATTTGAAATCGATTTATTTTTTTATTTTGTTAATATTGGTAGCACCGCGCTAGTCGATCGGCGCACGGCTCGGCGCGCGATCGGCGTTGTGCTCATATCTGTCTAGCCGTTCGCTTTCTTGCCGGTGTGCCTCACGCACACATACACGGAGCGCATAGAATACCTAAAATCGATTAGCGCTAGAAACTCGGTGTGCCCTTAATAGGTGTCAACCAAGTTTCTCAAGGTCATAAAGAAATCGAGTTAATAAAAGCTTATTACTTAAAATGCTTTGTGCGTTCCAATGCATGATATTAAGATCCATTTCTATGGGAGGAAGTACTATTTCTGAATGTCTGCTGAAGAATTTCTTTTATAGATGTAGAATTTATGGGGTTATCTTTTTGGCTTACTATAATTTTTGTTATTGCATTTTTTAGAGAGAAAAAATCTGACTTATAAGTTAATAATATGAGTTTGAATACTTTTGTGTGTTGATTGTGGAAATGAATTTAATTTTACTTTCCTCAATTTTTTGTTTTATTTTTGGGGACAGGTGTTGGAAATAGCGACATGATTGTCACCACAGTTGGCGCATTTAGCGTTTTTAGGGTCTTCGTTGCATATCTTAAAACTATGGTTGTATGTACATATAGAGCATACTAAATAATTTTTACAATATTTTGCAATATGCCCAAACGTCATGCATTGAAGGCACTGTTTTACAGGAGGAACGTATACGCTTACCTCATGCCTCCAAGAGTCAAGATAAACATACTGAGGCAACTCTGTTGACGCAAAAGTCTCCGCGACAGTTTGAGTGGGCTGATACGTGACCGCACCATCCTCACTCTGACTCTGCACTCGGCGCATAAAGCGCCTCACCTGAATTACGTTCCTGGAACTCCCAATTAGCGCAAAAATTATTTTATTAGATAAGTCCGTAGGAACTGAGGTAAGAACCCCAGTCACCTCAGTGTCGCCAGCAGGAATTGTAGCTTTAAAGCCCATTTCTTCTAAAAGTTTTTTATTTTGTAAGAACACATTGGCATTATTCGAAAGGTCTAAAGTAATACCAATTTTATATTTATTTATTGACCTTAAATGTAGTATCCCAGTCACACAATATTTCCGAATGGCATGGGATATGGTCAGCCTATCCTTATCTGTGAATGTTTTGTTCTCACTCTGATGTGATAAGAACACGATGTATTCAGATTTTTTACTAATTTCAGGGTACTTCCTTGAATACCCTGGGACTTTAAATATGTTGTACTTCTTGCTGGAGTCATCATCAGAGTCAGATGAAGTGTCCACTGATGCTCCTCGATCGTCAGGGGGCTCCGCCTTTATCCGCCTCTTGGTTCCCCCCATCTTCAAATAACCATTTACAACTATTGACAACTATAGGTTTAATATTTCTAATTCTTCCCCAAATATACAAAGAAATATACACTATTAATATTTTAATAGTGTATATTTTATAAAACGATATCAATTTTGGCGCCTTGTTCGTTTCAAGGTTCCCGCGCTTTTTTTTCGACAGATGCTACTCAAACTCCGAGCCAAAATGGAAAACAGTTGTGCCAATCTAACAACAAAATAAGAAACAAAAAATTGAATTTAGAACCATACACAAATCATCCATTCCCGATAGTTTTTTGACTGAATGTACCACCGCGAACGTTCCCGGTCGACCACTTTTCGCCCATATAACCATAGTAATAAGGTTGAAAATTGGTCGACCGGGAACTTTCGCGGTGGAACATCGGGTATGTGAGGTTTACACAAAAAAGCAGATCTTTTAAACAGATATTTCAAGTGGCTACGACACTACCTGCGGTTGATGCCCCAAAAAAAAACTCATCAAATTTATTAATTTTTGTTTTATCATGTTTAGATATCGATACCCATCACGTCATCGGATTTTCGCTAGTTAATTAAATTTTACCCTGTTTAAGGCTATTTTCTGCAGAATGAAAATTGACTCGATGTTAAATTAAGTATTCCGATATTATTTCATTTACATAACATCACATCACATAACGCCTGTAATCCCCGAAGCATTAGGCAGAGGTGTACTTATAGTACACCCACATTTCGCCAGTTATGTTTAAGTCCCATGTAATAGGGAGCGAGCCTATTGCCATCAACCGGGCACAAATCCAGACTCCGGGCTGCTGCTGAGAAATTCCTAATGGAAAATCCTAATAACACTTTGCCCGACCTGGGAATCGAACCCAGGACCTCATGCTCAGCAGTAGCGCTTGCGACCACTAGACCAATGAGGCAGTTATTTCCTTTAAGCTTATAATAATAATTTAGTCCAGATCATACAATCCATTTTTGTTAGTAATTACATAAAGTGTTCATTGTTTTTATTGTATATTGTAATTACAAGCATTGCTCGAAAATATAAAATGTTGTCAATTTCGTCGAAATTATTTCCTTCTTCGATACAGGTAAGTGACATGGATATGTTCATGTTCTGAGACTTGTCCGCCACTTATACAGGGTCCAATTAAATTAGCTACCGAAACTCAGCAGACGTGATGGGTATCGATATCGAAACACTTTTGAAGTTAACACAAAAAAAAAACTGATAAGTATTTCAAGTGACTACACTTACTGCGGTCGAAATTACCACAAAAAATTTTGTTTGTTTTATCATGTTTATATATCGATACCCATCACGTCAGCGGAGTTTCGCTAGCTAATTTAATTTGACCCTGAATACGCTAGGACAGGATACAATGTGTTGTAAAGAAATTCAAGTGCTTCGAGTTCAAAAGAAATGAAAAAATGTACGGGAGTAAACATCACTCACTACTTACCTGCTATTAACGCGATGCAAACTAACATCTCCAGAAAAGCTATCAGAGTCGTCATTTAACGATGTTTGGGAATCTGTAAATATAAAAAAATCGGTGATTAGATAAGTATTCATAGACCGAGAGATGGTGACAGATAGCACTAATTCATTTGTTACAGTATGGCAAGATTGGCAAGCCTAGTGTGGTCGAACTATGTGATGAATGGAACGAAAAAAATCGGCTATTTGGGCCCAGAGCGGTATGGCATTATGATTTTCGTGAAGGCTACTCGAAGATGACAAGCAAAAAAACTAACCTGAACCAAATGTAAAAAAAAATACTTGTTCTAATTAGTATGGCGGGCGATAAGCCCCACCAGATATGAATGGCATTAGGCTAGCGCTGGATATTTTTTTTATCGAATACCAGAAAATACAACAACTTTTATGTAACAAATCGTTGGACCCCTTAATTATTTTTTTATTTTTTATTTATTTAATCTTTTTACGCTTCTGACGTTTTGCATCGTTCTCACATGTAAAATTTCATTAAGAATGATGTAAGTGGAGTGTCGTTGGAGTTTCTTGCCCGTTCTTCTCCATAGAAAGCTACGATTTGGAATGGGCAACTAGCTTCATATTTGTAACTGACCGACTTCTTGACAATTCAAAAGTGCCTGTAAATGGTTTAATTGAAATAAATTCTTTCCCCCTTATTACAAAACAAGGTTTATCTTCAGACCCAGGTTTAAAACATGGAACCATTATTGAATTTCGAACTTTATTCCGACTATGGTAAAGTTCCTAAACACAAAACTGACAACTTAGTAGTTCTTATTACAAAAACAGGCTCCATGGTTTAAGCCATGTCAAAATATAAACCTTGTTTTGTAATAAGACGGTTTGAGTTTATTCGACAAGTTCGATTAATCGTCCTGCGATAACGACCCCACCCCCCGCCCCATGACCATTTTTTTTGTTCCATTGATTACATAGTCCGACCACGGCTTGCCATACTGCAACAAATGGATTAGTGCAATCTGTCACCATCTTCCGGTCTATCATGTTCAAATCAAAGATATCATCATCCAAAAATCGGTTGATCAGTATTACAAAATACCATATTCGATGTTTGCCACATTATGGGTTTATGGCATAGAATAAATCAAAGAAATAACAAAACTGACTCAAAAAAATCCACAAGAATAAAACCGGCCAAGTGCGTGTCGGACCAAACATAGTGAAGGGTTTGACGTCGGGATGAATATTTTTTTTTCCAATGTTGATTTTATCGACAGCAAAAAATCGTTTATATTTCATAGTATTTCTCAAAGAAACTGTTATAAAAAAAGTTATATCTGCGGTTGTAACCGAAAATATCCCATTTATCAAAAACTACACGACGTATCTTCTTCAAAACAATTTTCGTTTGTGGGTTTTTGAGTTCTACCTACTTCTCTTTGAGTTCTAAATAATTAAGGAAATTCTTCGATGAAAATGTAGGTAATAAAATTAACCTCAATATTGTCAAATGAAAAACATTGGTCATTAAGAGTTAAAATGTCAGGTTTAATAAGTAAAGTAAAACTACGATCGATCTAATAGTAAATAAAAGATCTAAAAATAAAAAAAAGTATTCAAATAAAGATAGAATATTTTATTTGACACGCACAGAAAATACAACAATACAAAACCGGTCAAGAGCGAGTCGGACTCGCACACCGAGGGTTCCGTACGTATATATGATGATGATTTCCGAAAAACTGTGCTATTTAGTGACATCGTTTTATTTTTCCTGTAATCTTTACATACACTTCTACCACATAGAATAATTTCAGATTTTTATCCATGCAAATTTCGAAGATAAGGGGGAGGAACGTTATTTTTTTTTACATTTTTCGTTAAAAGTCGTAAACTATGCTGCCAAAAAAAAAAGAAAATATTGTTTGAGAATGTGCAAACAGCGTTCTTTCTTAATTATGACACCCCACCTGTCCTAGTAGCCCCACTTCAAATTTTTAAGACTCCCTTTCCGTCCCTTTTGCAATAAAGGTATATTTTTTAAATTTCTTTCTTGTTTGTAAAATAGTTGGGCAAACGTCATCTAAAACTATTCTAAATTTCAAGTTGATAGCATTAGTAGTTCTTGAGATATCCAGGTGTGACAGACAGACAGACTTAGTCTCACCATAAGGGTTTCTTTTTACCATTTTGGTACGTAACCCTAAAAACGAGCCAAGTGCGTGTCGGACCACGCATAATGAAGGGTTCCGTAGTTAGGATGAATTTATCCCAAAAACAAACTTAACATTGTAGTTGTAAAACATGTATGTACATGTGTAACATGTGTTGTGTTCTCCTATACAACCATATACGCCACGGTCAATTTTCCAACTTAAAGTGTAAGTTTTTAATAACATTTTTTTTTGTATAATTTAACTACAAATTAACGATTTTCGGACTGTTTCCTTTACTTGTGCTGTGAGACCTTGCTTCTTGCCAAATTTCATAATTCTAGATCAACGGGGAATACTCTATGGGCTTTGATTTATTTGCGAGTAAAAAAATATGTCGCATAAATCGCCGTAATTTTTTATTGCGTTGACTTAGAAGCTTGATTTTTTTAGAATAGAATAGGTCTTTATTTGCTTAGAATGTAGGTACATAAAAATAAGTTATTAAATTATATTATAGGAGAGTTGTTAGGTTTTAGAGCTCCAAGGGACCGTAAACCTACGTATAAGATAATTAATTTCAACTTGATAGCTTTACGCGTTCCTGAGAAAAACAGTCTTGACAGACTGACAGACAGACAAACAGACAGACGGACAACGAAGTAATCCTATAAGGGTTCCGTTTTTTCCTTTTGAGGTACGGAACCCTAAAAAGAAATACGAAGAGAAATAACAAGAAATAATATATTTATTTATTTTCTCATAATAAATGTTGTTTTGGACAGGTAAGTGTTTAATCTAAAAAATAGGGTTAACATTTGTGAGAGACGTGCCAGAAAAGGCATAAAATACCTGTGTCAAAACTTGGGTCATAATCAATTCAAAGCACTCAACTTATAAGTGGTGTTTAATTGGCACTACAAATTGACATCCACAGTTACCCAGTAATCTGTCATACATACCTGAAGTAGTAAGGCGATGAGTGGTTAGGTACTCGGCGGACAAATATGGAGGCAAGTCCTCAGTAGCATCGCCTGTACCACCCTCAGCGCCAAGAGTCTCTACTACCGACAGCCACTGGCCGTTATGACAGCGAAACCTTTCCACCTAAAATAAAAAAGTAATACACTATTGTAATAAACGTTTTGGGAACACATTCATTATGGGCTAAGCAGTGAACTCTCTGCCAGTCTGTGATTTGAAGACTTTATCACTTATCTCCAGATGAGATAGTGGTCAAAAGTAAGCTTATCAAGTTATTATGCACATAAACGGTATGTGTCACCCTTTTCATTCAAACAGTACCCTATCCTTACACAAACATAGTATACAATCATGCTCACACACCCTCAAATACACACTATATAAAACACAGTTTATTTCAGATTCCGTATCAAATCTTTATTATATGTGTACCTACGCAGTACCTTTACACGAGATGAACTGTCATGATATACCATGAAACGACGTATGTCATGCATGGTCGAGATTCTGTGAGATGATGGACGAAAGATGAGGGGCCAATATTATTTGATTGTTATTTGTTATGTTAGTTTTGCCTGTTTTGTTAGTTATTTTTGTATTATTTCTTATTGTTATTCCTTCCATGTAAATATATCTGTTTTTATGGAAATTGAACTGTGCGATAACTTAGATCTGGATCTGTAATGTTGTGCATGTGTTTTTACCAAAATAAGTAAATACATAATTGATGAAACGACTATTAATTAAATAAAAAAATATTTAAATAATTTAGTTTCTGCCTATCCCCATGGGAAGAAGGCGTGAGTTTATGTATGTGTTTATATTTAATAAATGAAACAAAGATTTTTTGTCAATTTTTACACCAGTTTGGGTCCTAACCTTGCTTTTTAACATCGAATAGACACTCCACAGCGTGCTAGGCTTGTATTTATTTACTAGTTCATTGAAGTAAGCCAAAGATTAAGTCTCAGAAAATGACTAGGCATTTTTGCTGTTCTTAAACTGGATGAAATTTTTTAAGGTTGTTGTGCTAAAATTGCCTCTTCTTTATTGCTTGAAGACATAATCTTTCTAAAATAATCTAATTTGTAAAATATTTGTGAATCTCTGGTTTAATTTGCTGTTTTTTTTTTGTGCGTCCGTGTGTTCGCAAGTTGAAGGAAAGGTACGAAGCCGCCATACACGCTAAAATTAAAAAGTAAAAAAAACTGAATAAGTAACTGAGTAAAGAAATTGAAATATATGTTTACTTTACATGTTTTATTTATTTACAAAGTTTATCGCACATCTCTGACTTATTTATAGTTATTTGTGGTGTACTTTCCAACCCTAGACCGAGAATGCAAAGTATAAGGCACGCGTGTTCAATACACTGCATTCTGAACGTAAAAGCGGTGTAATGAGAGCCAGTTTTCGAGAAAATTGTTGAAAACACATTTACCAACCAAACTTTTCATCCAAATGGACAATATTATACACAAGATAGCGTGTTCGATCGGTCCGAGGAGCTCGTGGTTACGTAATAACAGCTGCACGGTTTGATCCATCCGGTCAGGGTTGGCCCCGGCTGTCATTCGTGTATCTTTGACATTCGTTAGGGGTCGTCAGAAACCCGAAAGTCTGACAACCAGTCTTACCAAGAGTGTTGTGTTGTGGAGTTTAGAGGCAGTCGCTGCAAGTAAAATACTGGTATTCAGCTGCATCCGGTTAGACTGGAAGCCGAACCCATCATAGTTGGGACAAAGCTAGGTACATTGATTTGACAGCGTGTCCGGTTGTCGACTGTACAAACATTTACAGAACTCATGAATATGGGGAACTTTCACTCATTCATTTCATTCATCACCACAAATCGCAATTCCGCAATAACCTTTCCCATATCATTATTTCGTAGTTATCTGTCATCTTATCTACAAATTCCACGATGTCAGTTGGCCCAGATGTCTTTTATATCAGTATACGAAACTGCATCGATTGGCATCATTGTTGATCCATGCGTCATGTTCGGAACGGGCTCTGTCAGTTGGGACTGATCATCTCTTACCTGCCATGACTTATTTTAATTATTTTAGTATTGTTTTTTTTTTTTGTTTGTTTCGATTTGCTATACTATGGACGCGTTTTTTTGTCATATTGCCCTCACATTTAGTTATAAATTCAGCACTAAAGATGTAACAATATTTTTGCAACATTTATTATTTAGATCATTCATCACATCATCAAACATATCATCATCTACATTTTTTTTTTAATATAATTTAAAAGAGTGTCGATGGAGCTTCTTGCCCGTTCTTCTCCATATGTAACTACTACGCTTTGGAATGGGCAACTAGCTTCATATTAAAATTTATAACTGACCGACTACTTGACAATTCAAAAATGCCTGTCAATGGTTTCATTGCAATAAATGCTTTTGAGTTTGAGTTCATAAAAATAAAACGTTAGAATTTACGTTTTTTTAGCTGAATGTATCAATTTTACATTGTTGACCGTACATGACACGTATTTTATAAATACAAATATTTTTTCAAACGTAAAGACTATATTTAAAAAGTTCCGTACCTTAATTCTGGCTGCCCACTCATTTTGCATCTGTGATATGATGTCAAGGCAATTGTCGCACATTTTCCTTATCTCCGCATTCTTATCTTGCATCAGGTCAATAAGATAGGCCGGAGCTTCTGCAACACAAAACATCTAAATGAAACTCGCCTTCATTAATTGCAGAAGCAGAAGATTGGCGAAGGATATTAATCTGAGTTATGCATCTCAGTGTCAAAGTAAGATTTGTGCACAAAATTCAGACTTCAGAACAACAATGCTCAACTATAATAAATAGAGTGAAGTGGTTAATGAAACCATGCGTTCAACTTGAAGCAATCTATGGGTACTGCATCTTTTAGTGTTTCGTACCTTCAAAGTAAAAAAACCAGACAAGTGTAGTTGAACTCGCGTGGTGAGGGTTCCGTATAATGAATATATAATATTATCTACCATGTTTTTTATCCCAAGAACAAACTTAACATTGTAGTTGAAAAACATGATCTCCATTACACATTAGTACATTCCAACTGCAAATGTAAGTTTGTACGCACAACATCAATAATAAGATTTACCATGTTATTTTAGCACCATAGACTTCATAGAGGTTTTCCTGTAATCTATAAGTAAAGAACTATTTTCTGTATTCTTTTTTTTAAAATTTTATGCTCAGTAGTTTCGGAGATAAAGGAATGGTAAATTTTCATCTATTCTCTTAAATAACTTTGTTATGTCGCAGGGTACAGTTCGCAAAACTTTTTTTTAACGTTTTACCCTTACCTTCTTTGATTATTATCTTTGATGCCCCCAAAACTGACCCTCATATTCAAAATTCATTTATTTCCGTTACACGTCCGTGTTTGGTTCACAGAAATTCATAGGTGTCAGTACCAAATTTCAACTTCAGTAGGTTCAGAGCAAATCAGCTGTGACACAGGGACAGACAGACACACGAGTGATCCTATAAGGGTTCCGGTTTTTCTTTTTGAGTTACGTACCTACTTCTAGTAAACTACAACCATAAAAGGGGTTTTTTAATATTTTTTTATGGAAGCTGGCATAGTCACCCCATCGCCATTTTGTTTTTTCTTCGAAGTTGCGAAGATATTTGGAGGTGAAGATCGCTAGATGAGACTCCAAATATCTCACAAACGTGAAATTTTAGGGCACTAGAACGCCCCCCCTGTTATTAGCGATACTGTTGCGGGTACGGATCAAATCCTGCAAAGGAATGCTATGTGTTAGATCAAAAGTATCTTTCTCCCATACCTGTGCGCGAAACCAAGTAATCAGCGGCGCGCGGGTGCGACAGCAGCTGTCGGAAGGCGAACACGGTCTGCAGCACGTGGTCGTCGTCGGCCTGGCGCAGGCGCAGCAGCGCCACAAGCGCCTGCGCCGCGCCCGCGCGCAGCAGCGCCGCCGCCGAGCGCTCGTCGCCGCTCAGCGCGCCCGCGGCCACCACGCCCTCCAGCACCAGCTCGGGATCCACAGAGCTGTCTGCACACGATACCATACGCATCAAACCAGCGGTGCTAGCACAGATCTTTATTAACGATCGATATTTTTTAATTTAATCTCTTAACGTAAAGTTCTAAATATTAGATTAAACAAGCCAATTTTTTTATAAAAAGAAGTAAATTGAATGTTTGGGATATTACGTTGCAAATTGCAATATAACTAGTCTGGCCATAAATACTGTTACATAGAAACTATTCTTTTTTTCAACTCTTTAATTATTTTAAATTTGGAACGCGTTTATTATGTTAAATAAATTTCCCGCCATTCCACATATTTTTTTCGTGTTTATTATCAAATTAAAATAGGGAATGGGGTGTTAAAGAAAATAGGATTGCAGTGATATTGCCTTGCATAAACTGGGTATGGAGCCTTCGGTCATATTCAAGACACTTCAAAAGCTTGGTATCAGCCGTATGTTCGTATATCGTACTATCGATGGTTAGACCAACACTTCCTCTGTTGAAGACCATTAAAGATCGGGGTGGCCGCGTGCTGTTAGAACTACAAAGGCTGTTAATGCTGTTAAAGCCAGAATTCTCCGAAACCCCATTAGCAAACAATAAATCTTATCGCGAGAAATGAAGTTTCCCGCTAGGACTCTGTCGCGTATAATAAAACAAGCCCTGAAGCTCAGCGCTTGTCGTCGATGTACAGGAAATGCCCTAAATCAATCCCTATAGTTGAAGAGACTGGATCGATCAAAACGCCTTCTGTCCCGATACGCAGGGGAAAGGCACAGAAATATCCTCTTTAATGATGAAAACAAATTTACGATTGAATAGCATTACAACAAGCAAAATGACAAAGTGTACGCTCACAGTTCTAAAGAAGCCGCCCAAGCGGTCAGAAAGGTACAACGTGGTCATTATCCTGCGTCAGTAATGGTTTGGTGGAGGGCTTTTTAACACCTTGATGAGACAAGGTGTTACAAAGCTTCATTTTTGTGAAAAAGGAGTGAAGACTTCAGCCAAAGTGTATCAAGAGACCGTCTTGGATCGTGTTGTGGAACCTCTCAGCAACACACTTTTTAAAAATGTACAGTGGACTTTCCAGCATGACAACGCACCTGGTTACAAGGCATGAACTACCCAAGCCTGGCTCGGAACCAACGTTCCGGACTTTATAAGATCTGAAGACTGGCCCTCGTCTAGCCCAAATCTGAACCCCTTAGACTACAAATTATTGTCAGTTTTAGAGGACATGGCCTGCTCTAAACGACACGCTGACATTGTGTCTCTTTAGAAATCTCTGGAGCAAGCAGTGGCTAAATTTTCCATGAAAACAGTGCGTAAATCCATAGATACGTGGCAAGACAGATTTAAAGGCCTGTATCAAAGCCAAAGGTGGGCATTTCGAATAGAATTATTTTTTATTATTTGCTGAGACTTCAATAAATATTTACATATAAGTTTTATTATTATTACATTAAGTACTTCATAAAAAAATAAATGCATTTTCATTTGTAACAGAACTTATGGCCGGACTAGGTATAATAATTTGAGCTTTGTCATGTATGACAATACATAAGTTAGTGGTTCAAAAACATAATAGTTCTAAGATTCCGATTTCAAGTTTAGAAAAACCGGCCAAGTGCATGTCGGACCACGCGCAATGAAGGGTTCCGTAGTTGGGATGAATTTATCCCAAAAACAAACTTAACATTGTAGTTGAAAAACATGCTCTCCCATACATCGATATACGTTACGGTCAATTCTCCAACTGCAAATTTAAGTTGGTCGACTATTACTCGTTAACTTGTGAAGCCTACTTAGCTGTAATAGTTTTCCTTTTAATTTCGTTATATATACTATTGTCATGAATTTTTTCACATATCCAAAACCAACCATTTAGCTGGCAGGGGGGGGGGAACACTTGATTCTAACAAAAAATAGCACTTTAAAGCTTAATATTACGCAAACGGATCCCTTAATTGAAAAATGGTTTTGGCAAACCCACAATATTTTTGAACGGCCTATCTAACGATACCCCACACCATGGAATAGACGAGAAAAAAAAATATCATCCCCATTTCACGTGTAAGGGAGGTACCCTAAAAAAAAATCTTTTTCATAATTTTATTTTACCATTTTTTCGGCATGATTAATATGTATACCCATGCCAAATTACAGCTTTCTAGGACTAAGCGTCTCTGAGCTAATCTGGGGACAGACGGACGGACGGACAGACAGACAGACAGACAGACAGACAGACAGACAGACGGACATGGCGAAACTATAAGGGTTCCTTGTTTACTACGGAACCCTAATATGCAACTTGTCCCGGAATTAACGCACAACCTGTTAAGGGGTCATTGTTATCTTCATTATGATCAACTTCTACTATGGGACCAAACCTGAAATCGCGAAAAAAAAAACAGCTGTTCCCTACTTTTATGTTCGAATAACTCGTCAAAATGTAGAGAACAGCTGTTTGTTTTCCCCGATTTCGGGTTTGGTCCCATAATGATGAGTACAAAGTTCCCTTAAGAGATTGTGCGTTAATTCCGGGACATGTTGTCTAATAGAATAATAGAATCGCCAATCACATTCTCGCCGCGATGATATTGCTCACAGGTTTGATGTCATGGCGTGACTATCGCCGCGATACTTTTGCCCGTGCAGATGACGCCTACGTGCAGGGCTGATTAACCTTCTGTAAGTGTACAGTTACCCGCACGTGTGGAAATAAACTTCATTCCGTTTCCCTACAAATGGTGGAATTGGAAACCGAAACAATGATGCCTAATGTACTGGTCATAGTTACGGCATAGTTTAGACATCAGCGTGTTTTGAACCTATCTGTACACATAAAAATATTCTGTTACAGAAATTATCATAATATTGTGAATTCATTACCTATTAATGTTTTTCTGTTTTTAAGTTGCAAATAGTCATTTGATTAATTATTATCATTTAATTACCTGGATCTAAAATCTTCATAATGTAGGGAATCAAATTGTATCGTTCGACAACTGCGAATATATCGATGTTGTTATTAGTGTTCAGTATATTATTGAGAGTTCCCAAACATTCCACCATGAATTCTTCAGTTGCATCACCATTAGTGACAGCCCCTGCTATATCTCCTACAAATTCCTGCAAATTAAATGTTTTCAAAATAAGTACTATTTGTTCTGTGTGTTGTTGTTCGGTTGTTTTAATATTGTTTTCACTACTCTTGCTCAAAAAGTCCGTCATTTTGGCGTATCAAAGCGGGGCTAAAATAGCATGTCATCCCCTAGGGGAAAATGTGTTTCTTTTTTTTGTCTGGTACACACGGCTACACATCAAGCTATACATTTCCAGTTTACGCTGACTTCTCATTGTAAGGAAATCCTATACAATGCGAGATCAGCTTATACTGGAAATGTATAGCTTGATCTGTAGCCGTGCGTACCAACGAGCTTACAAAACCAAAATGTTATTATTCATAAGGGGACGATAACGGACTTTTAATGATTTTATACTGAAGATCACGTCTAAAAGAGTAGTGTTAATGATTTCAAAAAAATATATGTTAAATTAGAGCATTTTCTCAATAACTTAATATGTGAATATTTTAGATTATGTTTATATTACATAGTGAAATTAATTTGTAAAGTTATGTCTAACGCGGATAAAAAACTGAGAATGGCGCAAAGTCTACCAAGCGTATTTTTCTGAAACCTTCACCAATTTAAAGATAATTTAATGATTGATCTTTTAGTATACGCGTTTTATTACAATACTAATAAATTAATAATGCGTCAAATTGGGGACAGCGCTCCTTGATGGGCGAGTCCTATTACTGGCTGAACGCACGACGCGTTGCGTGAGCTCAGTACAGAACACGCAAGCTAACTACTCAAGGTCACTGGCATATATCTGCGTCTTAAGCCGAATCCGCAATTTTAGCTGTATTAATGATTTTAATTATGTAAATACATATCTGTTATAGTCGCGAATCATATTGTGATAAAGATACAACCTGACACTGACCTGCAAATAGCAAAAAACGTAAGAAAATATTCATTTTGCGGGCTACAGCTGCGGCATTCACCTTAAGTAAAATAATCATGAATAAAGACTCGACTTATTACTATTTTGTAATAATTTCTAACTAATTTCATCATTCTAGTGATAATGGACACCCGTATTTGCAGATGGAAGAGAAAGGAAAATAAATAATTTTCAATCATTTGCCGTCAAGATGTTTATGGTGTATGTCAATAATCCATATTTTATTTTCTCGCAAACGTAGTGAAACGTATAGTGTAACACACGGCGCTAAAAACCCATTATAACTCGGTTTCCATTTACTCGTATAAAATGGATCATTTTAGCCCCTTGTATAACAATCTACTATTTAAACATTAATATTATGCAGGAAGTGTTCGGCAGTGCGGCCGTTGATGTGCCCGTCAAGATAGAGGGACATGAGAGTCCGAGCGTAATGACGCTTCGAGAGCACGCTGAGAGTGACGGGCACACTCCCAAAGGTACCTTTGTGAAAATGTCCTTCTTAAGCTCAATGTGCCATATTGACAGTCAATATGTACTCGTACTGTACAGGGTTATTTTTAAAACGTCAATAACCTCTTAAGGGGTCATTGTACTCATCATTATTAACAACTTTTACTATGGGAAAACAACTGAAATCACGAAAAAACATTATGTTCGAATAATTCGTTAAAATGTAGGGAACAACAGATTTTTTTTTCGCGATTTCAGGTTTGGTCCCATAGTAAAAGTTGTTCATAATGATGAGTACAATGATCCCTTAAGAGGTTATTGACGTTTAAAGAATAACTGTATACATATAAATATCCATAATTATGTAACAGTAGTGTTTTTCATATTTACTAACATACACAGTTGGTATATACCTGCGTTAGTGTAACATCTGCTTAAAAATATAACATCTTTATAATTATGTCTCTAGCCGGTTGCAAAGTGACGACCAACAGCAAGCAATAAGATATAGGTGTAGTAAAACTTACAACAAAGAGCGCTTTATTCTGCGGATGGTGTGATAGATTGCGCACGAGTTTCATGAGCATAGCATTGCGGTGTCGGAAGGCGCGCGCTAGTAGGTCGCGCAGGCGTCCCTCGGCGGCCATCTGGTTGGCGGCGCGCTCGCACCACGCCAGGTTGATGCATAGCGCCAGCAGCACGTCCGTCGTGCCCGCGCCGCCGCCGCCCTTCATGCCGACACTCTCCCCGTTCACATTCAGCAGCAACATATCTGTGAGCTGTGGAAATATTACTTAAGACGCTGACAGCAGGTAAAACGCTGTCACTTTCAGACTGCATACAAAAGAAAGAGAAGCGCGATGACACAACGCTTGTAATTTATTGCAAATTAAGAAGCAATTATTTATTTACGCAAAAATGAGTTGAGTAATCGAAAATAAAAAACAACCAAGTTCTGCATACAAATAAGACGTTTTTGTTATTAATTAAATACCAACCGTACGTTGATATTTAATATAGATATTTTGGATTGAAACTCAAAGTAAAGGGTTAGTTTATCGTTAATTTGTATCGAGATTTTTTTTCTAAATGTATTTTGGTAACAGCCAAGTTCTGAGAAATATGTTCAAGAATAAGATACTTATATTTTTTCCGCTACCACAAACTATATAGATATGGCTATTTTTTTCTTTAAGACGAACGGCGCTGACAAGAGGCAAATGATAAAAGTAGGCTTGCTACTTTATCATTTGCCTCTTGTCAGCGCCTTAACGTTAATTATTTAAGCAATGAAATGAAATTTAGTTGCAGCCTATTCACCAGATTAATTACTCCTAGCCAACTATCTGTACCTATCAGTAGGTACGTAAATAGTAAGTACTTACCAATTTGACGCAATCCGATTGCGTAAACATCAATTTGACTCTATCGTCCATGCTCAAATGGTATAAAATTTTCATTGCCAAATTAATATGCTTGTCATCACCTGTAATTTTAAATAGTGTTAATATAAGTATTCCAAAGTCAAGCAACAAATAATATAACACTTTTAGAAGCAACATACTTGTAAATTGTATAAACTTTGGCAGTAATACCAACTTTATCATCTTGTTGCGTAGTTTTGTATCAAAAGTTAAATTAAACAACAGTTTCAAAGTAACATTAACTAGATCAGCATTAGTAGAATTCATCAATGGCGCTAATTTTTCAACAATTCCTCTCGATGCCATACTGGTTTTATTTTCTACGAAAATAGATAGTTTTTGTAAAAATGAAACTATAAGGATGAGGAGATCTATATTCGTATGTCTCTCCATCGCACCAATAAGCAGGCCGACAATATCTTTCTTGTGCATTTTCTCTTCCACTTTTACGTTATCTGCTATATTAAGTAGCATGTAAAAGGCGACCCTCAGTAATTGCTCCTGTCGCTTTGATAGTGTTTTTAATTTGCGTTTCATTTGTTCCTCATCGCTTTTTGATAAACATTCATCAGATGCACTGCATAAGTCTTCATGGTAGCTGGATACTAGTGACCTAGATTTTTGCATATTCACATCGGCGACAGCCCATGTGCCTGATTTGGGGCGACGCTTCGGTTCAGGAATACGACTTTTTGGTGGCTCATTCTAAAATAATAAATTACACTTGTATTAAGGGACCATTTTGGTTACCTATTGAAAGGGTTTTCGATAGGGTTTTTCTAAGTAGTTAATCAAAAGCACATACGGTGTCTAGTAAGTAGCCAAGCTATAATGAACTTTTTAGTACATGCAATAATGGTCAAAGATGTTTTTTTTTTAACTAATAAAATAAGAGAAATTCAAATATATCGAAAACGGTGCGTCCTAGGCAAATAATAACAGAAATTTAACCCCCCCCCCTCCCCGTGTGGCATCCCCGTGCAAGCAACATGCCAACACGAATTTATAAAAAAAAAACATTAATTTAAGGAAAAAATACTGTCTTTTTTTTTTCGCTGATCCCATTGAAAGGGGTTTTGATAGGGTTTTTTTAAGCGGTTAATCAAAAACCCATACGATAAGGGTTTTTGCTGGGTTTCCCTTTTACTGGGGTTCAAGCAAAAACCAATTCAAAGAGATACTTCATGATAAAGGTAACCTTTTATATGACTTAACTCTTATCCGGGGTTGTGCGGTCCCTGATTACAACCAGCATTTATTTTGAGATGTCCAAACATTGAATCCTCACCTTATCAGGTGTGACCACCTGCTTTTTTCCTTCAACTTTCTCCTTCCATTGATCATATCTCTTTAATTCATAATCAATTACATCCATACACAAAGATCCAATTTTATACTGAATAATGACAGGATGAAATTCATTATAAGTAGAGAAACAAAAAAATGTGTAGACTATGTTTGTGCTTAGTTCGATGCTCCTTTTCCATTCTTCTCTCAGAACCCTTGAAAGTGCACTTAATAATGCCTCTGAAATTTCACAGTAACACAACATCATTTTGACAGTAATATGGCTCTTTCTCTCAAATTTGTCTCAAAATACATTATTATAGTCCAGCTTTATCCAGGTGCTGGTCTCTCCCGTGACTCAGCTGGTAGTCCAATAAGAACAAAGATAAAAGAAAACTCATTATGTGGTAGCATAATGCTTAGCGGCAGAGTCTTGGATTACAAATACTTATCACATAAAAAAGTAGAACCAAAGAGGTTCTACTTTGTTATGTGAAAAGTGTTTGTTAATTCGTTGTAATTGATCATTCGTGCTTTAAATCTATGATTGTATTATGATCCAAGGCTTGCTAGGCTTTTGCAAGCATATAACTAGTATGTTTACTATGGAGGGGCTTGTGGCTAAGTTAGAACAGCCGCACGGGTCGATCGATCAGGTTAAGCTGTGGTTGCCGCGGTTGTTCCGTGGATCGGTGACCATCTTTATATACCAAGACCACTTCGTGCCTCGGAAAGCACGTTAAGAGTCCACAATACCTCAAATTGCTTAGTATGATCCTCCGTTATATCGAAAATACTGCAGCATTTATTTTGAAATAAATCGGTAAGGGGCCGCCTCCACGAGCGAGTGAATCGCGGCAATATTATGGTCGTGCCAGTATATATCTCTTAGAGGCCGCCGGCCGTCTCCACGAGCGAGAGAATCGCGGCGATGCGACGAGTGGCTCAGTGCGAGCGAAACATCATCGTATCGCCGCGCGCTCGTCGCTACTGGCGGCGGGCCCGCCGCGCTCTCGCCGCGGATCGTGGCGCTTTCGCAGCGAAAGCGCGGCGACTCGTAACGGAATCGCCGCGTGTCCGCGACGGCTCCTAGCGGAATGGCCGCGTTGGAACGTTGGTACGCCGCGATCACGGTCACGCGGCGATTCCGTTACGAGTCGCAACGATACGCTAGCGGAATAATCACCGTTCGTAGAGATTACCCGACGTAGAAGCGCGGATCCGTTGCGATTCTCTCGCTCGTGGAGGCGGCCCCTAAAGTAGAGGATTCATGTTAAGTACATACTATGTGTGACGAAAACACGATTCTATAAACATTTCTCGAAAGCAACAAATTACAAAGTTACCAAACCGAGCTATAAATCGCTAGTAAGTATTAAAAAATACTTAAAATTAGATCATGAAACTTTGCATAATAACTGAACTATATTTATAGCAAGGTTTTTTTTAATAACCATTATTTCTGCCGTAAAAAGAAATTACCTAAATTATCGGCGCCTTGGAGTTTTCTCCCAAAAAGACTGAGGTGGTGCTGAGGTATTATGGACTCTTTAAGCCGTTGGTCCCGGCTGTCATTCCTGGATCATTGACAGTCGTCAGAAGTCCAAAGGCGTATTGTATTACCCGGTAACTAGGTTTTTTTTTTTTTTTTTTTTTTTTTTTTTTTTTTTTTTTTTTTTTTTTTTTTTTTTTTTTTTTTTTTTTGGTGGGAAATCGTCAAATAACTTCTCCCGCTCTGGGCGGAGCGAGAGGGAGTGTCAGACTTTTACTGACTAAAACCCACCGTGTTCCTTCAGATGCCTGTGTGTGTGCCAGAGTCACGATATCCCTTTCGGACAGGCTCGTAACCCTGGCAGGCATTGGCCCTTTCGGACCCCGTCAATTGGTGCTGACGTCTCTTTGAGGCGCGCGTGGAACACAACGCGCCGTCGACCCGGGCCTGGTCCTTATCGGACGGCGAGCTACCCATCGCTCACCGTCCGCAAGCCCGCGCCTACGGTGGCCGGGAATCGGCCTGCGATTCCCGACGCCCAGGGCGTCTCCTGCGGCGACTTAGGGCGGAAGGGCGGGCACCCTGCCTCACCCTCATGCGCTCCGCCTCCTCCTTCGCGAGCATTACTGTTTCGCAGAAGGAGGTGACGGCCTCCCATGCACTCTCGCTCCGAACCATGGCCTGAACCAGGGCCGGACGCGAGAGATCGTCGCCGCCGATCGCCTCCGTGAGGACACGGCGGTGCTCCGCCCAAGCAGGGCAGACCTCCACCGTATGCTCCACACCCGGTAACTAGGCTGTGGAGGTCAGATAGGCAGTCGCTCCATGTAAAATACTGGTATTCAGCTGCATCTGGTTAGACTGGAAGCCAACCCCAACATAGTTGAGAATGGCTAGGCAGTATGGTACGTTTAAGTACTATGGTTGCAAACTAAGATGTAGGTAACACAAGTTTTTTTTTATGATTTGGTACTAGCTATTGCCTACAGCTAAGATCTCCTCCACACGAGCCCCAAGTTCTCAGGTCAAAACTGTTTCGCTCAATTACCATCATTAATTAGAAAAATTTTGGGTAGCCCAAGTTTTTTTGCAATTTGCAGGTCAGTATCAGGTTGTATGTTGATCTTTATTTATATATAATACAATATTTATTTAAAGAGCTAAAATCATAATATTTTTTTTTTTTACGAAAACAAAAATCAACCAACTTCCAAAAAAACACTACAAAGTGAAAAATAACTTTAATTTCGGAAGTCGGTGTCTTTTGATCTGTATTTTAGTTTTTGCTACTGACTTCCGAAATTAAAGTTATTTATAACTTTGTTGTGTTTTTTTTGGAAGTCTGTTATTTTTTTGGAAATAGATTTTTATTTTTCACTTTTTAGTGGGTCTGTTTGTAAGACCCTGACCTCCAAAATGCAAAAAAAATAAGAAAATTTGAATTTCACAGGCTACCTTAGCTCTCTTAAGAGCGTGTACGACTTATGCCATTTAATACAAACTTTCAAGCCCTTGTTTTTCGAAAGACTGAACCGGTTTTAATGAAACTTCAAGCATAAGCAGGATGCAAAGGTCTAAAAAGTTAGAGAACATTTTCGAAAACTAGTGTTACAGCCAAATTAGACCGATTTTAAATTTTCCATAGAAATAATATCTGTTTTTAAGAGTTTTCATAAGTAACTAAAAGACAGTAAACTATTCCACTTACCATTTCGTGCAAGCTCTATTAAATTATCAGGATTTCTAGCAAGTTGCAGTATCAGAGCAGATCCTTTAATTTTTTCTGGGATATCATCATAAAGTAATTCCACATAGTCATCAATGCAATTTAAAACAGCAACTGGTACACTCTCTACTGGACTCATCCTTGGGAGATGCCAAGTATTATGCCCCAGGGAATCTTTAAAAGGAAAATTGATTAAGTAACATCTTGAATAATAATTAACTTCAATCCAACAATTGCATGTTATCTAATTTCTTTAAGTAACATTGTTGGTTTAGCTTTCTTTTTTTCTTCATCAAGCCCACCAGCCATAATACCTAGTTCTTATTTTTTATTCATACCATGGACTTCACACTGTTTGGGTTTATAAATAACGTTGCATATAAAAGAGACTTTTAAACGCCAAAAACATATGGTTACGCAGACGTTAATCATTACTTAACTTTAAGCAACCTTTATAAACAAACCCCGGTATGTCCCTATCAAACTTTAACCTTAGAATAATAACTTCCTTGTTCTTAGACCTTAACCTTACTTTAACCCATCTTAAAGCAAAAACAACAAATAATAAAAAGATAGAAAAATGTTTATTTCTACCTTACCAGTATTGCGTATTTAATCAAGTTTACAATATAGTTTAGAAAGTAAATCCGTCAAGGTAAAGCAAATAGGTGTGTAAAAACGAAAAAGGACGTTATTATTTCATTATTAAGGTCAAAGGGTCATAATAGGTTTGATTACTTTTCAAAATCAAAACAACTTGTTTCTCAGTAAAAAATGTTGGTCACCACAAGGATATCTATCCCAGATTCTGTGCTAAACAAACACAATTTCGAAAAGAAAAATGACATCAGAATCTTATCTCTACTTCGTTTCGTCTGTCCTTGTTGTAAATAAATTGACATAGGTATGAAAATGATGTAAGTATGAAAATGGCTTTTTACTTACCTGACGTATTGAATATATCTAAAATCCTGCTGTAAGTAAAAGGTCTGAGGAGAACTTTTAACGAAAAATCAATACAAAACACTGGTTTGGGTTTACAAATTCTAAATGTGTCAGTGTCAGACGTCAGTGTCACAGTCACAGATGATAGAATCCACAGCAGAATCACTTCACCTTCACTCACTCAAGTCACTCACAGTGTCACTGTCACTCAAGGCCATGGAATTAGTATTACCAGTCTTTGAGTATTGAGTTTAAATACTCAAAGTTACCAGTCGACAGCAATGCTGAGGAATTTTTCGACGCCATAGTTTAGTTTGTTAATAGACGTGCAGCGCATCAAGTGTCAAGCGTCCAGAGCAAAAAGTAAACAATTTTTTTTTAAATAGATTAGTCGTGGCATTAAGAGATGACCAATTGACCCTTTGAGTAGAGTTTATATACTCAAAGAATTGACCAGTCCCAACCTTTGGTCCCAACTGACGGGACCGTGCCATTCTGTTGAACCATTTTGAAGGGATCTTAATGATCCGATACACACGCAGCTATTAGCGAGACATTTGAGTGAGGATGACAGACTTGCAGCTGCCAGGGTACATACATTCAAGTCAATGAAAGACGTACCCAGTAAATGATACAGTAGGTAATAGTGCTCCCACATGTGATAAGCAATATAACAATACTATACGTCAATGAGAGCAGTGGTGGCCCAGTGGTATCGGCCCCGACTTACGAGTTGTAGGTCGTGGGTTCAAACCCAGGCAGGCGCTTTACTTTGTGTAAATAATTACATCACCACTGCTCTCAAAAACGGTGAAGCAAAACATCGTGAGGAAAACGGCATGTCCTAGAAACAAAAATTTGAAGACATGTGACATCCACCAACACGCACTGGGCGCGTGGTGGATTATAGACCAGTCCCTTTCACAGAGAGGAGGCCTGTGTCCCTGCAGTGGGAACATTATAGGCTGATGAAGAAGATGAAGATACATCAATACGTCATAAAGTCATACTATAATGTCAATCACTGAACTCCTTTTAGGGACGTCAGTGATAAACCTATGGACTTGCCGTATCTACAAAATTTGCGTGACTACCTACATTTAGCACTTATAATGGCCGCCTTTCATAGGGTTGTTACTGCGAGTGCGAGAGAGAAAGCAAGCAACCGTTCAACCGTTTGACAGCACATTGCCGAGTTTTGTACCACAAAACTTCGCACTAAACATGGCGACCGGTCACGCTTATCATGATTTTGACGTCATACAATGGTCTTGCCAAGTTTAGTCCATGACAAACATTTAGATGTCTCTCTTTTCTTACGTAGCTCTTGATAAATTAGATAGAAATAAAACGATGTATGGCTTGTCTGTGTCGATATGATAGATATTTGTATAACTATTCTTCATAATAGAATTTGCCATCTCATTTAATCCTACCTCAATGCGCACCGAAATTGATAAGGAACGTCAACAAACGTTTCGCATCAAGGCGGAGGGGGAGGCGTGGCGTCTAACAATTTCCTTGTTCATAGACATAGGGCGTCTACCTGCGTCTATTTATGCCATAGACAATGCGAACCCGAGTTGTGGATGTTTCGGCTGTGTGAACCAATGGTGTGAACGCACAGCTGACAAGGTGAATCCGCAGCTGAGCCCGCAAAATTCAATTTTTTTTACGTTTTTTATATTTGCAGATCAGTGTCACTGTAAGGCCGATGAGGCCGATTTCAATAATGCGGGATTCGCCAATCGGTCTGATTCAGTCCGACTGATTCAGTTCGTTCGTGGCGCACACCCATTTCGCGCCAAAAAGCCGACACGAGAGAGGATAACAGATAGGTATTTATAGAATCCCTAATGTCTTGATTTCACGAAAAAGTCATTCAATGGAGCAAATCTAACTTAGAGAAATGTTTAATGATTCTAATTATTTAATAATTCCAAATTGCAAAAAACGTAAGAAAACTTGAATTTCAAAGCTGCGGATGAATATTGTAAATTGTAACCAAATGTACAATCGCAAGCACATCAAGTTACCACAAACTGTAAAATTTTCTCATTCAATTCGATAAACTTGTAACATTTTAATTAAGGCTGTAGTCATTTGGAGAAATTACTGTTTGGTATAACTTGATGTGTTGGCGACTGTACATAACAGTCACTCACTATACTAAAAGTTGCATAGACAAAAAAATAAGTTCAAAAACTAAAACCGACTACTGAAAAGTCACACTTTAAAAAGTATGAAACAAGAAAATATTCTAATCTGAAATTATTATGTACAAACTATTCAATATTTATCGTTTATTAAATAAACAACTTACACGTAATATATTGTTTTAAGGCCTTTCATTTGATACCCAACACGGCATGAATATTTTTTTTTTCTTTTTAGGCCTTGACTTTATGTCCGCTAGAGGGCGCCATATTTAAAGTAACCTCACATAGCCTATAACCAGCGGACGATCAAGACGCTTCTAACAATACCTCATTTGTCAAATTATGACAAGCAGTTTAGAAGTAATGAGGGAACAGATGAACATACATACATACAGACATACATACATACCGGTCAAAATCATAAACCTCCTTTTTGCTTCGCCGTAGTCGGGTAAAAAGAAGATTGCCACAAGCCGTTCGTTGGGCTGGGCACTTAGCGCTGGGCATGACTCATGAGTCCTACGTTGGGCCAAGGATGGACGGCGGCTACTTAGTCTGTGGACGGCGGACAAAACACAAAAGAACTTTGAGAATACTCAAAGCAAAACAAGGAAAGACAACCTCCACTATGAGTATAATGTGTTCTGTGGACACAACACTCAAAGACCACAGATTAAGTAGTACTCTCAAGACTCTCTGACTTGCTCTGACTAGTTTGTAGAGTTATCTGTACTCAAGACTCAACAGTGCAGTGCAGTGACTAATTTCAGGAATTTAATATTTCTAATCAATTTAAAAAAATTATTTGTTCTCGTAGCATATTTTCGTGATAAACATTTCAAGTTTCCCAAATATTTCCTTGTGTTAATACTGTGAATAATTATTTATTGACTTTAAATCCGCGCTATGAATGTTCCGTGACGATACAACATTATTTGTGTATTTCCTTTCAGTGAGATAAGAACAGCGATATGAGATAATTTGAAGGACTTCTGTCCTTTGGATCGCATCATTAATGGTATTTTGTGATGTTATATTCTATAAAAATGCTATAGTAGCATTATTACCTTTACGTCGCTCATTTCACACTTACTTTCAATTTGTTTATTTTGCAATAGTCGTCAATCAATACACTGCTGAACTCGATTTATATCTCTGGCTGAAGTACACTATTTAAATCAATAGCTAGTAATTAAACAAGTAAAAAAATGTTTGCCTAGTTAATCTTACAAGTTGCAAATTACTGTAGCAGTTGCTGAGGAAAATGTATTTACTTTTCATTATTGTAATCCTATCAAAGACCCTGCCTTATCAAGGCAGAAATTACCTACCTTTTTTTATCTAACCTAGTCATATGTAATTAGTACCTACTCCTTTTGTTCCTTGTCTAATTTTGAGATGATCATCAAAATATACAACTACTACAGTATTTTTTATATAATATTAAAAGGCTTATTGATCAAAATATGTATGCAGAGATATATCAGAGAAGAAGAGTGATCGTTAAAATCACAGGATTGAGGTATTTGACTCAGCACAGGCTGCCTACTACCTACCTACCTACTAATGATATATTTAATTGAAAACTGAATATGACTTCTAAATGGATTTAGTTATTCATATTGATTTATTTTATTTTAGGTGAACAGATTGTAAACTGGAATGCTATTCCTATCATAATATGAACTGAAAAATACATCACAATGACTGAAACTGTCCCAACTTTAACAACTCCAATCTCTTTGTCAACATATCATCAACTGAGTCTTACAGGTATTTTCTGACTCCTAACTTTATTATTATCTCCTTTCATTTTTCTCATCATCATTCTCCTTCCCATATACCAACGTATTTGGAATAAGGGCAGGTGTATATTTATTGAATGAAGGATATAGTATATTCAAAATTTTATTTTAAATATTAAACTTAAAAAAATTGTTGATCAAGATTCACCTCCTAACAATACGAGCCATGCTTAGAAGTACTGCTTTCTGAATAGAACATTATTAGTATTACTAACTTCTACTGTCCCACTGCTCAGCAAGGCCTCCCTTTATTCTTCCATGACTAGTTTTAATTAATTATTTATTGTTTTAAATGGAAAAGACAGAAAAATTCAATGTTTATCAAAATTTCTAATCTTCTAATCTCTACATTCTTATTATTACTAATGTGTTATTTTGAGTAGCTGTAATTACATACAGATATTATGTATTTTAAATTATCATCTTATTTCTAAATTATTAATGGTCACTGATCATAATTATTGCTAGTAATTTGTTCTGGCATTTTATTCCCATCTCATATAAATGACAACTTAACAGTTGATTTTATTTCATGTTTTAGTATGCTGAAAAGATACTTTTACTTTTAGAGCTATAGAGTTAGAGAGTCATTTTCATACTTGACTTACCCATTTGTAACCTCAACCAATATAAAAATTATTCCCTTTCACAGTAAATCCAATTATTTCTGTGTTAAGTTAATTACCATTTGTTATGTTAACCAGTGTTACTTCAGCAGCAGACTTATCAGATTTACTTACATTTATAACTTTAAATTGTAATGGCTGCTGCTCTAAGTTTTTTATTTCTAACAATACATATTTTATTTTCCATTAGTTGAATCAGCAAACATCAAGAATTCTGGGCTCTTCAAACCAAATCCATATTTACAAGTGATAATCGATGATAAAATTTCAAGACGCACTGAAGTTATAAAGAGTACCTTACACCCAAAATGGAAAGAAGATCTTACAGTGCTTGTAACACCACAGTCTCAGTTATTGTTCCGGCTTGCAGATTATCATAGTTTCAGAAAAGATAATGTTATTGGGGAAAAACGAGTAAATTTGTTGAAAGTTTTGCTTTACTGCAATGGAAAATGTGATAATGTGGAGCTGATCATAGGTAAATATAAAAATTTTACTTACACCACTTCCGTAATTATGCCAGCAACAAAACATATTGACTTACACAAGTTGATTTGTTTGGTTTATATACATATTATATATCTTCTTCTTAGTGTATCAATGGCAAATAGAAAAGTTGCTGAGAAAGTTCAAATATTATGTACCTATGGCCCATAATTCCGCTATGTGAACACTGTTTGCTGATATAGGCATAACATCCTCAAGTATACAAGTGACAGGGCATGCACAAGGTGGTTGGTGGATCATTGTCTGCGAGGAGACAACCATATACACGCCATGTATGAACCCCTGTAGAGATTGTCTTTGCTACAAACGCTTTGGGTTCAGAGACTAGGGATTTTCTTAACGCATTCTTAACTCGCTATGGAGAAGCTACAACTCCAACAATCTTGCTTTGAAAACATCAAAGCTCTGTGCTCTAACTATAAATAGTATGGCCCCTCAAGAAAAACTGAAGAGTACTTAATCAAACGACTAGAATCTCTCGAAGCTCAGTGGAATGACTTCAAGGAACAACATGCGATTCTAGAGCATACCTTAGAAGACAAAAACATCAACTACTTCATAGATAACGTGTACAGCAAAGCCCAAGCTCAATACGAATCTACAAAAGGAGACTTGCTTAATGCCCAGGTGGAGGCTTGATAAAATTGCCAGGGTGTTTAAGCAGCGCCCGCGAAAGGTCATGTCTTGCTATAGAGGCTTTGCCGTAGCAAACTTGAACTCAAAGCATTTATTTCAATTAAACCATTTGCAGGCACTTTGGAATTGTGAAGGAGTCGGTCAGTTAGAAATATGAACCTAGTTGCCCATTCCAAAGCATAGTAGATACTTATGGAGAAGAATGGGCAAGAAACCCCATGGAAACATCTTGTTGAAAAAAAATGTGAGGATGTTATAAAAAAACGCGTCCATAGTACAGCAAATAGAAACAAACAAAAAAACTGTTTAGAACTAAAATAATTAAAATAAGCCGTGGCATCTAAGAGACGACCAGTCCCAACTAACATCGCCCGTTCACGAAAATGACGCATGCATCACCACTATTCAACTCAACCATTTTAAAGGGAGCTAAATGATCCAACACCTGGCTGGCTAGCTGGAGCCACGCACCCAAATAAACAAATAATAAAAATGTTTATTTCAGTTACATAATGTTTAACAGACATGTTTTGGAAATCACCTTATAAGCAAAGAGATGCTTGCGTTAGGTGATTCCAAATAAAATGGCTTTTCAATCTCTGAGGCACTGAGACGAAGTTGTACATTGGGTGGCGTGAGTCAACCTGTAGGTTTGCCCACTCGAAGTAGCTGACTATGGTCCTACAAATTTCTAGAGGCGCAATGCCAATCAGTAGATATATAACATTCGTACTGGCAACCACTAATAATCCGGCGTCTCATTTAGGGCTGTATCCACTAGGTTGGCGTGGGCAGAACGGTCCTATACTGGACAGGCATATTCACCAGCAGAAAATCGCCATTCCAGTTGCAAGGCCTGCAAACAAAGTAAATTGAAACCATTTTTTTTTCAGATTTGATGAAAACCGTGTCCCAAGAAAACACGTCTAGTGTAAGTGGGGAAGTAAAAGCCGCTGAATTGGTGATACTTCTGGATGGCCTAAGAGTCGATCCAACAGTTTTAAGTCAGTCACATGAGTTGCTCGGAGAATCTAACAACAGTGGTCCTCTTAATGACGGAGTTCGGGCTCGGATTAGGATACGGAGTAATGCAGAATCTGCTATGCGATCTATTATTCGCTCACAAAACCTAAGAGTAAGTGTTGTGATAATTTAGAATTAAGTTTGATTATTTATTTGACTTGAATGTCTATGTATATTAATGAACTCGTAAATATCTAGCCTCCACCAGGCCCGCCGCCGCTTAGCAACGGCACACTGCAGCACGGAGGCCCGAGCGGCGCGGGCGTTGCGGGCGGCGCAGGCGGGCCGGGAGGCGCGGGCGGGCCGGGCGGCGTGGGCGCGCTGCCGGACGTCGGCGCGGGCCCGTCGCACGCGGACGCGGAGCCGGCCGCGCCCGGCGTCGCCGTGGTATACGCCAACCCCGCTGAGGAGCCGCTACCCGCCGGTTGGGAGATGCGCTACGACGTGTACGGCCGCAGGTATCGATTACTTGTCTTTATTCACCCCCGACGTATAATAAAGAGAGGTGTTGTAAATTTGATGGCTCTGTCGATCTGTGTGTCTGGCATTGTAGCTTCCAAACGGGTCCGATTTCAATGCTGTATTTTTATTTGAAAGCTCGGCGGTTTGGAGGCTTCGAAGGTTTCGGGGTGGTTCTTAGCTATGTTTATGTATTTAGCAATTTTGAAGGTCATCAGGTCTTTTCTGTTTTGTATAGGGATCTCAGCCAAATAATGGTAATTTATTTTACTTTAACTCGTCCGATCGACTTGGAATTTGGTGTAGGTGCTATAATATTTTGTTAACAATTATGGTACAGCCAAAAAGTCTGCGGAATAACCAATTTCTCAACAACTTGCAGCAGACATAATCGTGTTTGGCCTCATTCAATTGGTCTTGATTGACTTAGATGGTGAATATAGTCTGATGAAGTGATGATGGAGCAGGAAGGTGGTCACAAGAACTCGGCCTTATAAATCGTAGACTAACCGAGTTTGGACCCGTAGGATTGGTCTAGATGAGTAGTTGATAGACAGCCAGTGTAAATGATCTGATGATATAGGCAAGAATGTGTTTTGTTGGAGTATGTCAGGTTTTTGAATCGTAGACCAATACTTCCACACTCAAAGCAAGCAACTTATCGTTTTCACACTCACTGTAAAATTCAGTAGTTTAATTATAATGCAATGATATAAATATTAAAATTGTTGTGTTTTATGCTAAAAATGCATGGTAAGGCGAGATGATTGGAGGTTTTTGAAATTTGCCATTTATATACTTATTTCCTTAAAGTTCTACCTGTTCTAGTCGTTTGATAATAAAACAACTTTCCTGAATGTTATCTGTGGTTCCTACTAACCATGCACTGAAGATCCAAACATTTGTGTGGTACGTAGGACTCGGTAGCAGTGTTATCCATACTAATATCGATATTCCATACTATAATATTAAACAATGTGGAGACGACAATAAATTAAACTGCGTATATAGAATGCCGTTCCCAGTTTGAATATAAAATATATCCAATAGTTTAGTCACGAATTCACGATAGCTAGTCACTATAGATTGGTAAAACCCATAGTCGGCCCATCACTAGTATTTAGTTTGAAAATATCACTCTTTAAATTTCGATGCTAGGATTTATTTGATAGTAAAGTTCCAAAATACTTTTATGCATTAGTATTGTCAGTGTTTTCTTTTATTGTCGTATTGTTGTCTCCCACATTGTATAATTATGCGACAGTAACTAGTCTGTCTGTCTGTTAACTTTTAACACCGTGGCTGAACAAATTATGATGAAATTTGGCACACAGGTAGACCGAGACCCGCGGGTTAGGGACATGGGATATTTTTATACCGGTATTACGTTCCCGTGGGATATTTTCCGACCTCCACGCGGGCGAAGCTGCGGGCACAGCTAGTTTGAGTTATAAAATAATGATCGATTAACGTTACCAATGTTACTATAACGCTTATAAAACACCCTGGCTACTTCCAAGGCAAACGAATTGGTAAGTATTCTCGGTCAGGGATTCAAGTAGACATTGCAATCGCCAGATACTACGTGGACCACAACACGCGGTCGACGTCGTGGGAGCGGCCGCAGCCGCTGCCGCCGGGATGGGAGGTGCGGCGCGACGCGCGCGGCCGCGTGTACTACGTGGACCACAACACGCGCACCACGACGTGGCAGCGCCCCGACACGGAGCGCCTGGCGCGCTTCCAGCACTGGCGCGGCGAGCGGCGCCACGTGGTCGCGCAGGGCAACCAGCGCTTCCTCTACCCGCACCCGCAGCCGCCGCACCAGCCGGACTCCGAACACGATCTCAACGCTACCGGTACGTTGCTTGTTTACCATTCATGTAATAAATAGGAAGATATGGTACGCGCACCTCAACGTGGACCGCATAAATTAGGGGAAAGAACACAATTGACCTACATTCCTCTCGGTTTGCGGGGAATACCCGAATCGTAGTTTGTTTCTGAGTTGTTATGGGTACGTAACAGTGACAATTATTGCTATCTCGTTCCCGCTATAGCCCGCGTAATATGTCTCTCTATTTCGGTTGTCGAGCATATGACGCATGACATCGGGTCCATTTAATATTTACTTGATGTTAATCACGTTGTCACAAAAATCAATGTTGTTTACCTACATAATCGTATCACCTTACTTTTCGACTAAAAATACGGAACTCATTCCACTTATTTTGGTCATCGGCATCGTGATAAAATGAGGTACAAGAGTATTATTTAAAAAAAACTGGTTTCCTTTTAGGTCATAAAACGTTATAATTATGCCTCGTATTTTTTTTGTATTCATGATTATTAAATATTTCGTACATACTTAATTATGTTTTAATGACTTATTTGGCTCTCTTAGTGATATCTGTATATAACAATCATGCATATTTACGTTATCATACCAGCTACGTAAAACAATCTTATCACCTTAATACCATTCTATCTATGTAGACTTACAGTAAAGAGTATGATAAGTCCTAGTAACAAAATTAATGACTTACCTATTTATTTCGAACACCTTAACATCATTTTCCTTTTATAATAAAAAAAACTGGCCAAGAGCATGTCGAACCACGCACAACGTTCCGTAGTTGGGATGAATTTATACCAAGAACAACTTAACATTGTAGTTGAAAAACATATTCTCTCATACATTCCAAGTGCAAATGAGAAATTTACCATGTTATTTTAAGACCGAGACAGCATAGAAAATTTTCAGTATATTAATATATTTTTCAAAATAAAATTGTAGGCTCAGTTGTTTCGAAGATATAAGACCTTATCTTTGAAACTATTTCCTAAATAGCTATTTTAAAAACATTTTATTTCTATTTGCAAACTTAAAAATCAATCTTATTGCCTCCCAAAAATGACCCCCATATTCAAAATTAATTTATTTACGTTACATAGTTATGAATTTCAACTTAATTGGTTCATTAGATTCGGAGCAAGCTGGCTGTGACAGACGGACAGACAATTGCACACACGTGTGATCCTATAACGGTTCCGATTTTCATTCGGAGGTACGGAACCCTAGTAAATCAACCTGCCTAGCCTTTTCCCAACTATGTTGGCGCGGGCTTGGCTTACAGTCTAACGTGATATAATTTTACACGGAGCGTTTGCCTATCTGACCTCCACAACCCAGTTACTGGGTAACACGATGCCCGTTTGGCTTATTATATGTTAGACTGTAAGGATGGCGATCGGAAGTATGCCATCTTTTGTATACTAATTTAATTTTTTTTTTGAGATACTTACTTCTCTTTGCTGTAGGACGTGGGTTAATTTTTATGAACCGTGAGCCTTGTTCTTTATATTAATACCTCCTATAGACTGCGCTGCCACTCCACGTGGATTTGCATGTTGGCCTCTGTGCATCACATCAACGAAACCCTATTACTAAGGCCCTTTTCACACTCACGGTTTTCACACGTTTCCAAAAACGCAACACTAAAAGGTATAAAATAAAATAAATTGAAACAGAAAACCCATTTTCAAGTAGTCTGATGTAGTTGGTGGCATCAAATCTGAGATTAAACTAAAATTACTGTCTAATGATTTCAGGGAGCAGTGGAGTGGCCGGCACTAGCGTGACGGTAGCGAGTCCGGGCGGCACGCTGGCGGCCCCCGCGGCTCAGGGCCCCGCACCCACGCCGGGTCCCGGCGGCCCCGCGCCCGCCCCGCCGGGCCCCGCAGGCGCTGGCAGTTCGCCCGCGCCCGACGACTCGCTGGGCGCACTGCCGGCGGGCTGGGAGCGCCGCGTGCAGCCCGACGGCCGCGTCTACTACGTCAATCACAAAAATCGCACCACTCAGTGGGAGGACCCGAGGACTCAGGTTACCAGCACACCATATCACTACGTTATTTTTTTTTTTTTATGGTTCCATACCTCAAAAGGGAAAAACTGACCTCTTAAGGCGCGCCAGGCGGTACGGCGAGACATGTCATGGCAAAGAATTTTTGTAAGCGGAAATGACTGATAATATGTTTGGTGTGAACACGGCCTTAGTGTGTGGGCTATTATGATAACTGAGAGACGGCAGGACTGTGTCAGTGGGGCTCTTAAGTTAGCGTTATTTTATGTAGCAGTTCTTTACAATGATGATGTCCTATCCTTTTCATACTTATGGGGTCAGAACCTTACATCATTCCGAGTGACACTGGATTTTTTTTTTTTGTAATGTGTTTCATTATGGTAGAAAAAAAAAAGAAGAAAAACAAGGGACACTTCTGTGGAACACTTTTTAAAGGGGGCCCAACTGCAATGACAATTTTATTTATGTTTAGTCAGCAAGTAAATGAGTGACCTTTCGGATTGTATACAGCGTGCCGCTACAATGGAGACATTAATTTAACACACGTATACATTTTCGCCTTTACGTTTTATGAAAATTGTTTAATTTCATTAAACATTATTATTTATTTACAATTTTCTAAAATAGCATCTTGGAGCAACCTGTACTTAAGAACTGTAGCACAGAGGTAATTAGGTGGTCATGGATCATAACATCGAATCAATGAAATTAAAACAAATAACGTGCAAGGAGTAGGCGACTTGAAGGAAAGAGAGAGCTTAATTATTTCGTTTGAATGATTTTTTTTTCATTTTTCCATTTATAATTATTTATCATATTATAATATATAAAAATAAAAAATATTTTTACTTAAAATAGCTGGGCGCCTTTTGAAGATATTATCTCGGCCCTCTGCAATGGCTCCAATGGGCCACACGAAGTTAAAGTCAAATGATTTATTTCAAATAGGCACATAAAAGGCACTTTTAAACGTCAAGAATTACAAAAAAAAAATAGAATTGATTCTAGTTGCCCCTTCCAAAAGGTAGTTTCGTATGGAGAAGAATGGGCAAGAAACTCCACCGTTACTCTTTTAAAAATGTTTCACAATATTCTGTATAAGTACGCTCCACGATAACTGTTTTATATAATCCGTGATAGCTGTTTGTGTCATGTACAGGGGCAGGAAATGAGCGCTCTGGAAGAAGCACTGCCGCCAGGATGGGAGATAAGATTCACGGAGGAAGGCACGCGATACTTCGTGGACCACAACACGCGCACCACCACGTTCCAGGACCCGCGGCCCGGCGCGCCCAAGGGCCCGCAGGGCGCCTACGGCGTGCCGCGCGCCTACGAGCGCTCCTTCCGCTGGAAACTTAGTCAATTCAGATATCTCTGTCAGAGCAATGCCCTACCCAGTCATATTAAAATAACATTGTCTCGACAGTCGCTTTTTGAGGATTCTTATCATCAGGTAAATAATTCTCCTATATTATTCTCCTTTTATTAGTGAATAGTATACACCCTGCTGCTGATTCATGGTATCTTTATTATTTCCAAAGAATAACCTTAAACTCGATGGCATTAAACCTGAAAACCTTTGTCGATATTGATCATTTGAACTGACTCAGGTAAACAAAGGAAAGGTTTATGTTGTAATCACATCCTGTATATTTTGGAACCTCTAGATAACAGCTTCTGCAGACACGGAACACACGGTACACATTACAACTGACCGCCACCGCCTCTGTATGAAAAATACCTAATACTAGTTGATCTTCTTCTCAATTTCATAAACTTCCTATTACGGCATTCACTACTACGCTACGGTTTTGTCTAAAGTTCCGGTTAGTACTATTTCAAGCAAAATCGGGACATACAACAACATAGGAACAATTATCAGTGCTCTTCAACAGTCATCCTGGGTACTGAGAAGTGCGGGAGGAAACGCCCGGGTGTCACCACTGTGTGGATCGCCCGGAGGACACGGTGGAGCATACGGTGGAGGTCTGCCCGGCTTGGGCGAAGCACCGCCGTGTCCTCACGGAGGCGATCGGCGGCGGCGATCTCTCGCGTCCGGCCATGGTTCGGAGCGAGAGTGCATGGGAGGCCGTCACCTCCTTCTGCGAAACAGTAATGCTCGCGAAGGAGGAGGCGGAACGCGTGAGGGTGTGGCAGGGTGCCCGTCCTTCCGCCCTTAGTCGCCGCAGGAGACGCCCCGGGCGTCGGGAATCGCAGGTCGATTCCCGGCCACCGTAGACGCGGACTTGCGGGCGGTGAGCGATGGGTAGCTCGCCGTCCAATAAGGACCAGGCCCGGGTCGACGGCGCGTTGTGTTCCACGCGCGCCTCAAAGAGACGTCAGCACCACTTGACGGGGTCCGAAAGGGCCAATACCTGCCAGGGTTACGAGTCTGTCTGAAAGGGATATCGTGGCCCTGGCACACAGGCATTTGAAGGAACACGGTGGGTTTTAGTCAGTAAAAGTCTGACACTCCCTCCCGCTCCGCCCAGAACGGGAGAAGTTATTTGATGATTTCCCACCCAAAAAAAGGGTACTGAGAACTGATAAACTGCTGCATCTATTTATTTATGTATTTTTACAATGTACACACAGTTACAGGTTATACTAGGCTAAATCTTGAGAGTACATGACCCTGTTATTGCGCAGCAAGTATTATTACAATGTTAACTTATAACTAGGTTATTCTTAAAGTTATCAATTTTATTAAGTTGCATGCCTGCAAGATAATATCACAACATTCATTAATCACTTATTCTCTTTCTAACAATTTATATTTAATTTATAATAATAATAAAGTCATTTGAAATAAAGACAGAATTATTTTATGCAAAATATTTATTTTACCTTATATTTTTTTTATTTGATCTAATCATTTGTATACAATTGGGCCCAGTTTCTTTCTTTTTTTTAATAAATATAACATCACGCCTGTAATCCCACCCACTAATCCTGGAAGGGTTAGGCAGGGGTCTTCCTATAGTACACCCACATTTCGCCCGTTATGTTTAAGTCCCATGTAATAGGGGGCGAGCCTATTGCCATCAACCGGGCACAAATACAGACTCCGGGCTGCTAGGTACTGAGAAATCCCTAGTGGAAAATCCCAATAACACTGCCCGACCTGGGAATCAAACCCAGGACCTCGTGCTCAGCGGGAGCGCTTGCGACCACTAGACCAACGAGGCAGTCAGAATAAATATAACAATAATCATAAAACTACATACCAAGTCAATCTTAATGATTATTTTTCTGTTTCAGATAATGAGGTTGCCTGCATACGAGTTGCGCAGGCGATTGTATATAATATTCCGTGGTGAAGAGGGGTTAGATTATGGCGGCGTCAGTAGAGAGTGGTTCTTCTTACTATCTCACGAAGTCTTAAACCCCATGTACTGCCTGTTTGAGTACGCCAACAAAAACAACTACAGCCTTCAGATTAACCCAGCCAGTTACGTGAATCCAGACCATCTCCTTTACTTCAAATTCATTGGCAGGTTTATAGCAATGGCGTTGTATCACGGTAGATTTATTTATTCAGGATTTACAATGCCCTTCTATAAAAGAATGTTAAACAAAAAACTAACCATGAAAGACATAGAATCTATAGATCCCGAGTTTTACAATTCTTTGGTATGGATCAAAGATAATAATATAGACGAATGCGGCCTAGAGATGTGGTATAGTGTGGACTTTGAAGTGTTAGGTCAAGTGATACACCACGAGTTGAAACCGTCCGGTGATAAGGAACGCGTCACCGAGGTAATTTTATATTTACTGATGCTTCTAATACCTTGGGGCCTAAAATGGACGCTTTCGCAGAATCATAATATGATCTGCGTACAATTCATATCCCGCAGTTCATCTGTTTGACAGTTTTGTATGGAGTTTCGTAAAATGGTCCACAAATGAATTGCTGTAGAGAAGTCTAATGTCAAATAGCAGCTGTCAAACAGATGAATTGCGGGAAGTATGAATTGTACGCAGATCATGTTATGATTCTGCCAAAGCGTCCATTTTAGCCCCCCTGTTATTTTGTGTCTATGCATACTTCATTATAACTGTTTTAACTGTTTTTAGGTAAATAAGGAGAATTATCTTCAGTTAGTCACTCAGTGGCGAATGACTAGAGGAATTGAAGAACAAACTTCAGCATTCTTGGATGGATTTAATGAGGTGAGGCTGTCTGAACCATAATTTAATTATTGATGAAAAAAAAGTGGTTTTAGGTAGTACAGTTCTAAATTATTTTTTATGACATTAGGAGCCTAGAGTGCAATGATAAATGCACACAAAGGAAATAAATAAATGAAACTTATAAAATATTTAATTATTGAAACAATAACTTTTGGATGACATCAACATTATTGGTCTTAACCATTTAACATGAAATAGAACGTCGGTTTGTATTTATTTGCCAGTTCAATGAAGTAAGCCAAAAATACATTCTCAGAAATGTTTTGCTGTTCTTCCACTGGTTAATCAAAGGTTGCAACAGGCTATCGCTTGAATTTTCTGCCTTAGTAAGTGTAATCGGCGGCGTTAAATCTAAATAAAAAAACCGGCCAAGTGCGAGCCGGGCTCGCGCACGAAGCGTTCCGTACCATTATCTATAAAAATGGCAAAAAAATCACGTTTGTTGCATGGGAGCCCCCTTAAATATTTGTTTTATTTTAATTGAATTATTTATTTTTAAAGTGAATATATAACAAAATATTCTGTGTATATTTCAAGCGTCTACCTGTTGCCGTTATCAATATAGAGCAAAAACGAGCAAACAAATCACGTTTATTGTATGGGAGCCCCCATAAATATTTATTTTATTCTGTTTTTAGGGTTCCGTAGTAAACAAGGAACCCTTATAGTTTCGCCATGTTCGTCTGTCTGTCTGTCCGTCCGTCCGTCCGTCCGTCTGTCCCCAGCTTAGCTCAGAGACGCTTAGTCCTAGAAAGCTGTAATTTGGCATGGGTATACATATTAATCATGCCGAAAAAATGGTAAAATAAAATTATGAAAAACATTTTTTTTTAGGGTACCTTCCTTACACGTGAAATGGGGATGATATTTTTTTTTCTCGTCTACTCCATGGTGTAGGATATCGTTGGATAGGCCGTTCAAAAATATTGTGGGTTTGGCAAAACCATTTTTCAATTAAGGGATCCGTTTGCGTAATATTAAGCTTTAAAGTGCTATTTTTTGTTAGAGTCAAGTGCCCCCCCCTCCTGCCAGCTAAATGGTTGGTTTTGGATATGTGAAAAAATTCATGGCAATAGTATATATAACGAAATTAAAAGGAAAACTATCACAGCTAAGTAGCCTTCACAAGTTAACGAGTAATAGTCGACCAACTTAAATTTGCAGTTGGAGAATTGACCGTAACGTATACCGATGTATGGGAGAGTATGTTTTTCAACTACAATGTTAAGTTTGTTTTTGGGATAAATTCATCCCAACTACGGAACCCTTCATTGTGCGTGGTCCGACATGCACCTGGCCGGTTTTTTTAGTATTTGATGTTATAGTGGCAACAGAAAAAAATCATCTGTGAAAATTTTAACTGTCTAACTATCACGGTTCATGAGATACAGCCTGGTGACAGACAGACGGCGGAGCCTTAGTAATAGGGTTCCCGTTTTATCCTTTGGGTACGGAACCCTAAAAACAGTCCCAAGTGCGTGTCAGACCACGCACAGTTTAGGGTTTCCGTAGTTGGGATGAATATTTACACATGCATTTCATGCATTTTAGATTATATAGAATTTTTGCTTTTTTAGGTTGTACCTCTGGAGTGGCTGAAATATTTCGACGAGCGCGAGTTAGAATTAATGCTGTGCGGAATGCAGGAGGTGGATGTAGATGATTGGCAACGAAATACTATTTACAGACATTATACTCGCACGAGCAAGCAGGTTCTTTGGTTTTGGCAGGTTTGTATTATTTTCTATTTGTCACATACGAGTAAAGGCCAAAGTATACTTTTAGCGTAATCGCCGATGTTAAAAGTTATGAAAAATGTTAAAATGTTAAATTTAATTTTAGTTCGTTCGACAAATGGATAACGAGAAGCGAGCAAGGTTACTGCAGTTTGTGACTGGTACGTGTCGAGTTCCAGTGGGTGGATTTGCAGAACTTATGGGATCAAATGGTCCACAGAGATTCTGTATAGAGAAGGTAATTTCATTTAAATAATAACTAGGATTTCCTCAATGTATTGCATTTGTTTTGAGCCCTATGTTATAGAGTGGGGATGAAGTAGTCACATTAAAATAGTACAGCGTTTAATACAAGTTGATGTTGATATAAGGCCAATAAAATAAACAATTCGCACCTTCAGAATGGCATAGAGGGTCACTAAAAGGTACGCACTTTTAGGTGAATATTAAAGAAGCGGCGTGTTTATGGTAGAATAAAGATCGAGCGAGTTTTCATGCAAAATGAATTAATTAAATCAGTTCAAAGTTACAAAAATAAAGTTTGTAGTTTCAAAACATCATTTTTGTTTTTCCAAAAACATGCTTTTTTGATATACGTCACTACTGTTCTGAAGGTGCGAATTATTAAACAATTTTTTGACAAATTCTATGGTATTGTTTGGATCCAAATAATCACTAACCCCCTTATTACAAAACAAGGTTTATCTTCAGACCCAGGTTTAAAACATGGAGCCATTATTGAATTTCGAACTTTATTCCGACTATGGTAAAGTTCCTAAACACAAAACTGACAACTTAGTACCGAACTAAGTTTTCAGTTTTGTATAAAGAACGGTATTTTAATCACTGTTACGTTCTTATTACAAAAACTGGCTCCATGGTTTAAGCCATGTCAAAATATAAATCTTGTTTTGTAATAAGGCGGTAAGTGTAATAATTAGTTTTTAGTATGAATGTAGATGGCGTTAAGAGTAGGGGAAGAGCAAGGAAACAAAGGATTTTTTTTTAATGTTTTTAATTTCAAACTTGACAAACGGTAAAAGCGTCCAAGTTCGCATTAACCGTCACACCACTTCACTAACCTACAACGATTGTTATCGTATTAATTAACATGTCCTATTGTGCAAACAAAACAAGAAACTTATCTAACTTCATCATCATCTGCCTAGCTTTTTCCCAACTATGTTGGGGTTTGCTTCCAGTCTAACCGGATGCAACTGAATACCAGTATTTTACATGGAGCGACTGCCTATCTGACCTCCGAAATCCAATTATTACTGGGAAACTTCTCTAACTTCCAGTAAAATGAATTCAGAATCACAGATAATATACATTCATTACCAGATAATCAATTCAGCTATAGGTAGCTCAAATTGATTTTCGTGTGACCATTTGCAAAAAAAAAGATCCTTGATAAATTTTGGGTACAATGTAATTTGAACTTTGTCATGCATGCCATTGATTCTGAATTGAAGTTGTATTGTTTGCTGTTTTATTGGTTAAGTATCTTTTATTTAATAATCTATTACATATTTGATGCTTTGTCATTTTGCAGGTTGGAAAAGACACTTGGTTACCCCGGTCACATACGTGTTTTAATCGACTCGACTTACCACCTTACAAGAGCTACGAACAGTTATGCGAAAAATTGAATTTTGCTATTGAAGAAACTGAAGGCTTTGGACAGGAATAATGTAATTGTTATATATTATTATTAGAATCACTAAAATAGTTATTGTAAATTATTATAACATGAATGCACCACCTCAAAGTGAGGATTAATCACCAATGGAATTGGTGCTGTCATAAAAAGACCAACCAAATAATTATATGAATATATTTGTAATAAATTACTTCTATATGATAAAACTATGTAGATATTGTTAGTGTATTATGTCGGTTGTTTAAGAAATATTTGTTTGAACTACTTTTAAAACGACGTTCTCTAAAAGTTCATTAAATAATTTTTAAACAGTATGTTCTTTTTATTTCCTGCCTCCGATGAAGCTTCAGCCACAAATTCGGAACACAGCTCCGAGAGCATACATCTGAAACCAAGACCGCCGCCGCGCCGGTTTATGTGAAAAAACAAAAGCTCTCTTCTAGCCGTTGTATGGGTACAATTTACACCGACAACCCGCGTCGCGGAATTAACGTCCCGAAGATAATGCGAGATTATTAACGAGCGGAGTAAGCTACCTTATGAGCGTTGTAGGTGGCGCTTATGAGCGTGGTTGCTGGGGCGTACCAGGGTCGAATGTGTGCTCGCTGCGCTCGCTCGTCATTAAAGTAAGCCCGCTTAACCCGGTTTTCTTGTGAGGGGTCTTGTTTCTTGTCTTAAGGCGACGATAACAGACTTTTAATGATTTTATATTGAAGATCACGTTTAAACGAGTCGTGTTAATGATTTGAAAAAAATATAATAGGTTGGGGAAAAACTTTCTTCGCATTTTTTAAGAAAATTCTAAACATTTTTTAATATAAGTAGTTTATTTACATTTAACTAAAGTATGTAGGTACCATTTTGTTCGATAACTTTTTGCCATCTTGTAGGTAGGGACATGATCCCATTGCTATAGAAATTTTGGGACTTCTCTGATCAAAATACCGCGACAAGTGGTTTTGGCAGTCCTCTCGTGATGTTAACCTGACACTGCCTAAAGAATTCTGAAGAGACCGAAACAGGTGGAAATCTGAAGGTGCATGGTCACGACTATACGGCGGATGCATTAACACCTCCCTGCCCTCTCTTAATTTTTGCTGAGTGGCTAAAGATGTGTGAGGTCTAGCGTTATCATGTTGAAAAACCACACCCCTTCTGTTGATTAATTCCGGCCGCTTTCTCTCAACTTCTTGCTTTAATCCCATCAGTTGTTCACAGTAGAGTTCAGAATCGATGGTCCTGCCTGGCGGTAACAGGTCATAATGAATAATGCCCTTCCAATCCCACCACACACACAGCATCACCTTGTTGCGAGTTAACCCGGGTTTCGCTACAGTCTGTGAAGCCTGACCGGCCTTTGACCACGACCTTTTTCGCACGTTCTTGTCGTACGTGATCCACTTTTCATCACCAGTTATCAGCTTCTTCAAAAATGGTTCGGTTTCATTCCGTCGTAATAAAGAATCACAAATGAGTACACGGTTCATTAGGTTTCTTTCAGTGAGCTCGTGAGGTACCTACCCAAATATCGAGCTTTTTTGTAGGTATACCTAGTTTTTTTCAAATGTGCCAAAACTGTTTTGTGGTCCATTCCCAGTTCTTCAGCTACTTCGTAACTACTGATATCTTGCTCCACTTTTTCAAAAATGGCTTCCATTTTATCCGTAATAGAGCCACCAGAGCGACGACGTGCATCTTTGACAACAAAATTTCCGGATTGAAAACGCTTAACCCATTGACATAGATAGTAAGGACCAGGCTAACCGCGCGACGAAATGGCACCAGCGTGCTGGCCCTAAAATGACAGTTTAGGGCCAATGCGACTCAGTCGAACGCGGTCCACGCGCGGAGGAGTTAATCAGTACAGTTCTGTCATTAAAATGCCTAATTGCGTAGTAAAAGGCCGCAAAAATTATCATACAAAAGTTAAAAAGGAACATGGGATATCATAACATCGATAAATAACCTAAAATTGGCTTTGTTCCAATAAAATTATTCAATAAACACATTTGAATCCACATACGAAATCCACAATGGCGGCCATGTCACGCCCTGCCGGCAGCGCCCGCGACGGTAACGAAGTAACCTTGTACGGACGTCATTTTTTATTTGTGTTTTATTTAATAATTATTAAATTAATAATAATTATTATTAAGCTGTTTTCAATTTCAAATAAAGCTGATCGAGATTAATTTGTTTTATTACGTTTTCTGTCAAAGTATGGACGCCTCAGTGGTTAAGTTATTTCCGATAAACATTTACGCACGTACATGTCGTACATACAAGGTTACGTCGTCGACCTATGCAACGCGACACTCACGTAGTTCATAAATGAGTTGTCAAAGATGGCGCTACTTTTTGCTTGTATGAAAAAGGTGTAAGTAAAATGTTCTGATGGGCGTATCCTTCCTTTTGAAATCATTGGCTTAACCAAATTTTGTGCTACTCTACTCTCACAGACACTGCACTAGGTCCATAAAGATCGCAAATTTGTTTCGCGGCTTGCGTTGCATTTTACCTTTTTTGTAGTATAATTTAAAAATGTATCGAATTTCTTCATTAGATTCACTCATCTTGACAGTACGAAAAACAAATGAATGAAAATCACACATTTTCCTAATTTGAATTTGGAATTATGTTCTTTAAAATTTAAACTTTCAATGATACCAGAACCAGCCAGACACAAATAGTATAGCCAAAGAGATTTTATTACAAGTTCATACATACTATAATGCGAAAAGACTTTTTCCCCAACCTATTATGTTAAATTAGAGCATTTTCTGAATAACTTAATACGTGAATATTTTGGATTATGTTTATATTACATAGTAAAATTCATTTGTAAAGTTATGTCTAACGCGGATAAAAAACTGAGAATGGGGCAAAATCTACCAAACGTATTTTTCTGAAACCTTCACCAATTAATTATTGATCTCAACGCGTTTTATTAAAAAACCTTTTGTTTTGTGTTTAATAAATTAATAATGCGTCAAATTGGGGATAGCTCTTTGATGGGAGAGTCCTATTACTATTTTTATATTTTGAATGTTCAGTGCTTGGCCACACTGGCAGTGCGGTGCGGGAACACGCGCGATTGTGCATGTCCGCAGTCGACCGCGGCTTCGTTCTTTGTCAAAATATAATATGGATGAAGAAGACTTGTTTTTACTGTTTTTTTTTTAAAGGTTTTAAACGCGCGCAGTCAACTTAAACTAGGTTGAGATCCTCGCTCCCGCTCGGGTTGTCGCTTGCCGCCCGCGTACTCACTGCGGCCACTTTTATGAACAAGCTAGACGCGAGTTGCCCGCACGCTCCCCGTGCCCCTGCTCGCGTTCTCCCCGCGCCCGCGTGCCCTCTATGGACGCTCAACTCAAATAAAGTTTATATATGAAGTTCTTATCTATGAGTACGTCGCGCCGCGCCCGCGTTTGCAGTCTGGCCTCACACTAAAAGTCGCGTAGTTATTAGAGATTGAAAACTTACAAGTTTTTCTTGGTTAGAAATATTGAACTTACCACCAGCAGGCTTAGCACGAGAACCAATCTATTACTATACTCTATGACGAGAACCCTCTCTACGCGTTTTGTCGACGGAAGAATAGACAAAAATGACGTTTCAGTGTAGACAACAGAAAGTTTTCTACTGTCTGTAGCACGGCGATTACAAAACCACATATTAACTGAAATTAACATGTTGGGTTCAAATTGCGTTTTTTATTTAAGTTTTTTATAGAAAAACTTCAGCGAAGGTGGGAAAGAAATACTATTAGAGAGCTTGCTTTGCTTGTTTGGGAGCCTTTGATCTCACGGGAAGTGAGTTCTGTAGAATTATAAAATAAGCAAGGAGATAGTGCAATCAATGTTTATGCGAAGAGCTAGGACCTGTCGCCCAAAATAAATAATAGATTTTTGGAATTAACAATAAAATAAGAAGAACAATATATGTATCCTACAGTTTTTACACTATGTTGTCCTTTAACTTTGATTTATTAGATACCTACATTCACAGGGAATATAGAACATCTGATTATGAGCGAAAATCTCCTCATTGAACACTAAATTATTTATTTATGAAGCACTAGCTGCTGCCCGCGGCCTCGCCCGCGTTGCATTAAGGCTTCTACATACTGGCGCGACACAAAGGCCCCGCACGTCGCGTGACGAGCGGTGCCTTTTTGTCGCGTCGCGAGTCGCGCTGGTCTGTAGAAGCCTTTACTATGTAGTGATTATTATTTTCATTTACTAAATCTTACACACTCAGTTTTAAATGGAGCATTTACCTACTAATAAATAAAATATCGATAAACAACAATACAATAACAATGTAAGTACCTAGTAAAAACAAGGGCTCCCGCAGACAGGCGCGACGTGATAGCGCGACCCGCCAGTCTGCAGAAGGATACTTCTTGCGTGACGCCATCAAAATAGTATAATTTATGGCTCTATTAAATAATGCCTGTACATTATATGCAATTACCATTATTATATAGTGCTCTGTGTATGCAATACAAATGAGTTTTAAAACTTAGTGGCGCCACAGTCAATGATGTATTACCTATAATACGTCATTGGCTACAGCCATTTAACAATATTTTTAAAAGGGAGATGCGCTAAGGTAGCCCGTGAAATTCAAATTTTATTACGTTTTTTGCAATTTGCAGGTCAGTAACACGTTATAAGTTGATTTAAATATGATTCGCGGCCATAAAAAATATTGCTTTACAGAATTATAATCATTAGAATCGGCAAAACAACTAACTCTCTTCAAAAAATCCTTAGAATTCAAAAAACGTTTGAAAATTTGAATTTCGCGGGCTACTCAGCGCATCCCCCTTGACCATTTGCGTTTTGTAATTGAAGAAATATTCGTTAAAAACACTTTGCTTCATAGATTTGTTTGAGAACGAAACGCAAAAGTACGGTAAAATTGGGTAGTAATACACACCACTAGCGAATACCCCGTTGCTATGGACAAGTCACTGTCTACGAAGAAACCCGAGTCTAGGTGTGTCCTCGTGCTCGCGAAGAAGATATTACGAGAAGTGTAGACAAGCGATGTCTATTCTATAGTAGAGTAGAGATCGAAAACGCCATGCTAAGCCTGCAGGGGGCCTAAAATGGACAGGGTTTTGTTTCCGCACTTAGTCCTTCATGTGGACCATTGTGCGTGGCAGAATCTTAATATGATCTGCGTACAATTCATAAATCCCGCAATTCATCTGTTTGACAGCTGCTATTTGACATTGACTTCATTAGAGCAATTCATGTGGAACATTTTACGAAACTCCATACAAAACTGTCAAACAGATGAATTGCCGGTTAAGAATTGTATGGAGATCATTTATGATTCTGCCAAAGCGTCCATTTTAGGCCCCCTGTACACCGAGCGAAAAGACCGCTTTCACGTCAATATGATATTTTACTGTATAATTTTGGGATCACATGGAAGTTTCATGCTGCATTCATTTTTGATATGAACCACAGAGCACCGAGACGCTTCGGCGGCCGCTGCTAGAGGGCAAAACAATTTCCAAACGTCACCGTTTACTCGCACTACAACACAAATGACGTATACAAAAACAAAGACCGGTTCGATTGGCGCTCACGACAGAAGTTGTGAGCTCAACCACTTTTGGGCGCCACGAATTTTATTAGAATTGCCGTCTAGACGCTGCCGGCGGCGGCGCGGCGATTCCGTGCTCTTTTGTATGAACTGTGGGATGTTCATGAGTGATCCCAACTTTTTGTAGTAAAATATTGTACTGATCATCGCCGAGTGAACGGGTTCTTTATTTAGTTTTCGAAGATTGAAAATCTGGAACGAATCCTGTCGATTTTCAGAAACCCCTTGAAGGGAGGCTCCTAAAAATAGTTCTGGACCACTGTAAACGGGCCACCTTTATATAGGATATGTAAATGAATAAAAACAAAAACAATAAATTAAGAGTATTTAATTAAATAATCTATGAAGTGAAAAATTATTTTATGCTAAATAAGTAATGTCAATAATAAGTATTGAACTGGGAGGTCCACCACCGCCTCTTAAAGCAGTATTATTTTAATCTTCAGTGTGGGAAAGAGAAGGAACTGTACGTCCTGTATGCACTGAAGTAAAATTAAAATAATACTGCTTTATGAGGTAGTGGTAGGCCCTCTCCCCTCTGATATTATAACTTAGCACAGTTTCAGATTAGCAAATTCCTCTGCAATTTTCATTGCTTCCTCAAGATTGGTATAATTATTTCCCGACGCCTGGCCAGATTCAGCTTTGCCACCACCCTTTCCACCTATAACTGCGACAACAGACTGAATCCATTCTGAAGCCAACAAACCTTTCTGAATTGCATTTTTTGGCACTGCAGCAAGACAAAATATCTTGTTTGTTTCATTGTCCACAGAAAAGAACATAGCTGCAGTAGTTGGGCAAATTAGCTTTACTTGTTTTAAGGCACCGTCTAAAGCTTTGGTATTACCAAATGCCTTTAACTCTGAAACAATAACTGTGCTTTCTTTCTTCTCCTCGCAAATTTCTTTAGCTTTTTCTGCAACCTCTGTAATTGTCACAGCTTTTGCAGCTCTTTCTTTATCGTCAAGTTGCTTTTTCAAATTTTTAAGCATATTTCTTAGTTCTTCTTTTTTCCAATACGAAATCTGAGCTTGAGATATGTCGTTTGTAAGATCGACAATTTTTCTAAGAATTTCCTTTTGATTCACATTGTCACTCTGATCTTTAATGAAATTAGCAACATTATTGACTTCATTTTCTAATGTACTCGATTTACTTATAGCTTTCATTGCCTCTGGTCCAGTCAAAGCAACGATTCGCCGAATTCCTTTTGCGATGCCTTCTTCGCTAACAATCACATAATCTCCAATGTGTCCTGTCTGATGTAAATGAGATCCACCACAAAATTCTACAGATGTTTCGTAGGCAGTTGATCCATCTGGATTTTTCTCCAAATCTTCAACAGGTACACCAACAGATACGACACGAACTGGATCCGGATAGTGTTCATCAAACATAGCTCTCAGACCTTTTATTTTTTTGGCGTCATTTAAGCTGGTATGTTTAGCGTAAACAGTTTTATTTTTATTTATAATGTCTTTAATCTGATCTTCTGTTTCTTTAATTTGTTTTATAGACATTGGGCCCTTGTTGGTAAAATCAAACCTAAGACGGTCTGGCATGACAAGGGAACCACGTTGATCAGAATCATTTCCAAGAACTTTTCTTAACACATTGTTTAGAACGTGAGTGCCCGTGTGATTGTTCATTACAAGTCTTCGCCTTTCAGTATCAATATGCATTGACAACTTATCTCCAACTTTTAGAGAGCCTTCAAGTTTTCCAGTATGTAGTACATATCCTCCCTTAACTTGTACATTATTTACCATGAACTCAACACTCTCGTCGTCTATCTTTACCATATATCCCTCATCATAAATTTGCCCACCCTGTTCAGCATAAAAATTTGTTTTGTCCAGTATAATGCCACATTCTTGACCAGATAAGACCTCATTAACAAATTGTTTGTCTTTTCGCAAGGCGACTATAGTTCCAGTACAAAGAGAAAAATTATAAACTGCTTCATTGTCGGTAGATGACGGCACATAGTTATATTTATGCGAATCATCTGTTGGAGGCACACCAGAGTCTTGCAAATGACTTATAGCATGTACATCGAGAGCCAATAAATCTTCTTGACCTGCAACTTTTCCTTGTGAAATTAGTTGAGATTCTTTCTTTGACTTTTCATAAGCATCCATGTCTATCGTAAGTCCGTTTTCTTCACACATTAATTGTGTTAGGTCAATTGGAAAACCATAAGTATCATAAAGCCGCCAGGCAACATCACCAGGTATCACTTTACCAGTTAGTTTCTCAACAGTTCTGTTGAGTAAATTTCTTCCACGCGAAAGTGTTTTCAAGAATTGCACTTCTTCTTCATTTATAAGTTGAATAAGAGATAAAGGATCTTTTGTTATTTCAGGAAAAATATCTCCCAACAATTCGACAATAGTGTGAACTAAAGATCCAAAAAAGCCTGGTTTGGCATTCAGTTTTTCGGAGGCATAACGTATAGCTCTCCTTAAAATTCTTCGAAGTACATAGCCTCTACCAGTGTTGTCTGGACACCCACCATCTGATAAAGCAATCGTTAATGTTCTTGCATGATCAGCCAAAACTCTATAAGCCATGTCTATTCCATCGACATCTTCAGATCCAACTTTTCCAGAATAAGGTCTCACCCCTGTGCCAATTTCAATTGCTTTAAATATAGGCATAAAGAAATCTGTATCATAATTAGCTCTCTTATTTTGAATAACAGACACTAATCTTTCCAGACCTAATCCACAATCAATGTGTTTTTTTGGTAGTGACTTTAATGACCCATCTGTTTCTCTGTTGTATTGAATAAACACCAAATTCCAAATTTCCAGTACATCAGGGTCATCCATATTGACGAGATGAGCTGCATCACGTCCTCCAATTCTATCATAATGCAACTCTGAACATGGACCACATGGACCCGTTTCTCCCATTTCCCAAAAGTTATCTTTCATACTCCCAGGAAGAATATGTGATTCAGGAAGACCTAATTTCAGCCAGATTTCTTTGCATTCTAGATCCGGTTCTAGCCCCGAAGAAGCATCTCCTCCAAAATAAGTAACATACAATCGATCCCCTGGCAACTTAAAAACTTCAGTAAGAAGTTCCCAGGCCCATGCACATATTTCTTTTTTGAAGTAATCACCGAAGGACCAATTACCCATCATTTCAAAAAATGTATGATGATAAACATCCTTACCCACATCATCTAGGTCATTGTGTTTACCTCCAGCTCTTATGCATTTCTGGGTATTAACAACTCTTACATAAGACGCCATATCAGAGTTAGGGTCCACGGACCCTAAAAATACAGGTTTAAATTGGTTCATACCTGCATTGGTAAATAAGAGTGTTGGATCGTCCAAAGGTATTGTAGAAGACGAATGAACATATTTATGCCCCTTATTAATAAAGAAATCAATAAAGGTTTTTCTTATCTGGTTGCCACTCATTGCGGTATCCATTTTTGGGTAAATCTGAAAAATAAGAAAGAGGTATGAATTTTATGATAGAATGATATAGAAAAAAAAACTGAAACTTTAGATTAGGAATTATATTTCTTTAACTAAATAAAGTTAAAATTCGTGGTGCCAGAACAGTGGGTTTAAACTACAGATAGATTATTGGGCGGATACCAGATATCTGTTTCTCTATAGCTTGAATGCCAAAGACTTTTGAAAATTCCCACCTCCCCCATTTGAAGATCTTAAGGACAATTGGTTGACACAGAATGTCTAGATTTACAAAATCCGGTTTTTTTAGGGTTCCATAGCCAAATGGCAAAAACGGAACCCTTATCATTTCATCATGTCTGATTGGATGACACAGCAATTTCACTCGTAGAATTCTGAATAGAAATTCATCAATTTGGACTGTCTTTTTCAATTGGTAATTTGAGAAAGTCATTCTGCATCCACTGGGTAATTGCGTAACACACTTACAGTAGATACGGGTTTGATTTTGACATTTCAACAACTATAATTGCCTTATTTACGTTCATATGCAGACAAATTTTTCGAACATTGTATGAACCAATGGATTAGCAATATCCTTCCAAATCATTCAGATTGTGATTGATAGTGTGTTATGAAATTAGGGTGCAGGACCATCTAATTTTATGATTTAAGAATAATAAAACAAAATTAACCAGCCATTGGTAGACAATTACAAAAGTTTTTGACAAAGACCTTAAAAACTGACTTGAGGTGAAGGTAAAGGAAGCATTAACATTTTACTGAAATCCTGAAGGAACACAAAGAAATCGGAAAGATAAGAACCATCCTGACTGGATTAGAATCCTAACTCACTTTTCTAAATTCAGAGTAGTGTAATAAAGTCTAAGCTAGCTTCATCAGTTTCAGATTAAAATTTTTGATGTTGTTGTGAACATCTTTTTGGTCAGTGGGTCGTCTTAGGGCGGAACATTTTATTTATTGTTTGGTATCAAATGATTTTAAACATTTTATCACAATATCTTACAATTGCATCATGCTATGGGCTGATATCTATGTACTTAGTATGTATATATAAACACCTTTAAATAGATCATTGTTACCAAAAATTTACAATTTATTAAATTACTGTTAACTGATAGCATGTTTCTTTTACATCAATGACAACATTAGGTAACTCGTTTTGATTATTTAAACTATATTTCACTTAATAATAAATACATAATTAAAATGATGCCGTGTGCCATATGGTAAGTGTAATATTGTAAGAAAGGTTCTTTGAAATCATAAAAAAAGGAATTATAAGAATATTGACGGCGATCTCAAAATAGGTAATGGTTAAATTCTGAATAACCATCTCATAGAAACTTACTGGTTAAATTGTGCAGGAAGCTTGCGTTGCGACTAAACTTGTACACTACTTACGCCAACAATGAAAAATCGCCTATTTATCAATGTCAGTCCAGTCAGCACTACCCACAGACTAAAATTAATTGAGTCTAAAGATGACGTTTGTTTACAGCATGTTTACAGGTCACCACGTTGTCATTAAAAAAAAAATGAGTGGGTACACCACTATCCCAAAGGTGGTTGCGTACACACGCAGCGACTTTTTTTTTTTTTTTTTTTTTTTCTTCTGGCTTCGCACGGTTTGTGCATTTAGCCAATGTCACGTTTTAGTTTTATTAAAAAGGTAGGGAAACATATAAATATAAATTTTGACGGGATTTAGGATAGACGGGATAGGATCAGTATAATTATAAGTAACAAGGAAATCTTATGGATAAATGAGCAAATTACACAAAAAAAAAAAAAAAAAAATTACAACTTAATATTATTTAGAGTAATGAATGAGACTATACATTTATATACAAGAGAGCTATTTGTACAAAGTAAAGAAAGTATTGAGGTAGGAAAAGGAGTATGGAGGGATAAGAGGTTACTAAGAAAGGAAGAACGGTCATATAAGGGACAGGAGAAAAAAATGTGATCTAAGTCGCCTACATCTGTGCCACACAAGCATAAGGGATCGTCGATGATATGAAGTTTGGCAAGATGAGCTGGAGAACAAACATGACCCAGTCTCATCCGTATTAGAATGGAGGTCTCCATCTTGCCAAACTTAGCCCTGCCAAACCACGGTTTTTCTGGAACGTCGGGTTGAATATGTGAAAAATAACGTCCCTTCGATTTGCTTCCGATATCCCAAGCCACCTTCCAGGTTTCCCGAAGAAAAGTCTTTGGTAACGATACGAGGTCATAAGTAAAATTTGTATAAGGAACTAAGTCCCCACACTGCACCGCATCACCGGCAAGTTTATCAGCCACTTCATTGCCATGGATTCCAGCATGGGCTGGAATCCACACAAATTGTAGTGTATTACCCTCAGAAATGGTCCTGAACGCAAATTCTCTTATTAAATATATTATAGGTAACTGCAATTTGTGTTCGAAAGCGGATTTATTGATGGCTAGAAGAGCACTTTGAGAATCGGTAAAAATTATCGATTTTTTGAGCTTTAAAATACGGATATATTCTATGGCTTTAAAAATGCCGAAACATTCCCCGGTAAAAACAGAAGTCTCCGGAGGCAGTTTTATTTTTTGTTCGATGTTGTATTGAGAATGGTAAGTACCTATCCCAACACAACCCGTCGGAGAAGGCTTGGCAGCATCCGTATAAATATGGTGGTACTCTACGTGTTCAGCCAGAAAATGATTAAAACTTAAATGGCAATCGGGATCTGATTTACTTACACAGTTATATTTTATAATGGGACTGAATTGTAAACTCTCATAACTATTGCTAAATATGGGAAGTTTATTGGAACGGTGAATAGGAGAAGAAAGTGAAAGGAATTTTTTATAACTTACAACTAAACAAGGAGCACGTCTATGGGACCAGTAATCTGACGATTCAATCTGCAACACTAATGTGTCCAGTTTAGGAATAAGAGGATGAGTTGAGAATTGAAGAATCCGGAACAAATATTTGTCAGATAGGAATTGTCTTCTAAGATATAAAGGAGCATCCCCGCATTCAACTTGGAGTGCATTAATGGGACTAGACTTCATTGCACCTGAAATAATGCGTAATGCTTTAGACTGGATGCGATCCAATTTTTTAAAAGCCATGACACTACCTGGCTCTAGAACGAACAATCCATAATCCAGAGTGCTTCTGATGATTGCGTTGTAAATGAGTTTCAAAGAAAAGGGATGTGCACCCCACCACACACCAGAGAGGCATCTAAGCATGTTTAGGTGTTTTTCACATTTGTTAACAATATATTCACAATGAGGGACACTACTTAATTTACAGTCAAGTATTATACCTAGATATCTGAATTTATCTTTAACTGGGATTGGTATTTCCTTATAAAGGAGATTTACTATGGGAATATTTCTCTTCCGGGTGAATAAAACAGCCGCGCTTTTAGACGTGGATAAATCCAAACCGTTTAGATGTAACCATGACGCCAAAATAGATAAAGCAGAATTGATAGCAGAGCTAGCTTGCTCAACAGATGGACTTGAAGAATATAATAATAAATCATCGGCATATTGAAGAACCTTAACATGACTAGTTAAGGATAACTCTAAATCATAAGTGTAGATATTGTATAGAAGGGGACTGAGCACAGAACCCTGTGGGAGACCCCTCCATACAAGATGAGATACCTCATGGTCTCCTATTAACATGTTAACAGAGCGTTCAGTCAAGATATTAATAATGAAATTCAACAAATTCAATGGAACTTGTAAGGCTTCTAATTTATTTTGTAAAACCGATAATACAACATTATCATAAGCTGCATTAATATCAAGGAAAACTGCAACGGTGGATTGGTTATTAGAGAAGGATAACCGAATATCGGATGTTAATATACTTAAACAGTCAGTTGTACTTTTACCTTTTCTAAAGCCATATTGTGATTCTGCCAAGAGACCCTTACTTTCAACATACCATTCTAGGCGATTTTTAATTAAGTGTTCCGCTAATTTCATCAGAATTGAAGACAAAACTATGGGACGGTATGAAGAAGCATCAGATGGAGTTTTATTTGGTTTAAGGAATGGCAACACCATTTGACGTTTCCATTCAACAGGGATGTTTCCTGTATAAAAAATAGAATTAATAAGTTCTAAATAATAACTGAGGACATCATCATTTAAATTAGCAAAAAAGGAATACGGGATGCCATCAATGCCTGGTGCAGAATCATTAGTTTTATGGATAACAACCTTTAATTCAGTGAGAGTGAATGCAAGATCTAGCGTCGTATGAGTGTCTTGGATATTGGACACGAGAGACAGGTTATGGTTAGTACTAATAGCCTTAGCCTCAGGAACCCAAGGCGGAGCTAATATATCAAAAAAATCACTGGCTAAAGAATCAGGAATAGGAGAAGGGTTGTTATATATGGACCTAAATCTACGAATATTGCGCCAGACAATCGTAGGGTGAGTATTCGGTGAAATTGATAAGCAAAAGTTACGCCAAGATTCAAATTTTTTCTTTTTAAAAAGTTTATAAGTTTCATTATTTAACTTAGTAATGATATCAAAATTAGTATCAGACATATCAACGTTATAATTATATTCAGCCTCTTTACGTTTTTTAATCAATTCAGTGCACTCAGAGTCCCACCACGGAGGTGAGGGAATTGTACTAATGTTGTTATTTTTTACAGGAAAAACTTCATCTGCCGCTGTAATTAATATGTGTGCTAAAGCTTCAGCACAACTATTTTCATTGCCATCAGAAATTACGGGCAAGGAGCTAAGCTTACTGTCAACAATGTTCCTAAATTTACCCCAGTCAGTATTATTTCTATTAGGAAGTTTATATTTTAAGTTTGATTTCCTTAATTGTGCATTTGGTTTGGAAAGAGGATAAGAAATAACTATTGGAAAATGGTCACTACCATAAGTAGAGGTCAAAGTATGCCAAGTTAATGAAGAGGCTAAGTTTGGAGAACAGATAGAAAGGTCAATTGCACTTTGGTTCTGATTAGGATCTGAACGACGTGTGGCAGCTCCTGAATTTAAAATACATAAGTTGTGTAAGTCTATTATATCTATTAACTCATCACCATAACAGTTCGAAGTTGAACAACCCCATGATTGGTGATGGCAATTAAAATCCCCCAGTATTAATAATGGCTTTGGAAGAAAAGAAACGAGATTATTCATCTCTTGAAGAACAGAAAAAGAAGGGTGAGGAATGTAAATAGAAACAAGACAAGTATGATGCACTTTAATAGCTACAATTGAAATTTCCTCACTATGAGGAGGTAATGTAATGGTAGAGAAAGGGATAGAATTCTTGATAAGTATAGCTACTCCACCATACCCATCAGATCTATCCTCTCTAATGGTTATATAACCATTAATTTTAAAAATATGATTAGGTTTGAGCCAAGTCTCTGCTAAAGCAAAGGCAAATGGCTCATATTTGTTTAAAAGATGTATAACATCACTCTTTTTGTTTACTAGACTGCGGCAGTTCCACTGGATTATTTTGGATGTGTTGTCCATTAAGGATGGATTGTGATACATTGAAAGATGGGGCAACGTTGGACGGTGAAATGTTGAACTGAGACAGAAGATTGTGTAATGCAGAAAGAAAATCGTTTATGGAAAAACTGGCATCAATTTGTCCATTGTTATGATTAGAAAAAGCACAACCATTTGCTGGTTGAGGAATGTCGTAATCTTTAATAATGGCGTTGTGAGCCTCTTTATTATATCCTTGTACAGATTTGGGAGGCGAGCGTGGTTTAAGGAAGACAGTTTTTTTATAGCTACTTGAAACAGGCATTCTATTAGAAGAAGGGAAAGATGGAGTATCTGCAAAGTTTTTGGAAGGAGAAGACAAAAGTGTATCGGCATACGATTTAGTAACTGGGGGATACATTTTTGCCGCTTCAGCATAAGATACTGAACTTTGTGCCATGTATGTTTTAATTAATTTTTGTCTAGACATTTCTGGGCAAGATTTATTAGTAGCATAGTGAAAACCGGAGCAAAGGCAGCAAGATGCACTTTCTTGTTCTCTTTTACAACTGTCCCCAGTATGGTCTTGGCCACATTTATAACAACGAGGTTTGGACCTGCACTGAATTTTTGTGTGACCAAAACGACAGCAATTGAAACACTGTACAGTAGGGAAAATATATAAATCCACAGATAATGCATTATAGCACATAAAAATTCTTTTAGGCAGAATCTGCCCATCAAAAGTAATAACTATCGATTGGGATGGTTTCCAAATGGTTGTACCATCAACAACAGTTTTAAAATTGAGGCGTCTGACTTTTAAAATTGGACCGCAACCAATTGGTACTGTTATATTATCAATAACTTCCTCTGGAGACCATTCCGCAGGAACACCACGTACTAAACCCATTCTAGTAACATTAAAAGTAGGTATAAAAGCTTTATAATTATATGTTTCTAGGCTATTATGTGAAATAAAAGAATTTGCGTCCAGGAAATTGGAAAAGCAAAGAGATATTTTATTGCGCCCGATTTTTTTGACGCTACCGTTAATAATATTTAGGAAGGCGTTGTGTTTTAAGAACTTGCCAAATGTAATTGGGTGCAATGACGTTCCATCATCTGGTGATAATAATATTTTTTGCACATGAACAACGTACGGCGAGCTGTCAGTTTTGTCATACGTTTTTCGACCAATCTGAGTGGGAATAACTGAAGGCGGAGCTGGAACATCAGGAATATCGTTAGATACGATTATTTCAGAGCATTTAGGCTCCGATGGAGTTAGCGAGAGAGGTGTAGACTCCATGCAACCACAACCCGAAGACTCGGAACCGTGGTTTTTTCTGATACGACGGCGTTTGTTGCAGTTTTTGCACACATGCACGCGGCTTCTTTTTAAGTGACGAGCCGACGACGACCCATCGGTATCCATGCCTGATTCATTGGATTGGATAGTTACAAAATTGCCTGCCGGGGGAACAAAGTCCCCCGGGTCAGGCGGGTCTTTCATTTTCCCGCTTTAAGAAATAATAATAAAAAACTTACCCTACAGAAGAAAATGTACAAAACTACAATTAAATTACAAGTGATAGAATAAAAAACACTAAAACTACCACTACTGATCCTATATTATAATTAATTAATTATTTTCAATTTTAACAAAAAAGGACACGTCCACCAAGTTAAGTTTCCCGCGCTTTTTTTTCACGCAGCGACTTGATGTATACAATGTACATACATAAAAAAAAAAATCACTCAATAGAGATTATGATGGTCTTGTAAATTCTATTCTATTCTATTTTTGTTGAATGGCAAGCAAAGCCGGTGTCGACTATTCTGCCAATGTCTAAAGTGAGTTGAGAAATCAAGTGTGTATTATAAAAAAATATTAATTAAAACAACAATTAGGTGTTGTCTTTTAAATTGTTTGTAAGTTTTTGTGACAGTACTTTTTCCATATATTCATTTTTTCACGGAATAGCTTAGCTACGCGTTCCATGCGGCTCTGGCAGGAGTACAATATTTTTTCATCTGGTACGATAATTTTCGAACATTGACACGATAATTCAGTCGCCTTCCCTTTTTAAATATTGCATAGAATTATGCAAAAAGCATTGCTATGTACATTTTTAGCCCAAAATGTACCTTTTCAGCGTTGGATATGTACCTTTTGGGAACTCAGTTGGTGAGAGTTGAGCAGTGGTGGCCCAGTGGTAACGGCTCCGACTTACGAGTCATAGGTCGTGGGTTCGAACCCAGGCAGGCGCATTACTTTGTGTAAATAATTTCATCACCACTGCTCTCAAAACGGTGAAGGAAAACATCGTGAGGAAACCGGCATGTCCTAGAACCAACAATTCAAAGACATGTGACACCTACCAACCCGCACTGGGCCCGCGTGGTGGATTACAGCCCACTCCCTCTCGAAGAGAGGAGGCCTGTGTCCCAGCAGTGGGAACATTATAGGCTGATTATGCTTTAAAAAAATACTACAACGAAGCGTCATGTTCAGCAGTTTTGTTATAATTTCCAAAATTTGTGTTTAGCCGAATATTAATTAAAGTGTATTATTGGTGGATTAAGTTTTGTAACTAAATAAAGACTTGTCTAAATCGTCCCAGCAACCAGGCCAATAAAAAAAAAAAAAACAATACAATAAAAGAAAAAAAAGTAATATTTCTTGTTGATTCGGCTGAGTAAGTATGTGTGTATAATCAGTACTACTTAATCTGTGGTATAATCTATGGATTAGGTTCTCCCGATTACTCCCGAAGAACTAATTTATTATTTTATGGGTTCTCCTTATGTGCTTTTCTGATAGTCTGTACCTAATTTATGTCACACCTAAAACTGAATTAAGTTAATTTTGTGAATATATTATAATGGCGCTGCCTTCGGCCTTTTATAAGTTTTATAAAAGCTTTAGAAATAGGGAAGTTACAAAACAATTTTGTGGTTATTTAAAATACGCAACTAGTAGTAGCCTGGTTATGAATGAGGATTTTGGCGCGAATGCATTGAAGCCCGTATCTGAAGACTTGTCCACGGTCACTCCTTACTTTTCAAATACTTTTAATTTAGCAGCATACATAAATCAATCGGAAACATTGAAGAATTTGGTTAACCTTAATGTAAACTTAAGTAAAATCGAAAAAAAAACTTATATTGTTGATAAAATTCTAAAATTGGATTTTGAAAGAGACATGAAAAGCCATTTAATATATTTAAACGACTTTGTTGGAATGGAAGAAATTGGTAATTTTCTAACTAAGAACCCAATGATTTTATGTGAACCATTAGAAGACCTTCAAGTAAGAGTTAATTATTTATACTCTAAAGGCTTCAAAGAAAATCAAATCAAGAGAATTATTACAAAAAATGCCTTCTGGTTGATGTTCAGGTAAGTTGTTATAATACTTACTTAATCATTTTGTTTTTTATTTGATACCTAAAATTCACTGCACTCAAGAAGCTATAACGCAGTAACATGTACATAAGTTAGTCAAATAAATTGCTGCTAGTGTTTTTTAAACTGAGAAGTAAGATAAAAATTCCAGCTTGTTACCGTCTCACTGCAGGGCAAAGGCTGCTTCTCATACAGAGAAGGCATGTCCATTAATCACCATGCTTGCTCAAGGTGGTTTGCTGATTTCAGACAATGTATGTATGCAAGTGATTCCACGCTTGCTATGGTAGCTCTGCCCAGAAGCTGTACAGGCATTGCGGAGCGGCCTCACAGTCCTAAGGATTTGTTCATGTTCGGAATCCATGTAGCTTATCTCAATCTCATTTTAAATATCTACTTTCTTTTTCCAGCACAAAAAGGATTGACAAAAGATTAGGGTTTTATCAAGAATGCTTGACCTTATGTGGCAAAGAAGTAAGAGATTTGACTGTTAGGCAACCTAAACTAATAACATACAATTTACATGCTGTGAAATGCAATCTGTTTGTGATAAAAGAAGAGATGGGCTTTGAAGATATTGAAGTGAAAGAACTAGTGGTAAACAAACCTAAACTGTTAATGTTGAGTAAGTATTCTATTATACTGTTAATAATAATTAATAATACAGGCTGACTAAATAAGTTGCATATTAAAGAAAGAATTTCAAATATTATTTCCTCATTCCAAATAGTTAAAACTAGCAAGCCACCCCAGCTTCGCACAGGTAGTAAAGCTTCTATGCCTACTTACATTTTTGTCCTGTCTAGACCCATATTCTAATTAGGAGGAACATCAGTTACATCGACACTTAAGTATTTTATTTCCAATCTTGCAAATATTTGTAAAAGTAAATACTATGTACATAATATTGTTTTCATACAACTCAATTGGTTTACGCGGAGCACGCTAGTAAAGCTCCCAGTCGGCATGATTTTTGTTCTAATTTACTCAAAACTATAATTAAATATACACCTAAATCTTCCCTAAGAATCACCCTCCATTGGAGAAAAACGTATGAAAATCCGTTGAAGAGTAATAAGTAATATCTCTGGGAGTACCAGGAATAATATATAAAAAAAAATGATATAATATTATCTTTATTTATTTCAGATCAGAGAACCCTGCTGGAAAGATTTAAATTCATCCACAATGTAATGAAAATATCACACCAAAATATACTGAAATCCCCGGAGATATTATTATGTAGGAAATTCAGAATAAAACAACGCCATTTATTTTTGGAAAAGTTAGGTCGAGCTCAATATAATCCAAGGAAAGAAAATTATATTCCAATTAAATCTCTGATTGAAGATACAGATGCAGAGTTCTGTAAAAATTTTGCAAAATGCAGTGTTAATGATTTAAATATATTTTTAAAAACACTTTAAATTAACCAGCTTTACCTAATACAATTTTATTTTGGAAGGCATTCAATGAATGATACAAAAGAGCATCAAGGATTCCAGCGACTGTGAAAACTCCTCCAATTATAGCACAGATGTTTGTGGCAAAATGGCCAATGGACCTAAAAATAAATAAATGAAATTGTAATAATATTAATGTTTAACCTATAAGTGCGAAGCGCGAAAATTGTAATGTATAATTGTTTAAAGTTACCTTTCCTTTTCGGTGTATTTAACCATAAGGGGAGAAAGTTCATAACTGAAAAATGCTCCTGGCATCCCAGATTCTGCATTAGTATTGGACACTGATTTCTGATGTCTTGTTACTGAGAACTGGTTTGTATGTAACACAGTCTTGTCTAACTTTACATACATAGTTGGGACTATTTTTAAATAGTATTGAAACATTACAGCACCTGAAAAAAAAAAAAATTTGATGAACATTATTTAACGACAAGTTTTTCACTAATTTGATTAAATTATAAAACGTAACTGAATGTACCTACTATTTTATTTCTTGTTGTAAAATGATAGAGGATAAAAACATAATGCTAATGCCAAAAGGGCCTCACCGTGTTGTCATGATGGCAACACTTGGCGGTGTGACACAATAATTGAGGCTTCTTGGCGGAAAAGTTAAGCGTCATGTTCAGCAGTTTGTTTAATTACCAAAATTTGTGTTTAGCTGAATATTAATGTTTTATAATGGTGGATTATTAACCATTAAGTGTTTGTGAACGTGCATTAGTGTAGGCAAATTAAACAAAACAGTGCAACTTCGCTTCAAGTTCTCTCAAGAAGTCCGCGTGAGGTCTCAGTAAAGTGCCACATCTTTACTGAAACTCAAGGGAAGCGGGCGGAGATATCATCATCATACATTGAATATAATTCATTTCATCAATATTAAATTAATTAATAAATAAATCAATTAACCCCCCCCTTTTCTTCAAGAAAATCTTTTATTAATTAATTATGGTGGTATATTTTTACAAGATATAGGTAGCTATCAGTCAATAAAGGTTTATGTAGTATTTTAGTAACATTTTTGTATAAGAAACTACTCTGTGTTACTCCGATGTGAATTTTCAAAGTTTCAAAGATATCATGAGGCCGGCCTCAAGTGCCATGAACTTTGTGATTTATTATTACAACAATGTTACATAGAACTCTCAAAGAAACGCTGTTGTTAGATTTCTTATCTATTCATAATGTAACTTGCAAAATTTTGTGTAAATTGATACAATAGTTTTATCAGAAATAGCCATAACATAAGACCAAAACAATTACAGCTGTTATCTGTAATTAGGGGTAATTATTAAATACTAATACATTCCCACAACCTTTTTTTTTATTGTTAATTACAGTGACTCTATTCAAAAACCCATACAGCTTAAATAAAGGATGTTTATGTTCTCACAAATCACTTAAGATGTTTTTTGTTTACATTGGGAACAAAGGGCAATAAATCTGGCGGCCATTAAGATAAGGATTGGTCCTTGAGCGTTTTGACGTTTGTTATGTCATAGGGCATGAAAGGTTAAGGAATGGCAACACCATTTGACGTTTCCATTAAACAGGGATGTTTCCTGTATAAAAAATAGAATTAATAAGTTCTAAATAATAACTGAGGACATCGTCATTTAAATTAGCAAAAAAGGAATACGGGATGCCATCAATGCCTGGTGCAGAATCATTAGTTTTATGGATAACAACCTTTAATTCAGTGAGAGTGAATGCAAGATCTAGCGTCGTATGAGTGTCTTGGATATTGGAAACGAGAGACAGGTTATGGTTAGTACTAATAGCCTTAGCCTCAGGAACCCAAGGCGGAGCTAATATATCAAAAAAATCACTGGCTAAAGAATCAGGAATAGGAGAAGGGTTGTTATATATGGACCTAAATCTACGAATATTGCGCCAGACAATCGTAGGGTGAGTATTCGGTGAAATTGATAAGCAAAAGTTACGCCAAGATTCAATTTTTTTCTTTTTAAAAAGTTTATAAGTTTCATTATTTAACTTAGTAATGATATCAAAATTAGTATCAGACATATCAACGTTATAATTATATTCAGCCTCTTTACGTTTTTTAATCAATTCAGTGCACTCAGAGTCCCACCACGGAGGCGAGGGAATTGTACTAATGTTGTTATTTTTTACAGGAAAAACTTCATCTGCCGCTGCAATTAATATGTGTGCTAAAGCTTCAGCACAACTATTTTCATTGCCATCAGAAATTACGGGCAAGGAGCTAAGCTTACTGTCAACAATGTTCCTAAATTTACCCCAGTCGGTATTATTTCTATTAGGAAGTTTATATTTTAAGTTTGATTTCCTTAATTGTGCATTTGGTTTGGAAAGAGGATAAGAAATAACTATTGGAAAATGGTCACTACCATAAGTAGAGGTCAAAGTATGCCAAGTTAATGAAGAGGCTAAGTTTGGAGAACAGATAGAAAGGTCAATTGCACTTTGGTTCTGATTAGGATCTGAACGACGTGTGGCAGCTCCTGAATTTAAAATACATAAGTTGTGTAAGTCTATTATATCTATTAACTCATCACCATAACAGTTCGAAGTTGAACAACCCCATGATTGGTGATGGCAATTAAAATCCCCCAGTATTAATAATGGCTTTGGAAGAAAAGAAACGAGATTATTTATCTCTTGAAGAACAGAAAAAGAAGGGTGAGGAATGTAAATAGAAACAAGACAAGTATGATGCACTTTAATAGCTACTATTGAAATTTCCTCACTATGAGGAGGTAATGTAATGGTAGAGAAAGGGATAGAATTCTTGATAAGTATAGCTACTCCACCATACCCATCAGATCTATCCTCTCTAATGGTTAAATAACCATTAATTTTAAAAATATGATTAGGTTTGAGCCAAGTCTCTGCTAAAGCAAAGGCAAATGGCTCATATTTGTTTAAAAGATGTATAACATCACTCTTTTTGTTTACTAGACTGCGGCAGTTCCACTGGATTATTTTGGATGTGTTGTCCATTAAGGATGGATTGTGATACATTGAAAGATGGGGCAACGTTGGACGGTGAAATGTTGAACTGAGACAGAAGATTGTGTAATGCAGAAAGAAAATCGAGATGGGGCAACGTTGGACGGTGAAATGTTGAACTGAGACAGAAGATTGTGTAATGCAGAAAGAAAATCGTTTATTGAAAAAACCGGAGCAAAGGCAGCAAGATGCACTTTCTTGTTCTCTTTTACAACTGTCCCCAGTATGGTCTTGGCCACATTTATAACAACGAGGTTTGGACCTGCACTGAATTTTTGTGTGACCAAAACGACAGCAATTGAAACACTGTACAGTAGGGAAAATATATAAATCTACAGGTAATGCATTATAGCACATAAAAATTCTTTTAGGCAGAATCTGCCTATCAAAAGTAATAACTATCGATTGGGATGGTTTCCAAATGGTTGTACCATCAACAACAGTTTTAAAATTGAGGCGTCTGACTTTTAAAATTGGACCGCAACCAATTGGTACTGTTATATTATCAATAACTTCCTCTGGAGACCATTCCGCAGGAACACCACGTACTAAACCCATTCTAGTAACATTAAAAGTAGGTATAAAAGCTTTATAATTATATGTTTCAAGGCTATTATGTGAAATAAAAGAATTTGCGTCCAGGAAATTGGAAAAGCAGAGATATTTTATTGCGCCCGATTTTTTTGACGCTACCGTTAATAATATTTAGGAAGGCGTTGTGTTTTAAGAACTTGCCAAATGTAATTGGGTGCAATGACGTTCCATCATCTGGTGATAATAATATTTTTTGCACATGAACAACGTACGGCGAGCTGTCAGTTTTGTCATACGTTTTTCGACCAATCTGAGTGGGAATAACTGAAGGCGGAGCTGGAACATCAGGAATATCGTTAGATACGATTATTTCAGAGCATTTAGGCTCCGATGGAGTTAGCGAGAGAGGTGTAGACTCCATGCAACCACAACCCGAAGACTCGGAACCGTGGTTTTTTCTGATACGACGGCGTTTGTTGCAGTTTTTGCACACATGCACGCGGCTTCTTTTTAAGTGATGAGCCGACGACGACCCATCGGTATCCATGCCTGATTCATTGGATTGGATAGTTACAAAATTGCCTGCCGGGGGAACAAAGTCCCCCGGGTCAGGCGGGTCTTTCATTTTCCCGCCATTAAGAAATAATAATAAAAAACTTACCCTACAGAAGAAAATGTACAAAACTACAATTAAATTACAAGTGAAAGAATAAAAAACACTAAAACTACTGATCCTATATTATAATTAATTAATTATTTTCAATTTTAACAAAAAAGGACACGTCCACCAAGTTAAGTTTCCCGCGCTTTTTTTTTCTAGTTGTTCATAATGATAAGTACAATGACCCCTTATGAGGTTGTACGTTATTTATGTTACGCCTTGTTTATATAATAATGAAATAGGTATGGATACAAACTATCTAAATCACTAAATATACGTATTTATTGTACCTATGATTAATATTTTAGTTCATTGACCTTACTTAAAACGAAATGGCGAGACAAAACGTCAAAAGTGACAAAATAATGCTAAATTTCTACGATTTAGTTCTTTTCTTTCCCGTAAACATAAAATTTTACTTGGAGGCTTCTAAAAATATTTATGATCTTGCTGTAAATGATATAAATATGGACTCCCAACTTGTGGGATTATAAACAAAAGCATGCCAAGTTTCTAAACCGAAGGAATGTTTTCTTTCTTTCCGTCCATCGATATTAGACTGGACTAACTGTATTGTCTAAGAACGAGTTCGGAACTTGTTCATTTTACGTAAATGGCAACAATGCACAAGTAAAAAAAAAAAAAAAAAAATGACATGATCTGCCAGTGCCAGTTTAGAGACATTTCTCTGGGCTTGAAGTATTGTTAAAATACACTTAGAATTCTCCTGATATTGAAAAAAAGACTGATCAAAGATGCCCGTGCCAGGCGGAGTCTATCAGAGTCAAGGACCATCTTGTTTTGACAAAATGAAAATGGGCTTCATGATTGGATTTTGTGTCGGAATGGCGAGCGGGGGCCTATTCGGCGGTTTTACAGCTTTGAGGTTAGAACTGTCATAATACATTGTTTTTTTTTGGGCATTTGCCGTTACCTAATTTATCGTTCGTTGCAGATATGGCGCAAGAGGAAGGGAATTAGTACATTCCGTTGGGAAAGTCATGCTTCAAGGTGGAGGGACCTTCGGAACCTTTATGGCCATCGGTACTGGGATCCGTTGTTAACGTTATGGTGGTCAAATACCTACTAATTTTGTACATAAAGTAATTTAAAATAGTGCTTAGTGTGCACTTATCTATTCTTTTCTTTTAATAGTGATTTAATATTATGATTCATGAACAGTTTGTTATTAAATATTGTTATTTAAAACATTTATATTATTTTGCATCTTAGGTTGCAGCACTTGAGTAAATAAAGAGTTCCTATAAAAATATTTCTTATAAGCACTTATACATCTTGATGAGACTGGAAACAGTATTACAGACCTTGATAACAGAATATCCTTAATAACATTGTTTCCAGTTGTAAGATTATGGTACCATTATACATTACTGAATGTTATCGCTAGTTGTTTGTATGCTCTATGTTGAATAAATTCAGTTGTTCCTTACAATATTGCTGTGGTAGCAGAGGCGGACTAACAGCCTCAGCCGCACTAGACTGTGTATAGTAGTAGCCATTACTCCTGCTGATTTTGCAGCATAAAAAACAACATTGTGATCATTTCAACTCATACGTGCCTGAAAAGAAATTTCTTTTCGAAGCTTTACTATTTAGTTAGCCGTCATAGCTCCATTATTTACTGAGCTGTATATATTGCCAGATGTAGGATGCATATCTGGCCAACCTAGGTCTAGAACTAGTCAGCCTTATGGAAAGTCTAACTCTGGTTATCAGTCATTTACATGCTGCACCCCTTTAATAAGCATTAATTTTGAATAAGTATAGTGCTGTCAGCATTCAATCCACTTGTATTAATTTAGTATACAAATAAATTTAATATTGTATAAAAATCTAAGAATAAATAATAATTTCCCTTACCTTCCTTGGCCACACCATTAATTCCATCTAAAGGTGCTGTGTTTGTACCTTCAATATCTGTCCCAAATGATAAATGTTTAATAAAATGGGTTGTATTAAATACTGATGATGAATATGGCTGTACATCATGGACATGTACATGATTAATTGTAAAACTTTTTCCTGGAGCTATATGAAAACTTCCTCCAACCTGGAATGCGATAAAAACATAGTTTTTAACTGGCGAAAAAAACGAGGAGGTTGTTCTCAAATCTACGCTTCCTGCCAGGTTTGCGGGTTTGTCCGAAATGGATACTGAGGAAACTGAAAGAACACAAGTGGGTTTTAGAGTAAAAGTCTGTAGAAAGTAAAATTCCTACTCCGGCCAGAGCGGCAGTTATTTGATAACTTCAAACGAAAAAAAAAAAAGCTGTAGATTTTTTATGTACTTAAGTATGACAATCAACGAAAATAATCTACCTACCATCATTTTACGCTTGACTTACATAATTTGTCCGTTTGTATGTGGCGCCCCAACTCAAAATTAGTTAAGTCCATCAATTTAGGAGCTTAGTTATACAAACACATTTTTAATTTCCCTTTTCTGTTTCTTTTTTCGTCGCTTTAATTTTTAGGGTTTTTACCTCAAAAGGAAGAAAAGGAACCCATACAGGATCACTCGTGTGTCTGTCTGTCTGTCACAGCTGATTTGCTCCGAATCTACTGGACCGATTAAGTTGAAATTTGGTACACAAATGAATTTCTGTGACCCAAATACGGACGTGTTACCTACATAAATTAATTTTGAATACGGAGGTCACTTTTGGGGGGCAAATTAGAAAATTAATAAAAAAAGTTTCGCTGACTGTACCGTGTGACATATCAAATAAAAGGGCTTGTTTTAAGGATTTTATAAATATTTTTTTTTTAATACTTTTCAAAATTATTTAAGAAAATAGATGAAATGACCATTCCTCCCCCCTTCGAAACTACCAAGCCTGTTCTTTACTTATAGATTACAGGAAAACCTATAAGAAGTCTGCGATCTTAAAATAACATGGTAAATCACTCAATAATGTGCGTACAAACTTACATTTGCAGTTGGAATGTATGGTTTATCATGTTTTTCAACTACAATGTTAGGTAAGTTTGTTCTTGGGATAAATTCATCCCAACTACGGAACCCTTCATTGTGCGTGGTCCGACACGCACTTGGCTGGTTTTGTTTATTAAAACGCTTTTCTCCTATTTAAAAAGTCTACCTGATTTAATGTGAATCAACTCAAATGCTCAAGCATTATTAATGAGTGAGTGAAGGTAGGTAGTCCCTTAATCAGGCTTAGGTCATAACTAACTTGCCTAATCGATGGCGACGCTCTATGGGCGGGCGTGACATCTTTTGAATCCTAATTATAGACTATAAAATTAAAGTTGTTAAGAAAAAAAAGCGAAGATACCTATTTAGAGCGGTTCGACACAGCGTCTGGGTTTCAGTTCCGCTTGTTACTAAAATGCCAGGTACAGATTGATGAAACGTAACATGAAATGTAAAACAAATGAGCCCTTGCCCCAACAATGAATGTAAGGCCCCATTCACGACTGGACTATGCGACTTGCAAGCGATTTACGACAAGCGACACGCGCGCGCGACTTCATGCCATGGTACAACCCGTCTGTGGGGCACCCGCTCTGAAGTCGTAGCCGCCGCGCTGTTAGCTAGTAGGTACATTTGATTCGCGGTGACTCGTGACACGCTCTAATAGGGTACAGATTGTAACACACGTTAAAACAAATTCCCATAGTTATTGTGTTACATGGCATTGCATACATTTCGACTGCTCATTTTGTGTTACATTTCATGTTATGGCTCACCAATCTGTACCCGGGATTAGGAACTTCTTTCATTTGTTTACCCTGCAGTAGCTGTCGCAAAACGCGTGTCGTTTGAGTGTAGGTCGTGACTTCGTGACAAAGGGGTATCACAATAACTAAACGAAATTTTCTCAACGTGTTTTACATTTCACTAATCTACCCGGCATGACATAACATGTCACACATCACGCTTCACTCACGCCTATATTTCCCGAAGGATTAGGCAAAGGTGTATATTAGTCTACTAAACAGTAATAGTACAGTGTCCAAAATAAGTACACCAACATTTTGCCAGTAAGTCCCGTAACTAAATCTTTTTTATATTCACTCACTGACAGACAACGCACAACCTAAACCGCTAGGTCTAGAAGCATGAAGTTTTGCACAAGAGCTCCTTATATAATGATGGTGAGCTCAGGCACCTGTTCCACCGCCGGCGATTAACAAGAAGCAAGTAGAGCTAGCAACTAAAAACGAGTTAGCGAGCAGCGAGTGCGCGGCGGCAACGACCGATTACTCGCTGGTATGCGTAAGTACCAAGAGAGAGAGTGTTCTCCCGCCAAGCGAGCATCGCTGAATGGGTACCTACTCTCTTTAATATCTCTTTTCGCTGCAACAAACCAGTACCTACTCGCCGGCGGTGTGAACAGTCAGCGATCACCATTAATATACTTATTATGTATCTCTTTTACTGACACGGGACCTACATCGCACGTTTCTCGGGAGAGATAATATTCGATACCGAGTCGCTTTCTCGTTGGCGGTGGAATATCCCCTTTTTTTTTTATTGGGTGCGTAATCATCAAATAACTTCTCCCGCTCTGGGCGGAGCGGAAGGGAGTGTCAGACTTTTACTGACTAAAACCCACCGTGTTCCTTCAAATGCCTAAAGGGGTATAATAGGGGATGTAAGATTGTATGGAAGTTCGTCATTTGAAGTCAGAAACGTGGAAGTTGGTACTTAGACTTTTGTTTTTAAGCACCTAAAAGTTAGTTGTATCATTTTTTTTTAAAATCATCTCGTATTTTCTCTCCCGGATTTAGACTTACAAGAGGTGGCAAGTGTGGCAACCTTTTATGGCTCCTGAGAAGTTGATGATGGAAAATGCCATCGGGCACACGGCTTGTGGCGGTGTGCCTTTAACCAAGCCGTGTACAAATTTAGTGTCCGGGCTGCTACTATAGGTAGTAGCTACTACTACTATTGGAAAACTAGCAGCGGCCGCCGAGGCGTGCCCGTCCACTGTGAGAAAACCTACTTAATAACATTCCGGGGATCGAACCCAGGACTCCACACTCATCAGTATCCCTTGCGACCACTAGCCCAATGAGGCGGTCGAGTCAGTTTTAATACTGACTAGGTAGGTTTAAAAATATATTTAAATTCACACAAGTACTAAAAATATCGGCGCGTAATAGGAGCGTAGCAGGTGGCGTTCTATAGTTTCTGCCTACGCCCATGGGAAGAAGGCGTGAGTTTATGTATGTATTGTACTAAGTCTAGTTAACTTTCAGAAACGGCCATGCATGCAACATGTAAAGTGCTACAAGGATCTTTCGGCGCTCAAATGACATTGACGAGGAGCGCAGGGGGCCTAAAATGGACGCTTTGGCAGAATCATAATATGATCTGCGTACAATTCATATCCCGCAATTCATCTGTTTGACAGTTTTGTATGGAGTTTTGTAAAATGGTCCACAAATTATGAATTGCTTTAATGAAGTCTAATGTCAAATAGCAGCAGTCAAACAGATGAATTGCGGGATGTATGAATTGCACACAGATCATATTATGATTCTGCCAAAGCGTCCATTTTAGGCCCCCTGTTGGTATTGTGCAATTTTTTTGTGAAATGTATTGGAAAAAAATACATTTGGCGTGTGGCCAAAATCGGTACTAACACTGCCATCTTTCAGTGTTAGTACCGATTTTGGCCACACGCCAAAAATAATCTTGTAGCGCTTTATGTAGACATGTTAATAAATTTATAATACATACTCTGTTGACTTCCATGTACCCATAAATTTGACACCCCTCCTTGAGAGCCAAATTAGTTTTTTCAATGGAGTCATCGTTTTTACATTGTTCTATGGTAGATAAATCAGGTAAGGCCCACCTTCTTAATCTGTATGCTTCTTTCACCTCATCACATGTATTGCAACATCTGATACAAAAAATATAAGCTAGGCATAACCAGTACATAGAGCCTTTGCAAATCACAAGCTGCGTCATGTGTAGTTTATTTTATTGACTTTAAGCATTGATATATTAAAAGGAGGAAGATACGTTATTTACCCGCTAACATCGCAATCAGTAAACCTGTACCCTAATTGCGTAACACAGTTTGAATCGGAATGATTTTGAAGTATATTGCTAATCTATTGCTTCTTATGGTAGAAAAAAATGTCTGCTCAACAACGTAAATAACGCAATGAATGTTGCTGAACTGTCAAATTGAAACCGATTCCTACTGATAGTGTGTTACCTAATTAGCCCACTGGGCTCGGCGCAGTCTGTCTCGCAACTCGCGCGTATCGTGTCTCTCACGCATGTTTGGCATGTTTGTAATATCTATCTCGCTCGTGCCACTACGGGCATCACCTAGTTTGATAGGACCACATCACTTAGTAAGTCCCGTATCTACCGCTTTTAATACATCAATGACTTATTCCCTCTTATTACAAAACAAGGTTTATCTTCAGACCCAGGTTTAAAACATGGAGCCATTAATGAATTTCGAACTTTATTCAAACTATGGTAAAGTTCCTAAACACAAAACTGACAACTTAGTACCGAACACATTTTTCAGTTTTGTAAAAAGAACGGTACCTACTTATTTCAATCACTGTTACGTTCTTATTACAAAAACTGGCTCCATGGTTTTAGCCATGTCAAATATAAATCTTGTTTTGTAATAAGGGGGTAAGGGTTTAAATTGCAATGATTTATGCACACCATCGATAAACCGTAATCCCGCGTTTATACCAACCCAATACCTATACAAATTGTTATAGGTACTTGCTAAAATAGGCTTTTTTATTTTATTTATCTTTTTTAGATACTCTTCTCTATTTTGTGAATACAGAGAATCGAAACATCCGGTGCATCTCCACGTCAGTTTGAAGGAAATATTCGCAAAGAGAGTCTACAAGGCCTACAAGTAGACTCATATAAGTTTCGATTTGGTTTCAATTTTCCATTTTGGTATGTACCTGGTACTTGTTGACAGTACTACTCTGTCCTCCCATACCTACTATGTAACCGTGGAGTTCCTTGCCTTTTCCATAGGAAATAACCAATTGGAACTTGTATCTAGCATCTAGCGTTTCATAGTGGCGTGCGCATGTAGGTTTATTTAAAATAAAATATTTTGTTTTTTTTTTATTGATGGATTAATAACTTACTGAGATTCATTAAGTGCTGCTCCATAACAACTTCCACATGTTATAATTGCAACTTCAGAAGTGTTTTGTTTTACCTAAAATAAAATACAATAGATTAGTTACAACCAGGGACCGCACAACCCCGGATAAGAGTTTTGCCGTATAAAAGGTTACCTTTATCATGAAGTATCTCTTTGAATGGGTTTTCACTTGAACCCCAGTAAAAACCCTTATTGTATTTGTTTTTGATTAACCGCTTAAAAACATCCTTTCAACGGGTGCAGCGAAAATTTTTTTTTTTAATTTTTTCCTTAAGTTAATGTTGGTTCTTTTTTTACTTAAATTCTTGTTGGCATTGTGCTTGCACCGCGGGGGATGTCACACAGGTTAAATTCCTGTTATTTTTTGCCTAGGACGCATCGTTTTCGAGATATTCAAATTTCTATTTTTTTTTATTAGTTTAAAAAAAACATCTATGATCATTAGAGTCTGGCAAACGAAAGCGTGACCTGAGAAAACGCTGCAAATTCAAAAAATCTTTATGCGGCAAGATTCAAGATTCAATAGGTATTCTTTATCACGCTTTCGTTTGCCAGACTCTATTGCATGTACTGAAGAGTTCATTTTAGCTTGGTTAGTAGCCACACCGTATGGGTTTTTGATTTACCACTTATAAAAACCCTATCGAAAACCCTTTCAATGGGTAATCAAAATGGTCCCTGGTTACAACACACACAACAACAAAAAGTACTTATAGTGCATCCAATAGGTATATGAATAGTCCATCGTCGATCTCGTCTTTTTATGCAGGGTAGCACCTCGAAGAATGGTTTTAATAAATGGAGAACTTATTAGGGTTCCGTTTTTTTTGGTAGTCAGTTTGATTGTAAGGAAATAAAGTTAATAAATGTATCGCCTTAAGTATCAAATTACCGTCCCCCAGAGTCCCTTAGCTCTTATGTTTCTAAAGCTAAATAATTTTAATAAGATTATACTATAAATGGTAGGCAGCGTCGTAAATAGTGTCATGAGCGCCTCTGGCGAGATTTGAATTTTGTGCCCCCCAATACTTATTTTGTAGAAAGAGTAATCACACCATAACTTTGAAAGTGTAATTTAAGTTATGTATTCATTTAAGCATTAAAATTGTTCTTAATAGTATGCAGGAAGGGAAACAACACAAGTTAATTTATGCATTATAAAATCTCTTATAAGTCTTCTGGCGTTTTCTGGGGCCAATTTGTCAATAATATGGTCTACAATCTACATCATTACTTTTAGCATGTCACCAAACCTCATAGGGAAATCTGTACACACTATTTTGAACTCCTGTTTTTGATATGATTGAGTTAATGATCAATATATTAATGTAAGCTGCTCAACCATTTAATGGTCAGTATGCAATGACCATTACATAGCGTAATTCTCGGCAGGTACGCTTTACATTAAATGCATCCAATACAATAAACCCAAAGAGGAGTAAGGGCTTTGGTACATTTGGGCTCAGTGTTAAGGACAGTCACAAAGATTGCTTGCACTTATTCTTTTGGTTGTCTGGGCTGTCCAGACCGTCAATGTTGCTGAGAATATTTTGACATACCTACATAGAATGACTGCAGCAAGTGAATTTTAAAGTCACAAATAAATTAATGTATGCAGTATTCATAAACAAACTCAATAATCTTACAGTGGTAGAAGTCGCAATTTCTTGCTTTTTTGGTTCTTCTATAGGATTTCCATTTAAGTCTAGTCGCCTCTTATGGATATTTTGTTCCATTTGCAGATGCTGCTCCCCTGATGAGTCCATAGCATCAAGTACTAAGTCTGAAATAGAACACAAAATATATTTTAAGAAATACTGGGAGGAAATAGTTTATTTAATTTTAAATAGTTCTGTGTTTATGGCATTCAACCAGTTAAACATGGCCTTCAAAGTTAAACTGTTATTAGCATTGAATGAACCAACCATTCAATATAATAACCCATTATCTTGAATGGTTGATCCATGAATAAACCTTGGTGAAAAGACATCCACGTAACCTTCAAAGCTTCCAAACCCATAAAAAGATTCAAAGTGAAATTCCAAAGCAATAAGTATCAATTAATGTCTTTAATATTTGTATTTCTACTCATTTGTATAAGTACCTACCTATTCAGAGTGTATAAATATGCACGGATGTATAAAATCTCAAATACAATTATTAAGGATATGAAATTGCTGGCTGGGTATGGGCATGGTATTGGACACACTGATCCTGGCATCATGTTTGTGATTGGGTGCCGTTATTTGGGACTGTCCATCTCTTAGATGCCATAGCATATTTTAACTAATTTTTAATCTTGCTTTTAAAAACTCTTAAAATAAGCATTATGAGAGTGCTGGGTGCAATTAAAGTTAAATACTTACAATTACATGAGATTGATGGAACAATGATATCTAAATTAATTCGTAGTTTATGGCCTCTTGAAGTGTCTACGAACAATTCCTCCGAAATATTTGGGGACATGTAAGTATACAGTTCAGAGAGGAATAATAACACCATAATCAGCCCACCGGTTACAGTAACTGCAATGTGAATAAATTTTAATTTGTATTTTTTATAAAACGATAGTTATTTAGCAGGAAAGTAAAGAGTGTAAGAATGTTTTACTTGCTGCGCCGGTGGTGGTTTTTATTCTAAAGTCCTCTAGCGTCTTTGCATAAGCATCTAATTGCTTAAATTTATCAATTAATTGAGATGACATGTTGTTATTCACGTATGTACCAAATAACTTTAGTTGTTAAAAGTCTACAATTCGTTTGTTTTCTTCTCGAAATAAGTTTTTAACAACAGTGTTCGGTTTTAACCACCCTCAATCTGTCACGTCAATCGCATTGAGCATCCCACTGTCAGAAGTCAGTGCACAGAACATATATACCATTGAGATAGGAAAACTATTATATGTCAATGATATATACTGAGTCAGTAAGTCAGTGTCAATCAAGGAATAAACTACTCTCTAACGAGAGGTGTCAATCCAAAAGAAAACCAAAAATGGAGCTTACGGCGCGTGGCCACAATCAGAACCTAAGCCCTGTTTTTCACTACAAATAAAATAAAATTTACCACCAGCGCCCCCCTGTCAACGTCATTCATGCGCCAAAAGCATAAGGCCAAAAGATCCTTGTAACATTGTAGTCTTCACTTCGCGACATCTGTCAATTTGACAAAAAAATAATCCAAATTATACGGCGCGTTCTATCATTTGTCAAAATGACACTAGGTGATTGAAAATATTGAAATGTAGAATTGCAGTTGGCCAAGCCCAACAATTATTGACCAATCAACACGCATTTTGTTTTGATTTTCTCTCCAGGTATGTTTTTTTTAAATCATATTTTAATGGCCTGGTTGCTGGGACCTTTTAGCCAAGTCTTTATTTAGTTACAAACTTTGTAACAAATATTGATGAAATTAATTATATTCAATGCATGATGATGATATCTCCGCCCACTCCCCTTGAGTTTCAGTAAAGATGGGGCAATTTACTGAGACCTCACGCGCACTTCTTGAGAGAACTTGAAGTGATGTTGCACTGTTTTGTTTCATTTGCCTACACTAATGCACGTTCACGAACACTTAATGGTTAATAATCCACCATTATTACACATTAATATTCGGCTAAACACAAATTTTAGAAAATAAAACAAAACTGCTAAACATATCTCTTCACTTTTCCGCCAAGAACTCCAGGTTTGTGGTTACGTATGTGACCTTTAGGTGATACCATCCTTTATGGTTTTGCGATTTTCCGATTTTCTTACCCAAATGGCAGGGATCTTGAGGTTCGTTCAAAAAAATAATATGACTGTCACCATACTGTCGCGATCCGTTTGGTAGACGATTAAATTTAAAATAAAACCCCTGACACAACCAAAAACCTCTAAAAAGTAATAAAAATAATATATATTGGCCCAAGTTTAATATAAGTTGTAGGTAATATTTTGGTATAAGCGTCATTGCGGCGGGGTACGGCTAATGAAAATAGAGAGTTTTACTTATAATAAAACTTACCCATTATTTTTTCATCAATATCCGGAATCTATCTTGAGTGATGTGTTTATTATCACCTGGGTGCGCTAAACCCAAACCCCGTTATTACAAAACAAGGTTTATCTCCAAACCCAGGTTTAAAACATGGAGCCATTATTTAATTATTTATTTTATTTATTCGATGACGATATTGAGAGAGAGCGGAGGGCGCTGTCGGTTAGAGCGAATATGATTGCCCGCAGGTTTAAGCGTGCTTCTACGGAGGTTAAAAAAACACTTTTTAGAGCCTTTTGCTCATCATTTTACACCTGTGGCCTGTGGGTACATTTTACGCAAAGAGTAGAGTAACTATATACGGAAAGAGTAACAACTCTGTGGTAAAATTTGCATGTACGGAAAGTGGTGCCACCTTGAGTTTGGTGGGTGAACTAAGGCTCTAATATACATATAGGTATGTATACTAATAAGTATGTATACTTATAGGTAGGTGTATACAAATGAGGATTTATTATTCTTATTCAATTTACAGACATCTTACTCAACTTTTTGTCCTAGTATTTTTCTCTTATTTACAAATTACTTTTGTCTTCAATAGTGAACGAAGTCAAAAGTACCAGAAACTGAGAAATTAGGACAATCTGTAGAGCGAGTCTGTTTAGGGTCAGCTGGGGGTGGGTTCACCTAATTAAAAAAAACACATAAGATGTTCAGATTAGTGTCATTTTATTAACATCAAACGACTTAATATTTTTTCGTTTTGTATTTGTTGTAATACAGCTGAGCTGCGTTTTTTGTCACATCTCCACCTTCGTAGGTGATTTTTCCTTCTAATATTCTATTTATAGACCTGCACCAACTATAAATAATTATATGTATGGAAGTGTCAACAAAACATTGTTTTACTTTTTCATGATGTATTTCACAGTCTATAAAACTAAAATCGGTGAATAATTCAATGAAACTTTTTATTCTTTCTTTGATGTTCTTTTCGTGGCAATCGTTATTCAAAAATGCAACAGTTGTTTCTTGTATTTCTTGAAAACAAGCTACTAGGCAGTCGGAGGGATAGCAAAGCCATTTCTTATTTTGGCAATATTCTTTGGCACGTATATATTTCATTGTTCGAATTGCCCAGTAGTTTGCTTTTACAATCTTTACAACCTTTGACGACTTTTTGTAGACACTTCGTCAAGGCCCACCCACAGACATAAGTTCTTTGATCAGCCCCTGAATCAGAAATATTTCTTGTATTTTGCATAACATTTAGGGGCTGATCAATTACAATACTTTGGGATTGCAAGGGAGCATTACCTTTTTCCTTATTTTTAAGGAAAAAGGAGAGAGATTGTAGACAGTCATTAGAATCCTCTTCGCAATTGGAGCCTACTGAATGATTCGTGCTGAAATTATTTAATAATAATGTTTTAAATGCTCCCTCAAATCCCACACAGTTGGGTGTAACATTTCGCGCACCCAAACTTCGAACACATCCAAAGAAATTTTCGAGTGGGTCTTGGTTAAAATTGCGTGTCAGCATCGCGTCAAAGGAATATTTTTTTGATAATAATTGCCAAATCGATTTAAAACCTTCTATTGTTCTAATAAAATTATTTAAAGTTGGGACAGACTTTTCAATTTTCTCATCACCTTTTTTCACCATAAATTTGGCAGTTTTTAACATTATCAACGCATCTTGCCATAACATATGATGAAGAGAATCTCGCTTTACAGCAGCTCTGTATATTTTTCCATTTGGCGGCGTAAAAGATGACGCGTTAAATGTGTCAAACAATTTGTCTATTACGGTATTAGATCCCGACATTCTGAGGGACAATCTCCTCTTGCAATTACATTATCAGTAGCAACTGCCATACTATAACTTAATACTTGAGCCGCATTTTTCACCCTCATTTTTTTTATTTTGCCAGGATCTATGTGTTCATTGGTCAAATTGGGTAGCATACGCAACTCTCCATGCGACCTGTCGGCTTCAAAAACCCGCTGAAAGTATTCCCACTTTACTATTTTTAATACATTTTCGTGCATATAATGCATTTCTTTATTTAATAAATTATTTCTAATTCCTTTTAATAAGTGGGGAACATCAAACAGCGGGATTATATCATATTTGTTAACACGTATTACGTCCTTTCGCCATTCTTTTCCTGCTTGGAAATATGCAGTTTTGGCTTCGGAGATTAAGCTATTTATAGTGCTTACATTTGCCAAGCTTTGGTCGCATACAGTTGCGATTATCTTTAGACCAGTAGCTTGTACGTTGGCTATAACGTCTACTAACATTTCTTTAAGTTTTGATGTCTTTAATGTTTGGGTAAAGTAGTAAGCTACTGGTTGTTTGTAATTTTTCCTCACCCCTTTGACCATGAACACCAAAACATGATTGGCAAAATTTGGCATCTTACATTTCCCATCGTTCTCAAAACCAACAAGATCGTCTGTGTATACATTGTAATGGATATGGGGAGATATGGACATTTCATCAAATACTAACGTACACAGACGATCTTGTTGCAACATTTTCGACACTGTGGACTTTAACTCTTTAAAAACGATTTAATTTATGCCTGGAGTCAATTTTACTTGAGCAAGCAATGACTTCAGGACTTTCTTAGATGGTAATGTAAAATGTTTACACATTAACTTGTAGGCTTTAGGACTTTTCTTAAAAATTGAAAGCGATAAAATCTTTTCTTCCTGGGTAAATCTATGCCCCTTCTTTTTCTTCCGTCCTTCTATGCATTGCATTCGAGTAAACAATTTAGCCGACTCGGACATGTTACGAGTTAATTTCTCAAAATCTCTGTTCGCACTATTCTTTTGGATTTGTTTAATGCGCAACTTGAAAGTTTTAAGTTTTTGGCGCAATCTCCTGACTTCATTTTGCGTTTGTCTTGCTTTTCTAGCACACTGCGTTTCAGCCTTTTTCTGCAGAAACTCGACAGTTTTACCTGAAATATTAAATTTAAAATTTTAAAACATACATATTTAGGATGTTCAGGTATATTAGATAAAATTGTTTACGTAAGAGACTAAAGATTTGCTAAATTCTATGAATTATGTATAATGGATGGAAATAAAAAGTTGTTCGTTTTTTGTAGCCTATGGTATGTCCCAGTGCTGAGCAAAGGCCTCCCTTTTTGCCTTTCAAACTTCACTATCTTGTGCAGTTTCCCACTGCTGCTCTTGCCTGCCCACCACCATATTTATTATTATACATATTTAAAATGTGAGACTTATAATAAACCTCAAGGTCAGTGTTGCACTATCCTTATCTACCAAAAGTTTAGATAAACTCGAGCTCGAGGGACTCGTGGTTAGGAAACAGCCGCACAGGTCAATCAATCAAAGGTTAAGCTACGCTTGCCGTGGTCGGTCCGTAGATGGGTGACCATCCATTTCATACCGAGACCCCTATGTGCCTCGGAAAGCACGTTAAGCCTTCTGTCTCGGCTATCATTTGTAGATTTTTGACATCTATTATGGATAATCAGAAGCCCAAAAGTCTGACAACCACTCTTACCCAAGGGGTATAGTGTTGAGCCAGTAACATTGCAGAGGTCAGATAGGCAGTTGTTCTATGTAATATATGCATATGGTTAGACTGGTAGTCAACCCTAACATAATTCGGAAAAGGCTGGGCAGATTAATTGAGTTTGGATAAACTTAACAATACACACATCATGTTAAATGGATAAACAGCCTAAAACATCCCACCATTTGGAAAAGAAATTATGTATGCAAATGATAAATTAAACCAGTTAGGTAGTGCTATGTGAATATATAACAAACAAGCAGACAGACCAGTTCACATTTATAATAATAATTATAAAAAAAACAAAGTACCTGCATCAAATTTTGTCAATGGTATGGGAGCATGGCACTTTTCACTTGACATTAAACAGGTAGATCCAGATGGCCCTGAGAATTCTGTAGAACCAACAGCGGATGAAGGTCCAGATCTGGATGGACCAGGTAGGTGTTTAGTTTGAACCGATGACCCAGCCACGTTGATGATATCAATCATAGGTCCGCCATGACCAGATTGTCTTCTAGGTTGACAGTAGCTATGGTCTGTCTCCACAAAAGTACTGATTGTTTGCTGAACACCTGTAACATAACATTGCAATATTATAATCAGTTGAATTACTTTTTTTCTGATATTTCTGTGTTTTGATGCAACTTCAGTCTGTGTGAAGTAACTAAGATGTTCCATTTTTACTACGTAAAATAGTTGTTTATAATTCAGTAACATAAATATTAAAACTATATCTATGTTGCCTTTTTGTACCTTTGATACTTTGAGAAATAAGTCTTTTAATTCTTTTTTATTAGAGAATTTAAGTAAAGGAACAAAAAGTGCCTTTATTTTGATCCCAATGAAAACCCACCATTGAGTAAATAAAATAATAATTTAATTGGTTTCTGTATTAATAGAGCAAAACAGGGATCTGTTAGAGGTTGCATTAGCATCAAGTGTATGCTAAGAACTTTTTTTATAGTAAATATTTTATAATGCTCTATGACATATGGATGAAGTAAAATATTAGACAGTTCTATTAAGTCAATGTATCTGCAATAGGTTATGGGCCCAGGAAAATAATTTTATTTCGTATTGAAATGGAAGGTTTTTCGTCAAAGTTGCTAATAGGCAATCTAGAGGGGAAAGACAATTGGGCTACATGGAAATACAAAATTTCAATAATGCTACGAGGTGTAGATGGCGCAATGGAAGCAGCCGAAGGAACCCTTGAAAAGCCCGTTACCCCGGCCCGAGGAGCTGGTGACGCTGAAGTCAGTACGTATAATTTAGCCATGGCTAAATATAGGAAGACTGAATGTAGCGCTCTGCTCATATTAACCACTAATATGTCCGAGGATACACTTAAAAAAATAATGCGATTTGAAACGTCTAAAGAGGTCTGGCAGGAGCTACACAGATTATTTGACGGACAGTCAGACGACAGGGCTTACAATTTGTGTGCAGAATTCTTCAGTTTTCAACGTCACAACGAGGATGAGACGATGGCCTTGTAGCCGCTACAGATGAAGATTTGGCAAACCAATTCCTTAAAGAACTAGGGGATACCCTGAAGATCACAAGCAAGCCAGTGTCTTATTACCTTGGACTTGAGATAGCACAGTCGAAAGATGGCTCCATTACAATTAAACAAGAGTCGTACGCCAAAAAGATATTGGAACGTTTTAGGATGTCAGAATGTAATCCAGTTTCAACGCCAATAGAAACGACTTCTCAAGCAGGGAAAGTTAACAATCAAAAAGAAGAGAAGAAGTTCCCATACAGAGAGGCAGTAGGTGTTTTAGCATACTTAATGATAGGGACGCGACCTGATATAGCGTATGCAGTTGGATTAGTTTCAAGAAATCTGGAAAACCCGACACATGAAGATTGGCTACGTGTTAAGCGGATTATGCGCTACATAAAAGGGACTTATTCTTTTGGTATAACTTATAAACCAGAACATGATTTAAACCTAATACAAGGTTATAGTGATGCGGATCATGGAGGAGACCAGCAAACAGGACGCTCTACAACAGGAGTTGCATGTCTCTTTGCTGGAGGAATAGTGTCATGGCTAAGCCAACGACAATCTTCGGTCGCAATTTCTACTACCGAAGCTGAAATAGTAGCAGCTAGCGAAGGCGCTCGTGAACTTGTGTGGCTCCAGAGAGTATTCAGCTCACTTACTAACATGGATGGAATACCCACATTAAAAGTAGACAATGAAGCCGCCATACGTCTTGCAAACAATCCAGAGTTTTCATAAGCGAACCAAGCACATCCGAGTGAGACATTTCTTCGTTAGAGAAACTGTACAAGAAGGACTTGTGGATGTACAAAAGACCAGCACTGCTACCCAATTGGCAGATATTATGACAAAGGCAGTTCCTAGGCCAAGACTCGTTACAATTCGAGATGCCCTGGGTATAAAATGCTATACACTTAATTAATGAGGGAAAGTGTTAGAGGTTGCATTAGCATCAAGTGTATGCTAAGAACTTTTTTTATAGTAAATATTTTATAATGCTCTATGACATATGGATGAAGTAAAATATTAGACAGTTCTATTAAGTCAATGTATCTGCAATAGGATCCCTTACATTCATTATAATAACCTTCAGATTAACTTTTTTATTATTAAACAAAAAAAACGCAATCAAAGTTTTGCCATGACACCTGACAGGTAAGTTGACAAATCTCTTGTACAGCAGCAGCTCACTAGTCTTACAGGGATTTGGTTCAAATGCAAAAATAATAGATCCCAAATCCCTGTTTATTCCACAATTTTATTTTCAGAGTACTTTTATGTTACTCTGACGAGTACAACAAATCAATAAAATTGATAATCTGAATCAATTTGGTATTGTTATAAATGTTATTTTCTCACAAATATTGAGCTAATTTAATTCTACTTACGATTCAAATTAACTGATGGTATGGCTGAACAAATAAGATGACCTCCAGTTGTCTTGAATGTAGGATCAAAATGGTGATCACATATTCTTTTGTTCTTGTATATCTTCGTACGGTCCCTTTCTGTAACCTTGCTGCCAACAGCCGCTATCCAAGCAGCGAACAAATCAGGTCGGTTTTCAGGGTTTGGAAACCGGTGAAGGGGTACACCGTATGCAACTGAAAATGGAACGAAATTTATGAATATCAGAGTATGACTAAATAAAATGAAATTATGGAATAACATAAAACTGTTTTCTTGCTTCTAGTAAATACGGTACGGTATGGTAATAAACACTCACCTAAAGCATCACAGCCAAAAATACAATATCTTCTTCGGAGTTCACTCATATTAACAAAACAACAAAAAACAAAGTGATAACAATAATATGAAATAAAAACAAAACAAATAACAGTAACAAGACTAACAAGTAACAATTATTAGAAATAGCTGAGTTAGTGAGTTTAACTCGGGAAGCGCATCAACGCCGGTAAAACCTTGGTAAAACCGGAGCTGACAATGGCCGAATGGCGACAATGACATTTGTCTGACAATTTGACAAACAAGACAAGATGGCTGCCAAGTTTTGTTAACCCACCAAACTCCAGATGTCGCTGTCGCCCATGGAAATTGATGACAGTGCTAAGTGTGCCCCCCCTGATTTTACGCAAAGATCGTACAGTGCCCTTCGCGTGCAGTACAATAATGCTTTCAGGGTGTTGATGGGGCTGCCTCGCTTCTGTAGCGCATCAGGGATGTTTGCGGATTTGCGTGTTGATTGCTTTTATGCATTAATGCGTAAAAGATGTGCGTCCTTGGTGCGCAGGGTGCGAGCTAGTTCCAACAGCATCCTGGGAGTTATTGCTGACAGGCTGGACTGCTCCATAGTAACTCGTTGCTCCAGTATTTCAGCTGGAATGCTGAAGCAGTGAATAAGTTGTTGTGTGTGTTTTGTAATTGTTATTGTAATTGTATCACTAACATAGTTGTAAGTTTATTTTATTGTTACTAATACTGTATGAGTCTCATGAGTTACTCCCAATAAAGAATTTTAATTATTATTATTATTGAATTTCGAACTTTATTCCGACTATGGTAAAGTTCCTAAACACAAAACTGACAACTTCGTACCGAACTAAGTTTTCAGTTTTGTAAAAAGAACGGTATTTCAATCACTGTTACGTTCTTATTACAAAAACTGGCTCCATGGTTTAAGCCATGTCAAATATAAATCTTGTTTTGTAATAAGGCGGAAAGACGCTATAATGTGTATTACGATGTAAAAATATTGGGTTAATATTTTTTTTTTTAATTAATTACAATAATTAATCAAGTATGACATACTGCTTGCATCATTAAATAACAAATTGAATAACTCACGAAAAAATATTGTTAGACTCTCGATGAACAGGATCAAAATAATGAGATAAAGATACAGGAATATTGGGAATATTCACATCATTTTGATTTATTAATTCTCTTTGGAATAAGGAACCCTTATGGTGAGACTTAAGTCTATCAGTCTGTCTGTCTGTCTGTCACACCTGGATATCTCAAGAACTACTAATGCTATCAACTTGAAAAATAGTTTTAGATGACGTTTGCCCAACTATTTTGCAAACATGAAAGAAATATTAAAAAATAAATCTTTTTTGCAAAAGGGACTGAAAGGGGGTCTTAAAAATTTGAAGTGGGGCTATGGGGCTACTAGGGCATGTGGCGTATCTTATGAAATGAAAGAGCGCTGTTTGCACATTCTCAAACATGTTTTTGTTTTTTTTTAGGCAGCATAGTTTCCGACTTTTGATGAAAAAATTATAAAAAAATACCACCCCCCCTCCCCTTATCTCCGAAGATTGCATAGATAAAAATCTGAAATTATTCTATGTGATAGAAGTTTATGTAAAGATTACAGGAAAAATAAAACGATGTCTCTAAATAGCACAGTTTTTCAGAAATCAACATCATATGTACGTACGGAACCCTCGGTGCGCGAGTCCGACTCGCTCTTGACCGGTTTTTTAACTTTATATATTACCAGTAGACAACCGAAAATGCGGCCGAACTTTATCGATTGTTGAACTTCGATATTTAATCAAATCATTTAGAGTACCTTACCTGTAGAATAATATGACCCTAACCGCTTAGCTTGGAACATGCTAATGCATGTGCTCGTCAAAAAGCATCGTATGAGCCCAAATACAAGGTAGATACCGTACACCGTAGAGGAGTTCCTTTGGTGGGTTGGGAATCCTGCAGGATCCTGGTATGCCTGTGCATCAGATCAAGGTTATCATACTTTTGTAATATCATTGACAACCTGTCCCGTTGACAGGATTTCAAATTTCGAATCGATCATCTTCCTGTGGAAGTTGTTTATATCTCTTCATCAACTAGAAAAGACGTTATAGGGAATCTTCAAACGGCTTAGCAGATTTTTTTTAAACATAGCTAAGAACACTGTCGATTAAGACACATTTGAAACATAAAAAACAATAATTAAAATCGGTTCATCCGTTCAGGAGCTATGATGCCACAGACAGACACACAGATACATACCACAAAATTATAACACTCCTCTTTTTCGTTGGGGATTAAAAACGAATCCAAACACTACTTAACTGCTATTTTTTCTTTCAAGTGTACTATTGTGTTGGATATCCTGGCTGCAGCATCTTACCAAGAATTCCATAATCTTGCATAGTTATAATTATAAAGCATACATGGGCGTTTCAAATTTTAGGTCACACATAAATATGTTTGAAAGTAAAGTAAATACCCATTATGCGTCTAAGACCCCTAACCGCAACTAACAAAAGAGTAGATAACCTTGAAACGGCTGATACGATTTTGATAAATGTCTAAGAACCACCGATAGAAACCCTGCTTTCAAATAAAAAAAACCATATCCAAATCGGTTCATCCGTTGAAGAGACACACACACACATAGCGGTCAAACTTATAACACCCCTCTTTTTGCATCGGATAAATAAAAAAAATAAAAATTCTGTAATATATTATATATCAAACTCAAACTCAAAACATTTATTTCATTTAAACCTATTACAGGCACTTGAATTGTCAAAGAGTCGGTCAGTTAGTCAGAAAGTTGAAGCTATTTGCCCATTCCAAAAAAAAGTTGTTTATTTAAAAAACAATTCAAAATATAAGATTAAAAGATTACAAATAAGCCCTGGCAGTTAAGAGAAGACCAGTCTCAACTGACGGCGCCCGTTCACGAACATGACGCGTGGATCAGCACCATCCAACTCAACCATTTTGTAGGGAACCGAATGATCCAACACACGCGCCACCATCAGCGAGCCATTTAAGTGAGCATGACATACTCTCAACTGCCACGCTTTTTTAAGTCAACATACATCTTATCATATTAAACGGCTCCATGGTACTCACATTAACAAAAATGAAAAAAAAATTGCTTCTAAATTATACAAAACTATAGCTTGCAATGTATTTAAAAAATTAATACAATTTTACTAGCAAAAGGAAAATCATTATTACCTATTAAAGTATTCAACAACTAAAACTTGATTACATTTTCTTCTTCTTCTTAGTCGTCGTCGATTACATTTTATAAAATCGATATGATAGTAATGTCAGAACATAAAAAAAAGGGGGAAGCATTTCTTCCAAATATTATAATTTTAACAAGTGAGCCCAAGTGGTTGTGGAGCAGGACCAGCATTAAGCCAAGCATTTCCTTTAACCCCGAAAAGGCCAGCCACGGGACCTAATTTGCCCACCGACAAGCCAGGCTTCAGTTTGCTCGCGACCACTTAGATTGGTATATCGAGCAATGGAGGCGAGTCCTGTTCTCGGACGAATCCAGGACGTGCTTGCATGGCAGCGACCGTCGACAGAGAGTCTATAGGAGACCGGGGGAGCGATTCGCACAATGCTGTTTTGCGGAAACAGTGACATATGGGGGTGGGTCCTGTATGATGTTGGGCACTAGCCCAACATCATACAGGACCCACCACACAGATAGATATACTCATATCTATTGAAGCAAAACCGGAGTTGATATTCGTACCTGGTGGAGGTCGGGGAGGGGGGGTAACCGCAGAAAGATACATCAACGACATTCTGCTAGGCCATGTGCTCCGCTACGCCGGGTTTATTGGCGAAGATTTCCTGCTAATGCACGATAATGCCCGCTGCCACACCAGTGCAGTGACTAGACAGTACCTTGTAGAAGTCGGGATTCCCACACTAGACTGGCCAGCCCTCAGCCCTGACTTAAATCCGATTGAACATATAGGACGGGGCGAGCTGAAATTGCGGGTACGAGGAAGATATCCAGCTCCGGCGTCAATAGAAGACCTGAAAACTGCTTTAGTCGAAGAGTGGCACGAAATCCCACAGGATTCCATCAGGAAATTCATTCGGTCAATGAAAAACCGTTTACAGGCAATCATTAGGACCAGGGGGAGTAACACAAAATATTAAGGGGTAAATAACATAAATTATAAATAAAAAAAATATCTTTTCATATCACTTCCTATTCATTTAGACGTCCACGACTTCGACAGTTCGACCTATTGCAAGAATTCTCTAAATTTAGGTAGAAAATTTTATTGTTTAAAAAAAAAATGGTCTTGAGCAACGCGCGATGAAGTGATTCCAGTTTATTACTCCCGAGTGTATTTTAGAAAAACTACAATTTGTTCAACACGGGTAAAAGTCACCAGTCCTAATCGGAATTTAGCCGCCCTCGCTACGCTCGGGCGTCTAGGTACCTCTTAAAGGGATCGCTTCCTTTCAACCCTTGTAAAACAATCCGCAAGCAAGCAATCAATCATGAAAATTCATTACTTTATTATATATAATAACTACTGCACCGTCAAGTAATCCCCGAAAAGCAGGACTGAGCCTGTCCGGCGCAGGACATTTATTTTTGGGCAAAAAATCGGGACGTCTGGCAATGCTGGATATTAGAGACACCACCTCCTGCTCGAGTGCTGCGACGGTAAGATGATGCTAGCTTAAATCCACTAATTTGAATAATGTCTGAATTTTCTTCTGATAGCCACCGTCTCTCAGGTAGTACACATTGCTGACATTGCTTTATGAAATTAATTTTGAGTAATGAAAGCTTCAAGTGGCTGCAGGTTTATTGTTAATGCTTTGAATATTCTGGAACAATATTTTAAATGATAGGTCTTTGTTTACGAAATGTATTATTTTCACTTTCGTCAATCGTACTTGTATTGCTAGGTTGGAGTTACTCATGGCTCTCATAGTATCCTATTCTTGGTTTGTTGTATTTATGTGTAGGTGTTTGTTATCCTTCATGTTGACATGTTTGCCATCTATATATAGTTAGCTGTTCCTTATTATGGCATGGAGGCGATTTTTTCTGACCTTGAGTAATTCTTCTCCCATTGGTGCCCTTTCCTTTGCGTTGGTATAAAAAAAAATCGGATATAAACAGCCCAGTTCCCTTAAGATACTGGCTGTTGTTTATAAATTACCTGCTCATTCTTTTACTGAGCAATTCAATTACTAGCGGCCAGTGCTTTTCTCCTTTTCTTCCTACTCCATACATGTCCTCTTTAAAACCTGATAAGTCGACCGATCGCGAAATAGGTTTATTAATCTGTTGTAGAGTTCGCATTCAAGCTCTTTGTAACAATCTGCGAGGCCTCATTACACATTTTTGTATAATTGCTCTCAAGAGTGAGCAGTTAGGTGATCGGGATGTTTGTGATAGTAGGCTTTTTATTTATTTTTTCAGGTTTTCATTTTCTGTTTGAAACTTTTCTAATTTAGTGTTATTACTTTCTATTTCTGGTTTTCAGTGGTCATTCTGCACGGTTAAAGGTTTTGTTTTGTAATCAAAATCTTGTCTCAATTCAGCAATTGCTCTTTTAATTTCTGTTAGTATTGTGATTTGAAGTTCTTGTATGATAGATTTATTATTTTTCTTTAAACGTAGGTAGTATTATTAATTTGCTCAAATTTTGCAAGGATAACATGCATACCATCTTCTGTTTGTATAGTATCTCCTAAGAAACTCAGATCTTCGGAGCTAGCTGTTTCATTGTTGGAGTTTGTTATTTTCTTTGGTATGAAATAAGAAATACTTGAGAAGCATTTATTTGCAGAAAATATAGGTTTAGGGGGGGGTTAGGGGGGGGGGTTGGGGGGTTTATGTACAGTCTATATTTTGCCTGTTTAGGGCATGCAAATTAATTTTATATTAATACCTAACAGGTACTTAATATATTTTACTATCATACGGAATATACGAGGACATTTAAATTAGGATTTTTAAATTATGATAAATTTTAAGTTACAATAAAATATACTAACACATAACAAAACTTAAATTCTTTAAGAGATATATTGTCTTTAGGTAACAAAAGACATCTTTGAAGTTAAACTATTAAACACACAGCACATCATATAGGAAACGAAACTATAGGAAACTTAAAATATATTTTTCATTACACTTCCTCGAAAACTGGTTCATATTGCACTACGATTAGGTTCGCAATGCAATGTATTTCACACGCGTGTGATTTTTTATTTTCCAACACGTGTGCGGGAATAAAAATTGCCACAGATAACTATACCTATACTTAGTCCAAATTGGTTCTCTATTCACACCGTCTCGCGCCAGAGACGGTCCTCTCAATCGGAGTTGATTTTTTTTTTAATCTCTGTAAAGATGCGTCTTTATATATTTTCGTCGTTCATATTTTTGGAATAATGTTTATAAATAGAATACCATGATTATTACAATAAAAAAAAAACGTTTATGAATAAATTAACATTTATTTGTGTTCTAAACTCAAAAATATTAGAATTTGATCCAAAATCAAAATCAATCAAAATCAAAAATATTTTTATTTCACATAAGCATAAATGGGCACATAAGAAACGTCAGAAGCTAGGTGCACGGTTCCAATTGGTCGTTTCCTATGGAGAAGAGCCGGCAAGAAACTCCACGGTCACTCTATAAAAAAAATAAAATTGGCTTTTACAATGTTTTCAAATTACAGTGTTAATAGGTATGAGAGGACAGCGTAGGCCCATCAAAAGTACCAGGTACTTAACAAAATAGAAAATGGTCTACAGATCTACAGTCTAATAAGCCTACAACGTCCTCACATTGACAAAAAAAAACAATATAAAATATGATTAAAATAATAAAAGTTAGAACCTTGTGGAAATTTAAATTGTAGGTATAATAATGTCAAACAAGAAAAACATTATGTCAGTGAAGGTTGTAAAAAAGATAAACTTAAATTAAAAAATAACTTCTATTTTTAACCGACTTCACAAAAAGGAGGAGGTGCTGGAGGATGTTTGTTACCTCAGAACTCCGTCGTTTATGAACCGATTTGGAAAATTATTTTTTTATTTGAAAGGATATACTTCCAGATTGGTCCCATTTTTATCAAAATCCAGTTCTGATGTTGGAATCCATGAGTAATTGAGGGAACTCCTCAAATATTATAGGCATACATATAACGATTTTTATATTTTCATCAACAAGTCAATCATTTGCATTCAGAAAGTATAATTTGGTGAAGTGGAACTGTTGAAGAAGGCCACAGATGGCCACCGGAACTTCTCAATGATAAGTATTTCACGGGTGGCGATGAGATATCTGGATTAAGATAGTTAAGCGAAGCAAATTTGATCTGATGATCGAAACTGATCTGATGATGAAGCTGGAAGGTAGGCACTGGAACTCGGTAATAAAACAATCTATCCTACCCGTGTTTGGTCTTATTGCAATTGTCATGAGATGCATTCTGGCTATAAATGATTTTTAACCGACTTCAAAAAAGGAGGAGGTTCTCAATATATATATCTAGCCGTATAAAGGTACCTACATATAAAAGGAAACCGTGACTGATTGGTTTATCAACACAGCTCAAACCACTGACAGATTGGGCTGAAATTCGGCACGTAGGCATCCGCTAAGAAGGGGTTTTTGGAAATTTGACCTTTAAAGGGAGGAAAACGGGGGATTTTGTTTGCATGAAAAATCTTATTCCTAGAGTTAATAAACTTGAAACTTGGACGAATACTTACGTAAATAAAATATATAGTTTGTATTTTTTTGTTATCTGAAGAATTATAAAGCGTGGTCCGATCAACTCGAAACTCAGTATTTATACTTAAAACCAAAAATGAAGAATAACTTGTATCAGGGTTTTTCAAAAATCTACCCATAACGGGGTGAAAAGGGGTCAGTTTTAGAAGAGAGAATTTTACTACGTGGCTTGATTAACTCGAAAATTGGTATAACCTTTAAGTCAAATAATGGAAAAGTCGCAAACCACTTTAAAAATTAACATCTTTGGGGGTGTAAAGGGGGGATGGATACAGTTTGTATGAAAAAATCTTCTTTCGTTGATCTGTTAACTTGAAACTTAGACTGAATTCTTCATCATCAGTCTCCTGCCCTAATCCCAATTTATTTAGGGTCCTCGTAACATGTCGAATTACACTATAGATTTAATACATACAAAGGAAACAGTAACTGACTTACTGACTGATCTATCAACACAAAACTCAAATCATTGAATGGATTGGGCTAAAATTTGGCACACAGATAGTTATTATGACGTAGGTACTCGCTGAAAACAGAATTTTGAAAATTCAACTCCTAAAGGGGTGTAACGGGGTTTCACATATTGTATGGAAAAACATTTGAATTTGAACATATCTATTCGACAATTCGCAGGGTTACTCGTGTCAACAAATAAATAAAACGTGTTTCACGTTTTAAAAAAAAAGTGTAAAGAGGTAAATAGTCTACAAATCAATATGGTGTAATTTTCAAGGTTTGTCAGGACGTTGTTCTCGTAAAGGTCAACAATTTTGAAATATTACACTTGAAGAACAAAAAAAAAACTAATATGCCCTAATTTATTATTATTTTGTATTGGTCTAAATAACAAATCTATCTGTATAAATAAATGGAGAAACTGACCGACTGATTGACTGACGTATCAACGCACAACCCAAACTACTGGGAGCGACGTGAAATTTTGCACTAGGGGTCCTTTTACGTAGGGTAGGTACTTTTAATCCCGGTTCCCGTGAGATTTTTTCTGACATCTACGCGGATGAAGCCGCAGGCAAAAGCTAGTATTATATATGTTCAGGCATAACTTATTTGTTTATGAACTGATTTTTATAATTCTTTTATTTGGTAGAGGAAGCTTGCGCGGTCTCATATACATTACAGATTTACAGCTAACTCTTAAATAATACGTATTTAATCCACTCGGTGTATGTTGATGATGTTATAAAACTTCCTGTTACTGTTGTTTTCATAGCAAGTAGTATACGAATTGGTGGGGTAGTTACCACTAAAAAGTGAAAAATAAATAACTTTTCTACAAAAAAAAACAACCGACTTCCAACAAAAACACTAAAAAGTGCAAAATAACTTTAATTTCGGAAGCACATAACATAATCACGCCTTGTTTCCTCGAAGGGTTGGGCAGAGGTGTACCTGTAGTTTACCCACATTTAATATTATATTTAATTTAATTTCGGAAGTCGGTGGCCATATAAACGAAAATACGACACCGTATGTGCTTCCGAAATTAAAGTTATTTTGCACTTTTTAGTGTTTTTGTTGGAAGTCGGTTGTTTTTTTTGTAGAAAAGTTTTTTTTCATAATAGGCTGTTTATCGGCTTTATACCCTTACTTCTACTTCAACCTGACGGAAGCAAAGCTCGGAAAAATAAATTAAAATTAAATCATAGTTTCCTAAAAATTCATAACAAAAATATTTTTCGTTATTTTATTTCTTCAAAAGTGTATTGAAAAACGTCGTTTGATACACGTGGACATTTGTTATTGCAGTTCTCGGCTCAAAAACAACCTCGTCTACGGCTCGGGTGTTAATTCCGCCTCGAATGCAATAACAAACATTCTCCACTTGTATCAAAATGTACTATTTCCTCTCAAAACGGCTTATTATATTATTGTAAACAGAGAACAACAAAAACTGTCCCACCGTATTACAGTTTATAACTAGTACTAGGTGTGATACTAGGGTCAGGGTGAATCGGTTTTGTAAAAACCGTGAATTTATTATTGTGTATCTACTGAGTAACTAATCGGTTATCTAATCTTTTAGATTATTAAAAATAAGTAGGTACTCGTACTAGTGTAAAATTTGTTGTAAGGTTGTTATTATTTTGGCAAATAAAGATTATGTTATGTTACTGTTATATTATTTTGTTCGTCAGGAATAATCTATAAAAATGCATTAGTCAGTGTATCAGTGTTGTGACATTAGGTAGGTAGTAGGTATAAGCTGGAACGCAGGCCTTCATTAATTCACTAAAAAACGAAAAACTTGTCGGAAATCGGTGTCTTTGGATCTGTATTTTAGTTTTTTGCCCCCGACTTCCGAATTTAATGTTATTTTGACTTTGTAGTGTTTTTTTTGGAAGTCGGTTGATTTTTTTGTAAAAAGTTTTTTATTTTTCAGTTTTTAGTGGGTTAGTTTGTAATTTATCTAAGTTACAAAAGCCATGCCAACTGATCATCACCTTTTACCAAGTATTGCTTTTCCTAATGCAGGGACGTTAGTTGTTGAGGAGTTCTTCTGGTAAGAACGAGAAGAACTCCACCATCAGCTCCACTTCACCATATGCATTGTGACGAGCTTAAGGCGTCCCCCACATTAGGCGTGCGCGTTCCTCGGGCGTGTGAGCGACTCGAGCGCCGCGTGCGCGCCGCGTGCACTCTCCACACACGCCGCAGGGCAGCAAAACGCGATGCTCCACGCCCGAGGAAAGCGCACGCCTAATGTGGGGTCAGCCTAAATTGCTAGCAACCATATTAAAGTACCTAATCGAATCGCAACGCGCTCGGGAGCCCTAGACTCCTTCGTTGCGTTCGGGATTCGAAATAGCTCCCGTAATATTAAGACACTGCTTTATGCCCTTAGTTGAATATTCTATTATGAAATTATGAACCTAAGTATTTGATTTGATGTATGTGATTGGGGGGACCTTAATAATCACATTAAACTGCAACTTTGTAGTTCTAATAGTTTTTGATGTCGTGTTCGGTTTGAGGTCGAAAGTAGCTCGAAATGGTTCGTGTAAGTATAACATAAGGCTGTGCAACACATGGGTGTACATCGCCGTGTTCATCTCCTACCGAAGTTGGCTTATCACAATGCCATGTTGTGGATAAAGCCATTATTATTTAGAAAGTAAATAAATCATCTCAGGTTCTGTATCCCTATTGTATGTAAGTACCTAGGTAGATAAATTCAAGCACGCTAAGTAGCACCTACATTTTTGTAGGTGTAAGTTTGACGTACCTAAGGTAACTTCCCTATTCCAGAGACCCTAGACAAGGTGGCAATCACTTTCAAAGCGTTTCGTATTTCTGTAACGAGTTTTAACAGAAGTGACATAAGTACTACTAGTAGTAGCGATACTTAGATAGTGATAGTGGTGGTGTGGTGTTGGGTATATAGTGATACTTTCGGTTGCTTATGTCAATTCAATTCCATTATCGTTATCGCTGATAAAAGTTCACTTTGTCAAGGCCCTCATCTGATCTATTCTATAAAAATCTCACCGTGAAAACTTAGGTGAGTGAGCTGCAAGCCCTAGGCATCAGGTGGAATGACAGCTTTCTATAAGATGACTTCATCTAAGTTTTTAGTAATATTTTTTACAGAATATCACGGCTGGTGTATTGATAAGGGTTTAGGGACGGGAAAAGGGTTTTACGACCAAATAAAATAAGATTAGGTAAAATTAAAAATGTATTGTCCATATGTAGGTAATAACCTAAATTACTATGAAACTTCAGTTTTTACCTATATTTGCTAAAAAACCAGTAACTGCAGTAGGTATTACTTGAGCGGTAGTCACTTTTTCACTTGTATTTAATATATCTAATAAAAACAAATTTCACTGCAAGATGACGCCTTGCCACATTCATAATAATTACTGTAATTATTATTAACATTATTGAGTATTATTTACATGTGTACAGTCTTTTAATTTATCTTAAAGAGATCACTTCTTAACATTGAAGCCTTCACCCGTGGGGTCTAGAATCCATGGATAGTTGTTGGGGCATTCCATGCAAGTGAATAGACGGAGAGTCTCCCCTGGTAACTCGCGAGTTGTAAGGGGGCATGCATTTGGTAAAGAGCAGAAAGGTTGACCTTTCACGTCACATTTGTCTTGTTTCCACTCTTGGAAATCTCTAAGTGACGTCAACTCTGTGGGGTTCTGCATCCACTGGATTACTTGAATGAGAGAAGTGAAGTAAACGTCGTTCTTTTCCAACATCTCTTCTATAAATTTAATGAGCTCATCTCTGAACTCTTTCTTGGATTTGAGCCATGAAGCGTGGAAGTGGAAACCTAGCGGAGCACGGTTGGTACTGTAGTGGCGGTTGAAGTTGTGACGCAGAAGACGTGCAAACTGGTCTCCGGTTTGGATGTTAGAGCAAGAGTCGACCACATGACAACCAGGAAGAGATTCATCGAAAGTTGGGTCGTCTCTTCTGTCCAGTTCATTCATTACCATTTCCCAAACTGGGTGGCTTCTTGATGGGCAGTTGTGAGCGTTACCATTACATTTGTGGGGCATACGGAAGTATAGTGTGTATGGCCAGATGGGAACACGATTAAGGGGAGCGGTAATCGACGCATCGTAAACAAAGTACTGGTCGGCCATCATTTCGAATTGCCTGTTTCCACCAACACGCAGATAAGGTGCGCGGACGCCAATGATTGACGAGTCAGTTATGTTAGCAAACCGTTCTACGATCAAACGCCCTCCAGCCATTTCAGCTAGCCAGTCGTCGTAGCTTCCACTGCTCCAGTAATTTGGATCATCCTTGTGAGTAATAGAAAATACGGAGATTTCGTGACCTCTGCGGTGTAATTCCTGAACGGCAGCGTAGTTAGTGTATTTGTGGGACACGAAGAATGTACCACGAATTTGGCAACCATTAGGGTTTTGGCGTTGTCCGTTGAATATTTGTTCATATAAGTCAATATTGTCAACGTTTACGGCACCATTGAAAGTAATTGTTATCATTTGAGGGACTTGGTTAACTTCAATTCCTCCTGGGATACGAGTTCCGTCTGCCGAGCAGAAACAATCGGGAAGTGCACACTGGTTGGGGTCGCAGTCAGGGGCTCTGTTGGGATCCACGTCGACCGCTGTAAAGAAAAGTAAAGTTACATATTTGTCTCGAAAATAAGTTATTTTTATGCTATTTAAAAAAATATATATACTTACTACAAGCGTTTTCGTCAGATTCATCCTTGCAGTCAGGCTTTCCATTACAGAAAAGTTCCTTTTCTATACAGTCGCCACTTCCGCAGGCTAATTTTCCTTCAGGACAGATGGGCTCATCCGTTTTCAGGATAGGCAAAATTTTCCTGGGTTCTGAAATACAGAATATAATAAATCTAACGAATTCGCATATTTTTATTTAATTTGGAGGTTTTCAGTGTATCGCTTATACACATACGCAGGTGCCACTTACATAAGTACTTCGTTTGTGTTTTCATTGTAACAGTGTTTAAGGGTCAATAAGAAAATAGAAGGAAATCAAGCATGAAACAATGATCAAGTTAACAGAAGACGTAAAGTAAGGGAATAGGATAGCTGATAAATAAGTAGGTTGGTATTTATTGTCAATTAAGTATATTTAAATGGTTATGAAACAGTTGCAGATTTATTAGATGATTAAACTGTAAAAAATATTAGAAATATTGATATCGTATTATGAGTCCAAGATGTTATGGCGTATTAAGAAGAATTTTTATTTCGATGAAATAAATCATTGAGTGATGAATTTCCCTTCCAACCAACGTTTGTTTAATTAAAATATTGTAATAGACTAGCATTAAAATATATTTTAATTGCTGTTTGTGAATTTATTTTAGTGCTTAAATTCCATGAATACTGTATTTAGTACAGAATTGGAATAATCAAATATCCATTACAAAATATATTTACATGCTATTCTAGCTTTTGAAATGAAGTATATATTTTAAATGGCAAGTAACTTTCAGAAATACCTTATTGATATAATAGCAAATTACTTCGGTTAAAGCAGATTTGGTGTATAATACATACGTAGCTAAGTTAATGTTGTGAACACTATTTAACGGTTAGTAATAATTAGGTTCCCTCCACGAAAAAGAATATTTGGTATATTGTCGTTAGTCAGTGTCATGGTAATGAAGCTTAAGCCATAAGTTAGCAAGTTTTGAAGGAATGCGCAGTAGAAATGTAGAGTGTCTGTTATAACAATTCTTATTTGTTTTTCAGCTAAAAAACAAACTTTTATTAAGAATGTCCAGGAATGTTTTTTTTATAAACTTTCAGCAGATTTTGAGTTCAGTGATTTACTTATATTTTTATCATTTATTTGTGATCTCAGAGATTTGTGAAGTACCTTAATTCCTTTTTACAATATTTTGATATTATGTTTCGTTTACATTATCAACACAAATAGTTGGAAATCTTTGTATTTAATTGTTATTTTGTGATGATTAGGTACTTATTTGTTAAATGTAGTGCGTAGGTAAATGATAATGATGTGTGTTTGTGCAACGTGTTACATGTCCATAATTACATTGTAGTGTGTACAAATGTTAATAATCTGTGTTTGGTGTATCTACTTCATTTTTGTTGTAGAAATAATGTTAATGCGTAATAATCGGGTCGGTCCACGGCGGCCGCTCCCTCTGTCCGGGGCCTCATGCAATACACCTTAACTACAGTGCGACGCGGCCCCTTCACCCAAGCCTAGTTGCTCGCTACGCGCCAATAGCTTCATTTCGGCACTTACTCTCAAGTTTGTCACAGTTGCCCACTTTACCCTTCCAGTCGCAGGTTTGTTTATCAAGATCGAAAGCCAGTCCAGACGGGCAAGTGATTTGTTTAAGACCTGACCTAGTGCACCTGCGTTGACAAGAAATGTGACATTTAATTAAATGCATTATAGCAGGAAGTGGACATTCGGAAGGCTAACAGGTACTCCGGCTTGCGACACTGGACCGGATCCATAACGGAAGCTTAGCCCTCCGCACGTCCACTTCCGCCATGCGGCGGAACTTACTTTCTATTTTATCGCAATTTTTAACATGTGCTTTCCAATCACAAGTTTGACGGTCGATATCGAAGGCGAGACTGCCTGGGCAGCGCACTGAAGCGAGCCGAGTAACGCCGTTCTCACCGCCCTGGTCGCACCTGTACACAGCGATACTCTTAGCAAACTCTGCCCAGATACACTTATTATGTGGGTAAACATAAACCGATATTAATAACATAAAGATCCAGTTCTGCAACTAAATTAAATCAACAAAAAAATATTAATGAAGATCTGTTAAGGATCGTCCACATTAGTGACATTTCAACGGACCCTACTTCGTGCCAATGCCACGGTACTAGTCAGCTACGTTCAATGTACACGTACACAGGGGTCGTGCGTGGCGAGACCTCGGAATAAATCGCTGAGTGACATTAGATTGTTACTATTTTTTGCATGCGTTTATATTTGTCACAGTCCGGTATAAATCGTCCATTGAAATGTCACAAATGTGGACGTAGCTTTTGATGTAAAGTACACAGTTATGCTAGATATGCCAGACATAATTAAAAAACTTACTTGTTTTTTGGGGTAGGTGCTACTTACTTTTTCAAGCTTTACTCCATGTCCTAACCAAAGCGATTAGTCGCGCGAATACGCGATCGCCGCGTTCATAATGTCACTCACTGCGCGACCACGCGCTTGGTCGCCGAACAAAATGAACGCAACGGTCGCATGCTCGCGCGACGACCGCTTTGGTTTGGACGCGGCTTTAGTACTGTCCTAATGGGTAGTTTAATTGGAATGTAATGGTAGTTAACCATTTTATATAACTTGAAGAGAAGATATGACAAGAAGCTTTGTCAAAACAGATACCTACTAATATGTAGGTAATGCTGAAACTTGAGTAATCAGTATTTAAAAAGTATAGTTACAGTACGTGCACTTAAGCTTTGACTTGTACAAGTTCAATATTAATTCAAATATTCACGGCACGAGGGTGACCGTTCTGTGCACAGACTGGAATATCAGTCATGGCTCACTGCATACTAAACAGCGTCCATAAATAAATCAAACGGCGAACAACGGTCCTTGGTCACATTCACAACTGAAATAAATTAAGTAAGTATCTACCTATGTACTTAATGTAAATATTTGGAAGTAGCAACTATCAGTGCCTTCCTTGCTGCAAGGGACTTTGTGTTAACTTTCTGTTGCAGGTGGGTAAGTCGTTTATAATATCAGTACTAAGTGTAGGTATAATACCCATAAAGCCAGACTTTCAAGCTTTCATTACGACTGACTGATTCATGGAACTTGTTCGGTCACTAACCAGTTTTCTCTAGACTTTGATAGAAACATGACAAAGTTATGACGACAGAATAACATTGCAACTCAGTAATATTTCGAAACTACTATATCACAACATTCACAACGTGGCGTGGGTATATTAAGTCGTTACAATAAATGAAGTATGCTAAGCCGTAGTTGTGTAAAACCTACCTGACTACATCGCGGCAGTCTCCTTCGGTGGTAAGACGGAAATATTCGTCAGCCGGGCGACCATCGCATAACTGTTCTGGGGTGGCTTCATCTCCTCCATCATCCTCCTGCCGCTTAACCCGCGTCTCGCCATTCACTGCAGCAAAAAAATACGTCAGTCACTATTGATTGTTACTGGGTTAACAACTGGCACTTATGTAACTAAGTACCTATCTAATATTTTGAGCCAGAAACAGAGTACCAACACTACAGTCTTAACGTGCTCATTAGGTAACACCACTTAACGTAAGCCGCTATTACAACATAGCGGGTAAAGGAATGTAGTACCTGCAGTTTCATTGCAGTGCCGTATATATAGGTATACAAATACATGCCGTGCTCATTAATTGCAGTAACTAGGCATACATAGTTTTTATATTCACTTTGAATGCGCCATGTTGTTCACTTGTATGCAATACAAATAACGAAAGCTTTAATTAAGTGATTAGTTAATAATGCCTTTTAGAGCTGTGAAATGTAATTGTAAGCTTTATTATATTTACGATTGGTTAATAAATTGCTTAGGTTTTTTTGCGGGAATTCTGAGTTTAGAATATTATGAGTCAATTGCAGCTCTATTCCATGTCGGCATTGAAAGTTGAAACGTTGAAAAGAAATCGAGGTCAAGCGAAGTAAACGAGCCACGTCGGTAGCCGGCGTTCTTTCTTTGTTGCTTTAAAGCGAACTTTAACTTATAAAAACGTAGATAATCGACAACATAATATATTTAATAAAATATTATTCATTAAAATTTTAAGGTACCTGTTGCAAACTATGTCCTTTTTTGCGTTTTGTGAAACCGATATAAGAATACTCTAAACTTTAATCACCATTTCAAAATAAATGCAATAGACAAATAATTAATTAGGAAACTGCATAACGCATTTAAAATAATATAAAATCTATTAAAAAAAATGTATTTCAATTGATTGATTGACTAAATATTTTTGCTACATAACGTCATAATAGGTAAAGGTAAACAACGGCTTTTTACCGGCACAAAAAAAAACAATGTAAGATAAAAATACTTATTTGTTAAATAAAAATTAAGTAGGTACATATATAATATTAATGTATCCAGAAAATTTGGTAAAGGATACTTAAATATTTAATGTAAAATAAATATATTTATCCTCTAGATTTATAGAACCCGATAAGGTAATAAAAAAAGAATAGTTACCGAGACAGCTGAGCAACAACACACCAAGACACAGACACGCGTGTCGAGCCATGATGCTCGGCGAGGACTGGTTGCTGCGACGTTCGCCGTCAAGAAAGTGCAAGAGGTATCCGTTGCCCCTCTTCACCTATTTGTATTTATATAACCTGGCAGCGCACACTCGACACCCAACAAGCTCAGACACATCAGCCGTCCTATAGGTACTACACCTCCGGGCGTTATAAACTATTGTACTAAGATCACAGCTTTTAATAAGCCTTCGATGCCCACTGGAAACAACGTAAATGATAATGATGCTATTGCTAATGATTTCAGTAAATCACCTTCAAAAACTTTCTTTTGCATATCGATGAATGCAGATTAAATAGCACACGTTGCATTATCATCTATTACTTGTAATATATTGTAGTGAAGTTAATTAACGATTAAGTACAATGGTATCAGTATTGCTGTCAAATTTTACGTGCTTCAGGTATTGCTAATAAATGTATTTCAGTTTATAAATATTATGTAAAAGTTAATATTTACCATATTAGTTAAATAATTATGGTAAAATTATTAAGATATCTTAAGCAGACCAGGAGACCTAATCAGCTTCTGGAGGGAGGTGGGCTGGTTTTAATAACCAATGACGGCCGCCATTGCCCACGCACAATGGTCCACATGAAGGACCAAGTGCGGAAATTGAACCCGCTAACATAGAACATGTAACATAGATGGTAAATATGATCTTTTATATAATATTTTTTTAGTATATTCGGAAAACAATTTGATTTATGTCATGTAGACTAGCGATCCTCCCCTGTTTCGCAAGGGTGCAACTATGTACTGACAGCAGATCAGAGACAAATCTGCATGAAAGTTAAATCAATATACCTATTATATATTCATAAACCTTCCGGAATAAATGGTCTGAATGAAAGTGAAAACCGCATTAAAATCCAGCATGTAGTTTGGAAGAACTAAGCGGTAACACACACAGACACTTGAATTTTTTTATTTTATTTTTATCATACTTATTATTATTTGTGTCAACAGTTTAATGTAATCTTGCATAAAATCTCAGAACAGGAAGTTTTAGCTACGGCGAACGCAATCAGCCAGGCGGAAGATGATGTTGATTGAATTATACACATCCCTTCCTTTATCTAATGCTAGAGGATAAACGTATAGAGCCCGCGCACTTAAATTTAAATTATAATATCTACAAAGTGACTGTAGGTATTCTTTGAAAACATAAAATAGTGAAAGTTCTTCGCCTATGTCATTTACAAGTAGATACGAAAAGGAAATTTTTCCATCAGTTGTTTAGAAAAGCGCTATTATTTATCTATCTTGTAACACATATCTACACATCCTGAAATTGGTAATTATGTTTCAATTTCCGCTTACACGGAAATACAACATAATACCACGTGCCCTATAGTTTCTGAGTTTCTGTGGTGGGTTAAAATTATTTTACAACATCGAAGACACTTGCTGAGTATCCATCTTACTGTCTACTAGGGAAACCTGCATTATTTTAAACATTTTACAAACTCAGGCCGCCTTATTACAAAACAAGATTTATATTTTGACATGGCTTAAACCATGGAGCCACTTTTTGTAATAAGAACGTAACAGTGATTGAAATACCGTTCTATATACAAAACTGAAAACTTAGCTCGGTACTAAGTTGTCAGTTTTGTGTTTAGGAACTTTACCACAGTCGGAATAAAGTTCGAAATTCAATAATGGCTCCATATTTTAAACCTGGGTCTGAAGATAAACCTTGTTTTGTAATAAGGGGGATTAAGTCGAAAGATAAATGGAAAACCGGTCACCATGTGGGTCTTATAAACATCTATTTATTTATGTAATAAAAGCTTAGAAAGATACTAGTAGGTAGGTATTGTAAAGGTTAGGTTAGGTTAGGTTAGGTTATTGGTTACATGCAAAAGGCGACCGTATGTCGTACAGGCTGTTAGGAAAATATGGTTGCATTCGATCATTCAAGCAAATTTAGAATTACTTTTAAATGAAAAATGGTGAGGGTGAATGGTGTAGTTTCGAAAAAAATGTCAGTAAAAAAATAGACGCGTAATTAGCGCGCGTTTCTCTGAGACATACTGATAAACATAAAATAAATATGATTTAAGTTTATCATCTATTAATGTATTCTACGCCCCCACACATTACATAATAGCTAGCGCTCTCCAAGCGCTACAGTACTTGCAGAAGTACGTAACTATCTTTGATAAAAACATTTCATATGTTTGGCTTACTAACTGGTCATCTGAATATTACATAGGTGCCAATATAATGTGTGAATTTTACTATTACTAATTATAAATTATAATAATCGCAGATCGCAGTAGCTGGTGGGTATAACGGGGCCCCTAATAACATCACTAACTTGTTTTACGAGTCAAGATACTGGGTAGGTACACACTTAAGCAAACATGTGGATATTTCCACTTATAACACATTTCTTAGAATTACTGGGCTTCAAAAATCGTTAACCTTACCGCTACAAATACTAATATTTTTTTTGGCTCTAAATAAATAAATGGATTCTAGCTGCAATTAAAGATTTTCACTTAAAATTTTCTATCAAGGTCAGTAATGTTATATTATGATAGACATTAGCTACAATGCTACATAATAATATGTCCACATATTCTTAAAATAAGTATAGTATTTTCTTGTATTATCCTATTTTTTTAAATATGCTTTCTGTACGTTTAAGCTTTGACACTAGATTGGTGTTACAATTGTGAGTGTACACCACGTATGTATGGTTTCGAGATAATCACAACTTTGTTAGAGTCAGCTTCTATTCTAACCATGGGGCACTCATATTTACTGTGATCTGATCGGTGAAAATTACTGGGCAATATTTTTTATTCCGTGGCTTGACTGAACGCCAAGTGTAAGATTAATGTTTCGACGATGGACAGCATCGGAGAGTAGGTATGCTATGATTGGCAGTTCATATAACGAATGCCATTTTATGTATAAGTACTTAATCCTTGATCAACGGGAGAGTAACCTCACATTCAAAGCATCTAGGAAGATTAAATTTAATAATTTACGATCATCGATCATTTTAAGCAATCTCCAAAATAAAACAATTTAACCGCGAGCCTTAAAACCTCGAGTATTAAAAACGTTATTGACAAAAAAAAAACTGAAATCTTAATCAGAAGGATACCTTTATTTATCTGTGCAACATATTAGCTAGGCCTGTATTAGATATTAGTTTTACAATATCAACAGTTATCTAGATCATGTATTTCAACAGTAACACCACCATACATAAGTCTATTAAAAAGTCATTAAATAAATAACATAACATCACGCCTGTATTTCCGAAGAGTTGGGCAGTGGTGTATTTAGTAGATATAGGATGTGGTATCTCTATGTATATAATCTTAAAATGTATTAGTATCAAAAGTTTTAGTTACACTAAAAATACATAGAATGTATTATAATAAAATAAAAACTTACACATCAATACATTTTAAGATTATGTATATATCTACTAAATATTTTACAACTGAGCGTAGTAGATACAAGGTAGATTTTATATGTTAATAGGTTCAATATTAGACTAGACCTTCAGAAATGAATCGTTTTCATTTATAAAAAATATAATCGTATAGTATTAGGTTCCTTTTTTGCATACTTGTTGAGTGAGACTCACTTTCGATTAACGATGGAACCTGTTTTATATAAATTTATGTCAATGTCAAATAAAGGTGGAAGATCCCGAAATGTAATTTAAGAAAATCAGTTTGAGATCGGCTTAATGTTATTAGGACATGATAATATGTAATCTTACCTCGAGTAAAGTGCTTTTAGGGTTCCGTAGTCAACAAGGAACCCTTGTAGTTTCACCATGTCCGTCTGTATGTCTGTCCCCGGCTTAGCTCAGATACTCTTAGTACTAGAAAGCTGTCATTTGCATGGGTAATCACCGACAAAGTGGTAATTAAAACAAATATAAAAAAAAAAAAAATGTGCGTATACATTTTTATTCTCGTCTATCCCTTGGTGTGGGCGGCTATCCGTTGGATAGGCCGTTCAAAAATATTACGGGTCTGTTAAAAAAAAAATCAATCCAGGTATCCGTTTGCGTAATATTAAGCGTTAAAGTGCAAATTTTTGTTAAGAGTCAAGTGTCAAGTGCCAGCTTAATGGTTGTTTTTGGCTATGTCAAAAAAATCAATGCAGTAGTATAAAATATAATGAAATTATTAATTATTATTATAACGAAATTTTAAAAAAACTATCACAGCTAAGTAGGCTTTACAAGCTAACAAGAAATCGTCGACCAACTTACATTTGCAGTTGGAGAATTGACCGTAAAGTATATCGGTGTATTAGAACATGTTTTTGAACTACAATGTTAAGTTTGTTTTTGGGATAAATTCATCCCAACTTCCTAACCCGGTACTTCCGGAACCCTTTACGAGTATAGTGCGTGGTCCGACACGCACTTCGCCGGTTTTTTGTAAATTAAATACGAGTCGATTGTTTCTTAATTATTAGATATTATTCATTTTATTTGATTATGTAGTCCTTTATATAGGGGTCATGTAAAATATGCACAACTGTATATCTTTCAAAATGTCTAATTATGTAAAAGTTTATCTGAAAATGTCAATATATTCAGAGGTCACATCTATTTTAATATACCTACATATTAACATATCTGTCAAAAGTCAAGGGCATCGAATTACCTGTCATTTTAGTGGAATTTTAAGTATATCATTTATGTATGTTTCCGACCAATGTATATTACATCGTTGTACACCTAGGCAAGACACGTCCTAATTTTCATGTATTTCATGTACTAGGTAGGTAAATAAATATTGTCCGATATTTAAGAAGACGTTCTATTTGTGGTCATGTTGAAGGTAGACGAGTGTAGTGCTGTACCTACTTTTTTGTTGATATAAGTTTTTTAAGTACTTATTTACCTACTTAGGTATCTACATACTTATAAGCTAACCGAATTTGACAGACTATTTCCTTATTGTTTGTCTAAGAAATCGCAATCATAATGTGTAGTATTTGAATGTGTTTGCATCATCGTAATGACTAGCTACAGCTAGTGTTAAACAAATGATAAAATCGTTTAAAATTAGTCAGATGCAGTGATTGGTTTGCCTGTGGATAATTTGGAAGAACATCTAGGTACTACCTTGTAATTGTAATACACAGAGCCTCAGATTATAGAATAATCTGAGCACAGAGCTGAGATGATTATTACTGCATTACAGAAGTCGGTTCACGGTATTTGTGTGCCAAGGATGAAGGAAATGTTTAGGTACCTATAATGTGTGATGTTCATGGGTAAATTTTTAAACAACACTGGCTCGCCAAGAGGCCGTATTCTTGCAGTTCGTCATCAGACTTACCACGTTACCAATTTCATTATTGTACTGCGATCTGAATACACGGAACTCTTAACAACGTAATTATTGTAATAAGTATTGCATGATTCATGTTTTTAGAATGCGTTCCATGGTTTGTCGTTTTGTTTACAAGGATATCGGAACAATCTGGAACTTTACAGCTTACGTCACACAAGTTACGCACCGTTGTAAACTACCGAATTTAAAAATGTGCATAATGAATGCGTCGGTAATAAATTAACTATAATGAGGGTTAGGGCCCTTAAATTACTGCCCGGAACACTAATTAGGTACCTATTAAGTGGGACTTCATTGGTTTGGTGCTTGAAAATGTTTACAGCGTTTGATAATCCTTTACCAAGTGCTGTTAGATTGGCATATAGTAAGACCCGTTATACAGGCTCAATTAATTTATGAAACTATTTTAAGATGACTGGAACTAAATGCTAGTTGATGTATGGATGGCCTTGCGGCAACATCCGGGTACCACAGTTATGTAATGTTCGAGGAACGAGGCTCACGAGATATACAACAAGGCGGCGCGCGGCGCGGCACGGCGGCTGTCGCCGCGGGGTCAGGCGGCGCGCGCCGGCTGCGTGCGCCCGCGCCGCCCGTACCGCGCTCCATCGAACCTCCGCGCAACTCTTCTCGCAACGGGTCAACGTGATGCGCCAGTGAATGGCACGGCTGCGTCACGTATAGGCACGCTGAATTGAACGCGACAGACAAATAAAGTAAATTGTTGGGATATCAGTTGAACTTTTTAGGTATGCACCTTCAATACAAAGGTGATGCTTATTTCTAAAAAAATCTCGTCTAGGATACCTGTGATAGGAAAGTAGATAACGAGATGTAGACACCGTGTGTTGAAGACAAATTAGAATAGGTACATACAAACAAAAACAATTCACTTAATAAAATAAAACAAATAATAAGAGAATATACTAACATAATTATATAAGTACATACATATTTCTAAAATAAATATCACTAGAATATTAATATTTATAATATAACTGGGGCTCACTCATCAGATAGATGGGAAGCCCTTATCTATACTCAAGTAGAGACTCGTGTACCTGCCCAGCTACACGCTCTATCAGATTGGAAACACGGAAGCAGACAGCAAGGCTTTGTATCTTATTAAGTAGCGTTTTAATTCTTCGAATTCGTCTCTAGGTTATTGTTTTTTTTAGCTCCTGATGAAAAAGAGGGGTGATATAAGTTTGTAGTGTGTATCTGTGTGTGTGTTTTATTCTATTCTATTCTGTCTGTGGCATCATAGCTCCTGAACGGATTAACCGATTATAATTTTTTTTTTGTTTGTTTGAAAGGTGTTTTAATCGAGAGTGTTCTTAGCTATGTTTCAAGAAAATCTGCTTAGCCGTTTGAAGATTATAACCTCTTTTCTAGTTGATGTAGAGATAAAAACAACTTCCACAGGTTTGACCGATTCGAAATTTGAAATCCTGTCAACGGGACGGGTTGTCAATGATGTCTGTCCTTGACATGATGCGCAAGCATTAACAGGATCCTGCAAGATACCCTAACCACCAGAAGAATTCTTCAACGGTGTACTAAGCGGTTAGAGACATAATAATATACAGGTTACTCTAAATGTAAACATTTTTATTAACTAAATATCGAAGTTCAACATTCGATAAAATTCGGTCGCATTTTCGGTGTTGTCTACCTTACCTATATGAATTTAGGAAAACAGGAAATAAAAGTTAAACTTTAAAAACCCCTGATACAACCAAAAACCTCTAAAAAGTAAAAAAAATAATATGTTAAAGTTGTTGTTCTTTAAGTTTAATATAAGTTGTAGGTAATATTTTGTATCGTCGCGGCCGGGATGGCTAACGAAAACGCCAAACAGACGAGGCTTATACCTAGCAATAATTAATGTATGCTATTGTGTAAATCAAAGAGGAGAAATGTTCATAGAATTCTGCTATCAATATAACCTGAAGATAATAAACACTTTTTTCAAAAAGTCGCCGAACTTAAGATGGACATGGAAATCACCAGATGGTAAAACCAAAAATGAAATAGACTATATTACGACAAACCTTCCCAGGTCGTTCATAGAGAATATAAATGTTCTAAGCAATTTTAAGCACTCTAGTGACCATCGTTTAGTTAGAGCTACTTTTAATTTTAATAAAACAGCAAATACCGGTAGAATTTCAGGAATAAACAGCTAAATCAAATCGACCGCGAAAGGTTCAAAGCTCAACTTCACACCCGATGCGGCCAAGATAATATCGAATCAATACAGGCTCGGTACAACACTTTGGAAAATTCAATATTAAATTGTGCAAAACAATCAACTGTAGCAACCAAGACGATAAGACAACAGAAGAGATAACAGAATTTATAAACCAAAGACATTCATTGAAAAATAAAGAAAATAAATCAAGAACAGAAAAGATTTATTAAGCCAATTGTACAGATCTATAAATAAAAAAATTGCATTGAACATCAAAACTCATAGAATAAATACAATAGAAAAATACTTACAGAAATCCGGAGCAGTCAAAAAAGCGTTAAAAAAACTGGACAATACGAGATATCTCATGACCCAGCTACAAAATTCAACAGGATCCAAAGTTACAAACAGGCAAGATCTAGTAAAAGTAGCTACTCAATTCTACAAAGAGCTCTACTCTAAAACAAAGTCAAACCGCGAGATGAACGTCTCAGAATATGCACCAAATAACGACCCTGTTCCACCATTTAACGAAAATGAGATAGAGTTTGCAATAAGAAAATTAAAGCCAGACAAGAGCCCAGGCCCAGATGGCATAACAAACGAAATGTTACAAGCTGGAAAAGACAAATTGGTCACGCCGCTAACAACATTATTCAACAACATTATGGAGAAGAAAGAAATACCTAGTCAGTGGACATGCTCGGAGGTTATACTGTTGTACAAAAAGGGTGATCCTACTTTGATAGCGAATTACAGACCTATAAACCTAATGTCGTGCCTATATAAAATGTTTTCTTCGGCGTTGCTAAGAAGAATAACTGGAGTGATCGATGAGACCTAAGCAGTGGAGCAAGCAGGATTTATGAGTAACCGATCTACGGTAGACCATATCCACACATTAAAATTAATCATTGAAAAATATAACGAATATAACATGCCACTGTACATTGGCTTTATCGATTACTCAAAAGCGTTCGACTATCTCCCACAACTCTATATGGAGAGCGTTAGAAGAGCAAGGACTGCGTCTGGGGTACATCAGCATAATAAAGGAGATATATAGGAACAGCCGGACCGGCTTTTGAGATAGAGCGGGGTGTGAGACAAAGCGATCCATTATCACCAAAAAAAATATAGCTGTTCTAGAACAAATATTTCGTTCGTTGACCTGGAACGGCGTGGGCCTGAACATATATGGAAAATGCCTATCTCCTTTACGATTTGCTGACGATCTTGTCTTGCTCTCCGAGGACCCAAACGAGGTTTAGTATATGCTGGAGACACTCAATGAAGAAAGCAAAAAAGTAGGACTTGAGGTGAACCAGAGTAAAACTAAAGTTATGACAAACTGCACAGAAACAATAATAAAGCTAAACTCTATACCGCTTGAGTGGGTCAACGAATATGTTTATCTGGGTCACTTAATTTCTACCAAAGATTGCACAAAGCTGGAAATAGACAGAAGAGTAAAGAATACATGGAGTAAGTACTGGGCTATGAAAGACATCTTCAAGAGTACACTTCCTACTAACTTAAAGACAAAAGCTATGGAGATCTGCTTGATGCCGTGTCTAACATACGCCTGCCAAACATGGCCTCTAACAAAAAAATCTCTACAAAAATTAAGAGTTTGCCAGAGAGCAATAGAGAGAAACTATATGGGCCATAAACTAAGAGATAGAGTCCGAAACAGCACAATACGACAAGAAACCAAGGCTAAAGACGTCATCAAACAGACTCTAACACTAAAATGGAAATGGGCTGGACATTTACAAAGAGTTAGCGATGACAGATAGACTCAAACCATAACAGACTGGTATCCTATTAACAAACAGCGAAAGCGGGGGAGACCCAACAAGAGATGGAGTGACGACATTTTTTTTACATTAATCAGCCTTTAACGTTCCCACTGCTGGGACGCTGGCCTCATCTCTTTGTGAGGGAGTGGGCCGTAATCCACCACGCGGGCCCAGTGCGGGTTGGTAGATGTCACATGTCTTCGAATTTTTAGTTCTAGGACGGTTTCCTCACGATGTTTTCCTTCACCGTTTTGAGAGCAGTGGTGATGGAAATAATTTACACAAAGTAAAGCGCCTGTCTGGGTTCGAACCCACGACCTACAACTCGTAAGTCAAGGTCGTTACCACTGGGCCATCACTGCTCACGGTGTGTGTGTGACGACATATCAGGCTTAATAGGAAAAACATGGAGCAGACTAGCTAGAGACAGAACAAGATGGAGACAGATGGAGGAGGCTTTTACCGCACTAGGCGGTCCTTATAATGTAATAACAAATGAATTAATTAATACTAATAACCATTACGAATTTTATTATATGTAAATTGAAATGTATTTTTTTTTTAATGAAAATGTGTGTATGTATTGAAATAATTGTAAGGAATCAATAAAAGCTTTTTATTATTATATTATTATTATTGTGGAAAGGATAGCTGCTGTTAACTCCTAATTTCATTAGCTGTCCCCCGCCGCGACGATGACGCTTGGATCAAAATATTACCTAGGTATACATGGCAACGGCGCAAATTCAATGATATTGGGACGTATATGTTCGAGCCGTTTGGGGTTGAAACACTAGGGCAATGGGGTCCGAGTGCGCGACATCGCCAAGTGGTTGGTCGACTCCTCACGTGACCAGAGGGTTGGCCTATTTTTTGGCCAAAGATTCAGCATTGCCATAATCATCATCATTCATCATTTCAGCCGAAAGACGTCCACTGCTGGACATAGGCCTCCCCTAAAGGGGGGATTTGCCATAATCGCCACGCTTGGCAGGCGGGTTGGCGATCGCAGTATGGTGTTAAAATGCATAGATAACGCTGCTGCCCATTCTCTAGTAAGTCCTTTAGTCGCCTTTTACGACACCCACAACGCAGCATTGCCATACAACGTGGCAATGCTGCCAGCCTTTTGGGCACTTTTTCTGTTGACAGCGATGCGGACGAACCTTTTGATTGTTTTGATGATTATTTCCTCTCCTTTTTTATATAATTGTACTTACTATTTTAAGTCTGTTAGTTTTTAAATGACGTAAATATTTTAGAAATAAATAGTAAGTATAGAAAATAGTAGTAGTTTGCGTCAAAATAGTAGCTTGAAAATGTTATAATATATTTTAGCTACAACTTAAAGAAAGCTATAAGAAAATAACTTAAAAAAACGAATTATTAAACTGCTATAACATATATTTTTTTTACTTTTAAAAAGTTTTTGGTTGTGAAGAGGGTTTTTCATAATTGTAAATTTTTATTAGTGAAGATGTTTCTCTTCTATTGGTAGGAACGATTGAAAATGATATAATGTTGCTAGAAGTAGGCCTGGCGTAGTACGGAGTTTCAATAGAGTAAGAGGCCAGCTTATACTGGTTTTGTTACCACTGACGTGCGGCCTACCGTACATATTATATTATAAATAAATAAAAATCTTTATTGCAGACCACGTGATCCATAAAAACACAGTAAAATTAATTTTCGTACCACTTGCTCAAAAAAGTGACATTCTATGCCACAAAAAGCGAACATAACAAAGGTCATTTTTAATCTGTTAAAAACAGGGAAAGAAAATTGTACTGAATTTCATTCATCCTCTAGGGGGAGAATGTGATTTAAATTTGGAATACTTACCGAAATTTATATTGAACTACATCTGTGTTTACACCATTGAGTTTGTATATAAAGCATTATACATCTTTTTGAAAAAGGAATACGCATTTATTATGCAGTTATGATTAATAAATAAAATTACGAAAACCGACGAGGCCGTATGAGCTTCCGACAAAAAAATATCAGTCTAGGAATTTGCCGCGTTTTTGTTTTCTTCAAATACATAAACGTTAAGTTTATTTTAATTTATTTTAATTGTCATTATTTTTAATAAATGCTTATCTCATATTATTATTGTGTTAATTTTTTCGCAAATGGTACGAAAAGTAGAGTATTTTCCTCGGTGATAAAGCTGTCTTAGTCTTGGATGAACTTAAATCCCTCGCTACACTCAGGACTCGTCTGCGACAGAAGACACTGCTTTATCCCCTTGGTTAATAATCTACTATATAGTCAATGAATACAAAAAAAAATAAATGGCATACAAACATAAACTCGCGCCTTTGTATTTTATTTTCTTTCTTTCTTTCTTAATACAATTATTTTTCTTTCTCTATTTACGCGGCTATTTCCAGCCACCGCTAGTAGGTCTTGGTAACATACATCCTACCAGCAAGGTCCTTAACTATACTGTTTCAACACGTATACCAACCCGGGACGAGCTACTTACGAGCTTTTTTGGTTGACGTTGATTAATATGTTTGACTGCAACTGAAAATAAATTCCAAATTTGATGCAAATCTAGTCAGTCATTTGCACTTTCGTGAGATGTGTTGTTCGTTGCATAAGACACTGAAGATTTAACATTTAAACTGCCAATTGCTTATCGAAATGCGGTTGTTACGTGTATATTTGACCTGGATGTTAAAGCTAGACCCACTTTTAGCCTTAGATGTGGCCTAAGTATCATGTATGTACCTATAGCTATGGATTTTCATTTATTTCGTTTGCTTCCACATTTGTGTATTATAAAGAAGTATTTGTAAGATGAAGATAACTCAACCAAAAACATGACGTACGAAATCCTATTTTTTCTATCGCGACTGCATACTATTACAACAAATATATTATCTATAAACATAGGTAAAGGTAGGTAATTATTAATTTTACTAAGATATTGATTTAGTTGCTATCTGTGATTTCAAATCAAGCACCCAGTTGAAATACGATTTTAGTCTTTGCATACATATTTATGTGATTTCGGCGAATAATAACTTTTTAATTCTTGAATAATATTGCGAAATAATACATTTTATTGATATTCATTAAGGAGATTAGTATGCAAATAATATTATCTCTTTATAACATTCAGAACATAATACCGTAAACGTAACTTATTATTATTGATCTCATTGAAAATGAGTAGGTATACTTATTGGTATTTAGTTAAAATTATTTCTAAGTACTTTGCCTAACTATTAAAGTTTATTTAATAATATTGCTGACACAATTACATAAGTTCGTTTAGTACTAAGGGACATGAACTTTCCTAAGATGTACAGAGGAGAGCATGCAGAGGCTCACTGCTCAGAGTCACAGCCACTGCGTCGCAAGTAGGCGCGCGCGAGTCAAGGATTCTACAAGATATTTCCTTTCACTTGCGACAATGCATACATATTATACGTATTGGTACTTATGGCTATAGCGTGCTTGTGCCGACATCACAACATAGCTAGCCGGGGTATTTATAGACTATTAAATAAATATGCGCGTCATATTATAATTGTGAAGGCTACAGGTTACACCCTTCCACTAGGCTATGTACCTACGTTGACGCTAATGCATCAGATAACTATTTTGTTAGGTATTCTTCGAAAAGCTCCAACTAGAGTGTTTACTTCATCATCTGTGCAGCCAACTACCACACAATAAACCTCAGGTTACATCCTCTGAAAACTGACTTGCAATTAGCTGAACATATTATTCGATAAATCAATAATATTGCTAAATATGTAATATTAACCTGTTCTGCTTTAGTTCCTTCGCAGACTACCTTACAAACAGATAATTCTCGAACACATACCGGTAAAATACACATTTTTCCTTGTTGTTGTAAGCTCACCAAGAACGACCAGGAACAAGATATGACATCATACGAAGCTTCAGCGATCACTGAATTAACAATAACATTAAGTTACCATACATTTCTTCAGGACATAAGTAAGCAGTTATGTGAAATGTTCATTATCTATAAACTTTCTGCAGTCTACATATCTTAAGTCTTCTGGAATGTTCTAAAAACTTCGTAGCATCTGAAGTAAGTAATTAATATTCCAAGAAGTGGTGACTAGGTACCTACATAAAAATCAATCGGTGTTTTGCGGCCAAGGCCTTTTGCAGAATGAATCAGGATCATGTTTATAAAATAAATATTGTTTGGGAGTTTTATTTTCTGGCTAGATTCCTCTTTGATTGACCTATAATTATATAATGAGTTTTAATTATAACAGGTATTCAAATTCGACAAACCTGCCACTGGGCTACACTGTTCAAATCAGAATATTGCTGCTACTTGTGGTATTGGGTCAAACACTTATTTAAGTGGATTTTCTTAAACTCAATTTACTGAACTTAAAACAACTATGTTGGTACGTACGAGACATTCGTTCAAAGTTATCGAAGGATGATCTGTAATATTTTGACTTCTTTCAAAAGCTGTTAAATTAGTGTTTATTAGGAGTAATTTACCTAGGCAGGTGCTTTACTTTAGGTAAATCATTTCATCAGCACTGCTCTCAAAACGGTGAAGGAAAACATCGTGAGGAAACCGGCATGTTTCAGAACTAAAAATCCGAAGACATGTGACATCCACCAACCCGCACTGGGCCCGCGTGGTGGATTACGGCCCACTCCCTCTCGAAGAGATGAGGCTTGTGTCCCAGCAGTGGGAACATTATAGGCTGATAAAACTATAGAAGCTTAACTTGTGTGAAGTTTATGCGTTCAGAGATTTATGTGCCAATATGACATTTAAATTGAGTAGACTTTTTTGTATGAAATATTTAAACATAAATGTCATTTCATAATAAGTGTTAACAACAAACGCTATGAGTGCGATTGCGCTGCGGCGATGCTGAGGAACACTTTCACTGCTTTCACTGTCACAAGCTGCATCGCGGCTCTCCGTGCCACCATGCCTAATACCACCCGCGAGCGCCCCGTGCCCCAACTCTCTATTTATTTAGATGCTGCTAACAATACAATTGTTTTCATTGTCCTTATTCTCTACCTTGATAAACGTTGCGCGTTGCAAAACAAAATGGAAAGTTGGTAATGGAGTTGAGGATATGTACCTACATGGTTGGAGGTGATGATGTGCAACGCAAGTCGCCGCCCACAGATGTCAGGGAGATTAACGTGTTGGTGGCGCCCGCCGCCGCCGCCTATTGTTCCACTCGCGCCTGTCACGCACGCATACCACGCGCATGTGTCAAACTCATACAAAGTGATGACATTTTGACGCGCAGATGTGGTAAGACTATCACAATGTGGCTGAGCCGACACTTCATAGGGTCATAGCGAGAGACTGCACAGTGTGAACTAGCAAGCTTTATTACGTGATATTTAGCACAAAGAGATGTAGGTAATGTCGGCTGGAATTAAAGTAAAAACGTCCAAGTGAGACTAAAAAACAAATACGTTTTTGAGACTAAAAAACGAATACGTTTTTTAGACGATCTCTAGTACTAGCATCCGAAGAATAATAAATAATAAGTAACTGACTGACAGAGGAGTATGTGGACTTTGGTTGCCTAAAAAGTATAGTCAGGCACTCTAGGTACCTACTTGATTTTATTTCATGTTTGCTGCGATGCACCTAACGGGTGTAAATCATTTGGTCAATACCCTTGTAAATCGGATTTGCATTTTTTACGGGCTGCCATGTTTGAAATCTTGTCGGGATACCGAAGTAGACATAAAAACTTTCCATGAGAGGCTAATGACTTTTGCACTCAGGTAGGCACTTATTTAATTTTAGATGTTCAACTCGAATGACCCACCCGACTTTATGTATGATTTTAGGGATCCAGCACTTCATAAAAAACTTCTTTTTTTATCATAAATATGATGAAATAGCCCCGTGCTAAGAATTTACTTTTATAATTATTTACAGAGGATATCTAAATGATTAATTTTATATATACTTGATACGAAATGAAAAGTTAGGTACGAGATATACTATATACCAAGAAATGTGTGCAATTTACTAATAAAGTCTAACATGCAATTGATTTATGACGAGTATCACCATTTTAAATGTGGCGCCCCGCCCGTAGGCGGAGATGTCCCGCACGCGGCGGCGGCGGCGCGCGGCGCCGGGCGTATGCGCGGGCGCGTAGCAAGCGTAGCGCGTAGCGCCTGTCTTGCGTGGCGTGCATTCACTAGGTACGAGTCTACGACTCTCCGAGATTAGTCCTATCTTAGTAGAAATGTAGATTTGCAGACGTATGTAAGCTACGGATAACTTTTCCAAGCCTAGGTGTGTTTCTAAATTTAACCACATCCAATAACATATGATCTACGAACGAAGATATTGACGTATGGTATTACAAAACCTAGCACTCGGAACAAAATAAATGTCCGTGTAGGCACGTAATATCATCAGTTATTGGAACTTGTATGGAAGACGAAAAGTATTATCGCGGTTTAATGATTTGGTTGAAGTAACTAATACCTACGCAATCTAAAGTTTTTTTGCTCTACTTAGTATGGGTCAATTATTGTTTTTATCAAGTTGTTTCATAACATACTAAGTAGGTACTTTTATTTATTTAGAACGCTGTCACGTAATAAACTAGAAGACACATTGTTTTGTAAATGATTTTACTTCTATATAAAATATACAGTATTATGTACGGAACTCAGTGAAAATGCTGCAGTAAATCGATGCGACCAAGCTGCCTAATCTCTAACAGCCTTCACGTTGTCGTTGGCATACCAGGTACACATACGATCATATAGCCGAAGCGTGTCACTGACCGTCTAGAAGTGTTTGCTCTTTGTTCAAATATTCGTGCAGGTACAGGTCGGCTGTCGCCATCAGTTTTTATATCCAATTTACCAAATTTAACTTTATAACTCGTGTAACACTTTGGTAAATGCATATTTATAAATGCAAGATTTTTTATTGTATCACTAAACACGCTCTGCGGCAAACTTCAGAGCACCTATCAAGTAGATAACTAAATATCAAGGGCACACATGCCATGCTAATATTTTGAAGACTAACATTGTTTGCTTAATCTAAGAGGAACTTCGTAATTTTGGGCACGATGACTTGATCGCTTTAACAGCGTTACTTGTTCTAAAGTTCAACTCTTCTTTATTACATTTGTCGACTCCAATCGGGTTCAACTAATTACATTGTAGCATTTTTGATAAAATATTTTATTGAGGTAAAAAAAGCACTGTAAATTTTTAGATTTTTTTATTTTTTATAAATTTATAAAACAGACTTACATTAGAAAATTCACATAAACTATTAAACAGACCTATTAAATATTTATGTGAGTCTATATTACATACAGTAAGGTAGGTACTTATGCTACGGACGGGATTATGACCCGGTACATTTGAGAATTACTGGAAAACATAATCGCAGTTGATAAAAGTTTAGTTACTTAGATAATGAAAGTTCAATTTAATTTAATTTGTCTTGTTAAATGTTTTGACTGCGCCTATGTTATCCATGCAAATTACTCATTAGATTTTATATGAACTACTAGAGCACGAGAGACGTGAGATCATGGCTCTGTTAGTAATGGCCGTCACCCGAGGGGTCGTTCAGCCAGGGGTAGTTGACTGGGCATCTCACGCATGTCTGCAGGTTGATGGTCTCACCGGGAACCTCCTTGGAGGTGAGCTTGCAAGAGTGGGGTACCCAACAAGCTTGGTATCCTTCAACGGCACACTTCTCCCTCCAGGGCTCGAAGTTCTTCGCTTCGGTAACAGTACGGGGGTTTTGGATCCACTGGATTACTTGTGTCATCGTTACAAAGTATACGTCATTGTGACTTGAGAGAATTTCGTCAATCCAGTACAAGAAAGCCTCTAAGAATTCGGGGTTGTTCTTAAGCCAAGCGGCGTGGAAGTATAGACCCAATGGAGCGCGGTTTTGTTCGTAGTGACGGTCAAAGTTATGGTTGAGGAAGTTGTAGAACTGATCTCCGGTCAAAATGTTGGAACATGAGTCAACCATGGCGCACCCTGGCAAATACTCATCGTTGGTGGGGTCCTCGCGACGGTCAAGTTCATTCATCACCATCTCCCACACGGCGTGGCTTCTAGTGGGGCAGCTCTGTAGGTTTCCGTGGCAACGGTGAGGCATTCTGAAGTACATTGTGTATGGCCATAGAGGGGGGTTGGAGAGGGGAGCAGTAATGGTACTGTCGTACAAGAAAGCTTGTTCTTCCATCATGGTGAATTGGTTGTTACCACCGACACGGAGATAAGGAGCGCGAACACCTACTACACTGTTATCAGTGATGTTGGCGAACTTCTCAACGATGACTCGCATGCCAGCCATCTCCTTGCCCCAGTCGTCCACGGTAGCGTTGCTCCAGAAGCGTTCATCATCGTTGTGCCTAAGAATATGAAAATTACAATTAGTAAAATTAAATTAAATAAACTTTTGAATGTCAGAAAGTGTTAATTAAATTTTAACTTACGTGATTGAATGTACAGCGATTTCGTGTCCCTTTCTGTGGGTTTCCGCTACGGCTGAGTAGTTGCTGTACTTGTGCGAAACGAAGTATGTACCTCTAATGTCGCAACCATTAGGATTTTTACGTTTTCCGTTGAAGATCTCTTTGTACAGTTCGATATTGTTATTGTTGATAGCATCATCGAAGGTGATGGTGATCATCTGGGGCACGTCTCTGGAAGGCAGGTCACCGGGGATCACCGTGCCGTCCTCGGAACAGAAGCAGTCGGGCAGCACACACTGCGACGGGTCGCATGGCGGGGCTCTGTTGGGGTCGTTGTCAATGTCTACGACAAACAAAAAACCATAGTTAAATATAAAAAAGGACAATGTAAAATTCACACGTATAAATATACCAATACCTATGCAATTATGAATATTAAATTAAAATATCGTGTGAAAAAATACTAGAACTGCGCAACCGTTGGGTCTAAGATTATGAAAGGCGGGTCTCTAAAGAAATTAATGTATTTTCGGTCACAATTCTTTGTGAGTCTATGCAATATAGCTATTGTTGCTTGAAACGTGATATTAAGCTTTGGCGTTCAGATTGTGATATAGTTTGTCATTGATAGATAGTAACTACAAGTCATGTGCAGCTGCAGAGGCGTATGAATCTCGGGTGAAGCGAGAGTCGGAACCAGTATGGGTACTTTCGCTTGGTCAAATCACTCGACACAGCTGACGCACACGTTGGATTTCACTTTTGATTTAGTAATATACTCGTGCATACCTACACTTTTTGCGTTACGTACACAACATGTCGTTTTTTTCATCCCCCGAGTAGAATATTTTACGTGTTAAAAGAAACATTCAACTTTTGTTGCCATTTTATTGACTTTAAATAATTACTCTATTAGGTAAGCCATTCTGTTCGGAGACTAATCTCTAGCTCACGTCTTTGAATAAACGACATGTTGATATGCATACATTTACTTTAGAGACGTTAGCTAGAAGTACCTACGCTAACAGACCAGGGTCTTCGCGGTTTGGTGAATGGAGTTTTGTATCCTTGTCATGTACACAATTACAATTCAAAGTGATTTCAAGTCATATAGCGCAGCAGAGAATTGTATTGTATGAATCGATTTTGAAGTGAGGCGATGCATACCGACGAGCTTGTTGATGTGTGAGGCCATATTTACTTACTGCTGAGCTTTCTACCAAAATTCACACATTCCATACAGATATTTCTAATTTAAATAAAGCCAAACGTTATCTTAATTAATTAAATAAATAACTCAGTGTTACGACACAACATTGAGATGTTTTTTTAGGCCAAGTGATTGGCACTTCAGGCAGGTCGTTCGTCACGCATCACGAGCTAGTTGTTATTTGTGAATTTGCTCGTTCAAGTTCATTTGCATGTTTTAATTTTTGATTAGGTCCAATGTATTGGTCGGCTGGCTAGATAAAGTCTCAAATTGGTTGGTAAAATCTGTAAGGAAGACCGCGAGTGCGAGGGGGGTACTTACCGCAAGAGTTCTCGTCAGAGCCGTCAGCGCAGTCTTTTTCGCCGTTACAGAAGAGTCCACGCTCGATGCAGTTGGAGTCACCACACGCAAGGAAGCCATCTTGACACAACGGCTCTTCAGTGTACAACAAAGGTTTTACTTTACGCTCCTTATTTTTCAATTTGCAGTTTTTCACGGCGTCTTTCCAGTCACAGGTCTGTTTCTCGATATCGAAGAATAAACCAGCTGGACAACGAATGGCTTGGATACCCTGTTAAAGATAGAAATGATTCATTTATAACAATAACTACTTCGTTTCGTTATCTAGTACCTACCTACATAGAACAAAACCCTTTTTAAAGTGTTGCAATAGCTTGAGTCCGTTCAAATGAAAATTATAAATTATGTTGTAACCTCAAAATTACCTAAGTCAGCAGGCAATCATAAATGATTAACATCTCAACAATGACACGCTACAACAACTCACACTCTGACTTATTATTTTAATTTTTTTAGGAAAACATATACTTTTACGATGTTTGTAAATATGTGAGCACCATGTATCTATCTCATAATTAAATGATTTGTCATTGCTTCATTTTTAATTGGTTTTACCTATAGTGGTATAGTAATTTTATTCTAGTTGCATAGTCTTCACATATAATCATATAATTAATGTACATAACCAAAATATTGTAAAACATTTTTAAAAGAGTAACGGTGGAGTTTCTTACCCATTCATTCATCTCCATACGAAACTACCTTTTGGAAGGGGCAACTAGATTGATGTTCAAAAGTGCCTCTTAAGTGCCTATTTCAAATAAATAATTTTACTTTGACTTTGAATGGAATATTTTCATGATATCAGGAAAAACTCGTAAAATTTTCATAGAAACCGAAAATGGCAATGTATGTTTTTGCATTTGATTCTACTGAACAAAGTAATGCAAGTTGTCTCTGACTGAGCGGTCTCCAGTGCGTGGTTGTTTGGGGGTGACATCCGCGGAAGATATTGAACAACTTGAATAATTTCCATTATTACGAACGTGTGGTACAAGCCGGCCGGCAACGCGGCGCGGCTTGTTCTTACATTACCTTGAATGTTGTAAGAACCCAACACCAGTACCTACCCACTGATACGCAATGCTCTGTTGTTTATATTGAGGACAAATTTCTAACATTTATTGCGCTTCGCATATATATTAATTATAATACTGCCTTGTTTGCACTCGTATTAGAATTCCAAACTAACTATTAAATATTCAAAATGACAGAGTCATATTTTCAATTAAACCGTTTGATATTTTCAATGTGAGCCAGTTTTAAGGTAGCTTACATTCCTGGTGTTGGTGGTAGTACATGTTATAAGGACATATTTACTAGAGATTGCGTGTGTAAACGTGTAGATAATTGTATATATTGGCACTCACCGAGGCGGTGCACTGGATGACGTCGCGACAGTTGTCGCCCTCGCCAGACACCAGGCGGAACCACTCGCCGGCGTCCTTGTCCTTGCATAGTTCTACCTCCAAGCTGTCGTCTTTCTTCGCCGCATCGTCAGCTTGCCGCCTCAATCGGTGACTATCGGCATTCGCTAAACAAACAATACATTCATTGATAATTTCATGATTCATCATACGGATCTGAGCAATTGAAGCAACGAACTTGCTGCTCAACTGAAGTCCGGAAGTATGAAAAGGATTTTTATTTTTCCTACTTTGGGACGTTTAACATCAATCAACGTAATCAATAGATTTACATAATAACACGTGTTTAATCGTTATACATTCACTATTTATTGTTTTTTTTTTCGGAATTAGAACCGAAATGTCACTTGGAATCTAGTATCTAAATGTCAAAGGTGGGGTGAGCGCTCGTGACATTTGACTCGCATCGAAATGTCAGCGCTTGGGCAAGCGACAAGGACGACTCTTTCTATGTCTTCTGTCTATACAAAATTGTACATTATGCGTGGCATTTGATTTGTGTGCCGATTAGGCTGACGAAATTATTATAATTCAGAAAGGTTACGGAATAGTAGATTTCCTTGAATCATCATAGCGTTCCAGGAAACTTACGACGTGCCTATTAACAAACTACAATTATTATAAAACCAGTTGTAGAAACTGAATTGGCCGCGTGATATTAAAACTACATATTTTACTGTTGTGTTTAATAACATCCACAATGTTCTAACATAGTTCATTGTGTCTGTAAAGGTTCTCATAAAATCATGCGTCGGGTGTCGACGTTTTAGTTTTTGTCTTTTGTGTACTTCGCTTGGGTAATGTTTGCGAAGGCAATAAGAAAGACGTGTACCTATTGCGATTGCGAGCGGGTGAAGGAGCGCATGCGAGCCGTGTGAGCCGCGAGCCGCACGTAACTCCAGGAAATCGAGCTCTCGCAACGTTATCTAACGATCTCGCTGTACCGAGCCGCCAAAGCTGCAGTAGCGGAAATATAACCATATATTTAAAGACCATTCATAATATGGACATCCTTCATCGGAATATGCTCTAATTCAAAATCAAACCCTTTAACTGCTTCACCAAAGGTTAAAATTTGAGACATGAGAAGCTAAAGTGGCGCATGCGCTCACGGTGCATGATTGTTCATAAAGCAAGCTATGTGGGTTAGATGTTGCACGCTGCCAATGCAATCGATAGCTCAATTAATACACGACATGCTAGCGTGTATACACATACATAATTATATTATTTTCATTGTTTGCTATAGCAACAGCTTTACACAACAGCTGACACGTTAATGTAGCACAAAAAACGCGGCTACTTATAGTTTTTGCACGCTTGCTTATTGGTCTTGATTATTTGAAAAACAATTCAGAAAGGACCTTTTAACAATTTGTTTTCGCTATAATTAATACAAATTAGATTCAAGGTCTAAACTTTTGCTTATATTAATCAAGTTGTCAAATCCACACCATTATATTAACAAATGAGCCTGGATTATACCTATATCAAAATATTTGCAAATATAATAATATCATCTTACCTAAACCAGTTTTATAATCTAATTTTAGTTTGAATCGTGTCAAAAGCATACAAGCGAGATACCTTACCAAAATTATGATTTTATTTGTTTGGTTCTGGTTGGAGTTGTAAAATCTAACTAGTTCTCTTTGACCCGGATCTACCACGTGAGTGATTATGAGGTATTGATAAGTTGACTTGATAAATTATCCCCAATAGTAAGGAAATGTCAGATCTAAATCTAAAAACTAACACAATAGCGGTGCCGAAATAAAAGTTTTTCTGGCAATAAGAGATAGCACCTTTTTTTTCGGAGCAAGTGAGCGCGTTGATGTCTTTTGCACTGAAAAAAATATTCTCGAGAATATTTTTAGTTTTCTTTGTGTGGAATTTAGATATTTATTTTGATTCAGTTATTTATTTATTTGTCATAAACATTTCCACGTTCAGCACTGTTTGCCAAAATTAAATTTTCAGACAATGAAATTTTTCCGAAATATTTGGCTGCCAAGTTTAATGGAAAAAAAAACATGATTATTATGCATATCATAGGTTTTCTTTTTCCTTAAACTTGTACCATTGTAATAATGATAATAAAAAAAAACAATGCAGTAAGCTAATACTTTAGCAAAGAAAAGGGAATTGATTACTGAACCGACATGTTTCTTGAAATAGAAACAATATTTTCATCAAACTTGTCACTCAGAATGAATGTGGGAACAACTAGGTATGCGAGCAGCTCGGGCGTCGACCGGGCGCGTTGTTGGAATACCAACAGCCGACCTTATGAATATTTAGCACCACCGCTCGACTTTCCTTCTGCGGCACTCCCTTCAAGCGAAGTTAACTTGTGATAACGGGAGACTGGCGTTTCCGCACGCGGAAGTAAACAGTGCTCACCTTGTCGGTGGCACTCACATGCGCTCGCGACGACCTCTGGGGCTAGCAATCAATATTCACGTTTCACTTTGTCTCCTCTGAGAGTGTCAACACGAGATATTATGTAAGATGACGCCAATCTCCTTTTTGTCTTGAGATATGGCTCCTTTATAATGTGAGAGTTACGCGGAAAACCTATACAATGAAGAACCTACTAGAACGTGCTAGAAATACACGAGTGTCTGCGACGTGAACTACATTACACTGTAGGCACTTAAACTTGACCGAGGCCGTGATTGCCGTATTGAACATTTCTTCATAAATGTGATGAAATATATTTACAACATAATACATTTTGTTGTTGAGTTCGCGAGGAGAATATTTAAATTCAATCACTTAGCACATGATAGTGTGAAGTGATTAAGCTCAACGAATTTAACTTGTGTTATGTGATAGGTAAATATATTAAGCAACTCCAACATTCACTTAAACAAATTTTATATAACTGAGTAGAGTGGAGAATTCCTATCTATTACAGTCACTGCAAGCTGTCGGATGAACAGCGAACGAAAAGGATGCATGATGAACAAAACAAATTTAGCCGTCACGAGACGACTGGCAGATGTGAAACATAGCACTACACACACTACTACTTATAGACTGTATAAGTGTATAGTGGCCCATCGCCACGCGGCGTGCGTCGCCCCACCAGTAATCGGTTTTAAGTGCGCCTATAGATGTTTCACATCAATAAACTAAAAAGTCTTCGTTTATTGTTCAAGAGCTGGTGTTTTACGTATTTATGCAATTTCTGTTTCAGGAAATTTGTGTAAAATAACTTTTGCTCAACCAGCGTAAACCGTGAACGTGAACGTTTACAATATTAGACATACGCTAAGTAGTTCATTCAAATGTTAAACTGATTGGCGCACAGTCGTATTATGCGATGTTATTTCGACATAGTATCGAGTTGTTCGGAGCCTGTCTATGTATCTCACGTGGTGGTTATGTCGCAACAGAGCTGACCTAAAGATCTGGAAACCTACCATAAGTAGGTAACTGATAAAAAGTATCACAACCGAGCCTTACGAATAGTGATGTAATGTATGAGTAAGCTATGATATCAAATGTTTTATTATGTATCATTTAATTTAAGCGTGCCAATTATGGCAACCCCCTTCTTTTTGGGGACGCCTATGTCCATCAGTGGACGTCTTTCGACTGAAATTATGAATGATGAACATAATTTAACTTTTTATCACAATATAATTATTGTATTAGTGATTTAATAGTTGATCTCGAAGCTACGTAATTATTATTTTTTATAACTTCCGCTTGAAAAGAAAACTTTACATGTTATCATATTATTCATCAATACATTCCATCTATTTAATGATCTACATGAAGCAGTAACCAATAAGAATAAAGCAATAATTTATTTAAATCCAAGTTTTCAATTGATTAAAAATTATTCGCTTGTGAGTAGTTAATAACGATCTCTCACGTTCCGGTTCCAATTAATTTTCCAGTCAATTATAAAGCCGATTTTCGAAGCTAATAATACATTTATCAAGAACGCAAACAAATAAACCATACTGTCTGTACATTAAGATGATCTATCATAAATCATTAAGTAAACTACAAAATGTGAATATTCGCAGATTCAAGGTTAAAGGAGATAATTTATTGTTTATTTCTATAATAATCGAAAGGAAGCTATTATTGGTAACGCCCTTGAACACTTGACTCTTAGTTCACGTGAACTGTGTGACTCTGTGACATTTAAGCTATCGCAACTGAGCTCTAGAAATATGTCACGTATATGTGAACGGAAACAATGATCAGCTAACTTGTTTTATACGTATTAATAATAGTATTTATAATAATAATAGTTTTTTTTAATAACCTATGTGTGTTAGGAGGGTATAACTGTTATTTAGGCGTACAATAAGATTCCAAATAAAATAATATAATTCATTATTGTACAACGAATTTCTTTCACTTGATGATTTTTTAAATGTCAAATGAATACCAAAAAAAATTAATAACATTTTCCAGTTTACAATCACAAATTGTGACGTTAACGAAGGTAACTTACTAGACGTTTTCTTACCCATCAATTAAATCAATCATGAAATGAGTCCAAAAGTTTATGAGCGTATAATATAACAATTACATTGCGTCTGACGAAATCGCTTATTCGCGATAATTAAAGCGTGGTAAAGTTTTAATTACTGTTGGAGAATCTAGATACTATCGTAACTTAACGAGAAAAAACTATAAAAACAAAGATCAAAATAGGAAAAAAAAACTGATTGCATATTTATTATTTTAGTTACTCCATAATTATATAAATTGTCATGTTTAAGTGAAATGGAGTTTTCAAGTTAAGCTGAACTTAACTTTACCAAACAGAGCTCAGATCGTTTCTTTATATTTCTGAGGTTATTATCAAATCATTCTTTAATCCTAGCAATACATGTTGCAGGATTTAAATTTTGCCATCGTAAATCGTTCTTATGGTTGTAAGGTTAAACTTAAATATGTTATGGAACGTAAAGAAATTTTCCACCATGATAACATTATGACGAAGGACATTGTACGGCTTTTCATCTTGAAACGAGCGGCGCCGAGTCTAAAGCTAGAATAACGCTCACGGTGATATATGATCTTTATGTTACACGCCTGACGTATTCATAAGTCGTCGGCCTAAATGTAAATTTCGAGAAATCAATAGGGCCAGCTCATGTAACGTCGCCTCGTCGTAGCAGTCTCGCTGCCCTCGACACTATGTCGAGTGTGACGTCACCGGCGCAGGCGTAGCGCAACACGGAACGAATGTGAAAGTTCTCCGCAACCGCAGCGCAGCCGCAGCAGGTGCTAACCAATAGTTCAACTAAACACGTCCTAATGACAGCCTATTCAGATGAAGTAATCATACACAAATCCTTGTCCTCATCTCGTCACAGTTGTCTAGACTGCGAATCAAACCTTGTTCACAAACATCAAAGTGGTACCCGATGTACCGAATGCTCAGCGACTGTTGCGGAAAGTTCATAAACAACATGTTGTCGCAATATTGAAACGTTTAAACATTACCAAAATAAGCTAAATTCTATGTTTGTTTTCACATCACCGACGCTAATGTATAAAAGATACATGATACACGATAGTGACATGCCGTGAGTGACTATCCTTGAAGGGTTCGAGTCACTGTGCGTTGATGTCCTTTGGTCGTTCAATGCAAGGCGATCGCGGTCGGCTGCATTCATTGGTAAACTCTGCGGAGTCATAGTCTATCTCGCGATTGTCGAGAATGGGCAACTTCACTGTTCACTAAGTGCGACACTGTACTGACGCAATCACTAAATTATTGGCAGATGTGCGGATGTGACGTCGAGCCACCCGTGACGTCGCGAGATGGACGGTGTCTGGATGCGTAAGATAAAGGTTAGGACTCACCGCAGACGAACAAGAGACACGCGGCCAGAGTAGCGACACGGGCGTAGCGCGCCATGACGGGATCACAACAGGTCGTTGCGCGGCCGTCGTGCGGTTAAATAGTGGCCTCAATCTGCGCCCCGCCCGCCCCGCTCGCCCACTGCGCTCGCACCTCTGCCAACACCCTTCGCACTCATCAGCTGTGAATCACCTGCATCATCAGGACTGCAGCGCATCTGCACGTATGGGCCCGTGTTGCATGCTAAATTTCCTTAATCAATCAAAGTTCTTAGATGCCTTGAGTTGCGCCAGAAACCTTATGATAGAACACATATTATGTAAGTATTTTAAATTTTTTTGAAGACAAATCAATGCTTTACGCATCACGAAAGTACCTACAGTTGCATACAAACACTTGCATTGATGCATTATTTTATTACACCTATTACAATACAAAGCGATTGTTTTTGCTCAGAAATTCTGGCATGTAAACAGTATTGTGATTTTTTAAACGCTTGGGGAAAGTATAATAAGTACATAAGCGATGTACGTGTTCTTATTTATAATTCTATTATTTAGCTTCAATTGACTCAAAGTTTGGCTACTTGCAAAGTCAATTTACCTACATGGATCTTTAATACATCCTTTGAGAGTATTTGTAAAATAACGACGACTAAAACTTGGCTACGCATAAGTAATGTATGTCAAAATGATACGATACGCAATAAAAATAAAAAATAAAAAAAAATACGCAACTAGTGACCCGCCCCAGCTTCACTCGAGTGCGTGTGGATTCACGTCGAAATATCGAGATTTCCGTGCTATATCTATGTTATAAATAATATATTCAAGTATACTTACACAGAAACCTTCCGGAATAATTTCTGTAAGTGATGGTCAAAATTTATTGTGAACTTTAGAAGATATAAGCGGACAACAGATAGACACGAAAAGGGACTTTTTTATACTATTTATAAGTAGATAAACAATCATTTTGGGATCATAGGTTTGCATTGCGCAAACACATTTGATTTGTGTTGGTAGGCGAGCCAACTCTCATAATGATCTCCATTGGGAGTGTAATTATTATGTTGATTGAAAGATACAATTGCAACAACCAAAGAAGCGTGGGTACGGCAATCTTCTGCTAAGTTCATCATCAGTTCTGAATAAAAATAGAAAAGTAGAACCTATTATTTTGTTTACTAATGAAATCAGTACTGCGGAAGAGCGTTGCTAATCCAATAATTCTAGTTGTGAAATATTGAAACTGAATTTGGATTTGAGTGATTTCGCTTCAAAAGGGAAATAAGAAACTAAAAATCTGATGGAAAGGTGTATGGGCATCTCAGTAATAAAATTACCTAAGGTACTAGACGGCCATACGCGCATCAGTGACTACAGGGTCACCCACTGTAGTTGACGCCCGTGGGGCATTTGGCCCAATTGCCGAGCAATGCCCTTCTAGGAAAAAATCCTTGAGGATTCTGGAATACTGCCTTACCCAAGTGGTTCTTAACACTTTACAGGACGCTAAACGCCCATAGAAGTCATAACAAGAAAACGTCTATTGTGTCTCATTCAGTGTCCCGAGAAGTGTTAAGAGCGTTTACACCTTAGAGCATTTCATACAAAAGCCATTGTTTTTCAAAATTACTGAACCGATTTAAATGAAACTTCATATGCATAAGCAGGATACAAAGGTCTAAAAAGTTAGTAAAGAACATTTTTGTTACAGCCAAATTAGACCGATTTTAAATTTTCTATAGAAACAGAGATTTCCAGTTATCTGTTTTTAAATAATACATTTCAAAAATGTTCTTTACTAAATTTTTCGAAACACAAGGGCTTGAAAAATTGTATGAAATGCCGTAAGGTGTAAACGCACTTAATAATTATAAGTCAGACAGACTCATATCATTATATTTACTTGTAGATGCAAGCGGCTCTGTGGCATAATAATAAAAGCCTGCCAGTAAATGTCAACAGGTGCATCAATCTTCAAGTCAAGAAAAACTGTTACACCAAATGGTATTTAAAAGGTTTCTATTGTTTTTCAAAGGGCTTGGTGATCATGATTGCCAATAACATGAAACACAGTATACATAATATATAATACTAGGTACTAATATACCTTCATAGAATCTTTATCCTTCTTCTTTCTTATCTTTAATATTCTTTAGGTATATCATTTTACTGGTGTTCATTTAGGAGTAGGGATCTTTTTTTTACCACAACGCTTTGCATTGTTATTTATTTTGAATTTGTTGCATTTATTCGCTGGTCCTCATTCTTTTGACAAAAGCATTAAGCAGTGCCTCATAAATATCCTATGACCTATCGCCATATTTAATTTTCTCCTAGATGTATTGAAACTGGAATGAAAGGGAGACGTCCGAGGAAGCTAAGTGGTGTGAGGTGGCGTAGCTGAGTCTGCTGTACGACGATGCGGTGTACTTCGAGTCTGGGCTAGCGTAAGCAATCTGGAATGTGCGAGGATGCATAGCGAGGCATGTGTGCGATACCCAGTTAGGATAACAAAACTTCATTTTCGTATAGCCTCGCATAGCGCAGCTCTAATGGAAAAGGCCTTAGCGAAGGCGAGATCTTATACATACAAAACCGGTGACTCGAGGTAGGCTGCACACATATTCCTCGCTACGCATCCTCGCACAACCCTGGTAGAAACGTACCCATAAAGTTGTATAATAATCTTCTTCTTCTTCTTCTTTTTTTTTTTTAGTAGTTGTTTTGGGTCTGGCTGTTTGTGTATGTGAATTTAAATGTTTGTAAACGCACCCACAATACAGGAGAAATTCCTAGTGTGGGGCAACGTTTTTTAAAAAAAGAAAAGAAAAGAAAAATAGATTCCCTTTTATTATTTATTAGATTTTTGCCATCAGCAGATTACTAAAACTTTCGTTTCTGCGTTTTAGAATAAGAACAATCCATCGAAATTGGAAATCACGCAGGAAGAAGAATCCCCGCGGTTTCACCCGCGTAAGTCTCGATCCCGTGGGAAAGCCACCCTTAACACTTAGGGGTATAAAAAATAGATAGTAGCCGATTCTCAGACCTACTGAATATGCATATAAAATTTCATAAAAATCGGTCAAGCCGTTTCGGAGGAGTATGGTAACTAACATTGTGACACGAGAATTTGATTTATAAGATTCCCACGCCTAAAAATGTATTCGTGAAAGATAGGCCAGAGCTATTAGTAATGAAAGTCAATCACATAATTAGGTATTATGTCATAATTCATAACTAGCTAACGACTTTTTTGTTACCACCACATTATCTATTAATAGCCTAATTAATAAATTAATAGTAATCAAGACAATGACTCGAATTTCTTTTTCCTACTAATTCCTTTTTTCTATTTATTCATAAAAATTACTTAAATACATTTTGTAAATTATTAACAAGATTTTAAATATGATATATATATTCAACTACTATTGGAATGTTATAATCCAATCAAAAGAATCAAGGAGAAAGATGGGCCCATTTGCCAAACCAATTATTTGGCTTAAATTCCATGTAAAGCTTAACTTTAAACCCCATCCGCCTTATTACAAAACAAGATTAATATTTTGACATGGCTTAAACCATGAAGCCAGTTTTTGTAATAAGAACGTAACTGTGATTGAAATACCGTTATTTTTACAAAACTGAAAACTTAGTTCGGTACTAAGTTGTCAGTTTTGTGTTTAGGAACTTTACCACAGTCGGAATAAAGTTCGAAATTCAATAATGGCTCCATGTTTTAAACCTGGGTCTGAAGATAAACCTTGTTTTGTAATAAGGGGGCATGGGTATATTTGTAAAAATATCGTAACGTTTTTAATTTTACCGAAAAAAAAGAAAGAAAAAAAAAAAAAATTAAACTCTACACCTACATTAGTTGTTGACCGACATTATGTAAAACCAATAAGACATTTTTAAAACATATAATTTGTAGTATACCTTTATAAGACTTTTTTTTCCTCCTATAAAGTATCACGGTTAGTGATACTTTATTCACATTACATTACAATCTAGCTTATTCGCTAATAAGTAATTTAAATATAACTTAAACTTCTTAGTAAATATATAAAATAATTAAGAAATCGTCTAATAACGTCTTTCTTATTCACTTTACGTTAAGGGGAATTTAATTCATTTGTTATTTAGTCAGCACTTGCACTGCAGCACATACTAAGTAGTACTCACTGCAGTTTAAGTTCACTCATATTGCACTAAACTAACTCAAAACCCTTTGTAGTCTTCGCACAAATTCAGTGAGTTGGATCGCCTCGATATTCATGTGATGATGAAGACTGCGTTCATGAGCTTGTAAAAAATGTTATTAGTATGTTTACGACATCCATCTTGAGGTCCCGGTGGAGGTCGCTGTTTCTAATGTACCAGGGTGCGTTGACCATATCCCTGAGTACTTTGTTTTGAAATCGTTGTATAATTTGATGATTGCTTTGGCTGGTGCAGCCCCACAGCTGGATACCATAGGTCCATACAGGCTTTAAAACTTGTTTGTATAACAAAAATTTGTTAGATATTGAGAATGGTGATTGTCGACCCAGTAGCCAATACATTTTTTTTGTATCTAATGTCGTTCGGCTCTTTTCTTTTTGACATGCTTTCCAGCGCAGTTTTGCATAAGATAAAATAACTTGTCAATAATTATTTAGAGTTGATATAAACCTTAACGCCCACTTGTATATCGTTGCCTTAGAGTGAAAACCTCGGAAATGCAACTTTGATCATTATTATTTTATTGCATTTTTTTAAAGAAAACCCCATAATGCACTAGTTTCACACAAAGTTAAGTAACCTGTAGCGCCATCTATGACGAGTTTGAAAAACTTGCAAACGAACGTAGTTTTCAATTTACCAACACATATAATTTTTTATATAATAATTATGTTTAGGACTTTTTTGATGCTTATTTGCCATACACTTCAAGTGTTACTTAATATTATAAGTTAGCTACTTATAGGTAACTTATAACAATAAGTAACACTTAATTGAAGTGTTTTTAGGGTTCCGTACCAAAATGGTAAAAAGGAACCCTTATGGTGAGACTAAGTCTGTCTGTCTGTTTGTCTGTCTGTCACACCTGGATATCTCAAGAACTACTAATGCTATCAACTTGAAATTTAGAATAGTTTTAGATGACATTTGCCCAACTATTTTGCAAATAAGAAAGAAATTAAAAAAAAAATATCATTTTTGCAAAAGGGACTGAGTGTGTTAAAAAATTCAAGTGGGACTACTAGGGCATGTGGGGTATCATATGAAAGAGCGCTATTTGCACATTCTCAAACATTTTTTTAGTTTTTTTTAGGCTTCTTAGTTTCTGACTTTTGATGAAAAATAAAAAAAAAATACCGTTCCCCCCCCCCCTTATCTCCGAAGTTTGCAGAGATAAAAATCAGAAATTATTCTATATGGTAGAAGCTTATGTAAAGATTACAGGAAAAATAAAACAATGTCTCTAAATAGCACAGTTTTTCAGAAATAAAAAACATCATATATTCGTACGGAACCCTCGGTGCGCGAGTCCGACTCGCTCTTGACCGGTTTTTTCTATAAGGTTTCTTTTACAAAAAATAAACGTTTTTCGTTCATTTCTTCTCTAATTGTGAGAAAACTTGTAATAATTGAAACATTAAGTCTGTGTAACTATAAAAGTACAGTTTTCGTGGTGCTAAATTATTCGTGTCAGTCTCAGGACAGTGTTATTAGTTTCATCACTTTTGCGTTCTCGAAAATATAGTTTATTTCGCCGTTGATTTTGTATTATCATAAAATAAAATTTTGATTTTATCACAAGGATAGCTGAAGACCAGTGTGTGATTTTTAAATTTCTTGATATGGTTTGTTAAATAATAGGAAAAAAAAACATTACCGATTGGGTTTTTAAAAAAAATAAAGGTTTTTTTCATCATTATTTTCTGAGACAATTTTTTTACATTTTGATAGTTCTTTTTGCTGCCTTTTTGAGTTGACCATGTCCGCATACATAAAATATTTTAAATAACTAACTTTATGTTATTATTGGAATAAAAATGTTCGAAAACTCAAAACGATATCGTCAATTTTGTGAGAAGAGGCAACGGAAATTATTTTTTTACAATATAATGAACCAAAATTTTCGAATAAAAAATTGCTACCATTTGGAGATGAAGGAGTAATCTATCCTTAGCAATTATTAGTTACATTTGGTTTAGTTTCATTTTGCCACAAAATGTACAGAAAAACTGCTAGTTATTGTCAGATTTGCAATAAAACGGATTGACAAACTTGAAACTGCTACCAGCAAACCATGTGTTTTTTAAGAAAAGTTCACAAGTAGCATTTTACGCTTTTACGATACTAAAATTAAATAAGTATCTTATGCATCAGAAATGTATCTAAATTGGACAATAAAATACACATATTTGAAGAAACTGAGGCGACGATATCAAATAAGACTTGTATATTTAAATAAGCGTTCCGGATTCGCTCCTTGCTGCAGCTTCAGGGCTTGATGAGGTTCTATCAAATAAATCTTAACAGACAGCTGTGCTTCTGGGGAGTTTGTTCAAAAATATTAAAGTGTGATGGAAAATGTTTTCACCATTTAATTACTTACAATACAATCACCGTACGGTTAGGTACCCAACCCACTGCCAAATTATTATCAATGTGCGCAAGACGACTGGAGGCGCGGGGCGCTGTTACCATTTTTTTTTGGCAAAACATGGTAACATAACAACCTTATAACTTTGTGATTTTTCATGATACAGTTTTGAAATTTTGTACATAGATTCTTTACATAAAAATACTAGACACCTCTTTCGGGTTTCGCATATACTAAAACTAATATTGTATACGTACATTAAATATATTATATGCCTTCAAATTCAAGGGAAAGAGGTAATTCAGATGATTCTACGCTCTTTCTTATGAAAATAACACTGCAATTTCGACTTAAGGGGACGATAACCGACTTTCATTGATTTTATACTGAAGATCACGTCTAAACGAGTAGTGTTAATGATTTAAAAAAAATATATGATAAATTAGAGCATTTTCTCAATAACTTAATATGTGAATATTTTAGATTATATTTATATTACATAGTGAAATTAATTTGTAAAGTTATGTCTAACGCGGATAAAAAACTGAGAATGGCACAAAATCTACTAAGCGTATTTTTTTTAAACCTTCACCAATTTAAAGATAATTTAATTAGTATGCGCGTTTTATTAGCATAAGTTTTGTTTTGTGTATAATAAATTAATAATGCGTCAAATTGGGGACAGCGCTCCTTGATGGACGAGTCCTATTACTGGCTGAACGTACGACGCGTTGCGTGAGCTCAGTACAGAACACGCAAGCTAACCACTCAAGGTCACTGGCATATATCTGCGTCTTAAATGCTTACCGATTGGTAGCCGTCCTGATAAAAAGAGGATTTAGGAAGAGAAGGAGGAAGGAAGATTGAACAAAGTCAGATGTATGAGAAGAACAGACTAGGAGAAGATTGTTGAAAGAACGTAGATTCTTAGTGTGAAGAACATAGATATTGAAAGTGAGACATAAGATAAAAAGAAGGGGTGGGAGAGTTGAAAAGGGAGAAAAGCGTGGTCAAAGCGCGCAAACTTCTCCTTTGGCGAATGGACATCCATTTCAGCTCAGACCTGTAGCTCGACACATGCTCATATTTCCTTAGGTTGAATTTTGACGTTCAAAGAATGTGATTGATGATTGATGAAATGATTCTCAGCCCAGTTTGAATATAAATGACTTTTTATTCTGAAATGAACTGCCACGGAACGAGTACGTAGTAAGTTAAGTTTCAATTTGACAGGCCAAGCCGAAGTTTAAAAGAGCTTGCAAGAATTCATCTGCATTCTACGTTAGCTGTCCAGTGTACCGAATTTCATACATTACACGCCGCGTAGGTCCATCACGTCCGTGTATAACGTAAACGGTACACTCGCCCCTGTCTCTTTCTATGCGCTCTAACTTCATGGACTTGTATGTTATGTTCTAGTTATGTTGCTCCATTGTCAGGACTTGACAATAGAAAAAACGTAAAACATGACATATTTTTTTTGTCTAAATGTGGGTAGCGTAAACACTAAAAAAACAGCTGGTTATTGGCCAAAAAAAAGGCTTTATTTATGCAAAGGCACTTCAGAAAAACATTGAAGACAGTACGTTTTTTTACATTTATTACAGTGCGTTGTCACTCTTTTAGCTTTAGCTCTCGCATTCTTTCTTGATTCATTCCGTTCACAAGTCCACGGTACACGCTAAGTGTACACGCTGCTTTAACTCGACAAGTCCGTGTACCAAATACGGTACACGAGCTAAAGGTGTGATCTCGATTTGTTATTAATTAGGCATATCTATCCAAAATGAGTTATTTTGTATTGATTTGAGATAGAATATTACAAAAATTCATTTGGACATTTCGGGTTCTCGAAAATTGATGTATGGGGACAGTTAACATGTTAAATACCAATGTAACGAAAATATTACTTTTTAAAAGGATTGTAAAGATTTAAACACAAACGAGGTTTTTAGTAGTATTTAACAAAGTGAAGAAGACAACATAGTTATTTAGATGGATTGTTTGTTATAAACCATTGCTTTGCAAGGAATCCATCTAAGATTACAGGCATTTTAGAATTGTCAAGAAGTCGGTCAGTTAGTCAGAAAGTTGAAGCTAGTTGCCCATTCCAAAACGTAGATCTGTATGGAGAAGAACGGGCAAGAAAATCCAAGAACACTCTTTTACAAAATCTTGGGTACCTACCTATATTATTCTTGTTGCTTCTGTATGTGAGAACAATGTACAAAGAAAAAACATTTCAAAGTATAAGATTTAAAAAAAATAAGCCCTGACAGTTATGAGATGACCAGTCTCAACTGACGGCGCCCGTTCTCGAAAATTATGTGTGAATCAGCACTATCCAGCTCAACCATTTTGTAGGGTATGATCCACGCGCCACCATTAGAGAGAAAATTGAGGTTTTTTTTTTATTATTCTCAAGCATAGGTATCATCATTTCAGCCGAAAGACGTCCACTGCTGGACATAGGCCTCCCTCAAAAAGGGGGAGGATTTGCCATAATCGCCACGCTTGGCAGGCGGGTTGCGATCGCAGTATGGTTTTAAAAATGCATAGAGAACGCTGCTGCCGATTCTTTAGTAAATCCCTTAGACGCCTTTTACGACACCCACGGAAAGAAATGGGATGGTGTTATTCTTTACGTCCGGCACCAAACGGAACCATAGGTAAGTACTTATATTATTTGATTTTACAATTTTACTCGCCAAACTGACATGCCCTTTCAAGTTAACATCTTACTATATAATAACTGGCTCCATGGTAGGTAACATTTACGTTACCTAAGCGGTACATTTACAGAATTAAAAAAAAATCTTCTAAATTATACAAAACTGTAGTTTTCAATGTACTGATGTACATGAGAGATACATTTTGACGGCACGATTAGCGCAGTGGTTAAGCGATTGACTGCTGCGCTGCGTGTCGCGGGTTCGATTCCCGCACGGAACAAATATTTGTATGACCTACAAGTAGTTGTTCCGGGTCTGGCTGTTTGTGTATGTGAGTTTAAATGTTTGTAAACGCACCTACGATACAGGAGAAACTCCTAGTGTGGGGCAACGTTTAAAAAAAAAAAAAAAAGTTTTACTACCAAAAAGAAATTAAAGTACCTATTCATCAACTAAAACTAGACTAAAAAAAAAAATAAGATAAAATAGGTAATTGTAGTAGATGAGGTTTCTCGTAATTATTCATTAAACTCGTCTGTAAACAGCTTAAGATGGACTTGCACAATTTTGTAGTCAATAATAATAAAGAGGTATCGTATCCGGCAATTTAGAAAAATATGAAACATTCATAGAAGGCAAGATACTTTTTAACACTCTTGCTCGTGAAGTGACTTTTATTGCACCGCTTTTGGGCTCATAATGCAGTGTATTAAACACGTGTGTTTTTCTTTACATTATAAGTATTAGTAATGCACGGTTTTCATTCCAGAAAAGTCTTTATGCCTTCTTATGCCTAAAAATTTGTGAATATATAAACTGTTAACATTTCAAACAAAATTTATTACATAAACATACTTCATACAACAAATATTGTACCAAACTGAAAGTCTGTCTAGTACAACCATACTGTATTTAGAGGAGAATTTAGTACTCTTTCTATATTTACCAACTTCGCCCGAGACTTCGTCCGCGTGGTTTTCGTATTTAATTAAACATTTTTTTTAACACTCCTTCCGTCCCCTTTACCCCAAAGGGTAGTTTAAAATATTTATGATTACGAATTTATGATACGGCCAATTTTCAGATTTACAGATCAAAGGAATAAGATTTTTCAAATTCTAATTTACTTATTTGTACACATAGGTATAATGTTGGTACATGATGTAATAAAAGTGTTCTTTCACCAAGACTTTGCTTGTTTGAAAAAAATTCAAAAAGACTTGGCTCTTTTGGTACGTTTCCATTGCTTGACATTATTTATACCCATTTTCGAATTAATGAAGCAGTAGGTACAATCCTCCCACTTAAACTTTATTAACAACTTTTCACCCTGTTTTTAGGGTTCCTTAATCAACAAAGAACCCTAGTTTCGCCATGTCCATTTGTCTGCCTGCGGAGAGGCAGACAAATGGACATGGCGAAACTAGGGTTCTTTGTTGATTTTGCTTAGCTCAGAGCCCCTTAGTACTAGTAAGCTGTAATTTGGTATACATACAAAAGTTTTAAGTGCACGTAATGTGGGTTGATATTTTTTTTCTTGTCTATCCCATACGCCCCGGGCGTCGGGAGTCGCAAGCCGATTTCCGGCCACCGTAGGCGCGGGCTTGCGGACGGTGAGCGATGGGTAGCTCACCGTCCGATAAGGACCAGGCCCGGGTCAACGGCGCGTTGTATTCCACGCGCGCCTCAAAGAGTTGTCAGCACCAACTGACGGGGTCCGTTAGGGCCAATGCCTGCCAGGGTTGCGAGTTTGTCCGAAAGGAATATCGTGGCCCTAGCACACAGGCAAATGAAGGAATACGGGTGGGTTTTAGTCAGTAAAAGTCTGACATGCCCTCCCGCTCCGTCCAGAGCGGGAGAAGTTATTTGATAATTGCCCACCCAAAAAAAAAATACTGTGTGTACGTACTTTTGGATAGGCCGTTTAAAAATATTGCGGGTCTGTGAAAACCATTATTAGATTGAGGGATCCGTTTGTGTAATATTAAGCTTTAAGTGCTAATTTTTGTCCTGTTAGCTAAATAATTGGTTTTGGGAAAAAAAACTAAGGACATACATTCTAAAATAGTTATTTATGATACTAGTGCAGTAAGTTGTTTTTTACAAACGAAAAGATGTTGTAAATACCAATTTCCGCTCGTGTGTCATACAACGTTTTGCAACACATTTGCGAGAAAACAGTACAATAGGTAATGAAACAAGCCACAAAACATTTTCAGACAATGATTGAGTATTTCTTCGAGTCTTCCATGATATAAAATTATTGTAAATCATTAAATAGCGCTCTCGCGATTTTGGCGGCAAGAGACCATTTTCTGCAATTTGCGCCTGAGGTGGAGTAGATTCCATATTAATATCGGATTTCTCGCTTCAACTCATTATTATTTTGTTTATAAATATCAGTCAGAAAATCGCAACAATGGCGCGAATGTGCAAATGGCGCCACGTGCGCGTGGTGAAAATCAGTACTACATCTTTCGTCTCATTTTCTTATTAATAATAAAGTGAGACAAACGTATTGAGCAAAAGCGCTTCTAAGGAGATTCGATCATTCAGCTTATTTTATTCTCGTAATGTGAAACTCCTTGGTGGAATTCTTATATATTTTATAAGGAAATAAAAAAATAACCGTAAAGGATACACACGGCGCTATAGAACGGAGTATGCGGTAATAGTATTTTTTTTCTTTTTTGTTTTTTATAAAGTCTACTATCAATTTTCTTTGTTCCAATGACCATAGACTATAAGTGGAAACTTGTAATTGGCCATATTCTTGTATGAACTATTACTCAATGTATCTGTTTAGCTGTAAGTTTTCTTAAAAATAAAATTAATTAATAAAACATGTACTTAGGTGAGAGTACCTATTTTACCGCACATTCTGTTGTATGGTGCGTAATTTTTAACTTCCGAACAGCAAATGTGTTGAAAAAATATTAACATCGCGTCTGTATTCCCCGAAGGATTAGGCCACAGGGTTAAGCCAAGGTTAAGCAGAGTGTACCTATAGTAACCGAAAACTAGTTATGTTTAAGTCCCATGTAATAGGGGTGAGGCTATTGCCATCAACCGGGCACAAATATTTTTTTTTCTCAAAAATATTAGAGAATGTAAAATCTATAAAAAAAAATATATTTTATTAATAATGTAAGCTCACGACCTTTGAGTATTTATCATTCTCACAACCATTCTTTTACTTACTATTCAAAATTCATACGAGTATTTTCCTCACTGTCAACTATAATATTCCATGATAACAACTGTACAAGGATCATAATTATGGAGTGTGGTAAAAATAGGAACTAACGCAGCCATCTTGTTTTCTAAAAGATTACAATAAAATTGTGGTGTACCATAGCCTTAGCATTTTTTTTCCAGCAACGCTCCCCTGTCAATGCCAATCAAATGCCAAAAGATCCTTGTAACACTGTTTAAGTGTTAGTTACCAGGGTTACCAGGCCTATTAAAAAAGTTTTAAAGTTTTTGACAGACCGATTATTATTATAACCTCACTTCATCAATAACATAGAGTAAAGTTATAGATTCGGAAATCATTATTTTACAGCCTCTTATTTTGGAGCTGAAAAAGACATTCGTTGAATTGGAACTTAAAATGACGGAAACCAGTGATATCTTACAACTCATAGCCTATCAAGTTAAGATGATGACCAGTGTCCTGCACCATTTAGATAGTACTCAGCATGAGATCAGTGAATTGCCTCCTGCTACCAAAACTTATGAAGCTGTTGGCAGAATGTTTCTTTTAACGGATTTAGAAGATTTGAAAAACAACCTCGAATCCCAGAAGACTCACATAACAGCCCGTAAAACAGAATTAGAAGCCCGTATACCGTATCTAGAGAAGGCTCTGTTAAAAGGTAAAGGCGACAGCTCTGCAACAAAAGTAGAAGCAAAGTGAATTGATTTTGTGTATAAAAAAAAAATATTAATAACATTATTCCCTAACATCCATAATAATTGTATTGCATTTATAACCTAACTTTAGGTAAACCTAGCTCTGCAACAAAAGTAGAAGCAAAGTGAATTGATTTTGTGTATTGTGTGTTATAAATAAAATATGTTGATATTAATAGCTAACATTATTTGAACTATTCCCTAACTTCCATAATAATAATTGTAATTTTAAATTGCATTTATAACCTAACTTTAGGTAAACCTTAAAAATTATCAAAAAGATCTAAGAATATTTAAAAATGCCTTTGAAAATAATATAATTATATTATTACCCGACTGCGGCGGAGCCCAAAAGGAGGGAATGTTTTTGGTTGGTATGTATGTTTAAGTTTGTCTGTCTTTATTTTCATAAATGCTAAACAAGCCAACGAATTTGTGTTGATGGCGCAAGTAAGAAATAAATGAGCATGGCTGATAATAGCCGCTAATAACAGATTCCGTAAAAAAAATGTAACGTGTTCATTTATGGTAAGTATCGAAAATAAAGAGCTTGAAGAGACAATTTTGAGAATATAACACAATAAAAGGTGGAAAATAAATAAATAAATTACCAAGTGGAAATTGTAGTAATAGGTAGTAGGTACCGTGTTTTTAATACTTATTTCAACATTTTAATAAACAATGATATTTTCTTAATATAATAATTAGTTGTTTTATTAGCATTATCTCTCAACTCTCAATCTCGCTCGCAATTATTATCGATATGTTCGCATGATGAACGTCTGTCCTTGCATGGAATAACACTATAGATACTAAAGCTTTTTAAACCTACTCATAATATTTTGAAAACATTTGATTACGATCGGAACAAAATGTCTTTGGAGATGCACCCAATCTACAGTAAGTACCTACCTAGCAGCGTTACCTGATTTTTTTTCGGGTAAACCGGGATTTCAAAACCTTTTGAGAAAAAAAAACGGATTTTGCTGTCAAAAGCTGGAAGTAGTGAATTAGTGAGAAAACGTAAATAATCACTTACTTTAGCTATCCTTTTATTTGAGTTTCAAATTAAGTTTACAATGATGAATTGATGATATACAATAGAAAATATATTGTAATGATATTACTTAACTATACTTACTAGTATTTTAACTGTCTGGTTTGCCCATTACATATGGCAATTAAGTAAGTCTTCAGAGGAATATAAATAAGTAATACATTAAACTACTTACTTATTTATTTTTCTATCCCCGAAAAGCGGGACTGAGCCTGTCCCGCACACAAAAAAATGGCACATGTGGCACCGCTGGTAGGTAGTCCTACCAGCGGTGCCACATGTGCCATTTTTTTGCCTACCAGCGGTGTCAGACGTCCCAATTTTTCCCTGAAGGCCAAAAGGTATAGATAGGTACATATATGTATACCTAGGAAAATACCAGGGAGAGTGAGATTCTTACCTTACTAAAATCACTCCGGTGGCCACTGCAGCCGGAGACAGGTCTCACCCGACGCTGCAGGCCCTACACGGGCCTGCTTCGAGCGTACTGTTTATGGACCTATAGCTACTCTAAACGCATAGCCATGAGAGAGATATTGCGGTTTTTTTATTACAATACAGGTACATAAGGAAGATACGTAACGTTACCGTTTGTAAAACCTAATGACCTATGAAACAATCCGTAACGCCATTAGATTTTATGGTTTATGTTATTGACTACAATTCCGTTTAGTCATGCCATTTCATTTTGTTTTAATTCTTGGCAAGTAAAAAAACAATTCCAAGGGGCAGTGTTTTGAGCACGCCACAATTGTGGCGGTAAGTCCCCTCTTTGAGGAGTGGCTAGAGAGGCGCCACGGCGTCCTCACCTTCCGCCTGACACAGGTCCTCACCGGACACGGTTGTTTCGGGAGGTTCCTGTTCAGGATAAAGCGGGAGAAAACGCCCGTGTGTCACAACTGTGTGGATCACCCGGAGGACACGGTGGAGCATACGGTGGAGGTCTGCCCTGCTTGGGCGGAGCACCGCCGTGTCCTCACGGAGGCGATCGGCGGCGACGATCTCTCGCGTCCGGCCCTGGTTCAGGTCATGGTTCGGAGCGAGAGTGCATGGGAGGCCGTCACCTCCTTTTGCGACACAGTAATGCTCGCGAAGGAGGAGGCGGAATGCGTGAGGGTGAGGCAGGGTGCCCGCCCTTCCGCCCTTAGTCGCCGCACGAGACGCCCTGGGCGTCGCGAATCGCAGGCCGATTCCCGGCCACCGTAGGCGCGGGCTTGCAGACGGTGAGCGATGGGTAGCTCGCCGTCCGATAAGGACCAAGCCCGGGTCGACGGCGCGTCGTGTTCCACGCGCGCCTCAAAGAGACGTCAGCACCAATTGACGGGGTCCGAAAGGGCCAATGCCTGCCAGGGTTTCGAGTCTGTCCGAAAGGGATATCGTGGCCCTGGCACACAGGCATTTGAAGGAACACGGTGGGTTTTAGTCAGTAAAAGTCTGACACTCCCTCCCGCTCCGCCCAGAGTGGGAGAAGTTTTTTTTTTTTTTTTTTTTCCTTCTGGCTTCGCACGGTTTGTGCATTTAGCCAATGTCAAGTTTTAGTTCTTGTGTGTGTTCTTGTGTATTGATGAAATTAATTATAAATGCATGATGATGATATCCCCGCCCACTCAGTGGGAGAAGTTATTTGATGATTTCGAGGCAGTGTTTATTGCTCAATTTAAGGTGTAGCCCCGAAATTCAAATTTTCTTACGTTTTTTTGAAAATTGCAGGTCACTGTGTCAGGTTGTATCTTGATCAAAATATGATTCGCGACTATATCAGATATCTATATATATAAAAGAGAAGGTGCTCACTAAGAAAGGGTTTTACGAAATTCGGCCCTTAAGGGTGTACTCGTAAATAAGGGTGTTTAATGTTTGTATGAAAAAAGGTCCAAATCCAGTTAAGATCCAAATTGAATCTTACGGCAACGCGTTATTGCATACTTTACATTGAAATTAGAAGTCAGAAGCTGATAAAGATCCAAATTGAATTTTACGTCAACGCGTTAATGCATATTTTACATTGAAATAAGAATTTGGAAGTTCCTTGAGGTTTATTTATCTTTAGTTTTTGCCAAATGCCAATTTATAGGTGGCCAGTACGTTTCAATTATACGCAGGTGTGATATTGTTTCTTTTTTTTTTTTTTTTTTGTATGGCATCTCGTAGCAGACCTAGAGAGGTCGTTGCTACTTAACCGGATATTCCTGTGGCTGCCCTAAGGTTTTTAATCTTAAAGCCTCCAGCCAGGGCGCAAATTATATATATTAAAACTAAACGCACTAAGGGCACCCCCTGTGGGGTACGGACCTCGGCTCAGGGCGTCGTTGGGGGATCACAAAATTAGTAACAATTTGGGGACGGGCTGGATCAACATTTTGATCATGATTATTATCAGGGGATATTATATTTATTGCTACGGCGCTCTCAGCCTCTAACCGGGCGGCTGGCGCATCGACATTCAAGGGACGGGGAGGACTTTTATTACCATTTACTCGGGAAGTTCGCGTGGTACCTCGGCGGCGAGGACGGAAGGTCGGTTTGTGTATTTTGTGCACTGTACTCGTGGCCCTATTGCTTTCCTGAAGGAGAGTGACGGGGTCATCCGGATCTAAGAGAGTGTGCCTCGGTCGGCGAGTCTGACTAATGGCAGAAGGCCTGTAACTAGCGGCCTGCACAACCAAGGGGTTGCGATGACGTTCCGCGGATTCGAAAAAGCGCTTTGCAAGGCGCTTCATAAACTGTTTGATGGTAGGCATCTTAAGGTCTACGTGAAGTTGTTCGTTCCGAACGAACCAAGGAGCTTTCGTAATTCTGCGGAGAAATCGGTTTTGAAGCGTCTGCATCTTATGAATGTGATATGACTTTGCGTGAGCGAAGACTACGCTGGCGTAAGTCATGATCGGTCGAATGCACGCGGTGTAAATACGCAATTTGCACTTAGGGACAACTTGCTGCGCGGGTTGAGTACGGAGTGTAGTCGGCCGAGAGCAAAACTGGCGCGCGAGCGCACCTGTTTTATGTGCTCGCCGAACGTCATGTGATGGTCTAAGACCACACCGAGATATTTGGCTCGCTTCTCCCAAGGGATAGGCTTGCCGAACATGGTGATCGGTTGGAGGATATTGTTTCAAAGTTTGCATGCCAATTTATAAGTGGCCAGTATTTTTCAGTATGCAGGCCTCTGCTAAAAGGTAATGTAATGAGGTTCTAATTGGTATTCAGGTAATATGAACGTTGCAGTTATAGCAATAAAGTCGAGAATGCCAAGGGGAAAACTTCACAATGTAAAAAATGTCGTGGCATGCAAACCGATCGTTTCAAAAAACGAACTCATGTATCAATCACAGAATACTGTAAAACCTGAGGTTACCTAAGCGATACACGTTCAAGCTATTTTCACCGAGATTTCTGTTCTGCGATATTTTGTTAATGCTATTATTTTGCTTTGAAATATTTTTCACTGTCGTTGTTTGGTTTCGCTTCCTAATTTTAAATTGGAGGATAATAATTGTGTTCTTACCTATTGCCAGGTTGGAATTTTGTTACTGCTTGCTACTTATAATAGTTTTTAGTATTAGTCGTTCTTACTAGAAAAAGTGTCCTTGAATACCTACGTTCGTATTTTAATTTTATTGTTCAGTACCTATCTTTGGTTTAGGCTGGTGTTGTAAGGGTAGTAAATAGGTAACTATAAAGAAAATTACGTTCAAGTAATATTTTTTTCGTTACTCGTCGTGAGCATTGTTTAATTAAAATGGATAGTCAAATTATTATCACTTCTAATGGAGTGCAAATTCTTTGCCAAATAGTAAATATCCCTAGCGATGGCGCATGCTTATTTTCATCTCTATCCTATTTGGTGAACAGTAACGTGGCCGTGGCTTCTCAAATTCGAGACAGCATTGTGCGCCACGTGTCTAATGAAGGTAATTTTAATGTTTTAATTCCGTTGGCTAATTTAAACTTTTAATCTCATAAACACCAACGTATGAAACATGCGAGTAAAACCGCGCAGGTACAGCTAGTGTATTTATAGAATTATAATCATAAGTACCTACATCTCTCTAAGTTAGATTTGTTCCCCAACGTCATTAGAGGGATGCGCTAAGGTAGCCCGCGAAATTCAAATTTTATTACGTTTTTTGCTATTTGCAGGTCAGTAACAGGTTGTATTTTGATTCGCGGCCATAACAAATATGGCTCTACAGGTTTATATCTTAATCCAGTAACTTATTTAGAAGTAAGATACAAAGAAGTTTTATAACAAGACTAATTACACATGTTGTTTTTTAAAGTGATGTTGGTTGTAACGGAACGCACGGGAGGGCAAAGTACAGAAACCTACCTACTTATTGTTTTCGTTAGATAGATAGCCTTTATCAATGATTGTGAGACGCCATCCAAGGATAGATAGAATTATACTGTCTATCATCAATAGCGATCTGTCTTTCACTGAAAATAGGTTATTGGGTTCGGCCGTAAGTCTGTGCAGATAAGGTAGGATCGAACTGTACCTATTCTATATATCTATACCTAAATTGTTTTTACATTAGGTACAGGATTCATTATTATCACACAATAAACAAACGAATTGTAGATATTGCTTTATTTAGTAAAATTATAGCCAAGAGAAGTTCAACCTCCAGATTTAATTTGAGCTAGAACATGTATAAAATTATTAATAGTCACAAATCACAGGAAGTAGGTAATATCACTAGAGAAAGAAAATAAAATCATCTTTCTACATACACCTAAATACGAATTACAGTAATAATATCACCACTGATATACCTACATTGTATTTTAAATATCTATGATAGATCTGTGTGAGGACCTACTCCAAAGACGACAACTATTATTACATCCTAGTAGATACTTTATAGTCTAATACAAAAGTACACAATCAATACTTAGGCTAAGAAGATATTCTAGGCGAATTATGAAAGCACAGCTTTAGTGATGATACAATATAATTCTATTATTGATACTATTAAGTATGTAGTACTTACACAATTATCTACTTTTATTTGGTTACACACTGCCATAGACATGTTCGTCTGTATGAGATTCAAGCGACATTGATACTAAATTTCTAAGTACCTAACAATCAATATCACAATATAGCTACTTAAATACATGAAGATTCAAAGATGAGGCAACACCAACTATATAAGAATTACTGCAAAAACGGTGTTATATAACTGTGAAACTCGTCTTCACTCGTGCAGGTATGATTGTGAATCACTATTTGTGTCAGTTTATTCACGATGCATAATCAATAATTATAAAAATATGTCAAACTTAAAACATACCTATTGATTTTAAAGTGTTCATAATATAACGACGCGACGGGTTAAGATATACATTATTTTTACAACTGGAGTTATGAGTTATCCAATAGCTAAATGATGTTAAAAATATGTGTTAAAATAAAGCTAATATAAGCTTCGTGTGACTTGTGATGAGTAAAGCTTTTCGTAAACAGACACTAAAGTCTTACAATGCTCTGTCCCTGGCTAAAGCCAGGGACAGAGCATTGTATTGTATTGTATTGTATTGTGTGTTGTGTGTTGTTGTATTGCATTGTGTTGTGTGTGTGTTATTTGTGGGTATATATACCCACAAATAAATATTAAAAACAGTACCTATGTATATTTGCATAGGCACACAGCCTCATCGGTATAGGGGTTGCAAACGCGGAGGCGAAGCGAGAGGAACTAGGATAGAGATCATGGTATACGAAATCATAGTTCAGGATATACAACATGTCCCGGAATTAACGCACAACCTCTTAAGGGGTTATTCATAATTATGAACAACTTTTACTATGGAACCAAACCTAAAATCGCGAAAAAAAAAAAACAGCTGTTGCCTACGTTTTGACGAGTTATTCGAAAATAAATGTAGGGAACAGCTGATGTTTTCCGGGACATGTTGTAGGTATACACTTTTTTGTAGTTCAGTCTGAATTTGTAGTGTTGAAATTGTCAATACGAAAATGTGGTATGATTCAGAAATAACATAAACAAAAATATCTAAGCTATCTCCCTCCTAACTCTACGGGAATTACCTTCAAAGAACCGTGATTTAGTGAAATAATATGCACACTTTTATAAATAAGTAGTTAAGATACTTAAAAACAAGATAATGATGTCTTAATTAGAAATGAGTAAAAGCTTTAAATAAAGCAATGCGTTGTGTGACGAGCAATGATATTTAAGTCGAAATGATAAACACTACGAGCTTGTTTCATTAATTAATAATTAAAATATGTGATACATTGAAAACACCAATAGAAGGGCGGTACAGCATACGTGGATAGCATGTAATGTAGATAATAATTAGTTATGCTTTTGCAGATGTAATGATACTAACTTAGTTATATCCCACGAATTATGAAATTGCGGTAAAATGTTGAAATATTTTCTTGGATTGTTGCGTTGCGTGTTACACAATCGCAGAAAGTCCCAAATAACGTTTTTAAATACGTACGAATTTGGCTATTGTAATATTGGGGAACTGGACCCACTCTATGTAATACCAATCACATACCAACATATGTTTTCCTTTGCCTATTGCTAGATCATTTACGAAAAACTCCTAGATTTTGTGCTGGTTGCGAAGTGTTAATGATATTACCCTGAATTATAATTTATTATTGCTATTACGCTTCATATTACGTATTAATGAAATAAGACTAATAATGTCCTACTTCTCAAATGTTTAATAATTAATCTCTTAAATACTGCACAAAAAGGGCCTGTTGAAAATATATCTATATGACGCATCGTGATCACATCACATTATTTTCATCACATTGTTAATAATAACTACTTTAAGTTAAAAAGCACATTGTTTTCAAAGAGCTTAAGACAGTAGGATTATATTGTTTTTGTTATAAAAATCCGGAAGGGCATTACTTAGGTAACTGAATAGCTTGTGTAGATTGAACTTTTGACAACAAAGAATTGATGATTGTTTCCAGTTGGGTATGAATTAGTCACAGTTATGTAGATAAGGATTGATTAGACCTAAACGTGACAGGGCTAAGCAGTATTAATATTAAACCTGACGTAACAACCATTAGACAGCACTCACTTTCTCATTATTACCAACCAAAGATAATACATTATACAACTAGCAATTAAAACGCCGCGAAAGCAACATTGAAGCACTCAATTCTAAAAATTCTTTCATCTTCTGGAATTTTACTTTGTGCGGAAATTATTCGGCGTAGGCATGTTGTGTTTACTTGCTTACCGGCCAAACTTGATTTAAGGATAACTAGTTTAGTCTAGGTCACGTGCCTTTGCCTATTAATCAGTAAACTACATTGATGTATTAAACAGGAAGATAAGCCATTCTCTAACATCACGTAAATATTAAATGGACCCGATGTCGTGCGTCATGTGCTTGACAACCGAAATAATTAGACAGATTACGCGGTCTATAGCGGGAACGAGATCGCAATAATTGTCTCTGTTGCGTACCCATATCAACTCGCAAACAAACTACGATTCGGGTATTCCTCGCAAACCAGGAGTAATGTAGGTCGATTGTGTCCTTTCTCCTAATTACAACACATCGAGGAGCGTGTACCATATCTTCCTATTTAATACATCAATGGTAAACTAGTTCCCCTATTTTATCATTGTTAGTTACGTCCTTTAATATTACTTAGACTTTAAATTATCTTGAATATATTTTATGTGCTAAGAAATCTAGCTATACGCAGAATCTGTCGTAATATTTATTTATCCCCTGGAGAAGGAGATACATTCAGTTAGCAACTAATTACTAAAATTAATATCTTACTATGAAGCTTACCATAATTTCTTTATTGTGTATGTTTTCATGTGCTGTCTGCATCGATACCTTATCAATCATACCAGCATTTTTGCCCTTTTTATCAGCACACAAAAGACAAGAAGGACACTTTTAAAAAGACGACAGTACCTCATACATTGTTTGGTACTGTTTTACCGATATCTAACAACTGAATTTGTTAATATTCTGGTGAGAACCGTCTATTTATTATACGGTGGCCTGTTTACAGTGGTTCAAAAACAGCAACGATTTTGTAGAATTTCTCTCCAAGGGCTTTCCGAAATAGCCCCATTAGTGTTACGCGATAATTTTATTATAGTTTAGGACAAAAACTAAGCTAGGGAAACATTTTCTTCGACTAAATTCGGTCCAGATTTAGTCCCTAAAAATTAAATAAAGGGAGTATGGCATAGAGTTCCCAGTAGTTTTAACCACTGTAAGCGGGCCACCTTGTATTTAATTGAAACCTGTTTGCAGAATGTAAGTACGCACATGCATTCGTAATGTACTACAAAGTCCATTGACAACAACGACACAACTCGAAAAATACGATCAAATAAGAGCAGATAAGCTACGGAGTGAAACCCTTGCTATCTAGCACGCTAGCTTGCACCATCGTCGACGGCCTCATTCAGATGAGCTAGTGGTCAAACGCGGGCGGGCATCATAAGTTCGTAGGTTAGTAAGTAAATTAGTAGGTTACCGTACCCGCATAAAACCGTTATCTAAATCCTGATTGTATGGAAACAAAACATAGACTCATAATTCTATTTAAAGCAACCAATTTTTAGGAGTTATGTCATTATTGCTAAACACGAGAAGAAAATTACTTTTTCAACTATTAATGTAGCTTATGATTGTAACATGGAATGCGAGGGCAGTGTTCAGGCGGGCAGTAGGGGCCGGTCGGCACCTGCGCCGGGGTGCGCGTCGCCGCTCGTATCCGCGCTGCCGTTGGCCAGCAGCACGTCGCCGATGCCAGCCTCCAGCGCCGGCGGCTCCATCTGTAACATAGTATTGGAACTGTACACTCTGCGTCATCTTATGCCAACGTTCTTTCCAGATAACGACTCTCATTTCTGCTTCTGATTTTTGCGGTTTGTTTTTGGTAGGAAGAGTCAGTAATACAGTGAAATCTACGTACAGTACGCTGACGCTGAGTTTTACAAAGAAAGAGTTAAATACAGATGACGCTCGACTTCGAAAAAGATGAACTTTTTTGTAAAACTTCTGCTTTCTTAAAGGCTGCGTAGGTAGACTGTAGAAAGACTGTATTTTTAGCTCAGGCTTTGACTAATTCGAAGATATTCTAGAGACAATAACGTCAACAATACCTACAATGTCATTCATTAATTACAGTCCCCTACATTTATGTTCTCATAACTCGTCAAAATATAGGGAACAAACTGATTTTTTTTCGAGATTTCAGGTTTGGTTCCATAGTAAAAGTTGTTCATAATGATGAGTCTAGGGTTCGATTCGCGGGTCGGGCAAAGTGATATTGGGTTTTACTATCTGGAATTTCTCAGTAACAGCCCCGAGTCTGGATTTGTGCCCGGTTGATGGCAATAGGCTCGCCGCCTATTACATGGGACTTAAACATAACTGGCGAAATGTAGGTGTACTACCGGTATTATACACCTCTGCACAACCCTTCGAGGAAACAAGGCGTGATGTTATGTTATGTATCATTTTCATTGACAACAAAATTATTCAACACTTTCAAGAAGGCGTAGGTGGCCAAATCCGAAAGTATAGTAGCGAAAAATACTCAAAAGAGCCTTGAGGCCTATATTGATAAACAAATTGTGAGCCGTCACGGGACGTCTGGCAGATGGGAAACATCGAAATCAAACAAACAAACACCGAAAAAAGGTCAGGGTTTCGTAGCGGGGGGTCCGCGCGCACGGAGTGAACGGTGAGTCGCCCCGCCAGCAATCGGTTTTACGTGCGCATAGAGATGTTTCACATCAAAAAAATGTAGGTGGGCCTACTAGTTATGTTTCAATAGTTAAAAAAATGGATCAGTTTATCAAAAATCAACACTTCTTCAGTTTGCCGCACGTCATTACTTCCCAGAATTTGATCTGTCACCCTGTATGCAGAAATAAGTTTTCGTTTAACTGCACGTAACCAAAACATCAGTTCCGTTTGGTGCCGGACGTAAAGAACAGCACCATCCCATTTCTTCCCGTGGGTGTCGTAAAAGGTGACTAAGGAACTTACCAGAGAATGGGCGTTTACTAGAGAATGGCGTTCTCTATGCATTTTAAATACCATACTGCGATCGCCAACCCGCCTGCCAAGCGTGGCGATTATGGCAAATCCCCCCCTTTTTGGGAGAGGCCTATATCCAGCAGTGGACCTCTTTCGGCTGAAATTATGAACCAAATTGATTGAATGAAAATAATTGATTGATAGAAATAGAATCTTCGTTTCAGCAGCTGATGTTCGCCAAAGATGATGTCGCGTACGAGATGGGCGGCCTGCCCGTGCAGTGCGACGAGAGGAAAATCGCCCTGTCCGGGTAGACTGTCCACCGCGACGCGCACAACAGCCCCCCTCCCCCCCACGCCGCCTTCAATGACGATCCGTCATGGAGGCATAACTCGTGTAATTGTGTCATAATATCCGCCGGTTACGTTATTATAATTGACCGTTATGTTTACAAATGTTTGAGCATAAACGCACAAAATGTTAGATAAAAGCCGCATGTCTAAATAACCCTTTGAAAACGATTACCTTGGATCTAACGATAATCGTGATATACCTACTCTTTAAATTAGCAATATAAGTACAATCAATAACTAAACTATACAGCTATAAATATTAAAATGAAAATTATCGGAGGTCACATTATTAGTTCAAACTGTACCTACAGCTCATTCGTCACTACATCGTTTTATTAACTTAAGTATTTGGTAGCTTATAAGTTTATATCTGATTAGATAAAATGTGTTCAGCACTGACGGTGTGTTTGTCCGCGGGGCTCGTGGGCGTGTCTCGCTTGCCCTGCAGGTAGTAGGTCATGAGCTGGCCCTTGCCCTTGACCGCGACCAGGCCGCGCTGCTCGAAGTAGTAGCCAAAACTTTGCAGGATCTCGCAAGTCTCCTCTGTAACCTGCGATAAACAGATGTATCGACATGTTGAAGAAAATATCAGAAAAAAGTTTTCATGGATATTTTGGAGAAAGTCTCTTCATATCAATACAAGTGTACCTACCTCTCTAAAGGAGAGGACTCATTTTACTCGAACTTTTAACTAAACAGACAGCTGTGCTGCTGGGGAGTTTGTTGCGCCACTTCCTCCCAGCTAAAAAAACTAGGAAGTGGTGAAGGGCGGGCGTTTTGGGGTCTTATGTATTATAATTTTGACGTACGAAAAGTGCTTATTCTCAGCCTCCTTTGAATAAATGACTTTTGATTTAAAATGTGAAGTCTCGTGTCTTTTTTCTTTTTTTTTTTTAAACTTTAATGTAAGTATTCTACCTGAATGCATCCAGCTTTGCCAGTGCTTTCCATCCGAGAGGCAACGTTGACGGTGTTGCCCCATATGTCATAGTGCGGCTTGCGCGCGCCGATGACGCCGGCGGTGATGGGCCCGTGGTTGACGCCCATGCGCAGCACGAAGTGGTTGAAGGACTGCTCATTGATGGCGGCCAGCACGCGCTGCAGCTCCAGCGCGAACTCCACCAGGCACGCCAGATGCGCCCATCGGACCAGCACCCCGTCTGACGGCTGCACAAACCACCACGCACCATGTAGGCGAAGGAACTCGATTGATAAGCAATCTGACTGTCAACTTGAGTTGTCCTGTAAATCTGTAATTTCTACTAAGTCGAATAATAATTGGCGTAGTGTTTCAGTCTGCTTAACTTCCCTCAGCTTCCCTGACTGAAGGTACATCAATATTCAAACAGTTACCTAGTAAATACGCATTCAAGTGATTTCGGCATTACTCAGGGGAAAGAGTTCAAGCCGATGAGTTCACACCCACAGTTCACTGTTGACACTGCGGCTAAGCTTCGTGGACATAATGGCAGTCAGTAGTCGTAGTTAGTTTACACAAGGATTATAGCGCAGTTATAAAAACGAAATAAAATCACGGACATGGACATGACATATCGTTATGTTAATCTAGTTAACATTACTGGTAATTCGAATTATACGGAAGGAAGGAACGCTTACAACGCGAAGGTTAATCGATTGGCTCTCGTAAAACTTTGTTGCATTATATTATAAAAATTAAAAAATACATTCATTTAGAATGTATTTTTTATTCAAAATTTACTCAGTCATATCGCTATCATAATGAGACGAGTGACTTAACATTTTGTTCACTGGTTTCAGATTAAAAAAATATGAAAAGTAAGTAAGTACAACATTTAAAACAATCATACCCCGTTATATACAACATGTCCCGGAATTAACGCACAACCTCTTAAGGGGTCATTGTACTCATCATTATGAACAACTTTTACTATGGGACAAAACCCGAAAACGCGAAAAAAAACCCGCTGTTCCCTACATTTATGCTCGAATAAGTGTCGTCGAATGTTGGGGACAGCTGACTTTTTTTTCGTGATTTCAGGGTTATTCCCATAATAAAAGTTGTTCATAATGATGAGTACAATGACCCCTTAAGAGATTGTGTCTTAATTCTGGGACATGTCGTATATATCACTCAGTTCATTCTCCAAATTTGTTGAGTTTTGGTTTAGCTGTTATTACAGACAAGAGTAAGGCTAATAAAACTCTCACTATTGCAAATGATTGATTATTAACTCACCTGCATTTGTCGTGTAGGATTTAGGCCTGATGCAGCCATGTATGTGGAGCTGATCGTTTTTATTTTGATTATGTCCTTACTGAACTTGGAATCTTCCAGCAACTGTAACCAGTACGTAATAAAATTACAACGTGCAAATCATTAGCTATATCATGATTTATGGTGTTTACACAATAATTTAATGAAACAACAAACTGAAAAAGCATTGTTGAAACTGTTTTTGGAATTAAGGTATACTCCGTACATTATAACTAAGACAATATATATGTATATTTAATAAAAGAACGATTAAATTATACGCGTGAATAGTAATACAATGCAGGCGTATAAATTGCAGTACAAGCCTAAAAAAAATCTAACAGAAAAAAAGTTAATTACAGAATAAAAATCCAAATGTAAACGCATGGAAACACCCAAACCATAGTGCGTGCTACGCCGTAGCCTCGGTCGTAGCAAAGCGCGTAGGGGTTGTTACCCTACCTCTGTAGGGTACGCACCCTGCCTGCAACTATTTCTACCTTTTGTCACAAAACTTAGAATTTAAATAGAAAAGGAATTTTTAGATATTTCTGTCACAATATTTTCATTAAAATTCTGCTCTCGGTGTGCAGAATTTCTAACTTACCGTCACAACTAAGTTCCCAGAGCTACATTTTAATACAAACAAATGACCTCATTTCGAAGCCTGAGTTCTCCGTCAGGTATCGATTCTCAAGAGATCTGATGCAGCTCTCCAGAATACGGATGGAGGAGGTCCAGAGCGCCTAAAGCACGCAACTGATCAGACCAAGCCATTTACACCAGAGAGTGTATATAGTTCTGAGTGTTCGGATTTCTATTTATTTTGATGCTATTTTTGAGGTTTTTGTTCCATGGACAACTCCGGTATGAAATGGTCGTTTGATCAGTTGAGTGCCTTAGGCGATCTAGACCTACTCTATCCATACTCTGGAGAGCTGCTATCAGATCTCATCTGTATCGTTACCTGACGGAGAACCGGCGCTTCGAAATGACCTCGTTTTTATGAAAATATTGCTCTGGGTTCTTAGTTTAGACGGTAAGTATAGTTGAAACATTTCCTTGAATTTGTTCGAAAGTTTATGATACATTCTGATCTCGATCAGTATGCAAATTAACACCAAGTATGTAGTCCAACCTATCGCTTTGTGACTAGTTTGTAACTATACCCTTCAATCACCTTTTACTTGTATAGTAAAAAGCAGTTCCCTTCAAGTAAATACGTTTACTATTTATATTGTACCCGGAAGAACAATGGAGATAATCTTAAGTCCAATTAATATTAGAAGAGTGTAATTACATGTTATTTATAACTGAATCGTGCAGTGTTGACGAAACTTTCTAAAACGGATACCAGTACATCTCAAAAACAATATAATCATTTGGTCTTGATAGTTGTGAACAAGCAGGATATGGAGGACAATGTTAATTCCTTGTTTATAAATCACATCTGACCCCGGTTCAGTAACCCCAATAACTTTGTTACTTCTACATGTGAGGTAACGATCAAAAGTTATAACATACATAATATTACGACTATTGTAAATTCTAAAAAGAGTTGTGATAATTTTTTTATAACCGTAGACGTGACACACGTAACTTTTATGTATGTTATTGTTAGGTAAACTGTAAATAACAATTACCTACCAAATCGAAGTCTGATATAACTTCGTTCAGAAACCGTAAACATTCTAGGCCTTGGTTATTGACAGTTTCTTCCGAGTAGAATTCTGCAACAAATGTTAATTATATGTTAAATTTTTTTTTATGAACTCTTCTTCATATCTTCATCTTGATCTCGATCTCTTTTTCATATTGATCAAAGCCAACAGTCATTAAAACTTTGATACCTACATAATTACTTGATGAAATATTAATATAAAACAATAAAAATATATTTTATTCAACTGGTTCATTAATATGTCTCTAGTGACAAAAATGTTCAAGGCGAACAACGAAAGCTACATTTTTATAGTAGGTAGTTTGTTGAAGATGCATTTAATATATACATGACCTTTGAGAATTATCAATTAACATAACTGTTAAGGTAGTAACAACATAATATACCTATTTTTTTAATGTTAATGAAGCAAACGCTGACACGTGTAGATATACAGTGCAGTCGCCAACATGACACAATTATAGACGAACGATCAAGTTACTATAATAATACCAGCGTATACATGTACCCCTGCCACGGTGAAACAAAGACTTATCCCTTACAGAAAAGGAGCGGGCTTTGCTCACCAGGCTGGCTACGTGTTAGAAATTATACATCGACTCGGTCCACCGACTCCGTCTAGATATGAGTAAGACAGAAAATCTTCAAGCCAAGTACATAAAGCTATCAGTCTTACCAGAAAAGTTGGGCATGGAGGCGAAAAGCACGCCGACCTCGGCGTAGCTCTGGCTGTAGAGGTCGCGGTGGTGGTGCCGCGCGCCCATGAAGTGGCGCGCGACGTGCGGCGGCAGCACGTTGTGGATGAGCGCCTGGTTGCGTCGGCGCAGGTCGCCCGCCTGCTCCGCCTGCGCGCGCATGCGCTCCCCGCGCGAATGCCGCGCCCGCTCCAGGGACTCCACCTGCATTGTGGACACAACTTGCTCGATTGTTTATACATATGTATATCCTATGCCGAACGCATTTGATGGTGAAGGGATTAAAATAGTGTGACGCTGAGCTTCAACGACTGTCTTTCTTTCCCCCTGGTGAGTCCAAGTGCAATAAGATCCCAGGATAAACATCATATACATAGCAACTCTAATTTAATCTAAATCTTGTGTTCGATCTAGGAAACGCATTCAGTAGGTACTGTCTGAGTCTCGGTTACGTGTTTAATATGGCACAAGTGTCCAGGATTCGCTACGCTTTCTAAAGTATCTACTTAAGTAGTTGTTTGTCAAAAGTTACGGTAATACGCACGTATCTGTTGAATATGAGGAGCGCCAGCACAATAAAGAACAGCATTATTATGTTGCGTCCACCATGAATGCGGGCCCTGTAAGTTAAAGATGAAGCATTCATACTTTTGCCATAAAATCTTACATCAGATAAAAATGCAAGAGAATCTCACAGTATAGCCAGCAGATCTTCATCGTAGTCGGTCGTGGCGTTGTACCGGACGCGGTATGGGTCGCGATCGAGGCTGGGCCGCGACAGCAGCAACGCCGGGTGCATCAGCGCGGGCACGGCGTGCGCGCCCGCCAGCAGCGCCAGCAGCACGCCGCGCGCGCACACTCCCAGCGGCGATACCCACAGCGCGCCGCACGCCGCACCCGCACCCACCTGTGAACACATACAAGTCATATACCTACCTAATTTTTACACCGAACATCGAAAATCTATATTAAAAAATAACCTTGACTTCGAAAAAGAAAATACGATTATCTTGCCAGAGTTTTGTGGCTGACTTGAACTAAATACCAAATTATCTTTTTAGCAGTCTTAAACTTCTGGCAAACCCTTAAACCAAAATTCCTTTATTAGCTTTTTGACTCAAAGACCATTATTTTGTTTATGTTTCAGTTTCATGGAAAGTGAATTCGTTTTACTTCATGGACCGTTTCTTTTGTTTTTGTTACTTCATTGACCCGACCTCATTTACAAGTGGGTAATTAAGTCGAGATGACTCGTGTTTGTGAAGAAAATTACCTTAATTAGGAAAAATAGGGCACATTTTTCTTCTCTTATATATATGTACATACCATTAATTAATTGAATAAACAAGAAAGTAGTTGATGTCACGTCGTAGCTATACAGGGTGGATTTAGGTCGGCAATCACAGATTTTGAAAAAAAATTACAGTCTGCAGGAAAATGGGCAGTTTTCACAAAAGCTTTTTTTTTATGCCAATCGATTCTGTCTCTTATAAGGATCAAAAACTTCTATTGGACCAACTGAGGTTTGAGTACTAGAAAAGTCAGAAATCGTAAAAAACTTTTCCCATAAATTTCGTAGGAAATGAGACTCCAAGTTAGTTTTTTATGATGGACCACTACAATGAAGACTGGCCGAAAATAAACAAAAAAAAAACTTCGAATTCCGAACGAATACGGGTCATAATTTAATTTGCTTTGAAAACAGAATCTAGATGGTTTGTTGCTTAGTTGCTTGTAATTTCTTAAATTGTGTGACAAAAATCAACCTCATTTAATTTAGAACGTTTAGACTTGTTAGAAGCTTATTTTTTAAATAATAAAAACCCGTCATGTGCATTGGACTGGTACAGGATCAAATACCCGATGCGTCGAGTGCCAACTAGAAAGGTAATTACAAATCTTGTAAAGAATCAAGGCACCCTAAACTCCGACATTTATAATAACGTAATTTTGGACAATCTGGAAAACCTGTTGGATGAATAGCCGCTGGCGGAATTGCAGAAAGTGTATTTCCAACAATATGGCGCTCCGCCACAGACCAGCCGCCATACCCGTTCTAATTTGAACCGGCAATTCCCAAGGCAGTGGATAGGAACATAAATGGTCCTATACCGTGGCCACCTCGCAGTCCTCTTGATCTCACACCTCTTGATTTTTTTATGCGGGGCTATTTAAAAAATGAACTTTATAAAAAGAAAATACGACGATGTTCAGGAGCTCAAAGATTCACTTAACACGATTCTCTGTGGAATTAATCCTAGCACATTATCAGCTAGTACCCACTCTGTGGTAAAGAGAGTAAACCTGTGCCTACGTCAAAACGGCTACCATTTTGAACACCTCATATCTTAGAGCAAAAGTAAAATTTCTAGGTGAGTCCAAATGTAAAGTTTCAAGTTTTTAATTTTAAGGTAAAATAATACCCAAAGTAAAAGTTATTGTTTTTTTTATTTGTTTTCTTTTCTAGCGGTGGTAAGTTGGAGTCTTCATTTCCTACGAAATGTATGGGAAAAGGTTTTTGCGATTTCTGACTTTTCTAGTACTCAAGCCTCAGTTGGTCTAATAGAGGTTTTTGATCCTTATAAGAAACAGGATCGATTGGCATAAAAAAAAGTTTTTGTGAAAACTGCCCATTTTCCTGCTGACTGTACATTTTTTTCAAAATCTGTGAATGCAGATCAAAAATTCTTAAAAAGTTAAGGACAGTTTCCTAAGACCGTTTTCCTGTAGCTACAACGGTTAAGGTAGCTGCCCTTACTGCCCCATCTCAAAAATCCACCCTGTATAGTAATTGTTAGAAACTAAAATACTTCCTAGAACGTTCGACGTGGATTATAGAATAGATTTATCTCAAATCTTGGTTTCTAGTTGTAGTTCCACTGCATTTATAATGAGTTACGTGATTTATCATGTTGAATATCAACGAAAAAGTTGAATTGTGCCCATCAGCTGTTCGTCTTCCCACGATACGAGATTAAAAAAGTCGAACGGGGGAAATAGGTTACTATGATATTTGTAAAGTGACAACGTGGGAAACTTGTCACGACGTTGATGTTATGTTGCATTCGTTTAAGGGACCAGCGTAGCATGCGTCGTTCATAGAAACGTAATACCAAAATAATTTGTAAATCAAACATATTCTAAAGGTATTGTGTATTTATTTCGATTGGATTGCAGAATATCTATGTTCCCAAATATATATTTTGAAAGGACAATGATACAAAGAAGAGATATGAGGAATCCAAAATTTCTATAGAAAACTTATTTTTCTCATAAATAAATCTTGTTTAAATCAGTGTCCATTCAAAATATATATTTGGGAACTTAGATATTCTGTATTCCAATCGGAAAAAAGACATACTACCTTAAGAATATGTTTCATTTACAAATTATTTTGGTATTACGTTTGTATGAACTACGCATCCATCGCCGGGCTCTTAACCCAAAGAACTTTGGTAGGTGTAAATAACAATAACTGTTTACGACTATTTGAGAAAGTTGAAACGCTTGAAAGGTCAACTAAGTTATACAACCTCAACATACCACTGAAAATATAAGTATAAGTAATCTTTTTGATAATGTAGATTGTTTTATATAATACCTTTGCGTCTACAGCGCTTATAATTATAGCATGTAGAACTAAACTCCACATCGGCATACTAAAATTTGCCTTTACATCATAGTGAATATGTTAAACCATGCCAAATTCATTTAATTTGTGGACTTTAAAATATTGGTATGAACTCGAATGCCTAAAAACTTAGATCGTTGCGACAACAATTAATTATGTAAGAGTCTAGTCAAGTCCACATTTTAGCATGTTTCTGTTAATTTTTAACAGCTGTATAACTTAAGGCTGGTGTGTCAAATCGTTATATTGGTCGTTAGTTTGCCATCGGCATCAGAATGTGAAAGTAGAAAAGGTACTTCACGTGATAGTAGTAAGAAGGATGTATGCAGCGACGTGCGCCGCTGTGCACAGGCGCGTCGTCGCGCAGGCCGTCCTCCAGAAGCATCGTCTCGAAATTACCGCAAATTATCTGCAGACATACATATGTGCACATTTAAAATCATCGGATACGATACCATGATTGGGTTTCCGACAAAGTTTCTCCAATGTGAAATTTCTTCAATTGAAATCGTAAGAAAATATCTATAAGCAGCAAATGTAGCAATCTAATAAAAAAAACCGGCCAAGTACGTGTCGGACCACGCACAATGAAGGGTTCCGTAGTTGGGATGAATTTATCCCCAAAACAAAGTAGTTGAAAAGCATGTTAACAACACGTTTTTCAACTACTTACATTCCAACTGAAAATGTAAGTTTGTACGCATAATATTGGGAGATTTATCATGTTATTTTAAGACCATAGACTTCTTTCAGGTGTTCCTGTAATCTATAAGTAGGTACCTATAGAATAATTTTGGTTATTAAAAAAATAAATTAGGTTCAGTAATTTGGAGAAAAGTGGGGAATGGCCGGTTTTCATCTATTTTCCTTAATAACTTTAAAACTATTTATTATAAATAATATACTTGAGACCCTCACAGTAAGCCCTTTCATTTGATATGGCACATGTGCAACACATTAAAAAATAAACTCTCCCAAAAGTCTTCCTTATACAAAAATTTTTTTTTTACGTAATACGTCCGTGTTTGGGTCACAGAAATTGTTATGTGTACCATATTTCAACTTAATCAGTACATTAGATTTGGAGCAAATTGGCTGTGATAGACGGGGACAGGCAGACAGACAGACACACGCGTGATCCTATAAATAAAGGATCCGATTTTTTCGTACGGAACCCTAAAAATAACATATGTGTATGTTCAATGATTTCTGACGTACGCGGTGATAGTGACAGTTGTAGCGATAGTGATAGTGATCGTGACAGAATCTCACCGCGACGGAAATAGAAACAACAAGTATGATAGTAAGAGTGGCGGCGATAGTGGAGATAGCTTAGATAATATATTAGCACGAACTTACCAGTGGCGCAATGTTCGCGGCCACAAACATCGCGATGTTGAACGTTCCGCATGTCAGCTTCCAGTACGGACTGACTGTTTTTTTCTAAAAGATGAAGAATGGTTAAAATGAACAACAACAACAATAAACAAACCTGATCAACTGCAAATCCAGGATTAGCAGTTTAGTAGAGAAACAATAATGAACAACTCAATACTTAAGTTTGGAATATTAAAAACGACCGACAGCACCGCGATCAAACTGTCGTCTTTGAAACGAATATTAAGGGGACGATAACCGACTTTTAATGATTTTATACTAAAAATCACGTCTAAACAAGTAGTGTTAATGTTTTGAAAAAAAAAATATGTTAAATTAGAGCATTTTCTCAATAACTTAATATGTGAATATTTTAGATTATGTTTATATTACATAGTGAAATTAATTTGTAAAGTGATGTCTAACGCGGATAAAAAACTGAAAATGGCGCAATATCTACCAAGCGTATTTTTCTGAAACCTTCACCAATTTAAAAATAATTTAATTATTGATCTTTTACTATACGCGTTTTATTAAAATACTTTTTGTTTTGTGTGTAATAAATTAATAATGCGTTGTCTTGATGGGCGAGTCTTATTACTGGCTGAACGTACGACGCGTTGCGTGAGCTCAGTACAGAGCACTCAAGGTCACTGGCATATATCTGCGTCTTAAGTGTATTTTTTTAATATGTATATCCAATAATATACCTAGTATGTGAGGAATAAATAACTCTTTGATATAGTGGGACACACAATAAGATCGAAAGAAAAAATGTAAAATCGATAACCAAGTTCCCTAGACGTATTTTTTTTCTGATTATGACTGAATAGTGATGAAGCTACAGCTTCATTTCACAGTATTTATCATACTGGAAACCTACCTAGGCCTACAGATTACTTTAAGCTAGAAGCTAACCTTATATTGTGAATATCGATAACACGTGTAATAAACCACATTGATTAGGCCGGTCTCTAGCACGAGCGCGAGGTAGACGGCATGCAGCGACCAGGTGGGTGGTACTGCGAAGCTGGCGAGTGCGACCACAGCTGGCAGCAGCATGAGCGGCGGCGCGGCGACGGCCAGCGGGCACGGGTCGCTCCGTCGAGCGTACACCTCCTCCGCACCCGAAGCTTTGAACGTCAGGCATAACGTTGTCCCATCTGCTAGTTCCCTGTTTATGTTATGTTTTCGTTAAATACATTCAGATATTAAACTTATTATTTACTAAAAAGAAATCGCGTTAAATGTAACACAGTTACTGCCTGTAAAACTGAAATTTAAAAAAAAAATCTGGGTAATGAAAATCTTTTTATACTCGTAAAACAAGCATCAGTTTTATAGGTCTTATAAAACTGCACCTACTTATTAGTATAGAAAACTATGTGCCACTGTATGTACCGAGTAAATGGTAAATGTGTTTATTGACACGGTTCCATTACAAGCGCCTAAAGCCTAAAATAGCATAATGTAACTATTTACGATACAATACACGCTGTGTCTGAATAGATCGATCATCACTCGCCTACAATTCTACAAAAACGTAAGGAAATGTGTAGGGAGACTTGGATAGATAGATACATATTTAAAAGTATCCTATTTACTTATTTTTAGTTTCTTTTGTATTTTTACATTAAATTACGATTTATGGTTAATCTCCAAATCATGTATGACCTGACACCGTCGACGTCGTCTTATGTAGCAAATGCTAGTAAACTCTGTGAAACTTACTGATAAGCCTACCTATTTAATGATTATGAAATCGCCATGGATACTTATTTTAATTTCATTATGTAGGAAATTGACGATATACCGTTTCTTTCCAAACCAAAATTCAGAAAAAAGTACCCAACAATTCGAACAAATGAATTCTTATAACTGAGTTTTAAGATAAAAGTGCATTTATGTAAATATAAAGGGAGTGGTAGATTTCGACTATCATCTTTCAGTTTGGTTCAATGAGCAAAAACTAGACATATGCTAGTAGTTGAACGATCCTATCAATTATACTCGAGATGGTTTTGCCCTTCGCATTCCAGCGTGTTGATGTGTAAAAAGAAACAAACATTTTGATGCGCTATTTCACAAAGAAGACCTAAATCAAATCAAAACGTACACATTACTGACTGATACTTTCAAAGATAAAACCAAAAGAGAAATATCGTTGCGTCATTTGAAGAATAATTTCAAGGGAAAGCAATAAAAGTAAATTAGAAGACATTGGTCACTATCAAATTGTATACAAGTGCATATTATAAATTAGCTGCTCATTTCATTTTGGTTTGTTTGGCAACCTTTAAAAACAAGACTATTTCTGCATTTTTTGGCAATGCTATTATATGTTTACAATACCTGCTGCATTGTAAATCGAAATACATTGGGTGCTATTTGAAGTTTGTTTTATTAGTGAAACAAAAGAAAACACAAAATGTAAATTTAGACCAAACGAGCGAATGCACTGGGCCCGCGTGGTAGATTACGAGTCCACTCCCTCTCGAAGAGAGGAGGTCTGTGTCCCAGCAGTGGGAACACTAAAGGCTGATTATGTATGTATGAGCGAATGCACATTCTATCCGCACTTCTCCAAATTCTTTTTGCGTAAACAGGGACAGAACATTCCTTTGTTGGTCGCTCCCTACTAAAATGTCAAGAATATCAACAAAAGAATGCTCTAGCTCTTGTTCTGGTTCTATATTCGTTTGGTCTAAACCCACATTAACAAATACAACATAACAATAATATTGTGCAACTCCTGTGAACTTACTTGTCGTCGTCTCTATTCACCAGTTCTTCTTGCAACATGCTAAGTATTTTCTGTTCTTCGTTGTCCTTGCTCTCGTCTTGTGGCGACAGAACCTACGAATAATGTACGAAGCATGTCTATGTAATTGACAAGCGAAAATCAATATGAGAGCTCATGATCGGCGTACTTATAGCATCAATAATCAAAATATGTCTGAACTTAATGAACAATCGATTCGAGTGAGATTATTTTAACCTGCTACGTTAGCTAATCTAGGAACTATCTAGCTCAGGCCGCCTAGTGCCCTAGTGTCCTATTTTTTTAGGCTGTTGGCGAGGGAACGGTGGGGCAAGCGCAGTAGTGCACTCACCGAGTCCTCGTCATCGTCTCGCAGGTCGGAGAGCGTGTCGGTCGAGTCGCCTCCCTCCGCGGCCTCGCCCTCCGGTGCACTCCTCTCCTCGCCTCCTTGAAACTGCACGATACAATCAAAGTGAATCTTGTGAAGATGACAACTTAAATAAACACAGTCTGAAACGTTTTACATGTTTTCATCTTTGACAAATCATGGATAGCACCGAATTTATTGAAATGATGAAATACCATAATTATTATTAAGAAGGGAACCTAACATGTGTCTCACTATAGAAACAAATTTATTGGTGTTTAGCGGTTTACACCTACCTATGGGTGACTGTAATAACTATTGACGTCATACAAAACGAACGACTTATTTATGTAAATTATACAAATTAGGGAGCAATAAATTGGGAATTCTGCCGTACCTAATATCTAATTAATTATTCTATTGGCGCTGTAAAACTATTTATTTATTTAATGCACAATGTAGATAAACAACCATAGTTACACGCCAGGCTTAAACTAGAGCGTACATGACCCTGTTAGGGCGCAGCAAGATATCTTAAAACTAGTAGTTAATATCATGTAGATTACGTGGTTTTACAATTAAAATATTATATTAATTTAATTAAACTTATATCTAGCTTTATACATAACATATTATATATTATAATTAGCACACAGATATATATAAATGAATTCTATTTTAACATTTTATCTTCCATAAATTCTTGGATACTGTAGTAGCATTTTTTTAAGAGCAATGCCTTTAATCTAGCTTTAAATACACACACTATACCTGCTATACCTTTAATTACCTGCTTTTAGAACTGTCAACAAGCTAATTAAACTTTGAACAACGCCGGTTTAAGAATACAGCAAGATTTATAAGAAAAACATACAGTTTTCATTTCACTTTTGTTGACATTCTTAAGCTTTGACGACCCAATTCGCTTCATCGTCCGTTCTAATTATAAAAGTGAAAGGACGTTTTATGTAACAGTCTTATTCGTAGTATCTACATAATTAATCAAGGAGTTTAGTTCATTTTCGTCGTTCGATATTCAGCCATTATTTTGGTAACTAAGTATACCTACTTAGTTACCAAAATAATGGCTGAATAATGGTACCTAAGTCTGTTACTAAGGCAGGCGGTAAACGGAAAATAACTAGGAATGTTAGCGTGTACAGAAACCGATATTGTCAAAATACAATAATTTAGTTTTGAAACTGAACTCAAACTCAAAGCATTTTTTTCAAACTAGCAGCGCTCCGCGGTTTCACCCGCATAAGTGTCGATCCCGTGGGATGATCGGGATAAAAACTTTCCTATCTGTTAATCCTGGGCCCCAAGTCTGCTATTTTTATAAATTCAGTCATTCCAACATGATCCCATTGTCATTTTGCTAAAAGTTCGTAATCTGCTAAATTCATAATGGTCGATCATTGGTCGGTCAATGTTCTCGTAATAGAATTGTGTTACTTATAATGGCATTGTAGTATTGCAATTATTATAAAACCCATTAGTAGAAATGTCATCCATTTGTGTTTCTTTCAATGTACACTACATTGAAAGAAATTGCATTTATTGGTAATCTGTGCCGACCATTGGAAAGTCATAATGACGCCATTATAATAGTAGATTACCAAACTTGTCAAAATCAACAATTATGAAATCAATGATCGACCATTCTGACACTATTGTAAGTAATAGCAGACTTAAGGCCCTGGTTTTTTATCTGTGTGCCAAATTTCATCTTAATATGTTCAGTAGGTTTTGCGTGAAAGCGTATCAAACATCCATCCAACGTCACAATCTTTCGTATTTATATTATTATTATTTTAAAACTATGCTAACTCCTGAGATATTCATTGAAATCATATGATGTCAAGGGCAATTTTGTTTAAAATTAAATACTTGTGATGAATAACGTATTTATTTGGATAAGGATTAATATCATGTTTATAAAAACACCTTCGCAAATAATGCATTATTTCATTACAAATTTGATTACCATAAAAAGGATTTAGTGAGTCAACCTTAAAAGATAGACATATGCTGTCGCAGACTTTTTTTTTAACTTATAAAGGGTAACAAACCATCATACATGATTTTTGCGTAACTTTAATCGTTTACGCAGCGTACGCAACAGAAGCTCTCAAAAGGATTTTTTTTTCCCGTTTTTGCAACATTTTTCAATGATGCTCCGCTCCTCTTGGTTGTAGCGTGATGTTATATAGCCTATAGCCTTCCAACACAAAAATAATTGTTCAATTCGAACCAGTAGTTCCTGAGATTAGCGCTTTCAACCAAACAAACTCTTCAGCTTTATAATATTAGTATAGACTAGCTTCTGCCCGCGACTTCGCTCGCGTGGAAGTCGTAAGACACCACAATATACAAATAACAGCCACATTTTTATATAAAAAACTGCCTCGTTGGTCTATTGGTCGCAAGCGCTACTTTTAGACATTTGGACTTTGGTCCTGTGTTAGATTCTCGGGTCAGGCAATGTGGTATTGGGTTTACCGTCTGGAATTTCTCAGATATATAAATATTTTTGTAACATTATGATTTATAAGAGTGTCCATGGAGTTTCTTGTCCGTTCTTCTCCATATGTACCTACCTACTACGCTTTGGAATGGGCAACTAGCTTCATATTTCTAACTGACCGACTCCTTGACAATTTGAAAAGTGCCTGTAAATGGTTTAATTGAAATAAATGCTTTGAGTTTGAATTTTCACAAATAAGTAGTCTTGTATGTCACGTAAGTATGTAAAATAAGACAAAAGACGAAACAGTGTCCAAAATTAAAATTGAAAAAAGATGGCTTTCCCACCGGTACGCTCAAAGCTACTACCTAATTGTCAGTTTTCCGGAAAAAACATTCTTAATAAGATGAAATTCACGAATGTTACATCTATGTACCTTGTAAAGTGCATACTTTAATGTATTTACAATAATATTAGACACGGAACATAATATTTTCGATTGCTTCAGGCCGGGTACCTACTACTTAAAATACTTCCTTGCAAATTGTCCGGTTCCTGCGGTAAAGCAGCTTTTGATTAAATGGCCGCCAAAGTGAGTATTTTAAATGATAACTTCTGTAGTTCCTTGTTAAACGGAAGTGAAATAAAGCCTATTCGATAAACGGTAAAATTATATAAGTACAACATTTCCCAGAATTAACGCACAACCTCTTAAGGGGTCATTGTACCTACTAATCATTATGATCAACTTTTACTATGGGACCAAGCCTGAAATCGCGAAAAAAAAATCAGCTGTTCCCTACATTTATGTTCGAATAACTCGTCAAAATGTAGGTTTTTTTTTATTATTATTAAATTCCATTTTCCGTAAACATAATTAGCCTATAATGTTCCCACTGCTGGGACACAGGCCTCCTCTCTGTGAGAGGGAGTGGGTCGTAATCCACCACGCGGGCCCAGTGGGGGTTGGTCCGTATTTTCCGTACCTATGACCTAACATTATTGAGTACCTAATACTTATCGTAGAACAAATAAAAACGATGCAAAGCTTAGGTACTTTAAACCAATCTATACTATAAGTGAGCTAAAAATATGCTATGTTAAAAGCTCGTACGACAAAATGATCACAACGTAGTACTATTCACAATACCCACAACATTTTTGTAAAACCCATGCCTAAGAATTACTGAGTCATTTACTCTCAGTCTCTCTGTCTTACGAGGTTTTATTCCGTACATATTAATCGAAACCGCATTCACAATTTGCAGGAGGTCTACTTCGACGCGTCAATCCGAAGTATCGGCCGAATGTTCGGCCGTTTTATAACTTCCATAGTTTCCTTTTTTGACTTTGAATCCTTACCCGACTTAAAGTCACATTTTTTACTTTGGCTTTTCTCCTTGACTGTCGTTTTTTTTTCTTTCGCCTTGGTAAGCCATAGTTAGCCGTAGTCAAACAACGGCCGAACATTCGGCCGATACTTCTGATTTATGTTCGGAGTAGACCCCCAGTTGCCTACCGCGATACACATATTTACATCGCACTCGCGACTTTTCAAGCTAATTAAAGCATTGGAAACACAACATTGGCAATTGCTTAATTTGATTGGTTCATTACGACATAAAAGTAAGGCTTTTTGGTTAATGACATCTGTATCGATTACAGACATAATTATTATTTTTGAGCTACGCTCAATAAATACTTGTGTTGTGTCATCTTAAACTTTCTTCAATTCCAATTTCAATTCGCTCGAAACACAAATACTAGGTAACTTGTTAAGCTCTCACACTGAAGCAAATCTCGCGTGGGATGCGAGGCGAAATTCGCTCACGCCGCCCCGCCGATTATTATTATATTACTACTCCATTTGAAATAAGATTTGAAATTTAAATAAGCTTTTTTACAGATTTTTACTTCTATTCTGTAGGCAGGCCGTGCGGTGCCGGACGTAAAGAATAGCATCTTCCCATTTCTTCCCGTGGGTGTCGTAAAAGGCGACTAAGGGACTTACTAGAGAATGGGCAGCAGCGTTCTCTACGCTTTTTTTTTTAACACCATACTGCGATCGCCAACCCGCCTGCCAAGCGTGGCGATTATGGCAATCCCCCCCCACAAATGACAAGCACTAATAAAAAACGGCCCCTAGTACCCGGCGGCCCGCCTACCCTTGGCTACGGTAGCGGTCAAGGCAACGGTGAGGCAAGGGGTGCTAAGAATCCCCGGACGAGATCCGGCTACCAAAATCACCGAAAACTGGACCTGGCAACATACAACACGCATACACTCCGGACCGACGAGAAGATTATTGAACTCGAGGAAGAATTGAGCAGGTTACGATGGGGTATAATAGGGTTATCTGAAGTCCGAAGACAGGGGGAGGACTCGATAATCCTGAAATCTGGGAACTTGCTCTATTTCCGGGAGGGCGACCAGCAGTCCCAAGGTGGTGTCGGGTTTATCGTCCATAAGTCCCTTGTGAGCAACGTGGTGAAGATCGAGAGTGTGTCGACCAGGGTGGCGTACCTTATACTCAGAATATCCGCACGATATTCGCTGAAGGTCGTACAGGTTTACGCCCCGACTTCTTCACACCCTGACGATGAGGTGGAGACCATGTATGAGGATATTTCAAGAGCCCTGCATGGCTCTAAAACTCACTTCACCGTTGTTATGGGGGACTTCAATGCAAAACTGGGCAAACGAAACGATGATGAGCTGCGAGTGGGGCAATTTGAAGTTGGGCGTCGGAACCACCGAGGTCATGTACTGGCCAGTTTTATGGAGAAGGAAGGCCTCTTTATGATGAATTCCTTCTTCAGAAAACGTGAGCACAGAAAGTGGACCTGGCAGAGCCCTGATGGTGCAACAAAAAACGAGATTGACTTCATCATGTCGACGAAGAAGCAAGTATTCAATGATGTCTCTGTGATCAACGCAGTGAAAACCGGAAGTGATCACCGCATGGTAAGAGGCACATTGAACTTAAATATCAAGCTGGAAAGATCTCGACTGGTGAAGTCTACGCTCCGCCCAGCACCGATCCAAGTCCAAAACCCCGAGAACTTTCAGCTCGAACTTCAGAATCGTTTCGAGTGCCTAGGGAGCTCCGTGGACGATTATAACGATGGGTTCGTGGAAACTGTCCATACGGTCGGGTCTAAGACCTTTAAGACCCGTCGTACAAATAAAAACAAGAAGCTCTCTGATCCTACTATAAAGCTCATGGAGGAGAGGCGCGAGTTGATACTGCAGTCTTCAGATGATGCGCTTAAGTACCGCCAGCTCAATAAACAGATCTCTAAGTCCTTGAAAAGCGACCTTCGCCGCTTTAATGCAGACCGCATTAAGGACGCGATAGAGCGAAATAAGGGCTCCAAGGTCTTTTCAAGAGATCTGTCTATTGGGCAGAGCCAGCTTGCAAAACTGAAGACCGATGACGGCAGGATCGTATCCGCCAAACCTGAGCTGTTGGGAGAGATCGAGAGGTTCTATGGGCAGTTATACACATCAACATATAACCCCGGTACGAATCTGGCAAATGACCCAAGAGCTAGATTGACCCGACATTACACTGAAGACATCCCGGACGTCAGCTTGTACGAGATTAGGATGGCTCTGAAGCAGCTTAAAAACAACAAGGCGCCGGGTGATGATGGAATTACGGCCGAGCTCCTGAAGGCCGGCGGAAAACCCGTTCTCAAGGTCCTCCAGAAGCTCTTTGATTCCGTCATACTCGAGGGCAAAACGCCACAGGCATGGAACAGAGGTGTGGTGATCCTTTTCTTTAAGAAGGGTGACAATACCCTCCTTAAGAATTATAGGCCCATCTCACTTCTGAGCCATGTCTACAAGCTGTTTTCAAGAGTCATTACGAACCGTCTCGCGCGCAGGTTTGACGACTTCCAGCCTCCCGAACAAGCCGGATTCCGTAAAGGCTTTAGCACAGTAGACCACATACATACGCTGCGGCAGGTTATACAGAAGACCGAAAAGTATAACCTGCCTCTCTGCTTAGCGTTTGTGGACTACGAGAGAGCCTTTGATTCGATCGAGACATGGGCTGTACTGCAGTCTCTTCAACGGTGCCAGATCGACTATCGGTACATCGAGGTGCTGAAGTGTCTGTACAAAAACGCCACTATGTCGGTCCGACACCAGGACCAGACCTCGAAACCTATCCTTCTGCAGCGAGGTGTGAGGCAGGGAGACGTTATCTCTCCGAAACTGTTCACCGCTGCACTGGAGGATGTCTTCAAGGTTCTGGACTGGAAAGGGCTAGGCATCAACATCAATGGCGAGTACATCACTCACCTTCGGTTTGCCGACGATATAGTTGTGTGGTGTACTGAGACTATGAAGGACCTCAGTGTAATGCTCGATGACCTCAGTAGAGCTTCCGAAAGAGTGGGTCTGAAAATGAACATGGATAAGACAAAGGTCATGTCAAATGCCCATGTAACACCCACTCGGAATGAAGATCGGAGGCGCTACACTCAAAGTTGTGGACGAGTATGTTTACCTCGGACAAACTGTCCAGTTAGGTAGGTCCAACTTCGAGAAAGAGGTCAATCGTCGAGTCCGACTCGGCTGGGCAGCGTTCGGGAAGCTTCGCAATATCTTCTCGTCCCACATACCGCAGTGTCTCAAGACGAAAGTCTTTGACCAGTGCGTGTTGCCAGTGATGACCTATGGCACTGAAACGTGGTCGCTTACAATGGGCCTTATCAGAAGGCTTAAAGTCACCCAAAGGGCAATGGAGAGGGCTATGCTTGGAGTTTCCCGACGTGATCGAATCAGGAATGAAGAGATCCGCAGGCGAACCAAGGTAACCGACATAGCCCGAAGAATTGCCAAGCTTAAGTGGCAGTGGGCAGGGCACATTGCTCGCAAAACTGATGGCCGATGGGGCCGAAAGGTCCTGGAGTGGTGACCGCGTACCGGAAGACGTAGCGTTGGAAGGCCTCCTACAAGGTGGACCGATGACCTTGTGAAGGCCGCAGGTATCCGCTGGATGCGGGAAGCACAGAACCGGTCGAAGTGGCGGTGCTTGGGGGAGGCCTATGTCCAGCAGCGGACGTCTTTCGGCTGAAATGAATGAATGAATGAATGAAGTATGGCATAAAAGCAAAAACGTGGTTACAATACCTACTTTTTATTACAGCTGTCATTTGTCATGCTGCCAACGCGATAAAAGTCAACATTGGTTGAACGGACTGTAAAAAAGGTTTATTTAAATTTCTAATAAGGGGGACTACTCCGAAGCGATAATCCGAAGTATCGGCCGAATGTTCGGCCGTGTCCTGACTACGGCTAACTGTGACTGGCTAAGGCGAAAAAATAAACAAACGACAATCAAAGAGATAAATCAAAGTCAAAACTGTGACTTGAAGTCGAGTAAGGACTCAAAGTCAAACAACGAAACTATGGAAGTTATAAAACGGCCAATACTTTGGATTATCGCCTCGGAGTAGACCCCCATAATTCAAATTCAATTCAGTTGTATGAAGGTGTCCAAACGGGAGCGAATAGTCGCGTGCCTTCCTAATCATTAAAACAATCGACGCGTGCTTTTGCATCTCGTGTCCCGCGCGGGATTGGCATCAATTTATCCAGAGCTTTATGCATATCGTAGACATGAGTATTTATTGACAGTTGACAGGTTAGCTACCTACTCATCGACTTTGATCACTTCTCATTAGTTCATCGACATACCAAACAAAGCAGTCTTAAATTGTATATAAAGACTTGGTATAATATGATATCGTGATTTCTAAGGGTTATTTGAGACGTTCTATACAAAGGTCACTACTGTGCTTGTGTGTTCACAAGCAGCGACAATAAAAATTCATCGCATTATGAAAGAATTTGGAAACCAAATGCGACTTTATAATAGTTTTAAAATATATACAATATAAGTACTATCTACCTACTTATACTTAAAATATATTTATTTGAAAAGTATCCACCTGTTTTTGTTTTATCAACAAAAAATCTGTCGAAAACTCGTTGGCAACAGCAATTGCAGAGTGAACTGAAGTGCTTGCGAGTGATTCTCAGAAATACGCACGTTCACGTTTAGCGTAAATGTTTATTTCTCATTACACGTACGGTACGTACCTACCTCCTGACGTAAACGCATCGAAATTACGCCGAAACTGAAAGCTACTGAAATATGACATATTACAAGATATACCCATATGTCTGCGTTTATATAAATAGTGTCTGTAGTTCGCTAGATAGAATAGGCTGCATTGTATTGCACACCATACAAATATTAAAGAAGTATTCATTTATTGTCCGTTGATATTATTATGTAAGTATCTAAATAGATAATTATAAACTTCCTAGATAAACAAAGAACTTACTGGTTTGAGAACTTTCACAATAAAGTAAGTCTTGATGCCAGCTTGCCGTAGCATTTCCTCGCGACGTTCACCATGAGCGGGCTCGACCTCAAACTCGTTGTTCAGAAAACTCAGAGTTACTTCAGAAACATGTACGCGTCTGTAAACAAAACTCTTATTAATAGAATGTAACTACGTATACATAAATAGGAACAGCTACTAAAGTCGTTGAATAAATAGATCTTTTACATCTAAGAATAGATGAATATAACCACCTTTTGATGATTTTATCTGCATCGCATCTTTTGTGTATTTATATACGATTAAAGATGTTAATTGGTGGGATGATAAGCTCTGTCTCACTTACTATTTAGAAAAAGTACAAACTTTATATTAATAAGTACAGTTAGGTGTAGGTATGGTACCTAGCCTACCTTTTATATGTTTATTTTTAAGTTTCCATGTTTATTAACGTAATGTAATTGTACCGTTTTAATTAACTAAGTATAAATGAACAAAAAAAAATATTCCCCGAAATAAAGATTCCAGTACAAGAAACAAGAAACATAAAATGTACAAATTATTAACGTCCCATAAAATTGTCAACACATTTTGCACACACATTGCATGGTGTGTCTATCGCTTAATATTGTGCACTTGGCTTGTGTTAATTGATTGACCAGTGTAACGATTGTACATAGACCAATAAAAAAATAAACACCAGTCATTTAATTTCAAATAAAATTACTCAAAAATGCTACTAGCAAAAAGCTAACTCAAAAACTGAAAAATTATCGGAAATGTTAGCTCTAACCCTGCCAATCCACTGCTCTCCATCTTATTAGCGAGTTCGACATCTCGCGAGTAGACGTCGAACTGCCATTGTCTCTGCCCCAGCACCCCCGCGAGAACAGCGCCAGTGTGGATGCCCACGCGCATGTCCACCGGCGAGTTGGTCGTTTGCTGAACGTATCTGAGCAATACAATGGTTATGGTTTATGGTTCAACTCATATTATGTAACCAAACTGTGAACTGTGAACCGACTGTGACTTAGGATGTCAATACAACCACATTTGTATATACAAATGGTGGTGTATTGACATCCTAAGTCTTCATAGCCTTACTTAATAGCTTTAACCATAGACAGTCCCATATGCACGCAGAGCACGGCATGGTCCGGACGTTCAACAGGCGCGCCGCTGATGCAATAATAACAGTCGCCGAGAATTTTGATGCGAAGTTGTTGATATTTCTACAAAATAAAATTACAATTTACGGAAGCCGAGACTGGCGTAATAATTTACGGCGGACGAGACTTGGAGACGAAATAATAAATTAAATTTTCTTTACCTCAGCAAGTCGATCAAAACGAGCAAACAACTCATTCAATATTGCGACGAGATCTTGCGCTGAATAAGTTGAGGAAATAGCCGTGAAGCCTACGATGTCGGCATACAGAATACTGATGATGAACAAATAATATGTTAATCATAGTTGGAATTATATTTAATTTAAATATGATGTTCTAAACTGCAGACATACCTGACATTTTCATGGCGTGACATGTAAATTTTTTTGAACTGTGTGTCAATCAGTCCCAGTTCTTTCCGCATCTGAACAGCAACGTGTTCTGGTAGCACCGATAGAAGTAGCCTCTCCTACAAATCATATAATGATGATAGTTAAATTGTGTGCTGTGTTTTCTAAAGATTCCAATCACTTTAAAATAATAATAGGAATGCAGGAAGTATACCTAACATTTTGTCATCTCATATTAATTTTTTTTTTAAGTATTACGAGTTGCGAACCCTACTCGAAGAAGGCCTGCTACGAAAACAATGTTTAGACTTATAGAGGGTTTCTATTGAATGTGAGAATATGAATATTATGAATGTGGGTCAGCGCGATTCGACACATTTTTATACAGAAATGTACTCCGACTATATCCTGCAAAAATGCAATATCTCTTGATAGGTATCTTAAATTCAAACTTGAGAAATTGGCGTTGCCTCAACCCTACTATAAAATAAATAGTATCCTGCTATATTAGAGCCCTAAATACTATATTATGAGAAAAATGATTTTTTTTTCTTCAGAAATATAGTATTTAGGCGAAACTACTACATGTTTATTTCAATACAAACCGGCGAGATGACCGCAATAGGGCCTCTATTAATCTCTGCATAAAAACTGAATTATTAGTATTTTGTAGCCTTAGTTTAGAGTGCAAAACTAGTTACGAGACATTAAAAAGAAAACCTTGTAATAAAGGTTCATTTTCAATGCACAAAAATATGTAAGTATGTAAAGTTTTTTTTTTAAACGTACGTACTATATTTTGTATTTTTCACCATCTACTATATTTTTACAGGCAATGGTTTAGAAAATACTATATTTAATATAAAAAACGGCCAAGTGCGTGTCGGACCACGCACAATGAAGGGTTCCGTAGTTGATATGAATTTCTCCCAAAAACTAACATTATAGTTGATAAACATGTTCTCCGATATATCGATAAAGTCAAAGTCAAATTATTTATTTCAAACAGGCACTTAAAAGGCACTTTTGAACGTCAAAATTTACCAAAAAATTGAATTGATTCCAGTTGCCCCAAACGCCAAACGGTAGTTTCGTATGGAGAAGAATGGGTAAGAAACTCCATAATGGGCAAGAAACTCCACAATGGGCAAGAAACTCCACGTCACATCTCGATATATGTCACGGTAAATTCTCCTAACTACAAATGTAAGTTGGTCGACTATTACTCGGTTAAGTTGTAAAGCCTTCTTAGCTGTGATAGTTTTCCTTTTAACTTCGTTATACAATACAGGTACTACTGCCATGATTTTTGTCACATATCCGAAAACAACCATTTAGCCGGCAGGGGGGACACACTTGACTCTAACAAAAATGAGCAACTTAACGTTACGCAAACGGACCGCTGCCGCGCTGAATCGAAAAATGGTTTCACAGACCCGCAATATTTTTGAACGGCCTATGCAACGACACCCCCATCATGGGGTAGACGAGAAAAAAAAATGTCATCCCCAGTTTACATTTTTCAATTTTTATTTTACCTTTTTGTCGGCGTGATTAATAATTATGTCTCTGAGCTAAACCGCGGACAGACAATACACAGACGGATTTGGCGAAACTATAGGGATTCCGTGTTGACTACGGAACCCCTAAAAGTTGGCAACCCTACGTCAATTCCAACGCATATCAACAAAAGTATTTTAATTGAAAGATCTGTTTTTTTCCTGTATTTCATGTGCCCTCATGGATGATGAAACTACGCATAGGTGTGAGATATGTCATCAGCACACATCGCTGCGCACGAAGCCAGCTCGTTGACGTTTGCCGTGATTTCATGGATCACAGGTAGTAAACGATTTGATTGCAGCCTGAGGCTTGCCTATTGAACACAATCACAATACACGGTACAGTTGCCGCGTAAATCGTTCAAATGCAATAATGTTGTCAAATTTTGATTGAGGAAGTGTGTTCAGAGAATGAAAAAGAATTTCTTGGGTTAAAAATAAGTTGAGAATAGAGACATGGCCTCAAGATCCCGAACCACAATCGATGTTTTGCTTCATTTGGCTTTGTGTTCAGAAGTGAGGTAAATCGCCCAGTCTCTCGATAACAACTGTTGTGTTGCATTAAAACAGACATTTCCACAGGTAGGTAACCTAGTTCTTACGTAAGGTTGCAAATTAGTTGATTGAGCTCGGTTCATAAACTGCTTCCGTTGGATCAGCGTTCCAACTACTTCCTTGCTCCAACGTCACACGATCTCCGAGAAAAACGTACCGTCAGACGGGCATCAAGGGCCACCGAAATAACAAATATTGAAACAATACGCACGAAAAATTAATAAAACCGGCAAAGAGCGAGTCGGACTCGCCCGCCGCCGAGGGATTGGTAGGAAAAATATTTTTTCATTTTCAAAGTTAATTTTTTTTTTTGTCTGTAGAGCGTTTTTGCTGACTGAACTGGCTGAAAACACTACTGCTTAAAATTATTTTCATTTTTCCAGAAATATTTACATAAACCAACTAGATTTATTTCAGATTTTTCGCTTCGCAAGCTTCGGAGATATAATCGTATTTTTACGAAAATTTCTCATCATAAGTCAAAAACCATGCGGCATAATGAAAATACTTATGATTTGTAATGTGCAACTAAAGAATTTTCATATTATGATACCTAGTTATCCAACTTTACCATTTCAACCCCCCGTTTTGACTCCTACTGCAATGCAAGTTCCTGAAAAAAGTAGCTGTGGCAGACAGGCATAAGGCAGACAAGGTCGCACCTAATGATTCCTTTTTTACCAGTTTGGTATGGGAACCCCTAAAAAAGTTAATTTCCAGTACCGTCAATCGCATTAAAACTTGAAATAAAAACGAACCTGCTCATCAAAGAATAGTGAAAAATTTAAATCTCAAAATAAATGAAACATGAACATAATTATTACAGTCCAAAAGATATGGATCATAGATTGAGCATAGCAAATTTCTTGTTTCTATTGACATGAAAAAAACCGGCCAAGTGCGTGTCGGACCACGCACAATGAAGGGTGCCGTAGTTGGGATGAATTTATCCCAAGAACAAACTTAACATTGTAGTTGAAAAACATCATACCCCATACATTCCAACTGCAAATGTAAGTTTGTACGCACAATTTTGAGTGATTCACCATGTTATTTTAAGATCACAGACTTCTTATATGATTTCCTGAAATCTATAAATAAAGAACTATTCTCTGTATTTTTTTCAACATTTTAGTCTGAGTAGATAGGTTAAAAAAAAGTTTTGCTGACTGTACCGTGTGACATATCAAATGAAAGGGCTTGTTTTAAGGATTTCATATAAAATTATATATGCCCTTTCATTCGATATGTCACACGGTGAAAGGAATGAAAGGGCTTGTTTTAATGATTTCATATAAAATCCTTAAAACAAGCCCTTTCGTTTGATATATCACACGGTACAGTCAGCAAAACCTTTTTTTTTATTTTGTCCCCCAAAAGTCACCTCCATATTCAAAATTAATTTATTTACGTAATACGTCCGTGTTTGGGTCACAGAAGTTCATATGTGTACCAAATTTCGTCTTAATCGGTCCAGTAGATTCGGAGCAAATCAGCTGTGACAGACAGACAGACACACGAGTGATCCTATAAGGGTTTCTTTTTTCCTTTTGAGGTACGGGACCCTAAAAATGATTATTATTATGTTTTCTGAGAGATCTGCCGAACAAAACAAAAATATTATTTCAAGAGGAAACAGGAAAGTTATACTTTTTAGAACATTTCACTTTATGACTTTACTTAGAAGGTTTAGAACTATGACGACTGTACTTATAGGTTAACACGGATGTAAAGTGAAAACAATCACCTGTTCTTTGCTTTGTTGTTCAATCGTAAGTTTATCACGCAAGCTTCTCTTGGTTTCCTGGAAAGAACTACGTTGCTGCTTCTCACTGATAGCATATGCAGTTCCACCCAGTAAAGTAGCGCCAAGCAGAAGTGCACCATTTGCAATTTGCTGTTGAAACGTTTGAAGATTAAGAGACACTCGAATAATTAGAGTAAATATGTAAATGAAGTTATTTGTTATTGTAAGGTGTAAATACCTGAAAGTAAAAGTCGTCGGCCAGTCTGCTTTCAGATGTAGAAGCGTTGTAGTACTGCACCAGGAGATATCCACAAAACGAAATTGTGCTATACAATATGAGCAACACATGATGTAAAGGAAGGGTGGCGAGAGTGAAATATTGAAGCACTACGGCCCATCCTAGTAACTCGTTGTAGGAGTCTCCCAGACGTCGGGACGCGCTCACCAACAGCTGAGTCCACAGCACTAGCCATGCGACGTGGTTGAGGATGGTGCGCGCTGGGCGGACGCACACGTACGTGGATGCCAGAATCAGGTTGGCCACCAGCGCCACCGCGACTGAGGCGTACGCAAACGACAGATCGCGCTCGCCGGGCACGAGCACCGCGAACGCCTGCATGAGCGCGCCGGTGGCCAGCAGACGCGGCACGGCTCGTTGCCGCTGTCGCTGTGTGTACGCCGAGTACAACTTTTCTTCTTCTCGGTCTGTAAATCCCCATGGCGGCACTAAACATATCCAACATGCTGATTTGTTCCACGCTCTCGCCTGCATTTGTTTCTCCATTGCTTTTAGTGTTTATTTATGTAAAATTTCACCAGTTCAAGCGATTTATTGCTAAAAGTGTTCTCCATTATTTTCATGACTCTGTTTTCATAAAGTTAATTTAAAACTGAATATATTAAGGGAGTAGGCCGTGCGTTTGATTAAGAGAATAGATAAACGTACTCAAAATGATGCTTATCGATGTACATTGAAAAGGAAATGATAAAATAGTTAAAGTGTTTATTAATGTTATCAAATCTACATTTATATTAATTTAATTTATGTGTCTATTCATTTCGATGTCAACTGTTTAACCCCCTTGGACGACGAGGGGTGACGTGATACTTGAGAGGGTGTACGAATGCCCTCCTAAATTAATTATTTATTTCATAAACTTCAACTGAAAGCAAACAGACACGACCCTCATAAGTCTGCTATTAAGTTAATAACAATACGTAATACCTATCTATCATGTCTAGTCTTCCTGTTAATAACATGATTCATATTTAGTAGCTCTAAGACTTTTAAAACCTGAAACTTTTTGGGTCAAAGGCAAACCCAAGGCGATAATCAAAATCGATGTTATAAGCCATATTTTGGAAACATACTGCTGTAATTTAATTTATTTTACAAATAATGTATTTATTATTACGAAAAGCTATCAAGCCATCCTCAAATGATAAGGCTAAATATTGAAAACAATAGGGAGCTCATATTAATATAAAGAAGCGTGAACTTGAGCAACGTGTGTCTCATCGTATACGAACGTCAGAGAGATCATCAGGCGGAGACTTTCCATTAGCGAGACGGGTTGATCGAGGACGCCTGTGTAATGAATAAATTACACGCTGAAACATTGTTCCGATATCCATTCATTAACTGGGCTGTTCGAAGACACATAACGTACCTATGGTTTTGTCCACACTAATTTCAATATTGACAATTGTTACGATGGACGTTAGTGAAACGACCGTGAAACTTAAGTCACAAGTTATGTGTTTCACTTATCCTGCTCAATGCCAACGCTGATGAGTTAGTTAGTCACGCGTTATAATAGTGCCGAAACTTAAAAAAAATAGTGAATCAAATTAACTTTATCTTCAAATGGTTTTGTTTTCAATATCGACTGTTCAGTTCTTGTGAAACTGTCAAGATAAATTCAGTATTCGTTTAAAGGATCAGTTAATCAGTTAGATGCTTATGTGCTAAATAATATATTAGCTCTGAATTAGGTCATCACTTTCATAACGAGTCAATAAAATGTGCTAAATGGTAGTTTAGTAGTTTCCCGTTCCACTTGTACGTGCGAATTTCACATCACTTAAAACGTTATTGTACCTAGATACATCTCTATAATGATTAAGATATTTCATTACTACTAGCTGTGCAGAATGATTTTCAGTGTTCAGTATCTGGTGTATACCAAATTGGGTTCATGAGGTGAAGACGTATAACAAACTAGCTGTTGCTCGGCTATAGCCGCGTGCAGGAAAACGACACAAATAGCATTAATATTATCTCAAAGACACGTACCTACTACCAGGATAAAAAGTAATTCAGTCCTAATTCACGTCTACGTGTGACACATTACATCTAAATCCGTTCAGCCGTCAATTAACCGGCTGGCCGGATTTAGGTGGCGTGATTGAATAACAAAAATCAAATTTTAAACACATTTAATTTATTATATTAAGCAGGATACCCTTAATTGTTAACGATTTCTTTTAAATGCTTGTTTTCAGCAGCAAAAAGTAAACATATTTTATATTAGCGTGCTTCCTAGCCTATATTCAGCCAAAAAACTAATCTAAATTTAGTCTGTTTTAAAAGGCTGTTTTACTCAGGGTCATGGTCCCATAACCATGACCTTGAATGAAATAGGAATGCTTTTCGTCGATGATGAAACCATTCTCATCTTCACGTTTTGCTTTTACAAATTGATGCATCCTTTACCTATCTGTGTAGGTATTATTGTAAACTGCACCTATCTGTGATTTCCAAATATTATATCTGTGGCCAGTGTGTTATTGAAAAAAGCTATAAAAACATAATATCTACTCTACGACTCTTTGGTTGGTATAGAACAATTTATGATATTATGAAAAAAGTAACTCCGAAACAAAAGCTAGTAAAGAAAGTTTTCATCATGTCTTCGATTTTAAATCAGCAGTTCAAATTTAAGGAAATAGACTACTAGAACTTTTCTATAAAGCTACGGCTAGATAAGAAACGGCTTAGAAGAAAACTATACGACAGTGATTAGTTCAATCTAAATGGAATTCGCACCTAAAGCAAGTTAGATCAGCAATCAGAAATTTTATCAATTATCCAACGGAGCGATACCTACTTAGATATTTACTCTTCCTAATTATGTACTTATATGCAATTTACCAAGGTACGTACTTATAACAAAATAATGTTTTGGTGTTAACGGTAAATTGTTTTGTTTTTAATACCAAAAAACCTCTTCTAAACTGAAGCATTAGTAAAGCTAATTAAATTAAACATATACCTAGTCAAAGTACTTCGACATTATCTTTTAATTTATCTAGCACGCACACTGAATGAAGACACTTTGGTCGGAGTCATGGTTATTGTCAACAAAGGGTTAGAACCGCTCATGATTAATATTTGAAGTACACCAACATAAAACCAGAAGAATATGAGGCTTTGTGAGTACGAAGGCGAGCAAGTGCTGTTTAGACTCTTTAAAATGTAAAGTACGTTATAAGCCACAGTCATGACAAATAACATTTAATCATTTCCTTTTGCTGTCGACGTCATTATAACATTAAAGATTACTCAGTTACTATTATTTATGCGTAATTTTATTTCCCGCCTAAATTATGTTTCCGATGATGTAAGCAATCTCAGTAAAACTCTCACTATTGACCCATAAATATTTAAATCGCGGGAGGATGACCCTTATATTACAAGATCGGGCGTAATTCAGCAAAAATGCAAACAGACGACCGTACGTTTTTGGTAGATTAATACAGGAGAACGAATTGTAATGGTGTCGAAATATTGAGCGCGGTGGAATCACAGGGCGCGGGTGATGCGGCGGGCACCGGGCGCCGGCGATCGGGCGGCGCGAGGGCGGTGCGCGCACGTGCTGGCGTGCGACTGCCGCGCGCCGCCCGCCGCGCCCGCCGCGCCCGCGCCCCGGTCCCGAGCCCCCGAGCCCCCGAGCGCCAGCACCCCAGCCACCCCTCGCAACCCATCCGCTTCAGCCCATTCCACTACACATTGATTCCACTCGCTGTATTATGCTAACATCTCAGTGACTACTACATTTTTGTTTCCTATTCAATTGTAAAGTTAACTCGAGTTTAGGAAGTTTTCATCAGTGACACTTCTTAACGTTTTGATTTAAGATATCCACTGAAATAAATAATAAGTAGGTACACTGTGTGTGTAACATCTAGCGACCTTACTGATTACTTCTATGACAGTAGCGCAGAGCAATTGACTACGAATGAACCATTTAGATAAGCGAGAACTGTAAAATTTAGATAAAAGAGAGCTGTACGTTAAAAGCTTGAAAAGCTACAATACCTCACCAGGAGATATTGATTTCAAATCCAAAACAATACAGAGGGTACCTAGTAATCCCGATTTCACACTTGTCAATTGTTTTATCCAAGGTCGCGGGTCGAGAAATACCGCTCACATGCCTTTGATTTGTTTCTGTCACCGTACAAGTGCCAATGGCTTGCTGGAGTACAATTCTTGGAAAGATTTCTGTAATCTTTATCTTGATGACGACTCATGTATCATTTCTAAAATAGGAATCTCTAAAAGGTATTTATTAAACAGTATCTTCTGTTCGTTAAGATAAGCCTAAGATGTAAGATTGTGAAAGATGTTCAGGGTTCTATAGTAGGCATAATTCATCAGTTATTCAGTACAGACAAATAGTTTTAACTATATTCATAGCTGAGATGGAGCAGATAACGTCATGGTTAAGACCAACCAATCTAGTGATACCTACTATATCAGTGTACATAATTATGTGTACGTTTCAGCTTTCAAGCAAATTCAGTAGGTACCTACAATTGATAGGCTTTCGGCGGTGATTAGAAGACTTGCGAAATTATTCAAATACTGCCCAACCTTACTGGACCTCCTATGGTTTTCCTTCGGGTTGTTTCGCGCAGTTCCTCCAGTTACTAATAAATATAATTACAACCAAACACTACCGAAAGAAGTCGCTCTTACCTTGTAAAAGGTACCTTTATACATAAGTAAAATTACGTGACCCGCAAATAGCCTAACGATTAGATTTCAAGCGATGTTTTACGCGTAGATTAACAGTAGAAAACCTATGCGTGAGCCCTACATAATAATTTCATTAACCAACAATAAAAACCGGCCAAGTGCGAGTCGGACTCGCGCACGTAGGGTTCCGTGCCATTAACTATACGGCAAAAAAATCACGTTTGTTGTATGGAAGCCGATTATATAACTAAAGATTCTGTGAATATTTCAAGCTTGTACCTGTTGCCGTTATCATTATCGAGCAAAAACGAGCAAAAAATTCACTTTTGTTGTATGGAAGCCGCCTTAAATATTTATTTTATTCTGTTTTTTTAGTATTAAAATTTGTTGTTATAGCGATAATTTCCACAGATGATGTATTATATATATATATAATACATCATCTGTGGAAATTTCAACTGGCTAACTATCACGGCTCATGAGATACAGCCTGGTGACAGACGGACAGGCAGACAGACGGCGGAGCCTTAGTAATAGGATTCCTGTTTTACCCTTTGGGTACGGAACCCTAAAAACCAGTACTCATGATTTTGCTTTTTATGCTGAAAATTCGTTAATAAGGTATCTAGTTTAGGTTAGGTTAGCTGAATCTATAAAGGTAAGTTATATTAGAAATTAATTTATTCAAACTCAGTAGGCAGAAAATTTGCCGCAATTTACTTTAACCAGTTCTTGGTATGTGCTGAGAAGATAGCGAAACTGCCTAAGATATAAATATACAGTCTAGAACTTTTTGCTGTTATTTTAGATTTATTATTCTATATATTATTCTATCAACGCGATGTCAGTATCGCACTCATCCAAAAAGCAACTAATATTACAGAAGCTATATATCATGTGTTTTTAACAAAGAAACCCAAGATTAAAATTAAGAATCATACAAGAATCCATACAATTTTGCGTGCTACGCAGCACATTTATTTATCCAGTCATTTTACTTTTACGTAGGTTTTACATTCCTGGTTTTCGTGAAATAATAAGGCGTATAGTCATTTATGTTTCACATGAATAAAAAAATATAAAAGACTCAAAGAATTTTTTTTGTGAGTAGGAACTATCTTTGTTTCCGTGCGAGTTAGAGAGCCTCTACGCCGTAGGCGCTGCGTAGCACAGTCTACGAACTGTTCTGTATTTTTATTTTCACGGTTACCATATTAGCAATATGTTTGGTGTGTTTATTTCTTTGTAAAGACCTCAGTACATTATCGCGAAAATAAACCTAGCACTCAACATAGACGTAATATAGGTACCCACAATGCATGCTAAAATAATTACGTGTAGTACGAACAAGTTAAAACATAAAAGTCTGATATCATTGAAAAGGTAAGTATTTATATTACTTGTTGTAAGTGGAATAATAAAAAGGGACTAATAAACAATACTGGGTGGCTGGGACATCGACGTGCAAACTGTACCTAAGCATGAATTCAGCGCATGATTCTAGACATGCGTTGAATTTTTTTAAAGGTTATTAAAAAAAATGTATGGAACACTTTTCTATGAAACAGCGAATTTTTTTAAAGCCTTACCTACGTAAGTTTCATGGTAACATGTTGCACGATGTCCCCACCACTAGAGCATGGTGGTATTACCGAAAAACCGGGATACTCGTACCATATTTTTTTTACCGTTTCTTACGAGCGTTTATGACGTACTACAGCATTTCATAAAAACTTTGAAGCTCTTGTTTTTGGAAAATTACTGAACCGATTTTAATAAAACTTCATACGCATTAGCAGGATACAAAGGTCTTAAATTTTCGAAATTTCTAAAACTTGTATTTCGGCAGTTTGACTTGTGATTAAAAATAGTAGTCGAATTTTATTTAAAACTAGCTGACCCGACGTTGACGTTGACCTTAGACGAGACGTTGTCCTGTAAAAATTTCAATACTTAATTCATACAAAAAACGGCGTTCAGGTTTTCCCGAATTCGAAAAATTTCCGGGAATCATTCCAAATTTTTCTTTCCGTACGAACTGAACTATTCCGAACATTTTAAAACCAAAATTAGCCAAATCGATCCAGCCGTTCTGGGGACCTCAATAATGGACGCTTTTGCAGAATCATATTATGATCTGCGTACAATTCATACATCCCGCAATTGATCTGTATGACAGCTGCTATTTGACATTAGACTTCAATTAGAGCAATTCATAATTTGTGGACCATTTTACGAAACTCCATACAAAACTGTCAAACAGATTGCGGGATATAAATTGTACGCAGATCATATTATGATTCTGCCAAAGAGTCCATTTTAAGCCCTGAAGTGATGCGCTTACCAACGAACATCATTTCATTTTTAGGGTTCCGTAGTCAACAAGGAACCCTAATAGTTTCACCATGTCCGTCTGTCTGTCCGTCTGTCTGTCTGTGCTCAGAGACTCTTAGTTCTAGAGAGCTGTAATTTGGCATGGGTATACATATTAATCACATTTTTTTTGGGGTTTTTTTGTGGGTGTACTATAGGTACCTACACCTCTGCCTAACCCTTTGGGAATTACAGGCGTGATGTTATGTTTATTTGTTATGTATGTTTGTTTTTAGGGTACCTCGGGATTACACGGAAAGTGAGGATGATATTTTTTTTTCTCGTCTATTCCATGATGTGGGGTATCGTTAAAAATATTGAGGGTCGGTAACGATCATTTTTGGATTCGGGGATCAGTTTGCGTAGTATCAAGCTTTAAAGTGCAAATTTTTGTTAGAGTCAAGTGCCAACTAAAGGTTGTTTTTGGTTATGTGAAAATATTCATGGCAGTAGTATATGTATAACGAAATTAAAAGGAAAACTATCACATATACGTAGGCTTTACAAGTTAACGAGTAATAGTTGACCAACGTGCATTTGCAGTTGGAGAATTGACCGTGACGTATGTCGATGTATGGGAGAACATGTTTTTCTACTACAATGTTAAGTTTGTTTTTATGATAATTTCCTCCCAACTACGGAACCCTTCATTGTGCGAGGTTCGACATGCACTTGGCCTGTTTTAATATGTAGATAGTGGAATGTTCTTGCACTTGGCGCATGAAGAGCTTCTGATTTCGATTTTCGTTCAAGTCTAGAAATTTAGATTGTCCCGGCCGGAGCATGCACAGTAAAACCAAGTGCACATTACCTACAGCCGCAACGGGCCGCAGAGCAACCCATTTTCATACAAAAAATTGCGGTGCGGCCCGCATTGGTTCATAGAAAATGTACGAAAGTGATGAAGGTATATTTAACAATCCGTTGCGTTGCAGCGCGTCCCGCCCCGTTCAGCGCCAGCCTTTACTTTTACTATGGCATCAAACCTGAAATCGCGAAAAAAAATCAGCTGTTCCCTACATTTATGTTCTCGTAACTCGTCAAAATGTAGGGAACAGCAGATTCTTTTTTCGCGATTTCTGGTTTGGTCCCATAGTAAAAGTTGTTCGTAATGATGAGTACAATGAACCATTAAGAGGTTGTGCGGACTGGGACATGTTGTATGCAAAGCCGGGAGTATCAGAATTTTGTATTTTTTTAAGTAAGGTTCACAACTGTCCGTTACTTGTAGTCCAAACATGGCTCTGATGGATCGCTTGCATTTAACGGCAGTTTCATAACTATTCATTCATACAAAGCCTTGTCATAATTTTGTATTTTTTGAAGTAAGGTTCACAACTGTCTGTTACTTGTAGTCCAAACATGGCTCTGATGGATCGCTTTTGCGCTCTAAAAGCAGCTTCTCTGTTTTTTTTTTTAATTAGCCCAAAATATAACACCGTATCAGATGCAAAAAGACCATGATAAGTTGTGAGTAGTAGTGCATGTGTGTTAACTGTTGAAACAAGTGTATACTGTGCATAGGATGAACTACTCATTTTCTTACCTATCGCTTCAATGTGATCCCTTCTCGTTGAGATGCCTATCAATAGTCAAACCTAGAAATTTTGCACTACGTCGTGAATTTTGTCACTTTGGTATTGAACCTCCATTTTCGAACTGGGTTTTTTATGGCGAAAGTGCATTTTTGGGTTTTTCCAAGATTAATTCATAAATTATTATTATTATGCCACGAGATTAATAAATTAACCGCGTTATTAACATCAAATTCATATAATTCAGGTATATTGCAAGGTATTGTTACAGTACTATCGTCAGCAAAGAGTGTTATAGGGAATGGCTTTGGGATAAAACAAGAACAGTAAGGAAACCAATACACTGCCCTGTGGTACTCCAAAACACACTGTCCGTTCTTTGAACAGTTAAGTAACTTCTTCTTTAGTCTTTAAATTTAAGTCTGATATATCAGTAAATGGTTTTCCTTTTGATAGGTAAGTGCATAATAAGATTAATAAGTCTAGATTGTACCATAGGAGTCAAGTTTGAAATATTGTGGTAGTCAAAGTTTGCGTTATTTTCACTGTACAGCGAAAACAGGTGGCTTATTATCACTATTAGTCATAATTTTATTTAAAAAGTCATACATAAAGATTTCCGGAAGAATATGTCAAATACTAAGGCATTACATAGGTATTGTCTTATTCTTCTAGAAACCTTTTTGCTCGTTACAGCGAATCTTTATGTTTTCTAAGTATGCGTATCTATAGCTCAATATTCGTTGTACTGTTGAGCAATGCATGCTTGCTCAAAAACCCTCTGGGCTCCCCTACCACTACTGATCCGACTACGGCATTTTGACGTGGGGTCTTGATGTTTGCCGACCTAATAGATTGCAAGTAGTTACCTACTTAAATGAATTGAAAAAACATTGGAACGCTACTTTTTTAACCGATTTCCAAAAAGGAGGAGGTTCTCAATTCGGCGGTATGTTTTTTTTTTTTATTGTATGTTTGTTACGCGATTACTCCGTCAATTATGGACCTATTTAAAAACTCTTTTTTTTGTTTGAAAGGGTATATATACTCCCGAGGTGGTCTCATTGCCACCAAATCAGAATCTGATGAGGGGATCGAGGGAAACCCTCAAATTTTATAGGCAAACCTATAGCGATTTGGGTATTTTTTATAGCAACTCGTGCATTTGCTCTCGGCAAGCACCATTTGGTGAAGTGGAACTGATGATGGAGACCACAGATGGCCACCGGAACAATAAAATAATAAGTATTTAACGGGTTGCGATTAAGCAATTTATGCTCGTCACTATGCATATGGTGAGTGGCAGTTCTCCTGGTTCTTACCTGGAGAACTCCTCAACAATCAACGTCCCAGCATCGGGAAAAGCAATATTTTGTAAAAGGTGATGAGCAGTTAACATTGGGCTATTGTAACATAGATAAATTCAAAACATACCCACTAAAAAGTGAAAAATAAAAAAGTTTTTACAAAAAAATAATAACCGACCACCAACAATAACACTACAAAGTGAAAAATAACTTTAATTTCGGAAGTCGGGGTCTTTGGATCTGTATTTCAGCTTTTTGCCTGTTTTTCATTAATTTAATAACATATTTTAGAGAGTATTGATGTTTCATTATTGTGTAAAAACTTTTGTCAACAACGTTACTGTCGAGTGTCAGGTTAATTTTATGCGATGCGCTATGGTAACCGCGGGGCGTGGGCTACCATAGCGCATTCTATTCTATTTTGGGAGTTCATCAGTGAAGGGTATTGAATTGTATAATTTATTTACATATGTTTATTTTTACAAAAAAAATGATAAGGTCCTGTTTCCTGTAATTTCATCCGGAGACAGCTTGGACACAGTGAAACAGGCCATCTGTATTTTTATCAGTTGGCAACAACGTTGTCGCTTTATCACACTGTCAGTCCATTTTGAGTTTTGACATTGGTTTTGACAGACTTCTTGGCGGGAAAGTGAAGCGTCATGTCCAGCAGTTTTGTTTTATTTTCCAAAATTTGTGTTTAGCCGAATATGAATGTGTAATAATGGTGGATTATTAACCATTAAGTGTTTGTGAACGTGCATTAGTGTAGGCAAATGAAACAAAACAGTGCATCGCTTCCAGTTATCTCAAGAAGTCCGCGTGAGGTCTCAGTAAAGTGCCACATCTTTACTGAAACTCATGGGGAGCGGGCGGGGATATCATCATCATGCATTGAATATAATTCATTTCTTCAATATTTAAAACAAGTTTTGTAACTAAATAAAGACTTGGCAAAAAGGTCCCGGCAACCAGGCCATTAAAATATTATTTTAAAAAAATGGTTTTGACAATAGCTTTTCTGTTAGTGTCAACTGTCAATGTGGTCAATGAGTTTGTGACATTGTGATCGGTTCCCTACTTTCCTTTGCGGCATCGGCAACCTATATAGCTATTGTTTTCAAATAAATTGATTTGTGCAGATATATTTGTGAGAAATTGTCTGTTGCATTTTAGCTGGGATTTCGGGATTCGTATTAGATATTTTGTATTGAATTCCAATGGTTAGGCGAACGTTGACGCTTTGAAACAAATAATGAAAAAATATAAGTTAACACATTAACCCCTCAGTCTACTTTTTCATTAAAAAACATGGAAAAAACATTTCTGAAACCTGTACAACCTAAAGTTTTCAAAGCGATCAAGGATTTAGACATTACTGCCATTAAGAAATTCACAATAGATGAACTAAGACCAATAATACCATGTCTAGTTCGTATGGCACTTATTGCTCCGCTAGATACAACCAGAGCTTGTGGTGAAGCTAAAAAAGATGTGCTTACTTTGCTATCCGGAATAGACCTAGTTAATTTTATTGTTTCTCTCTTGTCTATTGAATTTAATGCATTAGAAACGGATGTCAAGAAAGAACAGCAAATGAGGTAAGGTATTGGTGCTTTTTTTCTTTCCTAGCTATGTTCCTACTACTCTGAGACTTAATGTTTCTCTATTGCAGACTAAAAAGTGGATCACAATGCACAGAAACATTTCTTATACAAAGTATAACCAATGGCATAACTAATGATTTTGAGCAGTCTGACTCGTGCCGACGAGTTCGGCTGATTATATCAGAACTGTTGCTCATGCAAGCACAGCTAGTTGAGTACAATCAAAACAAGAACACCAACATTGAGTGTTGTGTGAAGCCATCAGAATTGTTTGACAACGATGTGTACTTAGAAGAGATTTGTGATGTCATCAACATTAGCCTTGCAGAGCTGCCGAACTTACTCAATGTTATTGACATTGTTGAAGTATTACTATATGTCAATAGAGGTCCTATATTGATATCATGGATAGTAGCTAATATGCCGGATACATTACAAGAAGGTGGGTTTTATAATCATTTCAAATGCACAAATTTTAAATTATCCATTGTCATTGATATTATTGTTCATCTCCCATTTAAATATTTTTTTTCATCTATAATGTTTCAAAAACACAATTAACAGACTGCTGAATCATTTGTAAATTAATCTAGAAGCACTATGATGGTACTTGTGATAGTTTACAAATTGTAAAAATATAGAATAAGTATTGTTACGGCCTGTACAGCAATGTAGTATGCCATTCATTCCTTCACATTTAGCAGTCAATATTGATCTATTGATGAAATTTCATAAAAACTTGGAAACTTCTGCCACAATGGTGCTTGAAGTTGGCAAGTTATACAAGCATCACTGTATGATGATACAGTGCTGCTTTTAGTGGAATTAGGGAACCGTTGTAATGTCCATAACTTCAATTTGTTTCACTTGTGTTTCAGTGGCTGAATCCCTTGTAATGAATGCTGACAGAAGTGAAGAAGGTGGCATTAGAGCTAAGACTCTGAGCATCCTGTGTGCAGCCTGCCCCCACTTAGCAGCTGCTGTTAGAGCTAAAGCAGCTTCAGCTTCCAGATTGCCTTCATTGGTCATCACCCTTACCTTGACACACCACCAGGATGACTTGGTGAGACATTTTTTATCAGCTTGTAACTAAATATTCTACAAAACCATCTGCAAATTCTTCCATATTTAAAATTTAAAAAAATATAGGTACCCCAGCCAAAAATCAGTCTCAAGAACTTTTGACTGTCCTAGTTTTTACTAAAACTTAGACTTCTTTTGGGTTAGTAGGTATTTTTTGCAAGTCTTTGAAATACTAAGGTCAATGTGGGCAAATCCATCATATTTTTTTGCAAGTTGACTTTGGTTGACTTTATCTGGTACCTACTGTTATCTCTATCTGTTATCAACTTCAATATAAATTTGATGGCTATAAGCGATTAAGAATTTTATTGTCTTTTATATATTCGAAACAACAGAACTGCCTTCCATAATTAACTAAAAATTGTATTTTAAATTTCGGTCGTTAGACGGATTTTCCCGAGGATTGGGGCAAATTCGTCTAGTAGCAAATTTTCCTAGGAAAATTGTAAACAAGTAAATGCAGATGTTAAAGAAAAATGTTCTGTAACATCATAAATATGTTGAATTTACATTTTATTTCAAAAATCTTTTTTGGGGGCAATTTTTAAAACCAGCTATTATGAACCTTTTCAAAAAGGTTGAAAACTAATTTAAAGATTTTTTTACTTTCTAAAAATCATCAGCTCACTTTTTCAGGTACCTGAAACATATTAATCAGTTACTGGTTTCTGGAGGTAACATAGGTTGTAGCTCCATGTAAAATACTGGTATTTAGCTGCATCCGTTTAGACTGGAATTCGACCCCAACATAGTTGGGAAAAGGCTAGGCAGATTGATTGAAACATGCCTATCTTATTATGATTTTGGTATACTTGGTAATTCGATTAAGTATTTCTTATACCGAGTTATACCTAACTGAATTAATTAAAAAAAAAACGCGACACCTACTAATACTAGCTAGTGTTCGTTACCAAGTCACTAAACACGTATACCACAAAATCTGTTCAATAGTTCTAAGAGAATAATAACAATAGTATAACACATCTTTCTGGTAGACTTCAGCAAAAACTAAAAATAGGACAGATGTAGATGGTTGACGATATCTGCAAAGGGGTAATTCCAGTATATGACAATTTAGCCCTTTATAAGACGCATGTTCCCACTTGTCCATTTTGATTTTTTACAACAATTAATTCTGTATAAACTGGTTTTTTATATAAAACAAATAGAAAAATCCATTGAAACACCTAGTAAACTCTACATAATATCCATACTCAGAAAGTCATAACTTTTGAAATTGAATATTTACCTTTTATGAAAGGGCAGCACTGTACACTTCAGTGTCGAGTTCGGAATACAACTAAACTTAAACGTAATTTTTTACTCTTGTAGACAACGTTGTTCTATCTATGTATTATAGTTGGAACTAAAAACTGATGCTGTTTTATCGATCGAGCCAGTAACTGCGTAACTATTCTGGAATGTATAGTAAATGCATGTATACGGAATTGCCCCGTAGACGGATTTGCCCCCATTGACGTTACTTAAATTTTTTTTGTCGTAGTGATTTTCTATTGTAAACAATAGCTAACGGTTGCTGTAAAAACTGATTTTATAGACCATGCGCGTTCTTCTGAAAGCTGTTCGAAAAAGTACCAACTACTTTTGAATGTAACATACATAAATGCTACAGAATGTCACTTGTTGGAATCCTAACATACTGCTTTCGTCCACATACATGCACGCCCTTCCTTTATAACTAGCTTAGGCCCGCGTGGAGGTCGGAAATAGCGTGAAAGCGTAACAAACAAACAAAATCACTTTAGCATTTATGATATTATAGTTATAAATGCGAAAGTGAGATAGATATTCCTATTTCACTGCACTACACTAATAATGAGATTTTTGTATTATGAGAATAGAAAACAACAGGATAACATTTTCTGTACAGGTTTCATTCATGTCTGGACTTTTACTTGGCTCAGATCAGACAACTAGAGCATGGTTCGCGACATTCTTGCGTAACTCTCACAAGCGAGCCAAAGGCGATGGACATGCAGCCTTAACTAAACTTCGCCAAGAGTTACTGAACAGGCTGAAAGATGCTACCGCCGGCGTTGAAGCATCTGCGTTATTGAGGTTGTACTGTGCTCTCAGAGGCATAGCTGGAATAAAGTTTCAAGATGATGAAGTTGCCGGTCTCTTGAGACTTGTAACCCAAAAGCCACCACCTACACCAGCTGGAGTCAGATTTGTTTCCTTGAGTCTTTGTATGATTCTTGCCTGTCCGTCACTCATGGGTATGTATTAACTTAAAGTTGTGCAAATACATTAAATTCTACCAACATAAATTAAATACATCAAGCACTTTGTAATAGTAATTTCGCCATTAAGCCTAAAAATATAAAATTCTCAGCAGATTTACATTTTCTAAGCAAATATAAAATACATTTTATAATATTTGATTTCTTTCCAGCTGCTCCTGACCATGAAAAGAAAGCCATAGAATGGGTACAGTGGTTGGTCAAAGAAGAAGCTTACTTTGAGAGGTAATAAAATAAAAAAATAAAAACGAGTGTGCTAAACCACGACTGAAGTAAAACAGAAATCACCGTTCGCGTAACGCTAGCAAAAGAAGTTTTACTTCAAAAAAGCTGCGGACTTGCGAGTGTATAAACAGCCAGCGTGAATTAAAAAAAATACTTACCGGTATTAAGTGTGTTTCATGTTTAAAATTTAAACAACTTCCGTTCGCCTCACCCCATCACTTTTTCCGTAACGTTCTCGTCACGCATTCACCAGCTTACTCCCCAAGTCAAGCGTGCGTAAAGAAGTTTTATTTCAATAAGCATCAAATTCATTCATTGATTTTATGTAATAAATATACGATAAAATGCATTGAAGCAACTGCAAATGTTTTTTCTATTCTATTACAGCACTTCCGGAGTCACAGCATCTTTTGGCGAAATGTTACTGTTGATAGCAATACATTTCCACTCTGGACAACTGACTGCCGTGGGTGAACTCGTTTGCGCAACCCTGGGAATGCGCGTACCTGTGCGACCCAACGGGCTCGCGAGAATCAAACAAGCTTTCACACAAGAAATATTTACAGAACAGGTACGAAATAATCGTTTTGATTACTTTTGTCACGCGGGCACGCGTGGAGGTCGAGACATTTAATAAGACCTATAAACCTGTAGTATATTATTTTGTTCTATCATTAATCGTTTTTGCAGCGCACACCAAAAACAATTTTTAGTTTTCTACCTTGGGTTACAATATTGCAATTTTCTTACGGATCCCTATATTATTTAAATAAATTATAGCCTATGTTATTCCGTAATAATGTAGCTATCTACTGGTGAAAGAAATTTTTAAATCGGTTCAGCAGTTTCGGAGCCTATTCGTTACAAACATAAAAACAAACAAAAAATCTTTCCTCTTTATTATATTAGTGTAGATAACAATAATTTGTTGAACATACTTGTCTTCTAATGCCTTATTTTTTTATATTCCAGGTTGTAACAGCCCATGCCGTCAAAGTACCGGTCACAGCGAATCTCAACAGCAATATACCAGGATATTTGCCTGTTCACTGTATTCACCAACTATTGAAATCTCGAGCATTTTCTAAACATAAAGTCCCCATAAAAAATTGGATATATCGACAGATATGTAACTGCACTGCTCCCCTGCATCCGGTTATGCCAGCTTTAGTTGAAGTGTATGTCAACTCTATCCTTATTGTTAACAACAAAGGCACTAACGAATATGTAAACAAGCCAATTGTGGAGGAAGAAATCAGAAAAGTTTTCAGAAACTCGATTTTCGGTGCTAATTTCGATGTGCAAAGAAAACCATTTGCACCAATGGAAATCGATAATGGAGAGTCATTCGAGATTAACATAGAAAAACCAACTTTAGCATCTCAGTTGCTCCTAATTTATTACCTTCTCCTGTATGAAGACGTAAGACTGTCCAACACAGCCACACTTATGGCTAATGGGCGAAAAGTAAAGAGCTACTCTGCAGCTTTTTTATCTGAATTACCGATTAAATATTTACTACATCAAGCTCAGAAAGACCAGATGAGTTACGGTGGTTTATTCAGCCCCCTCCTTCGTCTGTTAGCCACTCACTTCCCTCAACTGTCTCTAGTTGATGATTGGATGGACGATCAAGTCTTTGGCGACTTGAATCGTCACCAAATCGACATAAATCTTTCGGAAATAGCTATCAATGATGCATTCCGAACCATCGAAGAAAACCCTTACAAGACGGGAAAGATTTTAAAAGCTATGCTAAATAAAAATCCTACAGATATATGGCCATATGCAGAAACATTTGTTAAATATTTCAAAAGCGTACTTGGAGATCAAGTGCCGCGACATATCCAAGAGTTATACCATGAAGTTTGGTTACGTCTCAATACAGTGTTGCCACGATGTCTGTGGATTATGACAATCAATGCCTTACTGGACATCAATGGTGGCGTCAAGAATGTTACCATCACCCAAGAGAATGTTTTAGTAGATCCACTACAAGTTTTGCGCTGCGACATTCGGGTATTTAGGTGTGGCCCTATTTTAAAAATAATTCTTCGAATTCTAGAAGCTAGTTTGGCTGCTTCAAGGAGCCAACTAAGTCGACATTTATTAGATAAACCTCTGCTCGAAAAAAGCGGACAATTGACGTCAGACGCAGAGAGAGAAGAATTAAAGAATGCTTTAGTAGCGGCACAGGAGAGTGCCGCCCTGCAGATATTACTGGAAGCTTGTCTGGAGACGTCAGAAGACGAGGCTAAACCTGAACTGATGTGGTCTCTTCGTGAAGTTAGAAGCATAATTTGTTCCTTCCTACATCAAATATTTATTTCAGAACCATCACTAGCTAAACTGGTACACTTTCAAGGGTATCCCAGGGAGTTACTGCCGGTCACCGTTCAAGGAATACCTTCAATGCACATATGTTTGGACTTCATACCAGAACTTCTTAGTCAAGCGTCACTCGAAAAGCAAATATTTGCTGTAGATCTCGTGTCACATTTATCTATACAGTACGCCTTACCAAAAGCTATGTCTATTGCGAGATTATGCGTGAACACTTTGTCGACGCTTCTATCGGTTCTACCAAGTGACTTGAGATTGGAACTGTTTCAGCCAGTATTAAAATCTCTAGTGCGGATCTGTACTGCATTTCCTTCTCTATTAGAAGATATAACTTCACTGCTATTACAACTCGGGAGAATATGTGAGTCTCAGGCGTCTCGGTCACTGCTGGAATGATACGAGTATACTAGGCGAAGGAGCCTACGTACCCTCTGAGGTGCAACCAGAAACAAAGGTTCTAGTTGCTGAAGTTTTATGCCGAGACATAAAAGTAACAATGTCTGAAATAGTTGAAAAAGCACTATTGAATGATAAGTTGTATTAAAATTAATAAAAAGTGGCTAAGCCACACATAATTTGTAAGTTGAAAAATATTTTAAATAAATCTATTTAGCGTATATTTTATTATATCATAGTTTTATTATTAGTGCAAATTTCATCATCAATCTCCTGCCCTTATCCCAATTTCTTTGAGTTCGCGCAGCATTTTTTGTTCCATAATTCTCTATTAGTAGTCACCTCGGTATTCACCCCCCTTTCTAGCCATATCATCTTTCACGTGTGAAAGATCTATCCACATTCATACTCAAAAATCTGGCGCCTTCCTCGTGGTCAAACTTAATGGTCAACTCCTCGACATTTTCTTCATTACTTCACATCCCAAGCCCATACCATGATTTTAAAATTAAATAATCTGTATTTTTTTTTACTCACATACACAAACAGCCAGACCCGGAACAACTACTTGTAGGTCATACAAATATTTGTTCCGTGTGGGAATCGAACCCGCGACCACCATTTTTATCTAGAACCATTTTTCTGTTCAGGTAAGTATATCTATAAGGGCCTGTGCACACCACGTTATTTAAACGCGCCGTCAACGCACGTTCCTAAAAAGCGCGTTTAAAAAACGTGGTGTGCATAGGCCCTTATTTTCGATGAATTCATAGTAAAAGTAACCACCATGTCCATAAAACCATAAAACTTCAATTTTAATACATTACAAGCAACTTATTTGATGGTTCAACAGAATTTTGCAATTCCAACTGTCTATACATCCAAGCGCATTGATTCCTTGCTGCGTGGTTTCCGATGTCGTGGTATAATTGGGCCTGAAAAAATACCAGTAAAAGTGTTAATTTATCTTTTGATCTTTTCATAACTACACCTCCTTCTGCGAAGCAGTAATGCTTGCGAAGGAGGAGGCGGAACGCGTGAGGAAGAGGCAAGGTTTGCGCCCTCGCGCCCCTAGTCGCCGCAGGAGACGCCTCGGGCGTCGGGAGTTGCAAGCCGATTTCCGGCCACCGTAGGCGTGGGCTTGCGGACGGTGAGCGATGGGTTGCTCGCCGTCCGATAAGGACCAGCAGGCTAATTCACGTAACTAAAGAATTGCGGTAGCAGTGCAGTTGCAATTAAGTTTCGATCAAAACAACGCATTTCGTATTCTACTATTCTCTACGGCTGTCAGATACTATATATATTCAGCTATCACTCAAACTTAAACTTCATTGCACCTGCACTGCAACTTGATCGGCGCGTCATGAAATTACGTGAATTAGCCCTCAGGTCCGGGTCGACGGCGCGTTGTGTTCCACGCGCGCCTTAAAGAGATGTCAGCACCAACTGACGGGGTCCGTTAGGACCAATGCCTGCCAGGGTTGCGAGTTTGTCCGAAAGGGATATCGTGGCCCTGGCACACAGGCAAATGAAGGAACACGGGTGGGTTTTAGTCAGTAAAAGTCTGACCCGCCCTCCCGCTCCGCCCAGAGCGGGAGAAGTGATTTGGTAATTTCCCACCCAGAAAAAAAAAAGATCTTTTCATAACTACAACCAATGATATAAGTAAAAGGAGGTAGAAAGGTAACACGCGAAGTGACACGTTAAAGCTTGGCTAGTTAGCAAACCGGAAAGGCCGGCGCTCACTGCCGGCATGGCACAGCAGATTGTGCTGCGGCGTTCCGTAGCATGCCGTGGCATGGCAGGTTGTGCTCCGGCATGCCGCGGCGTGCCGTGGCATCCCGTGGTATCCCGTGGCATTCTGCTGAAAACCCAGCCACTCTGGCATCAATCAGTTTTGCTCCGCGCGGATTCGAAGTTGATTGTGTCGTTATGGTTGACTGAGATTTAGTACTAATAGCACTTCTAGCTGAAGATGAAGAGAGACAAATGAGAACGGCTAATTTGACAAAAAGACAATTCTGGGTGCATAATTTGTGGAGAACAAGATCTACAAATGGTGAATTCAGCAAAAAACGCGCGCGCGCCATTGCGTTTTCTCCCTCCTTGCCCCCGCGCACCGACCGGACTGCGCCCCATTAACCGCAATGACCGCTGCACAAGTTACAACCTTATTTCAACTAGCTTAGCAATCATAATTCCTCGACACAAAGTGACTCATACGTCTCGCGAGATGCAATGGCGTGCCGCGGCAACCCGTGGAATGAGACGACGCGTCGCGTCATGCCACAACATCCCGCGGCACGTCGCGGCATCGTGGTATCGAAATAAAGTAACATGAACTCAAAGTCATTGAAATAAGATTCAAAATAATTTGATTAGTAATAAAATCCGTTGCCATGCCATCCCGTGCCGTGCCGGCAGTGAGCGCGCCGCGCTGAACGATCAACTGAAGCAACATAAGCTTGTCTCTTTTTCGCTTATAATTACGACATGCCACATGTCCTCTTACTTCCATGTGTCATGCCATCTAATAGTGTTACATTACAATATTACGTCTATAGGTGCGTTAGTGTTCTATCTATGTATCTACTTCTTTTTACTTATAAAAAATAAGTACCTAAAAATCATTGGTCGCAAAGGTCATAATGCAGTTCATTAACATTGGCGCAGACAACCACACGTCCACGGTTATTTACTTTTTTACTTTGGCAGCGCCTTTATTTCTCTATGCATGTAGTTATGCGTAGCAGTAAGGGCCCGTACACACGTACCGCCCTAATACGAGGTTTTCGTGTTCAGCTTACCTGTAAATACCATGTTTGTAATAACCGAACATGAGCGCCAACTTTGGAGAAATTCTTTTTGACAAATTCTAACGCTTCACAACACGACTGCAGTACTTGCAGACGAGCTTCACCACACGGCGCCGCAGTTGCGATCCGACACTTTGTGTACAACAACATAGCTGAAATTAAATGTAATCTTTAGAAAATAAGCCTACAAACTAAAATCTACATGAATCTAACTGAAACAATTCTACGACATTCGTTTCTCCGATTTTTGAGGGTCTTCGACGGAACCTTTTTAACCTTGATTCGCTGACACAACTGTTAGTCTAACCCGGGTTTACTCATAGAAAAAAATATACTCAAAAAAAAAATCTAATATAATACTTATTAATTAATTGATAACACGTTAATCAATATGTGACAAGTTTTGTACACAACTTGTTTTGGGTGTACGCAATAAATGAAAACAGTATTCAATCTAAACTAATATTATATGTAAATTGCTCTTAAAATTTTTCGAATCGGACCTTTCGTTTAGAAGTTACGACGGGTACAAAAATGCTGAAAGTAAGAAAATGCCGCGGAGTGAGCGAAATGTCCTATTTTATTTTTTGTAAACTAGAAGCAATTGAATAGTAGTTACAAATAATAAAGTTTGTCTTATTATAATAAACTACCTACTGCCCGCGAAATCACCGGCGTGAAATTTCTTGTTCCCCTGACCCACTCCGTAGAATTGCGTACCCCACCCGCGCTATTACTTGGTTATCTCTTAGCGTTCTTTCTAGATTTGTTTAGGGTTCCGTAGTCAACAAGAAACCCTTATAGTTTCGCCATATCCGTCTGTCTGTCCCCAGCTTACCTCAGAGACTCTTAGTACTAGAGCTGTAATTTGGCATGGGTATACATATTAATTACGCCGACAATGTCGTAAAATAAAACCTTGCACATAAAGTGGGGATGATATTTTTTTTTCTCTCGTCTATCCCATGGCGAGGGGTACCGTTAGATAGGCTGTTCAAAAATACTGTGAAAACCATTTTTCAATGCAGGGATCCGTTTGCGTAACATTAAGCTGTAAAGCGCTATTTTTGTTAAGAGTCAAGTGTCCCCCCTGCCAGCTAAATGATTGTTTTTGGATATGTGAAAAAGTTCATTGCAGTAGTTTATACATAACGAAATGAAAAGAAAACTATCACAGCTAGTAGGCTTTACAAGTTAACGAGTAATAGTCGACCAACTTAAATTTGCAGTTGGAGAATTGACCGTGACGTATGTCGATGTATCGGAAAACACGTTTTTCAACTACAATGTTAAGTTTGTTTTTGGGATAAATTCATCCCAACTACGGAACCCTTCATTGTGCGTGGTCAGACATGCACTTGGCCGGTTTTTTTCTTTTTTTGTTCGGCTACAGTGGTTCCAGAGATTACCCCCCCTTCATACAAACTTACAAACAGACTTTATCTCTTTATAATATTAGTATAGATAAAAAGATCGCAAGCATTCGTTTTCGGAAACTATCTTTTAAACGAGACAGTGTTGAACTTTGTAGGCGAAGATACGAAATCCACGCGGACGAAATCGGTGTTGAAGTGCTATTGTAGAACAAATATCGTATAACTGTTTCAGAATCAAATACATGTTATTTTGTACTGTTCAACTGTACCTCGCGCCATGTCGTACGCGCTGCCATCTGCCATAATAGTAGGCAAAGCCTTCCTGACAAGAGATAAGGCGTTCTTCGCACATCCCATGCTCAGTTGTACGTTAGCTAAATGCATTTCAGCTGTGGCAGCTAAATTATGCAAATGATATCCCTTTGCTAACCACAAGGCTTCATTCAGCAACATTATATTTGTAGATTGAATATTACTAAATGAGTGCTGGACTTGTGACATCAATATCATGGCTTTCACTCTCAGAGATACAAAATGTAGGCTGTCATCCTCAGTCTTGCAGTAATCTAAGATGTCGTACAGGGATTCCAGCGCTTCGGTCGGGTCTCCCTTCAAGTAATACATCTCGGCTTTCAGGATTTGACTCTCCCATCGATCTGAGGACGCCAACTGTCTGATACTCTGATCTGCTTCCTCCCATTTTCCTAAAAACGGTATAATATAAAGCTATGCTTAAAGAATCATTTCATGGGTCAATGTTATACAGGATCAAATTAAATTAGCTGACGAAACTTCACAGACATAATGGACATCAATACCTAATCATGATAAAAGAAACAAAAAAAGATTTTATATCCTCATAATTTGAGTTTAAAAAAAATGTTTTATCGTCGTTAGATAACGATATCGATTCCTATCACGTCTGTGAAGTTTCGTTATAGCTTGATCGGTACAGCTGCATCGCGCCTTAGGTATATGCGCAACGAGACGTAGGGCCAGTGCAGGCCGCTCGTTCGTCAACGCTTACGGCGTCAATCCCCGGCCTCACCGCGCAATTTAAGGCGCGGGACAGTGGTATCGGTCAAACTATAGCTAATCTAATTAGGCCCTGTCGATGGAGTAGGGTCGTGGCACTAGTACAGACCGGCGTTGAGCGCCCGTTCGGCGTGGTAGCGCGTGGCCACAGCGCGCGCACGCGGGCAGCGGCGGCGCGAGCCCAGCGCCTGCGCCAGCGCGCCCGCGCCGCGCCACGCCGCGCACGCCGCCGCGCCCGCTCCGCCCAGCGCCAGCGCCTCCGTCGCGTGCCACACGCTGCCGCTGCCCACGTTGCACTCTGTCACAGATAATATAATACACTCTGCGTAGGTTACGAATAATCTGAATACAAAATCATGTGCCGCACGACTATACAGCAGTATACTTTTATTATTCATGGATAATCGTACACTTAAGCAACGATGTCAATTCCATCGTAGGTACTTAGGTGAATTCTTAAAATTTAAAACCAATGAGGCGGAGGAGGCTCAAATATTCTTCCTTCTGTACCAAACACAGCTTAATTGCAATTTCAATATCGATCCAGTCATCATACACCTTTATCAAAATCAATTCGCTGTAAACAAGCTTACGGCAGGCCGTCGCGTCTTCAGCGGTGCAAATTTTTCAAGATAATTTAATAAAATAATATGGTCACATACTGGTGTTAAGATCAAGTAGAAGTTGGCATGCCACCGACGCCATTTCGGTCTTCCCATAGAGAGCCCATAACGCGGCCGTGTTCGCGAGCCCAGCTATCGTGAGGTCGGTCATCGAGTGCAGGTAGTTGATGGATTCGCCTCTCATGATGACCTGTAAACATTACAGTAACACATTTTTGTACACATTCGCGTTTTGTATGATGATATAGAAATAAAACTTCCTATTAATTAACTAATTAGGTTGTATTGAATATTTTCAGTCAGAATTGAGTTGTAAGCTAATTAAACGGTCAACCTGCGACGCGTCTTACCTGAAATATATACGCAGGCTTTGCGCCATTGACAGCGGCGTGTTGCGCGAGCAACTGTGCCGCTGCGGCCGTGTGGCGCGGGTGTGAGGGCGTGGCAGCGGGCGGCGCGGCCAGCGGCGCGGCCGGGGCCCCGGGCGGCGGGTCGCGCGGGGCCCGCGTGAGCAGGGCCGCCCGGCGCGCGCGCCCGCCCGCCAGCGCACCCCACGTGGCCGCACCCACCAGGCACGCGTAGTCCGCCGCCTCCTGCGCTCGCGCCAAAGCCTCGCGCACTGCTTCCATCGCCACCGCCCTGATGAGACGGATGCAATACATCAATATACGATTTCACAGGATCGAATGCGAAAGGAATATGAAAAATTAAATTTAGGTTTTTTTTATCTCGAATCTTTACGTCAATTCAACTGTCCCAAATACCACACGCAGCAGCGCCACGACGCAGTAGAGTTTTTAGAGAATTCTACTTTTTCTACTGAACCTCATAGTTCACTCCATGACTCCAAAGGCAAGAAATAATATTTGTTGAGCTGGAGAAGTTTCTTACCTGTGGCCAAAATGAGTATGCATAGCTGCTCTGTTTAAAGCTGCATAACGGAAATTCTTGTTCCTGTCATTGCCTGTATTGTTTCCCGACGAGTTAAATATGGTGCGATCGAAGTAATTATACAAAGAGTCCTGGGCACCACTGAACTCCTTTGTGCGGATACAGTTAAGAAAACTGAGGAAATGCTGAAAAAAAAGACATTACTACAGATTACAAATTGAGCCATGTAAAAAGTAGGCTTGAAAATATATTTGAATAATAATTCCTTATTTTTATCACTAAATAAGTTTGCTGTCCACTTCATTACATTATGGTAACCACCTACTTACAATATCAGGGTACTCAGGTATATCATTAATTATTTGTATAATTGTCTTCTGTAACTGTCTGGGTGGCATTGCTTTGTTCTCATTGATTTGTAACAAATTCGCTTGTTGAGCTGTAAATAGTTCTGCTTGCTTTCTTGACCACTGGCATTCTTCAAAACTGCTGAAATCATTAAAAAAAAAACATTTCATTTTGTTTTATATTGCATCAAAAGTAGCAGTTTCAAGACCAGTTTTAGATGTAGAATATGTATATCCTTATAGAAATGGTAAAACACAGTTTTGTGAACAATACTGTAACTAACTTATCTCTGTCTATTATATGCATTCGCATTGACAACTCCAATGGTTTAGATTCCTCGGGTACCGGTGATGTGGATGTGGTTTGCTGCTCCATGTTGTTTAATTTCTGAAATAACAAAGTTTCAAGAAAAATCAACTAGGACAGAGGGGAACATTAAATAAAAGATCATCTTTCATTAGTATGTTACCTCTTTGCTTAACGATCTCATCATCAAGCCAGGCCTGCCTCTCTGATAATACAGACAAAATGACTTGTACAACGATACCACTTGCACAAAAGTCAATCTATCTAAGTGTAGTAATATTCTTCTTAAATATAGTCCTGAAAGTTAAAAGTGGAACATAAATTAATATAACCACATTGTTACAACATGCAGGCAAATAAGTATAAATAAAATATGTTATTACCTAATACACTGTACCTCGCCATGATACAAGGATTAGACTCAATCATCAGCTTGTCGATTGTTGATGTAACACAGTCCATCAGAGCACTCACTCCGTTAACATATATGTTCTGAAGACGGACACAAAAGTTCTGTAGGTGGACACTCAGTAGATTATAACGCCCATCAGTGAGTAAGGCCTCCAATTCTTTAAACTCCATATCTGGGCACTATAACAAAAAGAGGTTTTCAGCAAATGAAATGAATGTAGCATCTTAATTAATGATAGGTAGGTAATAGCTATTTAGTTGATTCATAATATTATTAATAATTGAAGCACTTTCTACATAAACTCACACCCTTTTCCCATGGGGTGCAGAAACTATAGAATGCCACTTTCTTACTCACAAAATCTGTATTTATTATTATTCAATGCAATACATCACAGATATATAAATGTACTACCTATTTTATTATACCCAAAGTGTTGTTACACTTGAGGTACTCCAAACGTAAGTTAAATACTAAGGTATTTAACTTATTTTGATTAATTGACCCACACTGGTGTGTCCTCAAGAGCAATATAAGGTGTATCTATTCATACACAAAATCTCTTAAAAGGGGTTATTGTACTCATCATTAAGAACAACTTTTACTATGGGACCAAACCTAAAATCACAAAAAAAAAATCAGCTGTTCCCTACATTTATGTACGCATAACTCGTCAAAATGTAGGGAACAGCAGATTTTTTTTTCGCGATTTCAACTTTTGTCCCATAGTGAAAGTTGTTCATAATGATGAGTACAATGACCCCTTAAGAGATTTTGTGTATGAATACTTGAATAGATACACCATATATATTCACCAATTGGTTAAATTAGAAATTTGCTTCAATTATATTGTAAATACGAACAGCTCCATCTATACATATTTGGAGTCCTATGCCAGGTATAACAAATATTATTCAGATAGTAAATTAAGATAGTACTAATTGCAATTAGTACCTGAATTAGTTTAAGAGCAAGCATACAGAAGTCCTTTCTATATTTAGGTGCCACAGTGCAATCTATCATCTTGTTAGCTGAAACATTTAAAAAAATACACAACTCAGAAATAGTCTTACAATACCAACATGGAATACAGTCGATGTGGAACAAAAGGATGGAATCTATTGTAGATGAAATTCTATTAGATATTGTAAATAAACAATTTGAATAATTAGTTGAATTGTTGTACATAAACATGCGAATACTTACCTTCAATTTTCAACAGGCCATATTCTCTAATAAAAGCTACTACTGCTATTTTGTGAGGAGTGATATTTTCAATATTACCCTTGACATTAATTAGTTTCATAAAATCTGTATTTTCACTACCTAAATCCATTTTTACTTGAAGCAAAATCCCTCAGAAAAGAAATCTTTTCGTTACGTTACGTTTCAAAATGTCAAACTGAAAATAAAAACAAACACAATGGGTACATTCCGAATTATGCCATAATCCGCACAATCGCTCACCGGGAGGTGTAAGAGGGGGTGCAAGTGGGTGTTCAAGCAAAAAGGGTCCCAGTTCTCGGTATTTAGTTTCCGAGATATACGCAGTTTCTTAGAGCAATACCTCACGCAGTTTTGTAAAGTTGGGTGAAAAAATTGCATTTCGCGATTTTAATTGATTATTAATTAAAATGCCCAATTATCTATAGTTCATTAGTAAATGACTTTATCCTTCTAAGTACGGAGTTGAGAACTGGAAAACCATGGGTAGACAAATATGTCTTTATTCAATGCAATAACAAAAAAAAAATTGTCTATTCCAGTTCCAGTTGCGACAATGCATGTTGTTGTGATAACAATTTTATTTGATCATTTGTATTAATTATTCGCACATTTTGCGAAAATGCGTAGACAAAGTCTTAATTAAACCTAATTTGTGATGGGATATACTTACAGTTTTAAGTTATTATTTTTGTTTTTATAATTGTTTTACAAGTGGTAGCCATAATAATGGAAAAAGCGGAGGTTGCGTTTACTATTTTAGTGTTATATTTTGTTGTAACGACTGAAACTTCACGTGTTACTGTTTATCCCGGAGATACATTACCTCACCATGGTCGTTGTGAGCCCATTACTATTCAATTTTGTCAACAAATCAGATATAATCAAACGATATTTCCTAACTTACTGAATCACGCTAAGCAAGAAGACGCTGGGCCCGAAGTCCACCAGTTTACACCTTTGATAAAAGTCAACTGTTCACCAGATCTGAAATTCTTTTTGTGTTCAGTGTATGCACCCGTATGCACAATATTAGACACGGCTATTCCTCCTTGTCGACATTTATGTGAATCGGCTAAACAAAATTGCGACGAGATTATGAGAACCTTTGGATTTCATTGGCCTGAACATTTGGAGTGCACGAAGTTTCCCGTGGCTACTGATGAAAACGTGATATGTGTTGGTGATAACAACATAACTCATGAATCTCGAAAACATACTGAATCAAAACTTCCTAAAGTGAACTTTAAGAATAACAATGATAGAGATCCAACCAAACTTCATGGAGCTAAAGACTATGGATTTGTTTGTCCAGTACAATTTAAAGTTCCTAAAAACTTGGACTTGGAGTATTCACTTAAGGTCGGGGATAAAGTTGAATATGACTGTGGGGCTCCTTGCACTGGAATGTTTTTCAGCCAGGATGAGAAAAACTTTGCTCGGTTATGGATTGGTATCTGGGCAACAATGTGTACTGTTAGTTGCCTGTTCACAGTTTTGACATTTCTCATAGACACAGACAGGTTCAGATATCCAGAAAGGCCTATTATATTCCTGTCAGTATGTTACCTCATGGTAGCTGCAGCATATGTCATGGGCTGGAGTGCAGGTGATAGTGTTAGCTGCCAAGGCCCATTCCCAACCACAATAAGTGGAGCAAGATTACCTAACATATCAGTAATTACACAAGGAACTAAGCATGAACCGTGCACAATACTGTTCATGGTGGTTTATTTCTTCAGTATGGCCTCAAGTATTTGGTGGGTTATTTTAACACTGACATGGTTTTTGGCAGCTGGTCTCAAATGGGGCCATGAAGCTATTGAAGCAAATTCTCAGTACTTTCATTTAGCAGCATGGGCTGTGCCTGCTATCAAAACTATATCAATATTGGCCATGGGAAAAGTTGATGGTGAGTATTTAAAACTTATTTATTAGCCTATTTACTTCTTTAGGAGACATTAATTTTTTTCGTTCATCAAGAACTATTAAACATAACTAGCTTGAAATTTGACAATTTTGTTGTTTATAGGATGTAGGTGCCTGCTAAGAAAGGATTTTTGGAAATTCTGTCCCTAAGGAGTTTCTTGCCGGCTCTTCTCCATATGAAAACCAATTGGAACCGTGCCCCTAGCTTCTGACATTTCATAAGTGCCCATGTGAAATAAAATATTTTTATTTTCATATGGAAGTGTGTTTGTATACATTGAGGAGTTCTATACTCTATCTCCAAAGTACTTCATGAGATCCTCACAAAATTAATAGGAGACCCTACTGAAAATACAAAAATTTTCGATAAAAAAAATAATGGCAAAAAATATTCAGACCTATTCATGCGGGCCGCAAGCAAAAGTACTAGTAATATTTGTATTCCTACCTTCCCCTAAAAGAAAGTTATTAAATTATGTTTTTTTTTTTTGTTTCAGGCGATGTTCTCTCTGGCGTTTGCTATGTTGGACTTTGGGATGCTGAAGCACTACGAGGATTTGTTTTAGCACCACTGTGTGTCTATCTAGTTCTTGGAACTATTTTCTTACTTGCAGGCTTTGTATCACTATTCCGTATCAGAACTGTTATGAAACATGATGGAACAAAAACAGACAAACTAGAGAAATTAATGATTCGCATTGGTGTGTTTGGTGTTTTATACACGGTCCCAGCATTAATAGTGATTGCATGTCTTTTCTATGAACAAGCAAACTTTGATGATTGGATGGTAACTTGGCACCGTGATATGTGTTCTATTCCTTTGTATTCTATTCCATGCCCTTTCACACGTAGAGAAACAGACAGACCTAAATTTGAAATGTTCATGATCAAGTACTTAATGACTATGATAGTAGGAATAACTTCCAGTTTTTGGATTTGGTCAGGAAAAACATTAGTTTCCTGGCGCCAATTTTTCGACAAAATTAAGGGTCGAAGAGTGGAAGCGTATGTGTGAACTGGACGTTGCTTGTCTCATTTGCAGCTTTTTTTAAATAAAATAGAAAAAAATATTTTCCCGCCGTCAATGAGGCAGCTAAAACAATATGGCAGTTATTGTATTAAAATAACTTTAGCATTGAGATTACTCTTCAATATTATTGAAATTCAAAATAAGGCTGATATTGTAAATAGTTTTTTCTCATTTATAATTATTGTCTTAGGTCTAACATTATTTTTTATTTTTTTGTAATTATTTTTAAGAATAGAATATCAATCAAAATAAAATCATTGTATTTTTAACTTAGCTTTTTATTGATTTTCCTCCTTTCTGTACTACCCATTGTCATCATCACTGAAGTAGGGTTGCAGCAAGGAATATATTACTCTCTAACGAGAGGTTAGAGGTTAGAGGGTTGCAGTTATGAGGCTGCCACCTCCTGTGGCTCCTTTCATTGTCTGTCGAATCGACTTGCAAACTGTAGCAATTCATTATCGTACCCACAAGTCCACAACTTTATCTAGTCGTCAAAAACTAGTGTTATAAGCCGCATTGCTGGTGCCGTATTTGTGTAAGCAGCGTGTTTCGCTGCCTACCTATTTTCTGGATCAAAGCAATCTGGCGAAAATATAAACATAAGCTTGATAGCATTTGTTTTAGGTTTACAACGAATCAACTATTGAAGAGTAAAAATTGAAATTCTACTATTAGGTAGGTAACTAATAAAGAGAATGCGTATTCAGATTTTTCACATAAAAACACACATTTTTAGCAAAACAATATCCCCCTTATTACAAAACAAGGTTTATCTTCAGACCCAGGTTTAAAACATGGAGCCATTATTGAATTTCGAACTATAATCCGACTATGATAAAGTTCCTAAACACAAAACTGATAACTTAGTACCGAACTAAGTTTTCAGTTTTGTGTAAAGAACTGTATTTCAATCACAATTACGTTCTTATTACAAACACTGGCGCCATGTCAAAATATAAATCTTGTTTTGTAATATGGCGGTATAATTATGTTCACCATTTCAGCCGAATTACGTCCACTGCTGGAAATGGCCAAGCGTCGCCACATTGAACGGGCCTGTGCTTCTAGCATCCAGCGGGTACCTGCAACGTGCAACTTCAACATTGTCTTCGTTTAACTTTGAGGGAGGTCTTCCAACACTGCACCTTCCAGTATGTGGTCACTACTCCAGGACTTTTCGGCTATCCGTTCTGCGAGCAATGTGCCTTGCCCTCTTTTTTTTTTTTTTTTTTTTGTTGGGAAATTATCAAATAACTTCTCCCGCTCTGGGCTGAGCGGGAGGGCGTGTCAGATTTTTACTGACTAAAACCCACCCGTATTCCTTCATTTGCCTGTGTGCCAGGGCCACGATATCCCTTTCGGACAAACTCTCAACCCTGGCAGGCATTGGCCCTAGCGGACCCCGTCAGTTGGTGCTGACAACTCTTTGAGGCGCGCGTGGAATACGACGCCCCGTCGACCCGGGCTTGGTCCTTATCGGACGGTGAGCTACCCATCGCTCACCGTCCGCAGGCCCGCGCCTACGGTGGCCGGAAATCGGCTTGCGACTCCCGACGCCCGGGGCGGCTCCTGCGGCGACTAGGGGCGCGAGGGCCGCGAACCTTGCCTCTCCCTCACGCGTTCCGCCTCCTCCTTCGCAAGCATTACTGCTTCGCAGAAGGAGGTGACGGCCTCCCATGCACTCTCGCTCCGAACCATGGCCTGAACCAGGGCCGGACGCGAGAGATCGCCGCCGCCGATCGCCTCCGTGAGGACACGGCGGTGCTTCGCCCAAGCTAGGCAGACCTCCACCGTATGCTCCACCGTGTTCTCCGGGCGATCCACACAGTGGTGACACCCGGGCGTTTCCTCCCGCTTTATCCTGAACAGGAACCTCCCGAAACAACCATGTCCGGTGAGGACCTGCGTCAGGCAGAAGGTGAGGACGCCGTGGCGCCTCTCTAGCCACTCCTCAAAGAGGGGACTTATCGCCACAATTGTGGCGTGCCCAGTGCCTTGTCCTCTGCCACTTAAGTTTGGCAATTCCTCGGGCTGTAGGTATCGGTTACCTTAGTTCTCCTGCGAATCTTTTCATTACTGATTCACGCAAGGAAACTCCAAGCATAACCCTATCCAATGATGTTTGGATAACTTTTAGCCTAGCTCTTTCTAATGAGGGCCATCGTGTTGTGTTGTGTGAGCCATCACTGGCAACACGCACTGGTCAAAGACATTCATCTTGAGACACTGCGGTAAGACGACGCGAAACGTGCAGAGAAGATATTGCGCAGCTACCCGAACGCTACCCAGTCGAGCCGGATGCGACGATAATTACCTTTTTCTCGCAATCAGACCTACCTAACTGGATAGTTTCTCCTATACTCCATTTGAAATAAGATTAGACATTTAAATAAACTTTTTTACAGGCCGTTTAACCGATTTTGACATCTATTCAGTAGGCATAAAGATGGCATTAAAAGCAAAAACGTGGTTACCATACCAACTGTTTATTACAGCTGCCATTTGTCATGCCACCAACGCAATAGAAGTCAAAATCGGTTGAACGGACTGTAAAAAAGGATTATTTAAATGTCTAATCTTATTTCAAATGGAGTATTTAATATATATGTACTTGAACAATTTCGAGTGTAGTGTCCGATCTTCATGAAGAGTGTTAAGTATGTACTGGGTATTTGACATGACCTTTGTTTTGTCCATGTTCATGTAGCCAAGTACAGCGTGTGTGGTTAAGTAATAACAGCTGTACGGATCGATCTATCAGGTTAAGCTACGCTTACCGGGGTTGGTCCGTGGACGGGTGACCACCTTTGCGTACCGAGAATCCTCCGTGCCTAGGAAAGCACGTTAAGTCGTTGGTCCAGGCTGTCATTCGTCTTCATCAGTCATCATTTGACAGTCTTAGGGGTCGTGAGAAGTCCATATGTCTGACAACCAGTCTAAGGCTGAGGCTACAGTAGGCAGCGATTTGCGATGCGACTGGAAGAGCGAAATGAGATAAACATGGTATGGCTACATTAAAAGCGAAAATTCGGCGTATATTCGGCGATGACGTGGCTACAGTACACATGCTACACAACGAACTGAACTAGTCGTGCAAGTGAGTTTCCTAATAGATTCGCTTCAATTTCGCTGATAAGTTGATGTAGCCGATGACGATTTTTTTTTTTTTGGGTGGTAAATTATCAAATAACTTCTCCCGCTCTGGGCTGAGCTGGAGGGCGTGTCAGACTTTTACTGACTAAAACCCACCCATGTTCCTTCCGTTGCCGTGTGCCAGGGCCACGATATCCCTTTCGGACAAACTCGCAACCCTGGCAGGCATTGGCCCTAACGGACCCCGTCAGTTGGTGCTGACATCTCTTTGAGGCGCGCGTGAAATACAACGCGCCGTCGACCCGGGCCTGGTCCTTATCGGACGGCGAGCTACCCATCGCTCACCGTCCGCAGGCCCGCCGATGCCGTGAACACAGTAATGTTGTTCCGATCGCTTAAAGAAATCAAAGATCGCTAGTAATATTTGATGTACGGTGTAGCCATATACGTGAGCATTCATTTATTTGTTTTAATCGCTCATGTGTCGCAGTTCGCGTCGCGGTCTAATGTAGCCTCAGCCTTACTAAGGGGTATCGTATTATCCAGTTACCTACCTACTGGGTTGTGGAGGTCTGATAGGTAGTAGCTCCATGTAAAATACTGGTATTCCGCTGCATCCGGTTAGAATGGAAGCCGACTCTTGGGAAAAGGCTCGGTAGATTGATTGATTTTTGTACACACGGCTAGGTAATATTATCAAGCTATACATTTCCAGTAGAAGCTGATCTCGCATTGTATAAGATTTCCGTAGAATGAGAGTTCAGCATAAACTGGTAATGTATAGCTTGATATGTAGCCGTGTGTGTGTACAACCCAAGTCTCGATCGAATCAAAGACTTTTCCATAGTCCATTTAACGCTAAACCGAGAGTCAGGTTATATTCATCTAGCATCACTTTCTACTATAACAAGTCTTCTGTATAACCTGCCACAGTGTAGGTATGTAGTGTACGGTGCTGAAGCCTTTTGGGCAACCGCCTTGTTCGGCAAGCTGGAAGACTCCAAACCTGCGCTCAAGAGGCGGTACGTGATGACTCTTGATAACACATAGTGTAAACGAGTATAATTTGCATCCCCAAAATCAATTAGTGGGGCATAGCGGACGTCATGTTATTATAGGGAACTCGTTGAGAGAAATTCGGTGTTAGGTAGGATCTATATACCCAAGGTAAGGAGACATTTGCACGGCTCTGGGTCATTACCCAGAGCAGTGCAAATGTCTTTATTTTTTTTTACCGGGGTGGAAAATCCTCATGGATGTCCTCCGCCCTGGGGTCGGCGGAGGGGTCTGTCAGACTCTTACTGACTAAAAACCACCCCAGTGTTCCCTTTCCACACTTGCACCGGGGATCTTGGGATCTGTTTTTACTTCCGCAATCTCCGGCTAGTGCCAGCCCGCCTCTGCAGGCCACCTCAATTGCCACTGTGGAATCGTCGTCGGCGACTGCAGTCGACACGCCAGTCCACGACGTGGCGACTGTTGCAGTTACCTCTGTCATCGATTTCAAAAAAGGAAGAGGTTCATGTTCTTTTCTCAATTTATATTCATCGGTATTATCGTCAATTGTGGGCCGACTTTGGAAATTATTTGGTAGAGGAGAAGCTTGTGCGGTGGTCCCTTATAAATTGTATTAACTTTGCTTGGGCAGTTTTTGAGTTAGCTTCAAATAATAAGTATTTTTCCTACTTATTCTACGTGGATGATGTAATAATAACTTCCTGTTACTGTTATTTACATAGCAGGTCATAACAGCAGGATATACCAGAATCACAACTAGGGCTCCAGCTCCTGGCTAAATGATAACTGCCGCACGGGTTGATCAAAGGTTAAGCTACGATTGCCGCGGTCGATTCGCGGATGGGTGACCATCCATTACTCATCGAGACTCCTCCGTGCCTCGGAAAGCACGTTAAGCTGTTGGTCTAGGTGACATTCGTGGATCTTTGACAGTCGTTACGGGTAGTCAGAAGCACGAAAGTCTGACAACCAGTCTTACCAAGAGGTATCGTGTTTCCTAGACTGGGTTGTGGAAGCCAGATAGGCAGTTGCTCCATGTAAAATACTGGTATTAATTAAGCTGCATCCGGTTAGACTGGAAGCCGACCCCAACATACAGTATGTAACAAAAACCCTGTTGTTCGTTTTAGGGACGTACTTATACATTTACCTACAACCACAACATTGGTGGAATTATAATTTAAAAAAAATAAGTATTGGCTAGTCGAGAAGTCAAAATCAAAGAATGAGAAAGGTTAAAAATCAGATAAACATTACTAATTGTAATAATTAAATATTTATTTTAATTATTTTTGTTGAACAGTTTTTATAAATGACTTGTTACGTATGTATACCAATTCTTAAAACGTAGATAAAAGGAACAACAGGGTTTTTGTTACTTATTGTATATTAGTTGCGAAAAGGCTATTAGGCCACAGAGTACATTATATATTAGGCTACGCAGATTGAGTCAGGTACCACAACAACAAAGTGAAAAATAACTAATTTCGGAAATCGGTGTCTGGTTGGATTTGTATTTTCGTTTTTTGCCACCGACTTCCGAAAGTAGTGTTTTTTTTTTCGTAAATCATATTTTGGTTTAATTTAGTCTTTTACGAAAAGGGTACCTAAGTACAAATTGTTTGAAATCCCTGACTCTTGTGCTAGGAGACTAACCTGTGTTAGAGGAGCCAATGCCTTCTCCCGGGAGGAAATACTATTAAATCTTATGCAATAAGAAAACAAAGGAAAAGGTAAAAAACCGGCCAGTGCGAGTCGGACTCGCGCACGAAGGGTTCCGTACCATTATCTATAAAAATGACAAAAAAAACACGTTTGTTGAATGGGAGCCCCCCTTAAATATTTGAGTTGATTATTGTACATCATCATAAGATTGGTTTTCGACTAGATAGAACATTCCCACCATTTTTCTCATTTTTTTTTTTCTTCGCTGCTAATAGTGCCGCCCCTAAGCTTATACTCCGACTCCTGCAACTCCGCCCCTAAGACGGCCCACTGACCAGGTTGTTCAGTGAGAAGTTTGGACGGTGAAAATATTGAATCGAGTTTTCAAAATCAGTAAAGATTTTTGTCTAGGTCCAATGTGATGTAGACTATAATAACACAGTTATGTTTCTACCCCAAGTTTCGAAAGCAGGGACCATTTTGGTTAAGTTAGAAAAACCCTATCGAAAGTAGTTTCGATAGGGTTTTTCTAAGCAGTTAATCAAAAACCCATATGGTGTGGGTAATTTTGAATGGCTTAAATTACACACCATATGGGTTTCTATCGAAAACCTTTTCAACGGGTAACCAAAATTTAAGTTGAGCCGTTCAAAAGGGTTACCCTAATCGTATGGGTTTTTGATTAACCGCTTAGAAAAAAAAAACCCTATCGAAAACCCTTTCAATGGGTAACTAAAATGGTCCCGATTATAAATAAGTAATAATTTGATTTAGTAGAAGCAAATTAATAAATCAACTGATTTAAAATCAAATAACGGTGATTGTGTAAGTGAACAAGTCTTCTGCACTACAATTCAGTACATCATAATATACCTTTCACGTTTTATTATGCAGTCAATAAAAATATAATTATACTTACTGGTAGGTTTACCAGTGCTAGGCATGAGCCATTGTCTAATAATTCAATTTATTTATGACTGAAACACTACTGTAACTAAAAGTAATGAATACACAACTTTGTAATATCAGGATAACAAGGAATAAAATTACTTTTATTGTATACAACTTATTTTTACTGCAGAATAAGATTAAATTACATAATTTATTAAAATCATATCTTAACACCCAACTCCATAACAATCACTTAGTACTTTCACTCTTGCACAGAACAGAAAATTATTAAATAATGTGGAAAATTATGCCCTTGTGTATTTACCCCAAATGTGAAGCATAAACACTGACGCAATGAAGAGCAGAGACATTACTAAAACTGGAACTGGTCCCCTGCAAATAAAATTAACAATAGTAAATAACTAGTATTTGAAAATAAATGAAGAAATTACTGTAATAATTATTAATTTCATTATAATTCAACTTTTTAAATAGCTGTAGACTAGCCATGGATGCTTCAATTTTTTCGTGTTTCTATAAATTGAAATAGGAACAATACTACTACGTTAGCTTTGTTTAAAAAAAAATATTCAAATTGTTTTTCGAGATAAATATAAGTCTATGTTACGATTTTGTGTAATTTTTTGTTTATACAGAACTTTAATATAGCGGCGACTTACACTTTAACCCCAGGAGAATCATCAGTGTAGAATCGCCACATGCCACCTGATCCAGCACCTGTGCTGCGATTTCTGGCAGCAGTGGTAGTAGTTGTGGTTTTACGTTGACGAACTGTGCTACCGCTGGATGATCGTGGTGCTGTAGTCGCCTTGCTTGGTGACCGACTACCAGATCCTACAGATGTGGAGCTTGGAGAAGGAGGCTGAAAGCAAAATACCCAAGATTAAGTCCATGAACATTGGTCTCCGTTCACCGTTACCCACATTGATAAAATAACACTTTTAGGCCTTTATTATACGCACCATATTTATAATTATCTGCTTCAATTAAGAACCCCTACAATATGTAGCGATGTCTGATATGTTTATTAATTTGACTCTCGAAATTACAAAGTAGAACAACTCTGAATTACTGTGTTGGCAACTGAATAAAAAGTACTCTGTGGCAACTACATGCAACGCGTACAAATCGCATTGACACGTTGACAAACAATGTTGCCAGTTGCAAAGGTGCAAGATTATTTCGTTCCATTTATTATTACAAAGTAATATTATGTTAAATTACAGTGGTGTTCTAACAAATAAATGTAATTTATTTACGCACTATATAGTATAACAAAAATGAGAAAAATATTATCATAATTTGTGGACAAAAATAAAAAGACCTTAATTGGTTAGGAGATTCAGAACCAAAGTGAATGCTGACCTAGAGTAATAGTGTTCTGTGATGCTTACCCACACACAAACTTAAGTGTGCGGAACACTGCGATGTCGTTTGTGCAAACTTTATTTGACGAACAAGAAGATCAAACTTGCATCTTGATCAGTTTCTCCTTCTCATCTCACCCGCACTGGCATACGAAAATCGAATTTCACTTTATAATTTACTTACTTTTTTAATTCACACGTAAAGTCCATTTCACGAAAGAAGTCCCGCAGACGAGGCGCGACGTGGCGCTGCAGGCATTGATAACTTGTATAATAATAATTAGTTCCACTTAATTCCGCGGGACTTCTTTCGTGAAATGGACTCTAAAGCCTTTTTCCAACTATGGTCAGCTTCGGCTTCTAGTATTTTAGATTTAACCCTTTGAGTATTTAGGTTTAACCGGATGCAGCTGAATACTATATTATTAGCAAAGTATGTGAACTATGCTTTAGAAAGACTTCTACATCAGCTATCCAAGAATTGGGATTTTAAATGTTTTATTTTAATTTATTACAGTGGCGGCGGCGTAGCATGGGTTGGCACTAGGGTGGCTTTCTATTGAGCACCCCCAAAATAAAACAACAAAATATATACTAAACGTGCTTTATTATGCTAAAATAATCGATCACATAAAATTTTCTTTCCGTTTCTTTTCAATGCACAATATGGATAGATGGTTAAGTCACGTTTGGCTCATTGTGGTGCTCATTGTAAATAAGATTTATCAACTTTAATTTTGAGAAATTTCTTTCGTAAGAAGCCGCCAAATGAACACAAGTAGTTTTAAAACAAATCTTAGACACAGTGCTAGACTCGGAACAGACTCGTGTGTAGTCCCATTTTATAATGAATTTCAGAAGCTCCAAGGTAGTCCATTGGACCGCTTCTTGGAAAGAAATGCTGGTGGCTTGCAAGTGGCACATCAGTTGTAAAATCTCCAAAATAATGTTAATGAGCCATTCCGTAAAAAAATGAACATATATTATGGAAAAAGTACTGGCACAAACAATTTACAAGACCATTTTAATCTCTATTGAGTGCATTTTTTTTAATGTACAATATAGTTCATTAGCTATAAAAGTTAATATTTTATAGAGTCAATTGTTGCTAATTAACTGATTATTAAATTAAAATAAGGAACAAAAAAGGTAATTTTAACGTGTCACACCGCCAGTCGCTAACTTTAACTAACCGAAGTTCATGGTTTTTATGACAATCTTCAGCGTTTTTTGTGAGCTTTTTTGAACACTGTTTTTATTTTAATTACCACATTAATTTTTTAAACAAATCTTATTGTATTACAATAAAATTCTTGAAATAAAGGATAATCAAATTAGGACCAAGGTAGACATTCCACTTTAGTGACTGCTGTTTTAATTGCTTTCAATAGTACAAAACTACTAAAATAAGTTATTTTGTTTTTATAGTCACAATAATATGGTATGTACATTGTACACACGGCTACACATCAAGCTATACATTTCCAGGTTACGCTGATCTCGCACTGTACGGAAATCCTATACAATGCGAGATCAGCTTATACTGGAAATGTATAGCTTGATGTGTAGCCGTGTGTACATCAGGCATTTCTTTTTAACCATCGGGCCAGGCCCAGCCAACTTTGTATTGGGCACAGAACAATACCCATTGGGGATTTTGTTGTGTTGCCAGCAATTACATCGGGCAGTCGTGGAGCCGCATGGAGCGTTGGTCAGTGACGAAAGGCGTTCCCCCGGCTCACGTCGAGGCCCCTATAGCCACAGTTATAAAGTGATATCGCTAAGTTCTTAAAATATTCTTCAAACTCAAAACGCAAACTCAAAGCATTTATTTCAAATAAACCAATTACAGGCACTTTTGAATTGTCAAGGGGTCATCATCATCAGTCATAAAGATGAAGCTAGTTGCCCATTCCAAAGCTTAGTAGGTACAGACGCCAGCAGGTCAAGCTACCCGAAACTGTCAAATTTCCTCAATCAACCTTGAACCTTATGCTGTAGGGATAAAGTTGAAAATCTATTAAAGAAATTTGACAGATTGTAGTAGCTTGATGTGCTGGCGTCTGTACCTATGACACTCTTTTCAATTAACATAATGGTTTCAAAATATAGGTTACATCATTCGTGTTGAAATTAAACATGTGAGGACGATGCAAAACGTCAAAAGCGTCCGTAACAAAAAGATAAAAAAAAACAATCCAAAAATTAAATTAAAATAAGCCAAGGCCGCTAAGAGATGACCAGTCCCCACTGATGGCGCCTGTTCACTAACATGACGCATGGATGGAGCTAAATGATCCAACACACCCGCCACCATCAGCGAGACATTACAGTGAGCATAACATACTCTCAGCCGCCAGGGCACATTCAAGTCAATGAAAGACCAGTAAATGGTAGCTTTATAGTAAGTACATAGTACTCACACATGTGCTATGCAATTATGTAATACTAAGAGATTGAATTTATACAATGCTAAAATAGTTTTTGAAATCTTCAGCAGCTCCAACAGTATTTCCAAACGTTAATCAATTAGTTGTGGTTGTGGAGCTGGACCAGCAAATTTGCAAATTAAACTACATTTAACTGCGTGTATGTAACGAAATAATGATTCCCTCAAAAATAACAAAGAATATTGAGTATTGTCGTGATTATTGTTAGTAAAGCGGGGTTCCTCACGTCCGTTTAGTGTCGTAACATATTAGTGGAACAATTGTTGTGACGAAATGGACATGTAAGGCAAAGTTTACGTGGTATATTTTTTACCGACTGCAACTAAGATGGAGTTACATGTTTTTTGTAAAATTATATAATTATATTAGAAGGTCTATCGTTTGACTACCTTACTTAACGTTAAGAAGCAGATTGGCTTTTATTATTGTAGGTAAGTATTATGTATGAACAATTTCATACAGCAAAATTTGATTGAATAAGTAAAATGTTTTGTTTACTTACTAAAAACAAAATATTTTACTTTTACAATCAAATTTTGCCACAAACAAATATAAATGAAAAAAACTTGTTGATTTATTAAATATTTCAAGTTTATTATGAACACCGCCTGTGTTTCCATTTAGTCACGATGACATTTCCTATTAAGTCACTGTCACAAATTTTTACGCCAAGGTTTCGTCTGTAAAGTGTAATTTATAACTAGTAATGGTTTATTTGGGATGAAATATAGTAGAATATCATGCACACTTTCATTTAAAATAGTTTCGATTAATTTTTAAGGTGCTAATTAACTATAATTTAACGCCTAGTATTAGTATACTAGGCATTAAATTATAGTTAACGATCGCTTAACTTAACGCCTAGTGGCGTTAAGTTAAGCGATCGTGTTCGAAACACAATACTGCGCTCCAAAACAAAGATAGCTGACGTGGCTCAAAAGGCTGCCCAACTTAAATGGGACTGGGCAGGACATGTCTGCCAACTGTGGGCCCAAATGGCACAGAATTGGTGCCCTGAAACAGTGCGACGGGGTCGCGGCAGACCACGTAGGAGCTGGCGGGACGAATTAGATAGGTTCCGGCAAAACTGGAAGGAGGACGCGCGGGCTCGCGAAGGATGGAAGGAGTGGAGGGAGGTCTTTGCCCAGCAGTAGGACAGCTTAGGCTAGGGGAAAAAAAAATACTATCAAGTTAAAAATAAATTCGGACTGACCCAAAACATGACAAAATATTTTAATACGTGATTTAAAGCTAGAAATATATTGCAGATGGGGTAAACGAAATGGATTTCATTATAATAAATATTTATTTTGACTATAAATTGTTAAAAATTTGTAATATATATTCTTGTGCTCATATTGTGATAAAATATTACGTTTGTGATCGTTACTAAATGGACAGTTCTCGTCATGGATCATGTTTGAAACTCTGATTTTTCAAAGCTATATTATATTTAGATAAATATGATATAATTTTCTGAAACTCAAATAAATGCTGCATCGAATCGAAAAAAAACCTTATTGTTTTTTAAATTCTATTGTCCTTTTTGTCGCACTTAGTAATGATACAATTTTTTTTAATAACGTCTTGATATTCTACTACCTACTAAGGCAAGTCGCCGGTGACTTAAGTTGCTGCGTGTGTCTAGCGTTACAGTGCTTCAACCTTGCTAAAAACCATGGCATTAGTATGTACTCTGGTGAAACTATACTCTATAGTCTATAGTATGTTACACTGAAAAAAGTGTGTAGTGATAGCATTATCTGCAATTTGTGTTGAGTACTACATAGTCTGTGTCCCGTCAGAGTATTTATTGTTCTGTGGTCTATGTTGTGTTGCGATCTGTCAGATGTGTCAGACTATCTGATCAGAGTTGTCACTGTTGTTCCTACCCATTCCTACCTCAATGCTGTTGTCAGACTCAGTCCCAGTCCGACTTTTGAGTTGCTTTTGAGGTTAATTTGTAGATGTTGGTCTTGTTTGATTAAAAATATTTTCTTTATCTGCCGACAATACAATCAAGTTTGGATTTGTATTACGTTGACACAACTTGAACAACAAGTTTTGATAGTATATTATGCTATTTCGATTTCATAACTTGAGCAACAAACTCTCTACCGTTGTTTCGCTATCAAAAATCATGAACAGTAATAAATGCTATTTTAGATATATACAGCAAGAAGAAAAAGTCGATATTACCTTTTTATTAGATGTTAAAGGCTCTGCTAGGCAATTTAATTTCAGCCGAAAGCCATCAGAAAGTTTACAGGTTTTGCTTACTCGTATGAAAACTAACATTCAGAAAGTGATTGACAAAGGAAATAAAAAGAAAAAACTAAGTCAGGATGATGGAGCCCTTCACATAGAATTTTATGATTCTAAGAATGCTTTAATCAATGAAAATAGTACTTGTAATGACCTATTTACTATGAACGGCCCAGTAAAATTAAAAATGTCAGATAGTTTTTATGAAGTAGTTTTTAATTCTCCATGGGTAGTCAGTATGAACTTACCGCAAAGCATTTTAGCTGGTTTTCCAGTTTATCCACAAAATTTCGAGACCCAATTTGCTAAACAGGACAAGTGTACTTTTAATTGGTATAAAGGATTACCATTAAATGAAAAGGGAAAGTCAGTAAATGAGCAACAAACTCAATGGGAACTAACTGGAAACAAATTTATTTATACTCCTGGCACACAAGATGTAGGAATGAAATTAAAGTTTGAGTGTATACCAGGCAAGTAGCGTTATGTTTATTGCACGCCTCATAAGCGAAGCGTTGAGGTTGTGCTCTACTCTCGACATTTCAATTTACATCTGCACCTAAGTAGAGAGCCCCCAAGTCTCTAATTTTTAAGAATTCTTATACTTTTACTAGCTGCGCCCTGCGGTTTCACCCGTGTAATTCTCGATCCCGTGGGTAAGCCACCCTTATCACATAGGGGTATGAAAAATAGATAGTAGCCGATTCTCAGACCTACTGAATATGCATATAAAATTTCATAAAAATCAGTAAAGCCGTTTCGGAGGAGTATGGTAACTAACATTGTGACATGAGAATTTTATATATAAGATAACTAACTTCAAACTTTTAGGTAATGATGGAATGGTTGGCCCTGCTGTTGAAACTATATCTAAGAATCTAATTGAAGCAGGACCTGGGAACTGCCCATTTGAAACTAGACATATGTTTACAAAACAAAAGTTGCAACATAAAAGGTATAAAACAACTTTATTTTATTTTAGTACAATTCTATATCACCAGCTGATATCTTTCTCTTATAACTCATTCATACACATGTTACAAATTGTTTTTGTTTGCAGCTTCAGATGTGTATCATACAACATTTTGGCTGATTTGTACTGTGACTCGGATTACACAAGAGCAGTTCTACATCCGTACTGTCCCCCATATGCATTACACATTGATTATAGAAAACAACTCATACTGAAAGAATTACTTGGTAAGTTTATGTAATGTTTTGTTGTAATTTCAAGTCACCTATCTACCTTTTTAAATAAGAATATTAATAAAAATTGGAAGAAATCAATTGGGTACATGGGCGTTTATCAAGTAGTAAAATTAATTATTAATTTGGTAAAATTAAAAATTACCCTGCAAAACAATGCAGTATCGATATAACGAGCGCGCGTGCGTAGAACGTAAAGTTTGTTTTTTAATCCCAGTTATTAATTAGACATTTCAAATCTTTGTTGTTTGTTTTTAAGGTTCAGTACCTAAAAGAAAAAAACCGCCCAAGTTCGAGTCGGACTCGCGCACGAAGGGTTCCGTACCATTATCTATAAAAAAACGGCAAAAAGAATCACGTTTGTTGTATGGGAGCCCCCCTTAAATATTTGTTTTATTTTAATTTAATTATTTTATTTTAAATATTATAATTATAATAATATTATCAATATCGAGCAAAAATGAGCAAAATAATCACGTTTGTTGTATGGAAGCCCCCTTAAATATTTATTTTTGTATTTGTTGATTATTGATGTTTTTTAGTATTTGTTGTTATAGCGGCAACAGAAATACATCATCTGTGAAAATTTCAACTGCCTAACTATCACGGTTCATGAGATACAGCCAGGTGACAGACAGACAGACGGCGGAGCCTTAGTAATAGGGTTCCCGTTTTACCCTTTGCGTACGGAACCCCAAAAAACTGAACCCTTATAGTATCCAGGGACCATTTTGGTTACCCATTGAAAGGGTTTTCGATAGGGTTTTTCTAAGTTTTTAAACAAAAACCCATACAATATGAGTAACCCATATGAACGGCTTAAATTAAATTTTCGTAACCCATTGAAAGGGTTTTGGATAAAAACCCATATGGTGTGGGTAACCCTTTTGAACGGCTTAATTTAAGACATTCAAAATTACCCACACCGTATGGGGTTTTGATTAACTTCTTAGAAAAACTAAAATTCTAAGTTTGTCTAAAACGGTAACCAAAATGGTCCCTGGGTAGAATAGAGATAGAATTGGTCATGCTACGCGTGCTGGGTGATTTTTTTATGTTTCTGGGTTTTAAGTAGGTAAGAGAACCCATTGAACGGGTAATCATGTAACTCTTTCACTGGGTTTCAATTATAAAACCCATGCAATGGGTTATCATGTAACCCTTTCAATGGGTTTTTAGCATAAAAACCCTTTCAATGGGCTACATCATGATAAAGGTAACCCATTGAATGGGTTACCCCTTCGAAAGGCTTAATTCTTAACCGGGGTTGTACGATCCCTGATAGGATCACTTGTGTCTGTCTGTCTGTCACAGCCGATTTGCTCCGAATCTACTGGCTCGATTAAATTGAAATTTGGTACACCCAAACACGAACGTGTAACGTGGCGCGGGTCACTTTTGGGGGACAAATTAGAAAATAAAAATAATGTTTTGCAAAATATACCTACTTACCGTGTAACGTATCAAACTATCAAATGACAGGACTTGTTGTGAAGTTTTCGAATATTTTTTTTTTATAATTTTTAAATTAAAGAGTTTTAAAGTTATTTAAGAAAATAGATGAAAATTGACCATTATCTCCGAAACTACTGCTACTAAAAATACAGAAAATTGTTATTTACTTATAGATTACAGGAAACCCTTTATGAAGTCTATGGTGTTTAAATAGCATGGTAAATCTCTCAATATTGTGTGTACAAACTTAAATTTGTAGTTGGAAAGTTTGGGAGTAGGTACATCTTTTTCGTTTGTTCTTGAGATAAAAAAAAAACATTGTAGGTAAAGGTACCTACAATGTTTTTTTTGAGGGTTCTGTACAATGAATAAGTATTCATTGTACGGAACCCTCACCATGCGAGTTCAACTCACACTTGTCCGGTTTTTCAATTTCGAGTTTGACATTTTTGCTCAGTCAAATTACGAACTCGCAGGTTATTTTTGAATTATAATACGTCCATGATTATAGGTCAGTAAATTAAAAGCATTTTTAAATTTCTACTACTTATCGAGCTTATTTACTTCTGCCCCCCACCCCTAAAAAACCGCCGCTGAACTGACCGGCCTTTGACCACGACCTTTTTCGCACGTTCATGTCGTACGTGATCCACTTTTCATCACCAGTTATCAGCTTCTTCAAAAATGGTTCGGTTTCAATACGTCGTACTAAAGAATCACAAATGAGTACACGGTTCATTAGGTTTCTTTCAGTGAGCTCGTGAGGTACCCAAGTATCGAGCTTTTTTGTGTACCCAGTTTTTTTTCAAATGTGCCAAAACTGTTTTGTGGTCAATTCCCAGTTCTTCAGCTACGTCGTAACTACTGTTATGCCAATCTAACTCCACTTTTTCAAAAATGGCATCCATTTTATCCGCAATAGGGCGATCAGAGCGACGTGCATCTTTGACATCAAAATTTCCGGATTGAAAACACTTAAACCACCAAATTTGTGCTACTCTCACAGACACTGCACTGGGTCCATAAACATCGTAAATTTTTTTCGCGGCTTGCGTTGCATTTTTACCTTTTGTTGTAGTAAAATTTTAAAATGTATCGAATTTCTTCATTAGATTCACTCATCTTGACAGTACGAAAAACAAATGAAAATCACACATTTTCCTAATTTGAATTTGGAATTATGTTCTTTATAATTTAAACTTTGAATGCTACCAATACCAGCCAAATACAAATAGTATTAAAGCCAAAGAGATTTTATTACAAGTTCATACATACTATAATGCGAAAAAATTTTTTCCCCAACCTAATACCTATATTTAGTCCAAATTGGTTCAATGCCTCTATTCACACCATCTCGCGCCAGAGACGGTCCTCTCTATTCGGAGGTGATTTTTTTTTAATCTCGGTAAAGCTGCGTCTTTACGGCGTTAATATTTTTGGAATATTATATAATTTTTGTAAATAGAATACCATGATTATTACAATAAAAAAACCGGCCAAGTACGTGTCGGACCACGCACAATGAAGGGTTCCGTAGTTAGGATGAATTCATCCCAAAAACAAACTTAACATTGTAGTTAAAAAACATGCTCTCCCATACATCTATATACGTTACGGTCAATTCTTCAACTGCAAATTTAAGTTGGTCGACGATTACTCGTTAACTTGTAAACCCTACTTAGCTGTTATAGTTTTCCTTTTAATTTCATTATACAGGGTGATTGGAAGATGGGTGCAACGCTTTAAGGCGAAGATAGTACAGACAATTTAGAACCATTTAAGCCATGGTTGTCTTAGACGAAGTCTTACCAAATATTTTTAACCAAATTTTTAAGTTTTTTTTCGGAAATTCTCAAAATTTAATGTAAACTGCATAATTATGGCCAAATTGAATGATAAATGAATTAATTTTTTATTTATTTAATTAAAGTAATGTGTAAGCAATCAAGCAAAACATGTTTTAGGCTTCTGTGTCATTAGACATTTTTTTTACAGACATTTAAAGCTCAGAAAAAATAAAAAAATTGTACAATACGTCTTTTAAACCTTATTAAAAAAAAAAAACGGAGGGTGCTTTTTTTGTTCAAACCTTTTTGAAGACAAGCTTGATAATCGCTCTTTCTTTTGAGGTATCATTTATGCGGATATCTTACAAATTATTGAAATTAGGGCCTACAAACCAATTAGAGGTAGAATTTTTTTATTTTAGGCAGACTAATTAAAACAACATTTGAATTAAAATTATTTATTTTTCATGTTCAAAATGACGGCCGTGATTCCTAATACAAGCACGGCCCCGTCTTCTAACTTCTGTAGTCGTTATTTTCAACATCATCTCCTGCTTCATTGTCTCAAACGCTGAATTTATTCTTTGTATCAATTCTTCTCTAGTGTTTATTTCTATGTTGTTATACACCAGTTCCTTGGCCCGGCCCCACACGAAAAAGTCCAACGGGGTCAGATCTGGGGAGCGAGCGGGCCAAGGGATGGGTCCATCCCTGCCGATCCAGCTATCAGGAAAGCAATTGTTGAGGTGTTCCCTTACATTTAAAGTCCAATGCGCTGGACAGCCGTCTTGCTGAAAGATGACTGTTCGGTCTCTTTCGAAGATCGGGACACCTGATTCCTCTACCAGCAGTGGTAAAACAATTTGCAGAAATTGCAAATAAGTTTCGCCATTCAATGGATCAGGCAAAAAGTGGGGCCCAATCAATGTTCTGCCAATTATTCCAGCCCATACATTCACAGAGAATTTCATCTGAAATGACACCTGCTTCTTAAAATGTGGATTGTTGTCTGCGTCAGCCCATTCATGGATGTTGTGAAAGTTTGTAATACCTTCCCTTGAAAATTTACTTTCATCCATCCACAAGATTGATTTCAGAAACCACGCATCTTCGATGTCTCTGTTGAGGAGGAAACGGCAGAACTGAATTCTTCTTTGAGGATCTTGCTCTACTAGACCTTGCACACTCCTGCCATGGAACGGATACTTATCATTTTGGTGCATTGTATGCCACACCTTCCATTGAGAAATGTTTAAATTTCGAGCTACTGCTCTAGTACTGGTAGTAGGATCCGCTTGAAATGCTGCTAAAATGTCTTCGTCGACGGCAGTTTCGTGTCTGCCCGGGTTGACTCCAGGTTCCACGCGGTGAAAGCCATCTTGGGCAAGACGACGAAACGTGTTGTAAAACACTCGGACATTCGGTATCCTGCGATTCGGATAGCGCTCTTGATACATCCGTCGCGCCAAAGATCCATTGCCGTCTGCTCTACCGTACATAAATACGATATCCGCATATTCTTGATTGGAAAAAGTAGCCATAGGCACTTAACAATTAAGAAAAACTGCGTAGGAGCGCACTAAATGTCAACTCAACACAATTAAGTCAAAAATCATCACGTGCAGGAGCGCGAGGCTACGACTGGACACGGTGAAACAAAAAAGTTCAAAACTAACGCAAACAACACGTGCAGGAACGCAAAGGGCTACAACTGAACACGGTAAATTGTGAATCAACACGACAACGTCCACTCACAAGGGCAGTAGTTTGACTAATAAGTAAAAGATGTAACGGCTTCATCACAGACCGACTGACCCTGACTAAAGAAAAACGACTTTGTTGCCTCAGTAACTAAGACCATTTTGCTGTAAAAACTAACTCTTATCGCTTTTTGCTATTCATTGGGCGTTCTACCTGGAAATGCCGTCGCACCGCGCTCGGTGGCCATTGTTTAGAGAATCCCCTCAATGGGTTCCCCTCAATTGGTTCCTGCATGTGCCAAAAATTCTTAGAATTGATCAATGTTATCATTTCGAGCACATAAAGTATTCTTTTAAGCAAAAATTTTGTGTTTTGTTAGACTGCCTAAAATTTAAAATTTCTCCCTCGAATTGGTTAGTAGGTCCTAATTTCAATAATTTGTAAGATATCCGCATAAATGATACCTCAAAAGAAAGAGCGATTATCAAGCATGTCTTCAAAAAGGTTTGAACAAAAAAAGCACCCTCCGTTTTTTTTTTTTAAATAAGGTTTAAAAGACGTATTGTACAAATTTTTTATTTTTTCTGAGCTTTAAATATCTGTAAAAAAAAATGTCTAATGACACAGAAGCCTAAAACATGTTTTGCTTGGTTGCTTACACATTACTTTAATTAAATAAATAAAAAATTTATTCATTTATCATACAATTTGGCCATAATTATGCAGTTTACATTAAATTTTGAGAATTTCCGAAAAAAAACTTAAAAATTTGGTTAAAAAAATTTGGTAAGACTTCGTCTAAGGCAACCATGGCTTACATGGTTCTAAATTGTCTATACTATCTTCACCTTAAAGCTTTGCACCCATCTTCCAATCACCCTGTATATACTACTGCCATGATTTTTTTCACATAACCAAAACCAACCATTTAGCTGGCAGGGGGGGGGGCGACACTTGACTCTAACAAAAAATAGCACTTTAAAGCTTAATATTACGCAAACGGATCTCAGAATTGAAAAATGTTTTTCACAGACTCACAATATTTTTGAACGGCCAATCCAACGATATCCCACACCATGTATTAGACGAGAAAAAAAAATATCATCCCCGTTTTACGTGCAAGGGAGGTACCCTAAAAAAAAATGTTTTTCATGGTTTTATTTAACAACTTTTTCGGCGTGATTAATATGTACACACATGCCAAAGTACAGCTTTCTAGGACTTAGCGTCTCTGAGCTAAGCCGGGGACAGACGGACGGACGGACGGACAGACAGACAGACATGGCGAAACTATAAGGGTTCCTTGTTTACTACGGAACCCTAAAAAACGTTTATGAACAAATTAACATTTATTGTGTTCTAAACTCAAAAATATTTTAATTTTCTATCTTTCATATTAGGCTGTTTATCGGCTTTATACCTTTGCTTCTCCTTCAACCTGGCGAAAGCAAAGCGCGAAAAAAAAAAGAATATTAAATCCTAGTTTCATAATAATTCATAACAAAAATATTTTTCGTTATTTTATTTTATTTCTTCAAAAGTGTATTGAATTGATACACGTGGACATTTGTTATTGTAGTTATCGGCTCAAAAACAACCTCGCCTGCGGCTCGGGTGTAAATTCCGCCTCAAATGCAATACCTAACAAACATTCTCCACTTGTATCAAAATGTACTATTATGTAGGTAAGTTATCATGTACTGATCAAATAAATATTGTCATTTTTAAAATAATAATGTTCTCCTGATCGAATGATGATGTAATAATATTTGTATTATGTCTCCCATAGTTTCGCCAAATCTCCCTAGTAATAAACTAACAACACCAGCTATTCAGACTAACCTACAAAATAAAGAATGAAAAAGTTGTGTTTTCTTAAAATAATAGTGGTTGTTTACCAAAACATACCGATGGAAAGTGATCATGGCGTTATTATGCGGTTTTCCCACATAATTGCGACACAATTTGACGGCACAAACTGGCATAATTAATTATTTTCCGTGAGTAAGTTATCCGTATGTGATTCAAATGACACTGTCGTAAGTGAAAAGCGAGGCTACCAAAATAGTACACTTTATTTGGGCCGTTCGGCACGGTCAATGCGTCAGCTAGACAAGTATATAATCTAAGGCACCATGTATCTATCACATACTTAATTCAATTATCTGTCATTGCTTCATTTCTAATTCTGACGACACGGTTGGCGCAGTGGTTAAGCGATTGATTGCTGCGGTGCGTGTCGCGGGTTCGATTCCCGCACGGACCAAATATTTGTATGACCTACAAGTAGTTATTCCGGGTCTGGCTGTTTGTGTATGTGAGTTTAAATGTTTGTTAACGCACCCACAATACAGGAGCAATTCCTAGTGTGGGACAACGTTTAAAAAAAAAAGAAGCTTTTTACCTATGTTGTGGTAAGGTCAATACGGGTAAGTGTGACATACTTTTCACAAAGTTTACTTTGAACATAAAAATCAATACGTTTAAGGTTGAATTTCCAACTATCTCCTAAACCAAATGTAATAAGGTTCATAATGGCCAAAAAGCAATGTGGTTTGTACAATTTGAATCATAACGTGTTGACTTTTAAGGCCCAAAATAAAGTACTTTTATTTTGGGCCTTAAAAGCCGTCAGACACACTTCCCCAGCAAAACGAGGCAAGTGTGTCTACATAATAAACCCTCGATAGACATTTGTTTTTTAAATAAAAACTGCAAATTCAGTGCTAACTATGCATATCAACCTTAATATCTTACCTATATTACTTACATCGCTTGTTATGGTTATTTTTAAATAAAAATGATAAGGAGTAAGTGTGTCTTACCAGGAGCTTTAAATATTTTTATTTTTTTATAATTGTTGTTATTGGAAGCAAAATACATATTGGTGCTTAGTACAAAATATATTATCTAATTCAAAAAGCTACGTAACCGGACAATCTGCCACATTTCACCTCCTCCACAGCTTCGTCTAATTTTATTTTAGTCCCGTGAGGGATTGTTCCTTTGCGAACGTAATTACGAACCAGCTTTAAAGTCTAAAATAAAATAATAAATACCTACAATAAACACAATCTAACATAGACGCAGTACACCCCACTAACCTTCAGCGACAAATCGTCAGCAATTCAATTCAGTAGTTCCAGAGATTATGCCAACTAAAAAAACTTCAGGTAGGTAGGTAACCCCTAAGTAGGTAATAATAATTAGTCATAAATAAATGTTTGAGACTCCTGACTTGAGGCAAGTGTGACATATAGATACACTTGCCTCAAGTAAAGTAGACACACTTTCCCAGGCTCAGGATTTTTGGGTTTTATATTTTAAACCAAAGGTTGGGCTTTGTCTTACGTAATTGCCGCGATTTTCGCACCACACATGCCCTATAAACAATTTTTAATGCACTTGTACGTAGTAAATTGGAATCCAGCTCCTGCGTGTGGCATCCACACGAAAGTACCTACGCGCTTTTATTGGAAAAGGTACAAAAAGCGTTTCTGAGGTTTTTATATAAGCGTAAGCACGGTTACTACCCTTACCTCTATCCGACTAAATTTTTATTGGGATGTCTGGGATATAACTCATTAGAGGTAAGGCGAGCACGAGATCAGCTCAAGATAGCCTGCAAGACGCTCCGTGGCACTATTGACGCACTAGACCTGCATGCTGTGCTAGCTCGTTTCTTTGTCCCAGACAATTACTGCCGTGGCAGAAACCACAGGCTGTTTGCTGTGCCTCCATGTCGCACCGTTTCGCGTGCCAAGTCCCCAGTACCTCGCACTCTGGTCGCACTTAATGATCTCTTGGATTCTAATCCAACAAACGATCTGTTTGCGGATGAATGGACGAAGATTTTATTGGCATGCCTGAGATACTGTGAGAGGGATTCATGAAAGTATTGTTTTTTTTTATGTTATGTTATGTTGTTTTTATCAGAATTTTATATTTACGTTTCTATGTGTATGTGCCTTTAATTAACGTAATTGGTTTTACCGTGTCAATTAAAGTTAAAATAAATAAATAAATAACAAATAAATAACTTACGTAAAACTTTTATTTTCAACAATACAAATAAAATTGTTAGAATAACATAAAGTTTAACATATATAAAAAGAACTAACATATTATTATGCAAAATCCACGGATTTGACGAGATCACCGAGATTTTCATTCATGAATTACCCCGTGCACATTGCGTCACGTATTAAAAAATGTCTTAAGTTTAAAAGTGGCGACAACTATATAAGTGCTTGACTACGACATCTAGAATAGAAATAAGTAAATCAATACGTTTTTTACTCATACCAACAGATGACGCTTGCATCAAAAGCTTAATTAGTTTTCGTGATACAAAGGGTAGTTACACTTACCCCGTAGCTACACTTACCCGTATTGACCTTACTTATAATAATTTTTATTCTAGGTGTCTTCACAATTATAATTGTATAATTAATGTGCTTAAACAAAATATTATAAAACATTTTGAAAAGAGTTACAATGGAGTTACTTCCCCATTCTTCTCCATACGAAGGAAGGGGCGACTAGAATCTATTTTTTTGTAAATTTTGACGTTCAAAAGTGCCTTTTACGCGCCTATTTGAAATAAATAATTTGACTTTGACCTTTGACTTTGGCAATTTTTAAATATTGTCTGCAAAAATGCATCGATTCCACTGCACTACTGGCAGTGGAATGTTGGAGATATATCTACTAATTATTCATAAGTACTTTTTATATGTTTCAGGATATAACAGTGATATAATATGTCTTCAAGAAGTGGATAGTAAAATATTTCGCAACTGTTTAACACCTATTATGGATTCTGAAGGTCTAAATGGTTTATTTTACAAGAAGGGAAAACAAGTAGCAGAAGGAGTGGCCTGCTTTTACAGAAGAGATAGATTTAAGTATGAATACCAACAATTTTCTTAACAAAATTGCACCACACAACATCACATCACATACATCATCAACATCACATCATCATCATCATCACATCATCATCATCATCATCATCATCACATCATCATTTACATCATCTATCGAACATGTTTAAACAAAATCAGTTTTTCCATTTCAGATTTTTAGGAGATGAAAGCATAGTATTGGCTGAAGCTCTGAAAACTAAAGAATGCCTTAAATCAATTTGGGATAAAATTAAAAATAATATACCTCTAACAGACCGATTGTTAGATAGATCTACAATATCAAGTGCTACATTCCTACAATCAGTTGATAATCCTGATGAAGTTCTCATAGTTGCCAACACACATTTATATTTCCATCCCGATGCTGACCATATCAGATTGTTACAAGGAGGTATAGTCATATACTGGTTAATGAATATTCAGAAGGATATGAGACTTAAGGTAGGAACAATGTGGCTTTTCATTTAGGTATCTTAATATTTTTAAACATTATTATGCAACTACCTGCGCCCCGCGGTTTCACCCATAAGTCTCGATCCCGTGGGAGTATCGGGATAAAAAGTATCCTATGTCCTAACCCAGGTCATGGTCTGTCCTAACCCATGTGCCAAATTTCATCCAAATCAGTTCAGCCGTATTAGCGTGCCAAGCGTAACAAACAAACAAACTCAGTTTCGCATATTATAAGTTAGGATTAGACCAAAAAATACTTTAAAAACTGGAACAAAGTCTATAGTGGACGGATTTTGGGACTTTTTATTAGGTTCCTAGAGAGGAGGCGAAAAACGTGAAAAAAAAACGCCTCCGGCTACTTTTTTCCCTTTTCCCAATACCTAACCTGTAATTCGACGAATTAATTTTAATAGTGTGACTTGTGAGCGACAATTCACTACCTATTTGATCTGTTTACTCGTCACATCTACATGAATTCGATAAATTATAAATTACTCAGAAAATAATAACGTAAAATAAAAGTCGTCGGCATTGATGTATTAAATAGGAAGAAAGGTCACTCTCTAACATCACGTAAATATTAAATAGCCCCGATGTCGTGCGTCAATGCGTCATGTGCTCGACAACCGAAATAGAGAGGCATATTACGTGGGCTAAAGCGGGAACGAGATAGCATTAATTGTCACTGTTACGTAACCATAACAACTCGGAAACATACTACGATTCGGGTATTCCCCGCAAACCGAGAGTAATGTAGGTCGATTGTGTTCTTTAACCTAATTTATGCGGTCCACATCGAGGAGCGCGTACCTTATCTTCCTATTTAATACGAGTACATCAATGGTCGTCGGCGTCGTTTTTTTTTCTCCGTAGCTGACTGATATCTCAGAAGAAATGCCGAAACAAATTCAGAGGCCATGGTCCCTTGTTTAAACATTTAAATAAAACAGTCTTCGCCTCAGGCACTTGAAAATCATGGGTGGCCCTGCCATATCCGTTAGGACACTGAAGAGTGTTACCACTGTTCAGTGTTGTGCAGTGTTGAAGAGTGTTAACTATTCAGTGTTCCTACAATACCAGTCAAATGCAGCCTTTGGTGTCAATTGTTTGTTGCATGCAATCTTCAGAGTGACATAACCATATTATTTTTATGAAATATTTCCATTTCAGTATCCACATAAAAGAGTAAGTGTCATACTTTGTGGTGATTTCAACAGTGTCCCATCATGTGGTATATATCAGTTGTACACAACTGGTGAATCACCAAGTTCTTTGCCAGACTGGAAATCTAGTAAGTAAAATAATATACATACTAGGTATGTACATATACTCAAATGCAAGAAACCTTAGTTGTCCAAAATAGAGCCGGGTCTAAAGACCTAATGAATGTGTTCTTCGTCCGCGACTTGGTCAGCGTGGATTACTTACTTTCCTGTTGAAATGAAAAACGAAAACAAAGTATTTTTTTCACATAAACCTACATGGGCACTTATGAAACGTCAGAACCTAGATACACGGTTCCAATGGGTCGTTTCCTACGGAGAAGAGCTGGCAAGAAACTCCATGGTTACTCTTTTAATAATAATTGGCTTTTTGAAATTACAGTGTCAATAGGTATGAGAGGACAGTGTAGGCCTGTCAACAAGTACTTAACAAAATAGAAAATGGTCAACAAATCTACAGTCTACAAGGCCTACCACGTTCTCACATTCACAAAATATGAATAAAATAGTAAAAGTATAAACCTGTTTAAACCCCACCCCCTTTTTAGAGGGTAATTCTGGAAAATTAATGAGTATAATCTGTCTATTCTGTTATTTACCTGAATAAGTATAAGAAGGATTAAGTTTTTTCATACAAACTGTATTCCCCTTTTGACCCGAACAGGGGTTGATTTTTGAAAAATCGTTTTGTATGTTGTCATTATTTGGATCCTAAGATTATTTATACCAATTTTCGAGTTAATCGAAGCAAGCAGTAAAATCCTCCGCTTGAAACTTGATTACCCATTTTCACCCAGTTTGGGGTAGATTTTCGAGAAATTCCAATATACGGATTTTTTGTCAAGATCATTAATAACAAGTTTCAGCGACTTCGCGTTAAGATTCTTCGATACAAACATTAACACCCCCTACCTAAACCCCTTTTGAGAGTTTTGAAAGACTAATGACGTCAAACCTTATATAAATTAAATACATAAATTCTCATCAAGTTTCAAGTTTTTAAATCCAACGAATTAGATTTTTCATACAAACGTAATTCCGCCTTTTGACACTCTTTGGGGTAGAATTTCTACCCTAAGAGGTTGGGCTGAGCGATGATGTTCGGTCGATATAGATTAATTGGACTATCTTTCAGATTTTCTCATAAATCAAAATCAAAAGTAATTTATTCAATCTAGGCTGAGAATCAGCACTTTTCGAACGTCAAAAATTACATGAGACAGTCCCCCAAAAACGCCCACTCTTCACCACTTCCTAGTGCTTTAGCTGGGAAGAAGAAGTGGCGCAACAAACTCCCCAAATATCCATATATAATATAAAGATAGGAACGAGCTCCTCTCTAAGCTCTAAGTAAGTAATAACAGCCGCACGGGTCGATCCATCAGGAGCTACGCTTGCCGGTGTTGGTCCGTGAATGGGTGACCATCTTTACATACCGAGACTCCTCCGTGCCGCGGAAAGCACGTAAATATGTTGGTCCCAGCTGTCATCTGTGGATCTTTGAGAGTCGTTACGGGTCGTCAGAAGCCTGAAATTCTGACAACCGGTCTTACCAAGGGGTATCATATTACCCAGTAATTGGGTTGTGGAGGTCAGATAGGCAGTCGCTTCATGCAAAATACTGGTTTTCAGCTGCATTCGGTTAGACTGGAAGCCGACCCCAACATAGTTAGGAAAAGGCGGGCAGATTGAAAGAGATTGGTACGGGGCAGTTGAAAATACAGGGCGTCCCACAGATATGCCACATGGAGGGAAAGTACCCTGAATATTGTAGATGGAACATTTTACTTAAAGAACACATTATTTGAATAAAAAAAAACAATTGCATTTTACTTCAAATTAATCAAAAGAGTGCGACTTTGTATATAACAGGAAGGGACTCATTTTGAGCATTTGATAAATTGATTAATTTTGTATTAAAAATGTTAAAAATCATGGTCTTCCTTTTATTTGTGACACTATGTTATTTAGCAAAAAATAATCCTTATGATGAAGCCTTTCGATCGGTATGATAAAGCTACAGGTGATTATATTTTTCTCGTGTAACGGGTTCTATTTCCGGTTCAACCATGTAATTATTTAAATATCTATAAATGCAGTTTAAATTGTTTTTTAAATTCAAATAATGTCTTCTTTCAGTAAAATGTTCCTTCTACAATATTCAAGGTACTTTCCCTCCATGTGGCATATCCGTGGGACGCCCTGTATATTTCAGAATTCTTCGAACCAAAACCACACGGGGGCCGACCTCACCTTGTCAATACCCATAGGTATTTGAAATGCGTTTGAGAAATTGGGCCTAAGTCTAACTATGGCATAACAGTTGGGTTCGATAATAGTTTAATTGTATAATTTGTTATTTTTCTGACATTGATTTTACATTCTGTGATTACCTAGACTCATACACTGACATATTATTTTTAGGAAAACATATACTTTTACGATGTTTGTAAATATGTGAGCACCATTTGTATCTATCTCATAATTAAGTTATTTTTCATTGCTTCATTTTTAATTATTTTTACCTATTGTGGTATAGTAAGTTTATTTCATTCTAGGTGCATCGTCTTCACTTATAATCTTATAATTAATGTACTTAAACAAAATATTTTAAAACATTTTTAAAAGAGTAACGGTGGAGCTTCTTGCCCATTCTTCTCCATACGAAACTACCTTTTGGAAGGGGCAATTAGAATCAACTCAATTTTTTTTTTTGGAAATTTTGTCATTCAAAAGTGCCTCTTAAGTGCCTTTTGAAATAAATAATTTGACTTTGACTTTATCAAACGGAACTGATTAGATGCAAGTATAGACTTCCAACGATATTTTCATCGAGGCTCAAATTTACCGTACTTCTTCGACGGGTCTTTACCTCGAAGGGTCAATACTTCGAAAGCTGTCAACATCTATGGTTTTTTACCTCGAAAGTACTTTACTTAGCAGTTCGTTTCCTCGTAATCATTAATAACGAAAAGCTATACGAATTTATGGGCGTTTATTTAGTCTTGTTGGGATGGGTCGGGTTCGCAAATCTGTAACTATTAAACTATTTAGAAACTATCAATTTATAAACCGTATAGGGAATAAGGGAAACCATTGGACTAACAACAATTTTCTTTATTGCAGATAAGGATGAAGCTGTGTATGATTTAAGTTTGGAGCAAAATATTTCTTTAGCAAGTGCATGTGGAACGCCTCCTTTTACAAATTATACAGCCGAGTTTGCAGATTGTCTTGATTACATCTTCTATGACAGGGCTAACTTAGAAGTAGAACAGGTAAAATAATCTTAATGTCTGACTCTCTAGAACTTCGTTCGCTTCGCTATTCTTTGCCCTGACTGCAGAATTACCTATATGAAAAACTTCAAACCACGTAGCATAACAATTAAAAAAAAAACAGCAAAGAGCGAGATGGAATCCCACACCAAAGGTGTGCCTTGGTAGGAAACACATTACCATTTTCAAAGATTCAGCTTTTATACTCTATGACCGAGCTTTTTGTCTTTAAGTCTTTTCAAGCGCAGTCCTTTCACAGTTTATTTACTGCTGACAGCAGCAACCTTATTTTTTGAGAAAACGTCGGGAGCACCCCGAAAAATTAAAATTTTCTATCAACATACAACTAGACATTGGCCTGCAAATTGCAAAATAGTAAGAAATTTTGAATTTTGCGGGCTAGCTTAGTGCATAAAGATCTTTGTGACTTTAAGAAACGTGTCAGTGGCAGCAACCTGAATACAAAGCGTAAAAAAAAATGTCAATCGTAGGACTGCACCACAGAGTACTTTTTAATATAGGGACTGCACGTCAGAAGTAAAAACTAAGTATCTTGTGAATTGTATCGAAGCGTTTGGTGACGATGACGCGAGTTCCATGATTTTTGTTCACCCAAAAAGTGCTCAACGCTTATTTTTTACAATTTTATACAAAATCAATATTTATTCTATTATTAATAAAGATCAATGTGGTTTTGACAGTGATGTAAAATCAGACGTAAAATAACTAAAACGACTGTAGTCTTTACACAAGCTAAGCACTGGGTTCATATTAAGGTAGCTGTACACAAAGCTACCTTAATATGAACCTTATTGTTATGGGTATAATGTTCACTATATTATAAGCAAATGCGATCGAGTGTTTCTTACGAATATGAAAATTAAATTTATTAAAATACGGTTCATATTTTATTTTTATTTTATTTATTAAGGTATAAGTAATAAACAACTACAACATATTATGTTATTGTTAACATTTATATTATATAATACATAAAGTTAACAATAACTAGCAATATTCGTATGAAACGCTTAATGTAGGTACATAGGTCAAGGCCAAGCAAGCTTTAAAGAATTCAGCCTAATACGTCAGCAGTATTTAATTAATTGATCGCATGGAGCTAGATGTAGATCGCCTAATTTAAATTGTGCTTTCCTCAACAAAATGTTCTATACAACATACATGCATACATAAACTCACGCCTTCTTCCCATGAGGGTAGGCAGAAACTATAGAACGCCACCTGCTACGCTCCTTACATATTCCTTTTGCTTCGCATACGTTCATACATTTAGTCATACACGCACGCCGGTTGCGGGAACTACGCACCTGACCTTTCCGAAGACCATCACCAATTTGGTCACTATATTATGTCCTCCTAGGGCGTTTCCACTCACCTTTGCTTTATAAGTAACTTTTGTTAGTCGCCTTTCACTCATCCTCTCAGCATGACCAAACCATCTAAGCATACTCTTCAATTTTTGTTACTATATCTTCTTTTAAACTGCACCGTTGCCGTTGTGTTCCATACAAATAGATCGAATAAGCCGAATAAGCGCATTACAAGCAGTAGAGGGCCGCGCGATTAAAATTAGAATGCTACAAGGAATGGGATCTTTTGGCGCTCAAATGACGTTGACATTGCGGCGATCGTTCCGATTTTGGCCACAAATCAAGATCCTCGAACAGCTATAAACGATTTTATACAGTATCTATACACATGTTAATATTTTTACAGGTGGTTCCTCTTCCGTCTATTGATGAATTAAAATTACACACAGCGTTGCCGAGCGTCGTATTTCCTTCAGATCACGTGGCTTTGGTTTCTGATTTACGATTTATGTAGATCATTAAGTAGAATATTTGTTGTATACATATAAGTACATAAGTATATTAAAGTTTATGAATAAATATTTTATTTTTCTCACATTCAGTTCTTTTTGTTAGAAATTAATATTCTTCACATGCTTACTTTAAATTAATATTTAACTTCATAGCACAGAAATCTCGACGTTTTGACAAGACATCAGTAGATTGCACCCGTGCGAAGCAGGGGCGAGTGCATAGATATGATTACGAATCGATAGTCATCAACCCTGTGAATCAACCAAGCAACCTATCTAGAGCTATGGTAAACCTGGAATGGAAATCTTAGGCCCTTTAATCCATAGGTTCCCAACCTTTTAAAGACTAAGGGCGTGGCACCTTTACAAGAAACAAAAATCCAACGCCCCCCTTTACATAATAGTTAATTATACCAATTAATAATCACAAATTAATTCATTCTCATTAATTCTCTCTCTCTCTCTCTCTCTCTCTCTCTCTCTCTCTCTCTCTCTTTAGTGTCTTTGAATAATTAATAATCACGACGATTATTAATTATTTAAAAATACTACAACATTTTATAACAAAAAAAAATTTTTTTCAGAAAAAGTTATAATTTTGTTCATATCACTTGGTATGGTACAAAGTGTTATTAACAAAATTATAACTTAACCAACAAATGGAAGACAATACACAAAGCTGGAGCACCCCGCACTGGGGCATGAAGGCAAAGGCAAGTCGATTAATCAAAATTAGTAAAAAAAAAATAATAAAAAAATCAAAATATAATAAGAAACATAATTATCAATGAGATGGTTGAGGCTGGTGAAGTTGTATCAATTTGTCAATGTCGGGTTTCAATTTAGTTACATGTTGTAACATCAGTAGCAAATCGCCACGCTCAGTGATCTGCAAATTCGGCAATCTATTCCTTTTTAAATTAATATAGGTACAGTAAATTAACTACTGCACACTGCACTAAACCCACGCTCACCCAGTAAAAAAATTCGGTACTATTTCCCACAATCCAGGGTGGAGAGCTGATATTGATTTGCACTTTTGAGTAGTTCTTAGACATGTTTTATCTAAATCGGTTTAGCCGTCTCAAGGTAATCCACTCTTGTAAGCTGCGGTAGGGATCTTAGGCGCATAATGGGTATTTACTTTATTTTCAAACATATGTGTGACCTAACATTTGAAACAACCATGCATGCTATATATCCAGCACACTAATACAGTCTTGAAAAAATATAGCAGATATGTTGTGTTTGAATTCGTTTTGTCAGTATTTGATTCTACATACAATGCAATGGTGGCAAAACGATGAGCTGATGCTACAGCCAGGATATCCAACACAATAGTACACTCTTGAAAAAAAGGGGAATGTTATAAGTTTGTAGTGTGCATCTGTGTGTCTGTGGCATCATAACTCCTTAACGGATTAACCGATTTTGATTATTGTTTTTTTGTTTGAAAGGTGACGAGAGTGTTCTTAGCTATGTTTCAAGAAAATCTGCTCAGCCGTTTGAAGATTATAACGGCTTTTCTAGTTGATGAAGAGATGAGATCACTTCCACAGGTCCCTGATCGATTCGAAATTTGAAATCCTGTTAATGAGACAGGTTGTCAATGATATTACAAAAGTATAATAACGATGACCTGATGCGCAGGCATCACCAGGATACTGCAGGATGCCCAACGCGTCAGAGCAACACCTCAACGGTGCACGGCATCTAAGGTAGATGCCGTACACCGTTGAGGAGTTCCTCTGGTATTTGGGCTCATACGATGCTTTTTGACGAGCACATGCTAATTCAAGCCTTTTTTCGTTAAGAGTTAAGCCTTTCGAAGGGGTAACACATTCATTGGGAACCTTTATCATGATGTAACCCATTGAAAGGGTTTTATACTAGAAACCCATTGAAAGGGTTACACGATAACCCATTGAATGGGTTTTATACTTGAAACGCAGTGAAAGGGTTATTAGAAATTATGACTACTTTTGTTAGCTTGGGTATTATATTACCTGTTAAAACAAATGTATGTGATGTTGAATAAATAAATAAATGATAACCCATTCAATATGTTCTATGACCAATTCCATCTCTATTCTACCCAGGGACCATTTTGGTTACCATTTTAGAAAAACCCTATCGAAAACCCTTTCAATTGAAAGGGTTTTCAACAGGGTTTTTCTAAGCAGATCAAAAACCCATACGGTGTGGGTAATTTTGAATGGCTTAAATTAAGCCGTTCAAAATGGTTACCCACACCGTATGGGTTTTTATCGAAAACCCTTTCAATGGGTTACCAAAATTTAATTTAAGCCGTTCTTAAGAGATACCTATATTGTATGGGTTTTTGTTTAATCGCTTTGAAAAACTATCGAAAACCCTTTCAATGGGTAACCAAAATGGTCCCTGGTTGTAATTGCGGGTGCAAGAGAGAGAGCAAGCAAGCGTTTGACAGCACATTGCCCAATTTTGTACCACAATAATTGGCACTAATCATGGCGACCGGTAGGTCGTGGGTTCGAACCCAGGCAGGCGCTTTACTTTGTGTAAATTATTTAATCACCACTGCTCTCATAACGGTGAAGGAAAACATCGTGAGGAAACCGGCATGTCCTAGAACCAAAAATTCGAAGACATGTGACATCTACCAACCCGCACTGGGCCCGCGTGGTGGATTACGGCCCACTCCCTCTCGAAGAGAGGAGGTCTGTGTCCCAGCAGTGGGAACATTATAGGCTGATTATGCTATGGCGACCGGTCACGCAAAGACATTATTTTGACGTCACACAAAAGTGTTGCCAAATTTTGTCCTTGACAAACATTTTGATGTCTCTCTTTTTATCCCCCCGCATTTTCGTTTGTCTACTGGTAATATACCTACTGGTATATAACTTATAAAGAGGTACAAGACTTGCCATAAATACACTGGATAAATCTTGTTCACTTGTTGTTGTCCTTTGATGATAAATGCTTTGACTCGAAGCTACATCAAAACCCCATTTACTGTGAAGCACAAGTTGTTCACCAGCATCGAATTCGATTCAAGTGAATCAATCAGCCTCCTAACTGTAAGATCAGGGAGGGCTTGGAGTCGTATCTTTGCGGAAGTATCAGTTACAGTTACGTATTCTTTTGCCGGGTAACACTTAAGTTTTTCTTTCACTAACATGTAATAGCTTGGGTATTTCGCATGACCTTTAAAACTGAAGTCCCTAAGTGTGATGTAACGCCACTTGGATAACTGCATGTAAACGTAAAGAGCAAGTGCTTTGTGAGGAACTTCACGAAGCCAAGTATTCTGTTTAGTTTACAGGACATTCAAAACTGTTGAGACGTGTTCAGGATTTCCCAGCAAATGTTACATTATTCTGGCCACATAATTTTTTCCGGCAGACTTAAGTGCACTTTCAACAGTATGTAAAAGCTCATCTGGACGACTGCAACTAGCAATATTTTCATCAACACGAGTCTTCTTTTCTGTCTACTCGATAAATCTTCAAAGCGTTTTCGAGGAGATTTCTAAGTTGAAGTTGATGCATCCGATTTTGCAGGACTGATTACCTCTTCTGCCTCATTTTCAGCTTCTTCAGTGTGAACAATATTTTCCATAAAACAATTTGGCCAAATGATATCGGAACTTAACCACTCTCTGTTCTTGTCCATGAACTTGTCGACTGTCCTTCTTGATTGCACTCATTTGGAGTAAATCCGATAGCAAAATCGTCCGACACATCTTCATTTAACTGTACGTTACTATTCGACTTCAATGTGTTAATTATATTTGCAAAAGACACTAAAATACATAGGGCAGCAAGTTTGCAACTAGCAATGATTTTGATAAGCTAATGATGACATGAGCCAATCACAATGCAGAGCTTAGGGGAAAGATAGCCGACTTTTAATGATTTTATACTGAAGATCACTTTAATGATTTGAAAAAAATATATGATTAATTAAAGCATTTTCTCAATAACTATGTGAATATTTTAGATTATGTTTATATTACGTATTGAAATTTATTTGTAAAGTTATGTCTAAAGGCTTCTACATACCAGCGCGACTTGTCGCGCGACGCGACACGGCACAAAGGCTCCGCGTGTCGCGGGACGAGCGGTGCCTTTGTGTCGTGTCGCGTCGCGCGACAAGTCGCCCCGGTATGTGAATGGCGCAAAATCAACCAAGCGTATTTTTCTGAAACCTTTACCAATTTTAAGATAATTTAATTATTGATCTTTTAGTATACGCGTTTTGTTATAATACCTTTTGTTTAGTGTATAATAAATTAATAATGCGTCAAGTTGGGGACAGCGCTCCTTGATGGGCGAGTCCTATTACTGGCTGAACGTACGACGCATTGCGTGAGCTCAGTACAGAACACTCAAGCTAACCACTCAAGGTGAATAGCATATCTGCGCCTTAATGATGAAATGTTATCATAGTAAAATTACAATAACTACTTACTGGTAGTCGTTTAATGACTCATTAACGCTCTACATAGAATGCAACAAAAGCATTCATAAGTCATTAAAGTAGGTACTCACAAATGCATCTGTTATTTAAGGAACTACTTAGTGATGACTAAGTAGTTCCCCCATTCCATCAATAATACAACAACAATGATAGTTACTGCAAAATATCTCGGAAGGGAAGAGGCACTCTGGGAGCACCATCGAAACAAGGACGGAATCATGAGATCTATACAGACTTTTTTGTGTTCGTGTCCATAAAATAACAGTTTTTATCGAATCGCTCCTAAAGTGCTGGTCAAATAAAAAAAGCGTAGGAACAATTTTTGTTCTAATCTTGCTTAGTTACTATAGTACTAACTCAGAACGGAACTTAGTGTATTAACTGTAATAGCTATTGATGTTAGGCTATGGGCTAATGTGAGGGCTGCGATTACTACTTAATCTGTGGGGCTGCGGCTGATGAGCCAACAATAGGCTGAGCGCTGTCACTGCTGTCAGCAAAGGTAGCAGCACGTCAAATTTTTCAAATGTCAGTTTTTGTTTTCTGTCAGTGTCAATTCTGTTGTCATGTTAGTCGGTCTCGTTACGTGTACGTTATTAGAAACGGGAAATTTCCATACAGCTTTTTCATTTGTGTGAAACACGTATCATCTAAGCTCTAATCTTCAAACACCTACAAAAATGTACAAAATTTATACCAGAACGAACAGTTATTTCAACGGAAAACCATTGGCAAATCCTTTGTTTGGTAAGTTTTGTTGAACATGACCTTGAGGATTGTTTATTGTTTTTATAGGGACAAGACCCAAGAACCGACTAATTCACCTTTGTTCAACCTTTCCAGGTGGATTTACTAATAACATTGGCCAGGACATTAACCGTATACACGTCACAACTGGTCTTAGATTCCCTCCGGCCGTAGCATTAAAATTGCCGACGAATGTAGTTGACATAAATGCTTCAGAAATGGGTAGATTTTCGCCACAGAGAGAACGAGATATATCTGGGCCAGTTATCAGTTCTTGTTACAAAAAACAAATTGATTTGGGAAAAATTGACATAACTGTACAGTCAGATCCTCATGTTAACAAATATGACTGTCGTGGAGCTGTCAGTTTGTCTTCCTCCATGCAAAGCAATGTTCCCAGCCCCTTCAGTGGTAACCATACCCATCTTAATATGCCTGGATCACAGTGGGGTCAAGGGCACAAGTATTTGTCTGATCATCTTCACAGTGCTCATTACTTGACACTTCGAAATGAGTATCGTGCTAGAGCATTAAAAGACGGTATGTACATAGATACACTTAAATAATGCCTTGTTTGTTTACTAACAGTACTGATTCAAGTATATTAACCCACATGGCAATATCCTTTTCTTCCATGCTTGGATTTCAAGGTTTAGTTTATCATTTCACTGATGTAATATTATCTGTATGGATTACAGATATCAGTCTGTTTGCGCATGTGGCTGAGTGTATATAATGTAGTGTCTGTGATGCATGTCACAAGAATGTGTATCATGAAGCATGGGCATAGCCAGCAGCTCCTCCCCCTCTATTTAGATTGGTAAGAAACACTTGTGCTAGTGACACCCACAGTTTGCCTTATGTTTTAAAGATAATTTGTATTTTGCCTTTCATTCTGCTTAACAACCTGGCTAATCCCATGTGCATATTGAAAACAGGCATTTTAAAAATGTCCTTAATAATTTAGTATTTAAATGCAATATCATAACTTAACTATGTTTTCCATCTTACTAACACAATATGTACATTGCTTAGAAGATAGAAAACGAATTTTGAAAAACAACATTCTGGTTTTGTTTAAGAGCTATGGCTACTGTTTTGAATGTGATTGTTTTTTACGCGCATGTGGCTGAGTGTATATAATGTAGTGTCTGTGATGCATGTCACAAGAATGTGTATCATGAAGCATGGGCATAGCCAGCAGCTCCTCCCCCTCTATTTAGATTGGTAAGAAACACTTGTGCTAGTGACACCCACAGTTTGCCTTATGTTTTAAAGATAATTTGTATTTTGCCTTTCATTCTGCTTAACAACCTGGCTAATCCCATGTGCATATTGAAAACAGGCATTTTAAAAATGTCCTTAATAATTTAGTATTTAAATGCAATATCATAACTTAACTATGTTTTCCATCTTACTAACACAATATGTACATTGCTTAGAAGATAGAAAACGAATTTTGAAAAACAACATTCTGGTTTTGTTTAAGAGCTATGGCTACTGTTTTGAATGTGATTGTTTTTTACATTAGTTTAGTTAACATACTTACACTCACACTCAGTTGCAGAAAGCTCACCATTAACACTTCATTACATAAAGCAGCATTATCGCTAATGAATTTATTACTTTAATGAAGTTGCACAAACAAATTTTAGATGGCATTAGACATTTTTAATGTCACTTTAGTTAAAGAAGACTTTAAACAATATTGCCAGGAACAAATTAACATATTGAACGAAAAGAGTGAACATTTGCGTTCTGATATTATCCGTACGTACAAGTACACCACAATTTTAGCATAAAATATAGTAAATGTAGTTGATTTATGTGTATTCAGTGTACTCTGTGGTTTAGTCTTGTTTAAATAATCTGGTTTAAGTGGTATACGCTAAGGTAGCCCGCGAAATTCAATTTACCAACGTTTTTTGCAAATTTTATACTTCTGATTCATATTCTAATGATTAATTCTGTAAAGCCATATTGGTTATGGTCGCGAATCATAATTAGATCAACATACAATGTGTTACTGACCTGCAAATTACAAAAAAGGTAATAAAATTTGAATTTCGTGGGCTACCTTAGCGCATCCCCCTTATTCTAATAATTTTAACATGTATGCAGTCTAGAGCTCCTGCCACACGTGGAAATCCATCAATTTCATAAAAACCTTCTGCAACTCTACGTAGTTCCGTCCGGTCTGGCATTATATAGAGGTGGCTTAATTTTGCTAGTTCACGGGATACTTTTTGTATTAACAAACTGACAAATAACCCGACCCAACCTGTTTCCGACAAACTGTTGATTTATTTATGTTTATTAAATCACCCAATACTTTCTGGAAAGATCCAGTGGCGAAAAATCTCAAAAATATTAAAAGCTGTGTAAGGTCATTAATGGATTTATTTCTTTGCGTCACTGGTTCTAAATCTTAATCAAGTAGGTTACAAATTTGAAGAAATGCCTCCTTGGAAATTCTATACCTTACACGAAACTCTTCTCCATCATGTTTTAAAAATAAATTCACTCGGTCTGGGATTCGACGGCGAGGTACCTAAATCTATTAAATAAGAATCAGATAATGACGAAAGACTGGTTAAAGACATCTTTCAATTACAGAAATGCATTCAAGTACCGTAGAAAACACTAATGTTGCTCTTTAATGGATGCTTTTCGGCCCATTAAAATTAAAAAATCTGAAATGTCAAACTTAAAGTTCACCACCTGCTAATGGGCGCTAATGAAGTTACGTGCAACGTAAAAGTGTTTAAAATGGCCGGTTTCATTAGGTTTGACATTTCATTAGTTAAATGTAATGGAGCATTAAAATAAAATGAAAAATGGTTTTGTGCAATGATTTAATGCTACATTAGTGTTTAATGTAGTCTTTAAAATTTAAAGATCGTTTCTGCAACTGAGTGTTAGTTGCAGAAAGCTCACCATTAAAACTTCATTACCTAAAGCAGCATTATCGCTAATGAATTCATTACTTTAATGAAGTTGCACAAACAAATTTTAGATAGCATTAGACATTTTTAATGCCACTTTAGTTAAAGAAGACTTTAAACAATATTGCCAGGAACAAATTACCATATTGAACGAAAAGAGTGAACATTTGCGTTCTGTTAATATCCGTACGTACAAGTACACCACAATTTTAGCATAAAATAAAGTAAATGTAGTTGATTTATGTGTATTCAGTGTACTCTGTGGTTTAATGTAGTTTAAATAATCTGGTTTAAGGGGGATGCGCTAAGGTAGCCCGCGAAATTCAAATTTACCAACGTTTTTTGCAATTTTTATACTTCTGATTCATATTCTAATGATTATAATTCTGTAAAGCCATATTGGTTATGGTCGCGAATCATAATTAGATACGTGTTAATGACCTGCAAATTGCAAAAAACGTAATAAAATTTGAATTTTGCGGGCTACCTTAGCGCATCCCCCTTAATCTAATAATTTAAACATGTGTGCAGTCTAGAGCTCCTGCCACACGTGGAAATCCATCAATTTCATAAAAACCTTCTGCAACTCTACGTAGTTCCGTCCGGTCTGGCATTTTAATATAGAGGTGGCTTAATTTTGCTAGCTCACGGGATACTTTTTGTATAAACAAACTGACAAACAACCCGACCCAACCTGTTTCCGACAAACTGTTGATTTATTTATGTTTATTAAATCACCCAATACCTACTTGCTGGAAAGATCCAGTGGCGAAAAATCTCAAACATATTATAAGCTGTGTCAGGCCAATAATGGATTTATTTCTTTGCGTCACTGGTTCTAAATATTAATCAAATAGGTTACAAATTTGAAGAACTGCCTCCTTGGAAATTCTATACCTTACACGAAACTCTTTTCCATCATGTTTTAAAAATGAATTCACTCGGTCTGGGATTCGACGGCGAGGTAAATCTACTAAATAAGAATCAGATAATGACGAAAGACTGGTTAAAAACATCTTTCAATTACAGAAATGTATTCAAGTACCGTAGAAAACACTAATGTTGCTCTTAATGTATGCTTTTCGGCCCATTAAAATTAAAAAATCTGAAATGTCAAACTTAAAGTTCACAACCTGCTAATGGGCGCTAATGAAGTTACGTGCAACGTAAAAGTGTTTAAAATGGCCGGTTTCATTAGGTTTGACATTTCATTAGTTAAATTTAATGGAGCATTAAAATAAAATAAAAAATGGTTTTGTGCAATGATTTAATGCTACATTAGTGTTTAATGTAGTCTTTAAAATTTAAAGATCGTTTCTGCAACTGACTGTTACTCTGTTTAATTATGATGAGTATTTGCTAATTAATCACTGCTTTGTTTTGTATCTGGCCTTGCCAAAACTATGTGGCAGCTCACCAGTTGCAACTATTTTTGTCAGCTGATTATTGACACTCAGTTTCAGGTGCTCTGAACATCATGAAATTGATTAAATATTTTCTCAGTTTTGGTATAACAATTTCTAAACTTAGAAATCAAAATGCATTTAGCTGGTTAGCCAAACATTTTACTAAATTACTAAAAATTATTCTTGCATACCTACTGATGATGTTAATATTCTTCACCTTTTTTCAAAGCATAGCTGTTGGCACAAGATATATGAGTACAGATACAAAACCTCCACTGAGTGCTAAAGAAAAGTTGAAAAGGGCTATCAAAGAATATGGTTCAACAGTGATTGTATTTCATGTTGGCATTTCACTGATATCTTTGGGGTCCTGCTATCTTCTAATATCTAGGTATGTTCTGCTATAACAATCTCATGATTCACAACTCATTTACAGCTATTATTATTTAGTTATTTTATAAAATTATATGATTAAATTAAATAATTATAATTTGGGTAAACCTTTAACAATTTTCATCTTTTATTTTCAGTGGCGTCGATTTAGTGGCAGTGCTAAAGTATTTCAACATAAGCGAAGGCACTATTTTAAAGGCAGCATCATCAAATGCAGGCACTTTTGTTGTAGCATATACTGTACACAAATTTTTTGCGCCATTCAGGATAGCAATAACTCTGACCGCCACACCTTTTATTGTGCGACATTTAAGAAATATTGGCTTTATAAAGCGCAGTGTAACTGGTGAAGGGAAATAATTATTTAAATAAAGTATTTCATAACTTTAATTATTTGTTTATTATATTTTTAGGTGCCTATCTCACCTAGTCCAACAAGGAAACCTTATAACCATAGGACCCTACATGACCCTATAGGTTAGAATTTAATATTTTTTAATATTATTATTTTCTCTCCATCAGAGCACCCGCCATCTTATCTCTTCACCACCCTTGGTTGACTGGTAGAGAATGCCTAAGGCATTAAGTCCGCCTTTGTACCTTATTGTGTGCGAGAAGTTTAAATAAATAAATAAATAACCGCATGTATTTCATAGTATTTCTCAAGTATTTCTTGAAACAGTCTTGGGACTTAACAAAATTGGCCAAATGTGTGTGTAATATATACCACTGCTTTACCCTTCAGCAGGGAACAGACGTGATGTTATGTTCTCAAAAAAACTATGAAAACCAAAACTATTTCTGCGGTTGTAACAGAAAATATCCCTCAAAAACCTAACTTTAATAGCAAAGTCACTTAAAAACATCCAATACCCGCATGCTTAGCTGCATTTATATATTTTTTTTCATTCCTCGGTTACATGTGTGGGCGACTGGGCGCCACCCCTAATAATTATTACGTAGGTACAAGCCCGATTCAAACTTAAATGGCGGCTCGGAACATGAGGCGAATCACTGCGCAGTAACGAATTCATGTGTGTCAGCGGGGGTGAGGGGTGGGGTACTGCGCAGCGAGTGGCTAACTTCCGAGCCGCCATTAAGTTTGAATCGAACCTTATCGTAATTTTACTACACCATTGTTTAGCGGTACATAGAATTCACCGTTCCAATTTTCATCGATAGTCTCAAAGGCAAATTGCTGTGACGCATCCGGATAAACTTACACAACAACTTTTTCAAGTGTTCCGTTTTTGCCATTTCGCTACGGAACCCTAAAAGAACTGGAGTCTGACTCGCGCACCATAGGGTTCCGTAAATCCGTAACACCAAAACTTCTATTACAAAACAACAGTACCTAGGTACTTATTATTTGTATTGATGGTTCTAATCTAATCATTAGGTATAATTCTGTAAACAGATTTATGTTACGGTCTCGAATCATAGGTAATTAAATGAACATAAAACCTGACAGTTATCTGCAAATTAGAAAAAAGTTAAAAACTTTACGGTGAACACGAACAGTGAAATAATACGGCCATTTGCGTTGCGACGTTGCAAACTTTCAAATTGCAACTCTTCCAACTGACACACAGTTTAACACAACTAATAAATTGTTTTGAAGAGAGCGGTTAAGCGGTTTTGGAAGTATAAACTTCCCATAAACAGTAACGCATAGGTATGCGTTACTGTGTAAAAAAAACTTATAATAAATGAAGCGGCAATTCCGATTCATAAATTATGAGTATAGGGCAGTAACGCACATAATGTGTACCTACCTACTTACACCAGTGTGATTTCCATAACTAGACGTACGAGTGGCGGACCGGAACGAGATACAGATTAAACAGCACACGCACACAAAGCATGCCTGTTTTTCCCTAAGGGTTAGGCAAAGGTGTACACACGGCTACACATCAAGCTATATTTTTAGGGTTCCGTACCAAAATGGTAAAAAGGAACCCTTATGGTGAGACTATGTATGTCTGCCTGTCACACCTGGATATCACAAGAACTACAAACAACTGCTATCAACTTGAAATTTAGAATAGTTTTAGATGACGTTTGCCCAACTATTTTGCAAACAAGAAATAAAAAATAAAAAAAAATTGCAAAAGGGACTGAAAAATCTGAAGTGGGGTATGAAAATATAAAAATCATACTATGTGGGGTATCATATTATGAAAGAGTGCTGTTTGCACATTCTCAAACATTTTTTTTAGGCACGATACTTTCCGACTTTTTTTGATGAATAATGTATAAAAAGATACCGTCCCCCTCCTTATCTCCGAAGTTTGCATAAATAAAAATCTGAAATTGTTCTATGTGATAGAAGTATAAGTAAAGATTACAGGAAAAATAAAACTATGGCTCTAAATAGCACAGTTTTTCAAAAATCATCAACATCATATATACGTACGGAACCCTCGGTGCCAGAGTCCGACTCGCTCTTGACTGGTTTTTTCCAGTAGGTATAAGCTGATCTCGCATTGTATAGGACTTCCGTACAATGAGGAGAGGTCAGCGTATACTGGAAATGTATAGCTTGATGTGTAGCCGTGTGTACCTAAAGAACACTCCCATTTCGCCAGTTAAGTTTAGGTCCCCTTTAATAGGGTGGCGAGCCTATTGCCGTCAATCGGGCACAAATCCAGACTCCGGGCTGCTACTTTACTTACCATTTTAAATAGATAAGTAGGTACTAGGTATCACTTTTGTAATATTTATGCTGGATAATTAGGTGCCTACGTAACGGTCACTTATTTCTGTAAAACACAAGTCAAGCCAGACTCAAGACGTCAATAACATTATTAAAAAGATAACAGTGTCAAATGTTCATTACAAGTACAACTATAATTCATTTTGTTTATTCAAATGGATGTATTACCAGATAATTCATAAACGAGTAGATAGTTACTTATTAGTAAGTATTTGATACAGCGTAGTTGAAGCAGTAGCGCATAAAATTGTTTGTATTTTTACCTAGCATAGTAATATCAATTTATTCTAAAAATGTTTAGTGGCAAAGTGATTTGTACTATTTACTTATTCCTTTGTGTTGTCTTCATAAACGGTGTATGTGATAACAGGTTAGTAGTTTATCTAGTCAAGCAACATTCTAAGAAATAGGGGAATATATAAAGAATAAGAATATATATAGAATATACTAAAGTGACGAGACGCGGACACGGCGCAGACGCAGGGGGGCTGCGTCTGCGCCGTATATTTTAATAATATGATGCAGACGGAAAAGCGTCGCGCCTGTGTCTTGTCCCTTTTGTATGTTTTGGGCCAGATTGTGTACTTAAATATATTTTGTATGAAGTCTAATGAAGATACGTGAAAGGGACGCCGCGTCTGCGTCCCGTCCTCTTCTCTTCTGTGTGGCTCACGCGGGCCGCGCCTAGTCTTCACTTGACACACAGTAGGTGGTCCATAGAGCTAAGTAGGAAGGAATAGATAGGTAAAGTTGGCAAGTACTCGTTAAATTACATGAAATGCTAGAAAGCAGTGTTTTGTGCCAATTTTGATGATAGGACTTAACATTACCTATGTTAAGTTTATTGGCTTTCGTTGCTGACCGTACCTACAACTAAACTTAGAAATGTGCCTACCACCATAAGAAAAAGTGTGAATTTTTATGGACCTACAAATGCTTAGTTAAAGTACTTACTTACAGAGGACATTTTACTTGTTGCGCTCTCTCGAAGAATAAAAACACCCCCCCGTTTCATCATGTGCTGCTCTATGCTTGCTAACAGCGCATGCTCCTTTTCTTTGTCAAGTTTAGTTAGACCCAAGAAAGGCAAGGCCACGGTCAGTGATTTATTTTGTTTGGTAACTTTCTACATTACTTAACGACCTACCTACGTATTTCCAACCAATTTTCAAGTTGTTGCCTACTGATTATGGCCAGGCCCATTTGTTTTTGTTCAAGTGCCACTATCGTGCTCGTGCACTATTATATGTTTATATGAATTGTATTCTTTTAGAGGTGCCTTCAAATTGTTTATCATAGATGGGGTTCACCTTCAGAGTCAATTTATTTGGTAGTAGGTATTATTCAAACTAACTAGGTTCTTACTTCTAATAATTTTCGTGCACAAAAGCTCCACCTACCTATCTATCTAAATACCTATAATAATATTTGTTTCCCTGATTTGATATCATTTAGAATTTAGGTACATAGTCCTTCGTCACTGTTAACCTAACCTCTGACTTCATTTGTCTGTCAAAATGGCTGCTATCGAAAGTAACACGTGCGGAATAAGTGAAAATAACGATGTTGACGATATCTGCGATAATGAAAGTTAAGTAACACTCAACAATAATTTATAAACAGGCTTTGTAGATAGGGATTTATTAAGTACCTATACATAGGTACCTAGGTTGAGAACTAGGTAAAGATTTTTTACACGATTGTTGTACTGTGTACTATCTATACATGTCCCAGAATTAACGCACAACCTCTTAAGGGGTCATTGTTCTCATCATTATGAACAACTTTTAGTATGGGACCAAACCTGAAATCACGAAAAAAAAAATCTGCTGTTCCCTACATTTTGACGAGTTATTCCAACATAGATTTATGGAAGAGCAGATTTTTTTATCGCGATTTCATGTTTCGTCCCATTAGTATTAAATTGTTCATATTGATGAGTACATGTACAATTATGGGATTAATTCTGGGACGTTGTATAGGTAGGTAATTAAATGAATAGGTACCTACTCTTTAAAATACGGTAGGTATGTATATTATACTTGATCACCAAGATACAGACAACGCTTAGTTAGTAACACCATTCAATCTGTTAATGTATACGTAGGTACCTACCTACATAATTGATTTTTTATTTTCTTTTACAGCACTAGCCAAGTTGATGACGGGTTGTATCTGTTTGATTTCACAAAGAGCGATGACGTAGACGTTTGGCAAGAACAATCTGATACCGTACGGGATGTCGGGATGTCAAAGGCCATACTTGTTGTTCATAAAAATATTGGCTTCAGAAGAGCGATATTTTTTGCACTTTTGAATCCTCAACTTAACGGTGCCGGATTTGCTGGAATACGAGCTATTCAGTCATACAACCTTACAGGCCACACAAAACTTCAAATCAAGTGCAGAGGCCAAGGACAGTATAATGGTTTCAAAGTTACTTTACGGCACAAAGGTTTAAATGACGAACCCAACTACTCATTTGAACAATATTTCCAGGTATTTACTTTGTTGTTTTGATATGTCCGGGGCAGTTCTCCAACTTTTGAAATGAATTGGACCACGGAACTCTCAAAAGGTGCTGTGGTCCCACTATTTTTAAAGTTGGACCACTGTCCCTAGTAAAGACCCATGGTCCAACTAGTTGTACAGAGCAGTTGGACCACTGCCCCGGAATGGTTTTGATACACTTACCACTAGGTAAGTTGTAATAATAGTAGAGTAATTCTCACACTCACATGGCATTTATATTGGCAGTGAAAACGATAACAAAGATTCAGTCACGCATTCATGCCTAATGTGCAGATGCATTTTTTTTTTGTTTTGGCTTCGCAATGCAGATTTTTCAACTTCCACCGGATGCGGATTTTTGGTTGCTCACATCTGGCCCCGACTTGATTTTCTTAATTTTCCACTAGTATTAATTCGATATTCGTTAAAAATAACATCAATAATTTGGAAACAATGATTTCAATACACAGTAGTACCCTGGTTTTATGAATGTGTAGTATATGTACTACACATACATAATACCAGCAGGCTTAGCATGATTTCTACTATAATGTAGAATAGAAATCGCTTGACTACCCTTCTCGGTAGAAAACTGTCAACTGTCTACAGTGTAGACAGTTGACAGTTTTCTAGAAGGACAAAAATAACGTTTCCATGTAAACTCTACACGGAAACGTTATTTTTGTCTACTCTGCCGTCGACAAAACGTTTCTCTACGGTTCTCGTGCTAAGCCTGCTGGAGCACTCCGATAAATTCCAATAGTCTTGTCTGTTTCAACAATCCAACTAAATGTTCTGCTGCAATACAAACACTTTGTTCTAGTTCAGGTAGTACTTAATTGGTATTTGAAGTAATTAATGAATTTTAAATGTTTTCAGGCGCCAAAGGACGACTTTGCTGTCCGTAATCTCAAATTTTCCGAGTTTAAAGCTTACTACAGAGGTAAAAGAGTAACTAATAATGAGACGTTGGACTTGTCCCAAATTACAAGTCTTGGTATTCAAATGTATGGTGGAGTTTATCAGCCAGTGAAGCAGAAAGGTCCAGCAACATTGGAAATTGATTGGATTAGAGCAGTTTAAATGAAAGAAAATAGTGTACAATAAAGAAGATTACTGCTAACTGAAACAGCGGTTTTTTTACGAATGGCCTCTTTGGACCACAGAAGACTCAATCAATCAAGCATTCTTGTGAGCTTTAAATAGTTGACTTACAAAATAAAGATCAAATAAGATATTGTATTGTATTACTTACCTATAACTGTACCTATGACAGTGTACAAAAAAATAAAAACCGGCCAAGTGCGTGTCGGACCACGCACCATGAAGGGTTCCGTAATTAGGATGACAATATCCGAAAAAAAAAAAAACTTAATATTGTAGTTGAAAAACATGTTCATTCATACATCGATATACGCCACGGTCAATTTTCCAACTGCAAATGTAAGTTTGTAATCGCAAAAAGTATTTGTTTATGTGATAAAACTACAAATTAACGATTTTCGGACTTTTTCCTTTATTTGTGCTGTGAGACCTTGCTTCTTGCCAAATATCATGATTCTAGTTCAACGGGAAGTATTTGATTTATTTGCGCGTATCAAAATATGCATAAATCGCCGTATTTTGTTATTGCGTCGACATAGAAGTTTGATTTTTTTAGAGCACCAAGGAACCGTATACCTTCGTATTTGATATTAATTTCAACTTGATACCTCCACGCGTTCCTGAGCAAAAGGGTATTGATAGACTTTACAAGAATTTATTTAAAAATTATAAAAAAAATATATCTGAAATCCTTACAACAAGCCCTTTCATTTGATGTCACACGGTACCGTATGCAAAACTTTTTGATGTGAAACATCTATAGGCGGACGTAAAATTAATTGCTGGCGGGGCGACGCGGCCACTATACACTTATTCAGTCTATCACTCAGTTGCAGAAACGATCTTTAAATTTTAAAGACTACATTAAACACTAATGTAGCATTAAATCATTGCACAAAACCATTTTTTATTTTATTTTAATGCTCCATTATAATTTAACTAATGAAATGTCAAACCTAATGAAACCGGCCATTTTAAACACTTTTACGTTGCACGTAACTTCATTAGCGCCCATTAGCAGGTGGTGAACTTTAAGTTTGACATTTCAGATTTTTTTATTTTAATGGGCCGAAAAGCATCCATTAAAGAGCAACATTAGTGTTTTCTACGGTACTTTAATGCATTTCTGTAATTGAAAGATGTCTTTAACCAGTCTTTCGTCATTATCTGATTCTTATTTAGTAGATTTACCTCGCCGTCGAATCCCAGACCGAGTGAATTTATTTTTAAAACATGATGGAGAAGAGTTTCGTGTAAGGTATAGAATTTCCAAGGAGGCAGTTCTTCAAATTTGTAACCTACATGATTAAGATTTAGAACCAGTGACGCAAAGAAAAAAATCCATTAATGGCCTGACACAGCTCACACAGCTTTTATTTTTCGCCACTGGATCTTTCCAGCAAGTATTGGGTGATTTAAACAGTTTGTCGGAAACAGGTTGGGTCGGGTTGTTTGTCAGTTTGTTTATACAAAAAGTATCCCGTCAACTAGCAAAATTAAGCCACCTCTATATTAAAATGCCAGACCGGACAGAACTACGTAGAGTTGCAGAAGGTTTTTATGAAATTGATGGATTTTCACGTGTGGCAGAAGCTCTAGACTGCACAAATGTTAAAATCATTAGAATAAGGGGGATGCGCTAAGGTAGCCCGCGAAATTCAAATTTTATTACGATTTTTGTAATTTGCAGGTCAGTAACACGTTGTATGTTGATCTAATTATGATTCGCGGCCATAACCCTTAAGGCTTTACAGAATTATAATCATTAGAATATGAATCAGAAGTTGACCAAACCAAAAAACGTTGGTAAATTTGAATTTCGCGGGCTACCTTAGCGCATCCCCTTAAACCAGATTATTTAAACTAGATTAAACCACAGAGTACACTGAATACACATAAATCAACTAAATTTACTTTATTTTATGCTAAAATTGTGGTGTACTTGTACGTACGGATAATAACAGAACGCAAATGTTCACTCTTTTCGTTCAATATGGTAATTTGTTCCTGGCAATATTATTAAAGTCTTCTTTAACTAAAGTGGCATTAAAAATGTCTAATGCTATCAAAAATTTGTTTGTGCAACTTCATTAAAGTAATGAATTCATTAGCGATAATGCTGCTTTATGTAATGAAGTGTTAATGGTGAGCTTTCTGCAACTGAGTGTTAATGTAGTAGTGTGTGTAGTGCGATGTTTCACATCTGCCAGTCGTCCCGTGACGGATTTTTTTTTTAAATTTTCTAATTTGTTCCTGAAAAGTGAACTCCATATTCAAAATTTATTTATTTACGTTACACGTCCGTGTTTGGGTCACAGAAGTTCATTTATGTGTATCAAATTTTAACTTAATCGGTCCAGTAGATTTGGATAAAATCGGCTATGATAGACAGACAGACACACAAGTGATCCTATCTATATGGGTTCAGTTTTTCCCGTTTGAGGTACGGAACCCTAAAAATACCTATATTTGTCGCCTACAAAGATAGGTATTTTCATTGATATGTATAATCAGCTTTATCATATTATGACAAAATCATTAATGTAACTAAACACAAAAAAATATACTCAGTAATAGTTTACATATTAATAACTTTATTATGTAGAATTAGGTCATCACTAGATATTATAATCAGTATACACTGAAGACCAAAATTATTCAAATAAATGCTTATTGCTGTAGTTTATCGTTGTCGGGACGGCAACAGCAGATTGAGTGCTGTCATAGCATCAGGAAATAGAGAGTGGTAATTGACAAGCGGCACGTACGCCGCCGTGATGACTCTGCCGGCGAACCACCGCCCGTGCAGGGTGTTCACTGACGCTACCGCCGTCGCTATCGTTGGACATTTACAGTAAACATTTCCTTGTGGAGATGCTTTATCTACATACACGTGCAGTACTCCACCATGTTTATTGCATTCACTAATGACATCGTCTCTTATTTCAATATCCCAGCTAGGATTTGATTCCCTGAAAATGAAAAGATTCTTTTAGTAACCCATGATGGTAATTTGACTAGATGAATATGTCTATTGACTTGCCAATGTCCAACGCCAACCTGTAGTGCCACTTACAAATTGAATGCTTTGATTTCATTATTTGAATCCTTCAACCCGAAATTCTATTTTTAAATCACCTTCACAATCACCTCAATTTTGGTCAATGATTTTTGAATTACAATTGAATAATATTATTCAAACAAAGAGATTTAAGATAGATAATATAGAGGCTATAAAAAAAATGTGATCCCATGTCTCAGTGACGCCGTCTAGCGGAATATAGCAAAATTCAATAAAAGCTAAGTTTGATAATACCTTAATGCACAATTATTAGGCAATAAAATTCGAAAATAATTTTGTTTTGGTGGACATGACGGAGAATTGCGACATGACATGCAGGCGTACCACACTAGACTGAGCGACTTTTGCTCACTAGGACAAATGTATCGGATTACGACTTTGTTCGCTATGTCCGTCTATTGTTATGTAAATAATTTAATGTCTTTGGATTCAAACAATATTGGTGACATTTATGGTTGAAACCTTCTAAATACAGATGAATGTGTTACTAATTCCCTTTAGTGAGTGATTGTGTAAGAATATAACCTGAACGTGTTTGTTTACATTTTCATCTGATACTTTTGGAACACACCATACAAGATGTAATTGGAATAACTCAAAACCTTACACACCCCAACAAATTATTGTAATAAATTGATAAGGCATGCATTTATTTATTTTTATTAATAATCGTACAAGATACCCAAACGAAGCTACTCAAACCACGCATTATGTTGATCTTGTTAAGGCGCTGACAAAAGGCAAATGATCTAAGTAGGCTTTTCTTAAACAAAAAAATTGGCCAAATGTTTATACGTTTGTGGTAGCAGAAAAAATATATGTTATTATTGAACATATTTCTCAGAATCTTGTTACCAAAAGACGTTTAGAAAAAAAAATCTAGATACAAATTAACTGTAAAATAACCTTTTACTTTGAGTTTCAATCTAAAATAACTGTATTAAATATCAACATACGGTTGGTATTTACTTAAAAACAAAAACCGGCCAAGTACATACGTGTCGGACCACGCACAATGAAGGGTTCCGTAGTTAGGATGAATTCATCCCAAAAACCAACTTAACATTGTATCTATATATGTTACGGTCAATTCTTCAAATTTAAGTTGGTTGACTATTACTCGTTAACTTGTGAAGCCTACTTAGCTGTGATAGTTTTCCTTTTAATTTCGTTATATATACTATTGCCATGAATTTTTTCACATATCCAAAACCAACCATTTAGCTGGCAGAGGTGGGGGGGACACTTGACTCTAACAAAAAATAGCACTTTAAAGCTTAATATTACGCAAATGCATCCCTTAATTGAAAAATGGTTCTGACAAACCCACAATATTTTTAAACGGCCTATCCAACGATACGCCACACCATGGAATAGACGAGAAAAAAAAATATCATCCCCATTTCACGTGTAAGGGTGGTGTACCATAAAAAAATTGTTGTTCATGGTTTTATTTGACGACTTTTTCAGCATGATTAATATGTATACCCATGCCAAATTACAGCTTTCTAGGACTAAGCGTCTCTGAGCTAAGCCGGGGACAGACGGACGGACAGACAGACAGATAGACGGACATGGCGAAACTATAAAGGTTCCTTGTTTACTACGGAACCCTAAAAACGTATTATTTGAATGCAGAGCTTGGTTGAACTTTTTTATTTTCGATTACCTACAATTCATTTTTGAGTAAATAGTTAATTGATTCATATTTTGCAATAAATTACAAGCGTTGTGTCTTCGCGCTTCTCATTCTTTTGTATGGAGTCTGACAATGACTGCGCTTTAGCTGCTGTCATCGTCTTAGCGCGGCTTTATTTCAATTACATCTTGTATATAAAATACACCAAAGTTTTCTGTGAAATGGTTGACCAGAAACTAACGACATTAACCATACCCAGCAAAACATGTATTTTTTTCCTTTTGTATTTAGGTATAAGTCATACTTTATAATTTAGTATGAACTGGCTCAAGTGCGACAGTGGCGTCCCCACTCATTTCACAGATAATTTAAATTAATTTTTATATTAAAGAATAACACTTACGAGGCTGGATCAAACATATTATTGAGCATAAAACACTGTGTCGCGATTGGAGGTGCTACTTGTGGTTGTGGAGTAACCATTGCTGAACCGGCACCCATCAATACTGATGCTGCAGCCGGTGGAATCTGCAATCAAGCCAATTTTATGATTTAACATGCTCTGGTAAATTATTTCTGCTTAGGTCTTATACATACAATCCTCCGAGTAAAATTAATAATTAATAAACACATGCAAGCTTACAGCTGAAATGAATTCCCAGTTTCACACTATAGTATAGAAATTTCATGGTAACATATTCAAATTTAGTAAATAACTTGGATTTTGTAATTACAACTAACACACTTTGAAAAATTTGAGAAATTTCTTGTAAAATACACTATAGTTTGAAACCTCACAAATCACAATATCAATATTATTGTCTAGTAATGTGGTACAAGTTTGAACTGTACGTTACTCAGCAGTGCCAAGAATAGTGTTATTGACTTAGCACTGATGTGTCCTTTTTCTGAAATCTGCATGCTGCTGTAAAACATAATGTTTGTAATATGCCAAGATGGAAACATAAGAATTATTACACAGAGGGAATTTTGGAAATAGGACTTCAGGACAAAAACCGAATATCCTTTGATAGGTAAATAACTTGTAAGGAATATTAGAATTATGCTAGATTTCACTATACTCCCACTAATTAGTACTCACTAATATTTCCTTCACTGATTTATTTTAAACAGTTCCTTACAATAATCTGTCCACTCATATCAAACTTTTGGAAAACTTCTGAATTGTGCATTTTCATAACTTCAGAAAAAAAAAAAACAAGATATGTGATATTATATTAAACAGATAATAATACATAAAAAAACAGTTGTGAGCGCGCAATCGTGAAGACTCGAAAACGTCCTAATTGGGACGTATTCACTTTAGTCTGCGACACGCATGGCGCAGCTAAAAAAATGCCATCGTGTGTGTTTTGAAAGCGTACCAATTATGATACCAAAGTTAATAAAACACAAGGGATCGCATACCACATGTAAGTACGCATTAAACTTCAATTTATTAATATATTTTCTTAATATTCTTTTATTTGGAGGTTAGAAAAAAGAAAGAAATGGTAATACAGTTTTTTGTTGTGAGGACGACAAGGACGCATTCCGCATTCGGTGATTGGTGGCCAGAATAATGTTTGTTTACATTAATTGTAATTGACAACACTAGTTGTCTCTTTTTTTTCTTGCTGTTTCTATCAAGCCATCTCTTTGCTATCATTTTTACTTGAAGTGAAATATAAAATGAATGAAAAGTGGGTATGTGTGCTGCCGCTGCGGCGCGGAACTATTTTTTCGGTTGTTTTGTGAGTGTTTATCATATCTGTTCAATATAGGTAATATCATTGTTTACATGTATCAAAATGTATAATTTAAAAACTAAAGCAACATGAACATTTATTCCCTATCCCATGGGAATTTGGAAAAACCTATACCATAATTGCAGGTTATTTTAATTAGGAAACTTTAAATATTATTACTTATTTGATCCTTTAGTGTCTATTGCGATGACGAGAGTCGGGTTGAGCGATTACAGGTTTTCCATACAAACTTTCATATTTTACCCCCCTTAGGGGATGATTTTCCAAAAACGCTGAAACACGGTTTTTAGTTCTTAACCTAATTTTCATGGTTTGAACATACACATATGACTATTTTCCATACACACTTATCCCCTATTTTCCTCCCTTAGGCGTTGAATTTCGAAATATCCTTCCTTATTCCTTGACTGCATTATAAAGGAAACCTCTGTGCCAAATTTCAGCTTTCTGGGTCCAAGGGTTTGGGCTGGGTGTTGATCAGTCAGTCAGGACTTTTATTTATATATTATATGACGGATACTTGAGTAGGGGGTCTACTCCGAAACGTTATTCCGAAGTATCGGCCGAATGTTCGGCCGTTTTGTAACCTCCATAGTTTCCTTTTTTTACTTTGAATCCTTACCCAACTAAGTCACATTTTTGACTTTGGCTTATCTCTTTGACTGTCGTTTTTTTTTTCTTTCGCCGTAGTCAGCCATAGTTAGCCGTAGTCAAGCAACGGCCGTTCATTCAGACGATACTTCGGATTTATGTTCGGAGTTGACCCCATGGGTCTTAAAAATGCAAATTCAAATAATTAAGGTACAAATGTCAAGAAATAAAACACATATCAACAAAAAAAAATTAACAGTCATAGCATAGCTAATATCTAGAGAAACTCTTACTCTTAAACAACTGTGTAATAGCACTTTTCCACCAGAAATGACTTTAGCTGGTTCTTATACTGATTTATATTATAAATGGACTTTAATTCTACAGGTAGTTAATTATACAGTTTTTGAATGATAGCTTGCTGCATGAATAACTACTTTCAAATGGGGTTGTATATTATATAAGTCCTTACGCCTTGTAGCTTCCCATTTATTTATTTCCTCAAGTGTTTCAAAATCGTGTAGTTTTTCATGAGGTCTGTAAGGAGAACTACGATAGACAAGCAAGGGACAGTTAATATCTATAGTTCTTTAAAGTACTCCTAACATGATACGTGCTGTACCTAAGCTTTGATTCAACAAGCGAGTAATAATTGTTTAATAGAAATCTCATCTTGAAGGCTTCGAAAGGGCATAGCAAGCTGAACTAATGGAACTGTCTATGTCTGATAGTTGCTTTTTCCCGTTCAGGTTTCGTCAATATAAATACCTCAATGTTTCAGGTATATGGGATTAGGTATCAGGCAGATACCTAATATTATTTTATTATCATTCAAAGATAGGTCATTGCATTTTAATTTCTCTAAGATATTATAAATAACATTATGGCATTCGTTTTATTTGTATTTAAGGCAAGATTGTTGATAGTAAACTGATAATTAATTTTAATGCAGTTGATTATATTTTAGTAAATCCTCTGCTTTTGAATAGAATATGCATTGATTAGTTATAATAAGTCGTCCTATTAATAAAAATCGGAAGTTTAGAAAATTAATAAAATTTTACCTGTAAGCCAGTGCCTTCTGCAAGTTTAAACATTAATTGTAATCGTCCTGTAGCACCAAGGTCAATACCAGCACGGTCCAATTCATCTGCGTCAAATCGAGTGCTGGAACCCCCATCAGTCCGTTCTGTTACATTGCCAACTTTCATGGGTCGACCAGCTAATTCAAATCCGTTTAATTGTTCCATCGCCTTCTTCGCATCGGCCGCATGGTGGAACTGGAACATACATGATTAAGTTGTTATAAATTTGACCGTTGAATGATCACCAGCAGTAATAATGTGATGTCAGTTAAAGATTGTAACAACACTTGAACTTACAGTAAGAAATCCATATCCTTTGCTTTTTCCTGTTTCAGGGTCGGTCATAAGCTGAATATGATCAATTTTTCCAAAGGGTTCAAATATACCGCGTAGCATGTCTTCTGTAATGTTAAAATGCAATGAACCAACATATAGTCTTGTCGGTCCGTTACTGGTCTTTGGTGCTAAGTTCGGCAATGTATTGCCTACCCTGTTCTTTTCTGCTTGTGTATGTTGTACTATAATAGGAACTCCAAGCAATTTTTGTCCGGTCAAACCTAAAGCCTGTAAATCCAGTTAAAATTAAAAATTGTTGAAATCTTATAAACTCCTACAAATAACATTTGCTACATACAGATCAATTAAAACAATCTTTTTTTTTAAATCAAAAATTTAGGCAAAAGACAAATGTTTTAAAGAAAAGAAAGTTTTTTTAAAAAGGAAGTTCCATCCAAATATTGGATATTAACTACAAAAAGTTAAATTTTTTAAAGTAAAAAAAGATTTTTAAAATGGAAGATTTTATCCAAATATTGGATAAACATTACAATCTCTTTTTAATTATGTCTCAACATTGTAGATAGTAATTAATACTTAGTTAAAAATACATTCCCATGAGTAAGCGCTGTCCTAACTTTTCCACAAATATTCTTAAAATAACAAACTGCTTACTTACCAAAGGTACAGATTCTGCATCTTTAAATTCGATGTAAGCTATGCCTTTAAATCTCCTGGTTTTATTGCAAGTGATAAGTCTTACATCTCTAACTTTGCCCACAGATGAGAAAAATTCTTCAAGATCTTTTGCTCTAATTCGTTGAGATAATTGCATACAGAATACAGTACGCAGATCCCTTTCTTCAGGAGGTAAATCATCTAATTTTGGCTCAAGTCCTCTAGATTTCGACCGATATTCTTTGGCAGGGTCTCTCTCAACACTTTTTTCCTTTTTGATGTTAGAGATACTGTCGCGACTGCTTCGATCACGTTCTCGGCTACGTTCCTTGTCCTTACTACGTCTTTTATCTTTGTCGCGCTCTCGTTCCTTGTCCTTTTCACGGTCCTTATCCCTATTATGAGTCCGATCCTTATCTTTGTTATTATCCTTGTCACGATCTCGCTCGCGCTCGCCACGGTCTCGCTCGCGGTCTCGGTCGCCGCGGTCACCACGCTCGCGTTCACCACGATCGCGGTCACGATCACGATCTTTCCGGTCTTTGTCCCTTTCACGATCTTTATCTTTTCTGTCATCTCTTTCTTTTGAACGACGCGTCTCTCTTTCTTTCGATCTTCTTCTGTCTCTCGAACGGCTTCGTCTAGAAAAAGAAAGAACCACTTAGAAGATTGTGTTCTACAGACATCTGCAACAAATTGAGAACCCCTTAGGCCCGACGCCTAGCACGGCAGGGGATTTTAGGTGAACGATAATACCTGTATAATAATTTGGAATTCAAGTTAATGTTTGTTGAAAGAAAAAGATGCACCAATTTAGAATTTTTGATTATATTGCAATTGCCATAATAAAAATAAATTATTGTGTGCCACCATAAAATCCCTTGCTGTGTGTAAAGGAATTACTGCAGAAGTCATAAATTCTTACCTTCGGCTCCCATCGCGTTCTCTATCTTTGTGCTTATCAGAATACTTGTCCGATCGATGCTTTGAAGAGGAAGTGTTATCCTGTCACACAAAGCACAAGGTAGAAGCAGCGCCACAGCAACACACGCCGAGTGAATAAATAAAAATTGCATTAGTTATTTCATAACAACAACATGGAGAACATATGCAGTATTTCAACAATGACATTTTGTTTAAAATGTCACTGATGAAACAACACAATTGCTGATGGTTTTTACTTTGCCTAGGCTACTGTTGGCAGCTGGTTTAATAACCAGCCAATGTTCATCCATGTCATGGTAGTCTCGCTGCCCTGGTCTACACTTACCGTTCGTAAAACCACTGACAAAGGATGCACACAGCGCTAACATCACACAGGGATACTTCTGCAAAAGATTTACGACCCATCAGCTCATGGTCCTTTTTAAAAAATACGCTCTATGAAAAATTTTATGTATAACTTTGTAACTTTTAAGTGATTTAATTAACAATGTTAGGTTGTGTTGAATTTTCAAATAATATAAAATTAGGTAAGTATAGTAGTGGATACCTCTCTGTCTGTTCAGGTCGGTGAAGTATGCTCGACTATTACCACAAAGTTCTATAAATACAAGAAATGATACTCAAATGTAATATTGTTTTATATTTCTTACCAGTTGCTGTTCAAAGATGAAATTAACTAGTTGTCAACTAACAAGATTAAAATCTACCAAAAAAGATAGTTTATAACATCTTTAAACAGTTAAACCCTCAAAATGTAGTTGAAAAACAATTTTGTGCAAATGCAAAAATTTATACATAAAAACATGACTACATATTGATACCATTAATCTTCACATAATACAAGAAAATGAATTGGATTACATGGAATCTGCACAATTTTGAAATAAAATGAACTATAAATAGTAAAAGGTAAGAACACATTGTAATAATAAACTTTAAAGTAATTTCTGGGAGGCAATAAAATGTTATTTGCGATGTTTGTTGTGTTTCAATTTAATTAACACTGTACTTTAAAGAAGAAACTCAAAGAGAACAACAAAATATTGGTAATTTACTAAAAATGCAGTAATTTTGAAATAGTACTTGGAAATTGACATGAGCTGTTCGACTGGTTAACAAGACTTGGCTAAGATCTAAAGGTACTTACCGATTTATTATAAGGTGCTTCCAACATAGCTTCTACGTCTAAATCTTCAGCCATTCTAAAACAAATCCGAATGGTGAGATTGTTATTTAATTTAAATTAGGTTAAGATTATGAGAACTAACGCATAGGTGGTACGTTTCAGACGCTAGTTATTTATGTTGAGGAATTATACTAATGCCCCTTTCGTATCTTTTAACTTGTTTTGATTCCTGTTAAATAAATTACTGGAGCAATGTTAGTGATGGAATTTGGAAATTACACCACACGAGCACAAAATGGCGTCTGTCTCGTCTAGCAGTATGGTTTGTTTGTCAGTTTGTCTGGTTGGGTTGTTTTGCTGGTATTTTAGTATTATAATAGGTATATTTTATTTACGCACTTACCTAGTGTTTGTGATAGTACTCGTTATTAATGGATAAGCGCACAAATGATGTTTTTTAGATATTTGTAGTTAATTTTTGGAAAATTAATTAGAATTGGGAGTCTAATTTGGCATCAATGTTGCCATACTTGCAATTTTGCAATTATTTTATTGCAAAGGCTCAACTACTCGGCATAATTGCCATACCATAGAACACAGAACTACACAGAATTTAGAACCGTAGACAGAAACGAACGCAATGGTAGCCACAGAGTAATTTTTGTTTAGAGTGGTAGCTTGCCAAATTCTTTTCATTGAATACGTTTGTGCATGTGCATACGTTTTTTTGCAATTTGCAGTGTCAGGTTGTTTGAAATTGATCAAAATATGATTCGCAACCTTATCAAATATGTATTGAAACTGAAAACTTGAAACTGCAACAATTGCCACATAAGACGAGCTTTCATTTATTCTACCAAAACTATTTCTAAAATATAAATATGAAGAAGTTATGCATCAGTGTTCTGGAGAACATCAATAGCTATTGATGTTCGTACGTAGTACGTACTAATTCCATGGCCAAAGCAGTGTCAGAGAGAGCCCTGATAACCAGGGTTTGATTTTGTACTATAATTATAGTACAAAATCCAAAGTCGCGCCAGTATGTAGAAGCTTTTATGTGGAAGATCTATGACCTAACGAAGGACTCTTGAGTAATGCTATAGGTAAGTAGGTATAGTCATTTATTAAGTAGATGAATGATAAAAGAAGCAAAAGTAGGTACCTAACCATTTAATAATAATTATAGTATTTATACTATAATTTTATAGTAGTAGTATTTATACTATAATTTCGCCCTTTGTACTATATACTATCCACATCTAAGGATAGTACGCTAAAATACTATAATTTAAAGTTTGCTCCCGAATGCTTAGTTTTACGTAATATTATGAATATTTCGACCGTGTGTGTATCCGAGCGAATTCAGTACACTTCTCTCTTTCCACTAATCTCGTTCCTTCCATTTCATTCGAAATTCAATCAATGTTGTACAATCGCGATTTTTTGTGTGAAGATACGAAACAAACTGGCAACACAATCCATAGGCGCCATTTTAGTGACTAATAGTAATATTCAAAAATTGATAAACTTAGAAGAGGAGTAAATTTTGCCTTAACGGGTGTTGATTTTGACTATTACTTATACTATGTTAAATTAAAAATAATGAAAGTGTACTATAATTTTTATAAATACTATCCTTTTCAACCTACCTAAATCCAACCCTGTATATAACTACGCAAGCAAAGTATCTAGTCCGATCATGACTTACGCCTGTGTAGTTTTCGCACACGCTAAGCCACATCACATCCATATGATGCAGACACTTCAAAACCGATTTCTCCGTAGAATTACGGAAGCTCCTTGGTTCGTTCGGAACGAACAACTTCACGTAGATCTTAAGATGCCTACCATCAATCAGTTTATGAAGCCCATTGATTGCAAAGCGTTTCTTCAATTCCGCGGAACGTCATCGCAACCCCTTGGTTGTGCAGGCCGCTAGTTATAGGCCTTCTACTATTAGTCAGACTCGCCGACCGAGGCATACTCTCTCAGATCCAGATGACTCCATTACTCTCCTCCAGGAAAGCAGTAGGGCCACGAGTACAGTGCACAAATTACACAAGCCGACATTCCGTCCTCGCCGCCGAGGTACCACGCGAACTTCCCGACTAAATAAAAGCGGGAGGGCTTTTATTTAGTCGGTCCCTTGCACATCGATGCACCAGCCGCCCGGTTAGAGGCTGAGAGCGCCGTAGCATTAATAGTAACCCCTGTTTAATCATGATCTAAACTTTGATCCAGCCCGTCCTCAAACTAATTTTGTGATCCCACAACGACGCCCTAAGCCGAGGTCCGTACCCCACAGGGGGTGCCCTTAGTGCGCTGTCGTTTAGTTTTAATAAATATATAATTTACGCCCTGGCTGGAGGCTTTAAGCTTAAACGATAAGGCAATCACAGGAATATCCAGTTAAGTAGCCACGACCTCTCTAGGTCTGCTACAAGATGCCACACTTTTTTTTTTTTTTTTTTTTTTTTATGTTCTTTATTTACTACAATCTGTCTCCTTCGTGGGACATTCAGAAGTATGTTGGTTGGTGCTATCGCTGGCTCGCTCAGTATGTGACCTATGTCACATCCTCATTGTTTAAACAGTAGTTATATTTACTGTGATTGGATTAGGTCTTGAGGTATTTTGCGCTTTAATCGTCGCGCTTTGTTGTGATTCTCCATTAGTGACCGAGCCAGAGTATTTGGGTGTTGTTGGATTCGTTCCTTATAGGACTTGGTATGGCGTACGATTTCCTGCTTCACAGTGGGCATTCGTAGGTCACGGTGTAGTAGTTCGTTGGGTACAAACCAGGGCGTGTTGGTTATCATACGCAGACCTTTATTTTGAAACCTCTGTATGATTTCTATGTTTGAGTGAGATGCGGTGCCCCATAATTGGATCCCGTACGTCCAGATGGGCTTCAGTATTGCCTTGTACAAGAGTATTTTGTTTTCGAGAGATAGCTGAGACTTTCGCCTTATGAGCCAGTAAAGTTTTCGTGTTTGGATACCAAGTTGCTTCCTCTTAGTGAAAATATGTTTTTGCCAGGTAAGTCTTTTGGCTAAATGCAATCCAAGATATCTCACATGATCTGCTTGTGGGACTTCAATGTTGTTTAGTGTGACTGGAGGACAGGATCCTCTTCTTAAAGTAAACGTAACATTGACTGATTTGGTTTCGTTGGCTTTTATCCTCCACTTTTTAAGCCAGTCTGATATGTCGTATAGTCCTTCTTGGAGTATTTGTGAGGCAATTTTTGGGTCACTATGTGCGGCTAGTATGGCGGTATCGTCAGCAAAGGTCCCAGTAGTTAGTGATTCGGATGTCGGCAAGTCTGCAGTGAACAGTAAGTAGAGTATGGGACCCAGTACGCTACCCTGTGGCACTCCTGCCTGTATGGGACAAAGATCAGACATTGCTTCCCCACTTTGTACTATGAAGTGGCGCTGTTGTAGAAATGATTTTAGTATTCCGTACAGGTGATCTGGTAGGGCGTTTTTTAATTTAAAAAGCAGACCTGAATGCCAAACGCGGTCAAACGCTTGAGATATGTCCAAAAATGCACTGGTACAGTAAGACTTTGCCTCCAGTGATTCCATGATCTTGTTTGCTAGTCTGTGCACTTGGTCGACAGTGGCATGTTTATTGCGGAACCCAAACTGGATGGTCAGGAATTAGTCCTTTTTCTTTGAGTATAGGTAGAATTCGTTGCAGCAGTAGAGATTCAAATATTTTGGATGGAATGGGTAGCAGGCTTATGGGTCTATATGATTTTGCTTCTTCTGGTTGTTTGTCTGGTTTCAGTAGCATTATAATTTGCGCAACCTTCCACTCCAGGGGAAAGAACTGCAGTCTTGTCATGGCGTTAAATAATGACGTCAGAAAAGTTATGCCAGATTCTGGTAAAGTCCATTTCACGAAAGAAGTCCCGCAGACGTGGCGCTGCAGGCTAGGGTTATTTTAGGAATGTTGTTAACTTAGCGTATAATAATAATTAGTTCCACTTATTTCCGCGGGACTTCTTTCGTGAAATGGACTTTAGTTCTTGTAATATGCGGTTTGTAATAAGGTCGTATCCTGGTGACTTTTTTGGGTCCGATTTTTTTATGATTCGGGCAACTTCTGTCTTTGTAAATTTTAAGGGCATTTGCTCCGTATTTGTAGGAGTATTCAAATAGTCAGTAATTTCTGCAGCATCTACTGGAGACCCTTCATATGAATGAGGAATAAAGACTTTTGAGAGATGTTCTGAGAAGGTTTCGGCTTTCTCTTGGTCCGTCCGTGCCCAGGAACCATCAGATTTTCTTATAGGAGGAGAAACACTAACAGGCCGTTTCAGTCTTCTGGGTGGCTTTCCATAATGAATAATCTGAGGAAGCAGTAGCATCCAGGCCAGTGAGATAATTATGAAATCCGTCATTACGATCCTTGTTTAAAATGTGTTTCAGCTGTCTGTTGACGTGATTGGGATGCCACACATTAAAAAAAAAATATCTAGTCTGTGGGTAACATTATCAAATCGCAATCGAGTTCACTGATTCAAGAATCAAGGTTTTTGGGTTTGGATTTGACGAAAACCTGGAAAGAAAAGTTTACAAGGCATCGCATCACAGTTAAATCAGAAGTTAATTTCTAAATAATTTTTATTTAGAAGTTGTTAACGTAATATTTACTAGGTAGTAAGGTAAGTAAAGCGACATTGTTTTTCTCCATTGTTTTTTTTCTCATAGGTATTTCCTCAAGAATAATAATACTTCCGAACTTGATTCTTCAAAATTTAGATCGTACAACGTGCCCAGTAAATTGCGTGCACTGCATTTTAATTATGTAGGTAATGTGGGTAATAATAATATTATGGTCTTGATTTCAGGTTACTCCATAGAACATGACTACAGCAGCAAGACCTACTTTTGATCCAGCACGGGGGGGCACAGGCCGAGGTGAAAAGGATTTAAGCGCTATATCTCGACAGTATTCAAGCCGAGATCTTCCTGGACATACTAAGTTGAAATACAGGTAGGTAAAGTAACTCAATGTGGAGCACTAGATGACACTAAACAAACTAGTTTAGCTGAACCTCCATCATCAACAGCTGAGTTCTAAATAAGTTGTTTCTCCTGTTACTATTAACATTAATTTAGAATTTCAACAATAATTTTTTAGAAAACAGTTATCATGTAAATATTGAATTTTTGCAATATTTAACTGGTAACTGTTTTCTAAATGTTTCTCATTGTTGCTGGGATTGTAACAATTTACACGATGTTCCATAAATAAGCAATATCATAACACTGAAAGCTTATGTTACTAGAAGCTATATGTGATAATTAAAAAAGAAATTTCTTCTAATAATAAGACTGATGTACATCAGTAATTCATTTCATGCCCTTCTTGCAACAAAAGTAGTACTAGAATCATCTGTTATTTTCAGGGAACAAGGACAAGGTACCACAGATGAGTTACGATCAAGAGACTTCCGCAAGGAGTTAGATGAGAGGGAGAAGGACGGTGGTAAAGGCTCAAGTACCAGAAGACTTACTGAGCCCATAACCAAGAGACCTAAAATAGACCAAGTTCCCGCTGCAAGCTTGGACGCTGATGATCCTCTTGAGGGGGACTCATCAGATTCAGATGATTCTGATGATGATACTGCAGCACTGTTAGCAGAGCTAAATAAAATTAAAAAAGAAAGAGCCATAGAGCAAGCTAAAAAGGTACATCACTTGTTTTTGTTTTAACACTTTGCAGGACACTAAATGCCATCAGACGTCATAACAATAAAACTTTTATTGTGCCTTGTTCAGTGTCCTCCAACCAATTAACAATCATTTTAATTTCGGAAGTCAGTGGCATAATCTAAAACACACATCCAAACACAACAACTTCCGAAACTAAAGTTATTTTGCACTTTGTAGTGTTTTTTTGAAGTCAATTGTTTTATATTTGTAAAAAGTTTTTTTTATTTGATAAACTCAAGAATATTCATTTTGGAGAAATTGCACCAAACTGTGAAATAATTATAATTTATGATTGATAATCGGTTCTTTCCGAGAGCAAATGCTTGAGTTACTATAAAAAATACCTAAATCACTATGGGTGTGCGTATAAAATTTGAGGATTTCCCTCGATTTCCATACGATTCCCTCATTAGATTCTGACTTGGTGACAATCGGACAACCTCTGGAGCATACCCTTTCAAACAAAAAAAGATTTTTCAAAATCGGTGAACATAAATAATAAAAAAAAAACACATACAGACGAATATCAAACCTGCTTTTGGGAAGTCAGTTAGAAATAGAGTAAGCTGTCATTATAAAACATGTTTTTCATTTCAGGAAGCTGAAAGAAAGCAGGAAGAAGAAAGAATTCGGATGGAAAATATTCTATCTGGAAATCCTTTACTGAATTATTCTTCAGCAGGACAGAAAAATGATTTGAAGGTAAATATCTTCTAAGTTAATGTGACTTTTGCAAAAGGAAGTTTAAGAAATAAAGTGGCAATCATTACATTCTCCTGCCCCTATCCCAATTTATTTGTGGTCGGCGCAACATGTCTTTCTCTTGCATACTTCTCTATTAATTGTCACTGCGGTAGTCACTCCCTTCGTTGCCCAATAAAAAAGAAAAATCCCTCAATTAAATTCTAATTAAATTATTATGATTTGTTCCAGGTGAAAAGGCGATGGGACGACGATGTTGTTTTTAAGAATTGTGCTCGTTCAGAGCCTGAAAAAAAAGGCAACACATTCATAAATGACTCATTGAGGTCAGAATTTCATAAGAAATTTATGGAAAAGTATGTGAAATAGATGATCCTGATTGACTAAATATAGAATGGATAATAATTATTATGTTTATGTTTAATAATTTAATTAAGAAATTTGACACTTGACTATGGTGTAAAAATATTCAAATAGATAGCCCCCCGTATAATATCGTTTTTTTTAGTTTTAATAATAAGGCATGGTACAGATTGACCTACTGGTCCATATTCATGAGAACTCCTGTTGTGAAATCTGCTTTAACAGTTCAGCGAATGGTGTGATGTTGTGTATAAAATAGTATATCTCCGTGAAATCTTCCGTACAATTACGAGCGTTTACGACTTACGGCATTTCATACAAACTTTCAAACCCTTGTTTTTCGAAATGACTGAACCGATTTTAATGAAACTTCATGCGCATAAATTATTTATTTCTGTAAGTAGGTTTGTACTAACACTTTTACACGTCAATCATATAAAAAAAAACTAGATGAGGTCGGCAATACGAAGGTCTAAACAGCTAGAACATTTTCGAAAAATAGTGTTATAGCCAAATTTCCCATAGAAACAGAGATTTCCTGTTATCTGTTTTTAAATAAGACATTTCGAAAATGTTCTTAACTAACTTTTAGACCTTTGTATCCTGCAAGCGTATAAAGTTTCATTAAAATCGGTTCAGTAATTTCGAAAAACAAGGGCTTGAAAGTTTGTATGAAATGCCGTACGTCGTAAACGCTATAAGTTGTCTGTGGCAACTAGTTTTAGTGATGCTTCATTACACAAATAAAACCCCGACCTTGGTATGGTCATACGATTTTCTTATTAGACCTAAGTACCTCTGTAAGATAATGTATTAATAAGTAAGGATGAAGCTCAGAATTTTATTTTAATACACAATAAAAATATTTGATTAATATTTTGTATCTTTTCAAATCCCATTACAAAATATACAGAATGATGATCTATGTTCTATGTTAGAGGGTTAGGTTTCCGCACTTAGTCCTCCACGTGGACCATTGTGCGTGGGCCATGGCGGCCGTCAGTGGTTATTCCAACGAGCCCACCGCCATCCAGAAACTGATTATGTTTCCGTCTGCTTGGGATATCTGTTTTGATCTGGGTGACGCCTGTGCATTCAAAGAGCACATGCGCAACGGTTTTTTCAGCCTCCATGCATGCCCTGCACGGAAGACTGTCCGTTATGCCTACTGTGTGAAAGTGTTCGTTTAGAAGGAAAGATGGGGGGGGGGGGGGGGCTAATAGACCTATAAGCCTTGGGTTGTGTGTAGTCGGTTTTACAAGGTTTGGGTATGAAAATGACTAACACTGTACATCCACCCTTAAGAAACGTCACGTAAGGCTGCAATACTGGTAAGGGTGTGACAGTACATGAAAATATAAGATAAGGAATCTAGAACAAGCCTAACAGTCCCTACGACTCTAAGCCCTACAACCCTAACCTATCATTAGTATGTGGTAAATAAATATATAAATAAGTTCAGGATGTCGGCACCATGCGACCTAAGGTTACAGACGGATAGTAGACAGGATTTTCAGGTTTGGGAAGAGTCACTCACTGCCAGTCCTGCAGACTCACGAGACTGATCAGAGATGGCTAAAGGTGTCTTGGCCACAGTGAGGGGTAATGAGCCAAGAATATAAAATTCAAATCTGATTTAATTACAATATGATACAGCATAAATACTTACTACTTTTTCTTAACACACACTACTATACTTTGTGTCCTATGCGTGTAAGATGCAACCAACTCATTATTTTTAACTAGGCCGCACGTTAGCCGGGCCGAGTGCTGAGTCAATGTCCAAAGGTAACGTTGAACACACACCAAGTATACCAACCACGGCAGGGCCGGATTTAGAGGTGTGGAGGCCCTGGGGTAACTAAGAAGTGGAGGTCCCAAAAATGTATTGAGAACAGACAAAAAAAAAAACAATTTAAAAAGGTACCTTGTGAATGTTTTTGTCTTTGATACACAATCAATCTGCCTGCCTTTTCCCAACTATGTTGGGATCGGCTTCCAGTCTAACCGGATGTACCAGAATACCAGTATTTACATGGAACGACCGCATATCTGACCCCCACAATACGATACCCCTTGGTAAGACTGGTTGTCAGACTTTTGGGTTTTTTTTTCTTGGATACACAAGGAGACTCGTTGAACGTCCCAGCGTCGAATAAAAACAATTCAATGAATTAACTGTTTACGATGCAAGTTAACTCGTTGACGAATTTAACTAAGTAGTTGATCGACTAGTTGACGAATGTAAATCAACGTTGGCGTTTCGTTAACGGAAAAACCGTCAACGACCCATCCCTACAAAGGATGTATTTTCTTTCTTATCGAAATAAATCAAATTGTGGAGGCCCCTTCTTTGTGGAGGCCCAGGGCTAGAGCCCCTGTTGCCCTACCCTTAATCCTCCGTGGACCACGGTGTCAGATGCTTTATTAATGCCCCACTGTAGCAGGGCTGGGAATATGCCATCTAGCCCTGCGGACTTAAATGGCAGAAAAGTGTTTTTACCGCACTTTCGGTTAGTGTGTATGAGCTGTCGGGTTTTTTCAGTGCGCCAAGAGTTCGGTCCAGTCAGTTGATAGGATCTTCTTTACCCTTGCGGCTTCATTAGGTATTTGTCTCGATGGATTCACAGAACTTCCGCCAGGCTATTCTGGCAGTTCTGCATAGCAATTCACAACCATTCGACAAGTTGTCGTATCGAAAATGACACATCTAAATAACTGATTTACCTTGCCCCCGACATCAAATAGCTGTCGAAAGAATGACGGTCGTCTCTTTGACAACACTTATGTGTTTTGGATATGTGAACAGCCTTCTAGAGGACTCTTTGATAACATTGATTTATGCTCGATTCGGTACGGAACCGTATCGAACGCTTGTGAATAGCTATGCTGATCTGTTTTTAGGGTTCCGTAGTTAGGTAACAAGGAACCCTTATAGTTTCGCCATGTCCGTCTGTCTGTCTGTCCCAGCTTAGCTCAGAGACTGATAATACTAGAAAGCTGTTATTTGGCATGGGTATAGCTACATATTATTCACGCCGACAAAGTCCTAAGATAAATCTAGAAAAAAATTAACTTCGTTTATGTATCCTATAATGTCGGGTATCCTTGGATAGGCCGTTTAAAAATATTGCGGGTATGTGAAGACCAATTTTCGATGGACCAGGACCAGGGATCCGATTGCGTAATATTACAGCTTTACAAGTAGGTACTTACTTTTGTTAGAGTCAAGCCCGCCCCCCTGCCAGCTAAATGGTTGTTTATGGATACCTTATGTGAAAAAATTCATGGCAGTAGTAAATTTATCAAAAAAAACTATCACAGCTCAGTAAGCTTTACAAGTTTTTGGAGTAACTGTCGACCAACTGACGGCACGGTTGGCGCAGTAAGCTGCGTGTCGCTGGTTCGATTCCCGAACGGAACAAATATTTGTATGCCCTACAAGTACCTAGTTATTCCGTGTCTGGCTGTTTGTGTATGTGAGTTTAAATGTTTAAGTCGTAAACGCACCCACAATACACGAGCAATTCCTAGTGTGGGGCAAAGTATTTTAAGAAAAAAAAAATCTTACATTTGCAGTTGGAGAATCGATCGTTAGGTAGGTACGTATATCGATGTATGGGTGAACATGTTTTTGAACTACAATGTTAAGTTTGTTTTTGGAATAAATTCCCAGATAACAATTAAAACTTGTAACAAGTTTGATGTATCAAAAGTGAAGGTCTGCTGCAAGTTTGCCATGGCAAGTATATACACTTGCAGCAAGTTTGAATCAAACTTTCTAGTTTCCCAACAACAAACTTGCATAATGTTTGTTTCTGTAAATTTTAGGCAACTTTGACATTTCAAACTTGCATATTGTTTGTTTTTACAAAGTATATGCAACTTTGACATTTCAAACTTGCATAGTGATTGTTTTTACAAAGTTTATGCAACTTTGACATTTCAAACTTGCATGATGTTTGTTTCTGCAAACTATACAAAGTGGCGCAGACCTCATCACATTAAATGATACCACGTGTACCACCGGTATATACTTTGACCATATACAAAATTTTAATGAAATCCATTCACTAAAAATTCTGCTGTTCCATACATTTTGTTTGGTAGGTACACTCACAGCAGACTTTTTTTGTGAATGAATTTCATTCGATTATGTATAAGGTCAAAGTATAATATACCATGTGGTATACGTGGTATCATTTAACGTGATGAGTTCCACGGCACTTTGTATACAATGTTGACACACCTGCTTTTCTTTGTTGCACATCCTTTGAAGGCTTGAAGACCTCTTGATAATATTCGGTATTTAAACAATTTTTGGTATTCGGCCCAACACCGAATATTTAATCACTTCGGCTGAATACCGAATAGATACATAAAAACAGGTAAAAATAAAAAACACGATAAATTAATCATGTAACTTTTATAAATAAACATGGTAATTCGAGAAAGCGTAATTTTTCGATTTATTTACCTATCTAAAATATCAATGTATAATAGTAATAGTAACATGCATGCCTAAATATTTTTTCATAGAGATCATACATAGACAACTAATCAAATTAAAACGAACTACTTCAGTCATGACAAAATAAACGCTAACAAAATCAACAGAGGAAAAATTTCACCGATCAAACTGAACGCGATTAGCACATAAACTACGTTTAAGAGCTAACGGTGTCATTCTTTTCTGTGGAATATTGACACTGACAGGTCCTGACCGCGGTTTAGATGTGCTGACCGCATTCGACCACTCCTTTACTTCTGTTATGATTTTCATCGTACACGTTTCCTGTTTCACTAAAAGCCTCTGAAAATACAAACTGCTTACTTAACATTTAAAATTAAGTCAATACCGGGTAAAAAGGGGTGAATCGAGACACAACTTTAAAATGAATTTTAACCTTGAAATAATAGTTTGTTGCCAAGGCACTTCGAATCGTTAATTATAGTACAGGTAACACATAATAGTCCTTTTAGGCAAAGCAAAAGATATTATTTCAACGTTAAAATCTATTAAAAAGATGCATCTCGATTCACCCCTGCATTTCTATTCATCTTGTTTAACGGTATGTAGTTTTGTCAACCAAAATCCTGCATGAAGCACTACCTAATTATAAATCTAACAATAATTTGCAAATGTTGAAAAATGGTATGTAGATAATCTAAATCTTACCTTCTTGATATCCTAACTTTTGGTTGATTCAGCCAGTCACTGATTATTTCTTTTAAATTGGCTTCAGTCACATCTTCATAGACTTTTCTGCAGATTTCTGAAAAAATAACATTGAAATAAATAACATAGTACCTACGGCATGTCAATGGATGGTAAGGTGAGTAATAAAAAGTATACTTACAAAAGATTAAATTACATGTTTCTGTACATAGAAATGATTTTTACTGGAGTTTTTCATTTGTTTTCCTGTTATGGAATATAACTCTGCCACATCATCGAGTAATATTCTACTCAAAATATTAGTTGTCAGACTTCGGACATTTCTACCAGCCAAAAATGATATCTGAAAAAGAAATTAATTAGCATTCTAACGATAAGAAAGTGTTGCCTATTTTTAAGTACTATGTAGGTCAGGCTAGGGGCCAGCAGGTCAAGCTACCCGAAACTGTCAAATTTTCCCAATCAACCTTGAACCTTTATAAAGAGCGATAAAGTTGAAAATCTATTAAAGAAATTTGACAGATTGTAGTAGCTTGATGTGCTGGCGTCTGTACATACTATTGCCAGTTTATTCTGGCTTATTTTTAATAATTGGTCATTCAAATGATCGAAACTTGCATCATCTTTTACTAGAAGACTTGCCAATACTAATATTATTAGATAATCGGCTAGCCGCCCCAGATGCTAGCCGCTAGAGCAAGAAAATATAGGGACAGAGTTGTTAATTTTTGAAGATATAGGTACCTCTAAGGACTTATTATGAAATAGCTAGCAATACACGTGGGCACTATTTAGGACAGGAGCACTTGGACCGTCGATTAGGTTGGATCTAGTAGGTACTTACATATCATTTATTCTGTCTGTAAAAGTATAAACAAATAAATTTACCGTTATTCTTGAGCATGATAAAAGGTGGCTGGGACAGACTGGATGCGGAAGGCGGAGGACAAGGTGTTGTCCCTCACGCACAACTCAACAGAAACACAACACATATACTCTTTACGGAGGGTACACTACTCTTTAAATGCACTGGGTACTGGCACACACTCTAATCGTACAATTTTATTACAAATGGAAAGCCATAATGGCGTCAACGTCAAGTCAAAATAAAACCAGTCTCAACTCGCCGCAGTCCGAACGCGAGATGCAATGCGTCAATAAGTGTCAGCAATGAGAATAATGAGATTGACAACGTCACACTTATTAGCCAATCATACTGTGCTGCACTCATACAGTGCGCGCGGCGACCAATCATGTTTCTTTGCGCCCGATCCGATAGCGGAAAACGCAAGTTTGTACCAAACTTGTAACAAGTTTGATACTTTCATGTTTGAAAAATGCAATACTGCTACAAACTTCAATCATCATCCTTAAATTAACAAGCTTGCATCAATATTGCCATAAACTTGTTTTATCATATTTGAGGTGACAATTTAAATTCAAATAAAAAACAAGTTTGCAAACTGATCTGCTATCTGGGTTCGCCCCAACTACGGAACCCTTCATTGTGCGTGGTCCGACACGCACTTGGCCGGTCTTTTGTACATAAATATTATAAGTATATCTCCCAGTCATCCGGGAGTCTGAGGTTCTTGGCTCTGTTGAATTGCTTACGAAGTGCATCTCTGAGTAAGTTCGACGTTCAGCCAGGGGTTCCTCTCAATCTTGGTTTGTGGCGCCCTTAGTTTGCAGCATGCATGGTAGGCTTCGGTTATGTATTCTGATAACTTTGTCACAGTATTTTCCATTTGTGCAGGATCAGTTAAGGTTGTTAGTGTTAGGTGCCTAGCTAGCAGGCAGGCTAGTAGACGCTTAATATCCTGATTCCTGGCACATTGATGCGCCATGGATTTTGTCTCGGTACGGGTTTTTTGGTGCTGGTTGTTAGTGTGAAGCGGATTCTTCAATGGTCTGAGCAAGAAGGCTCGTCCGACACGTGCCAGTTTGTGATGATGTTTGTCGCGTTTTCTGTAGCAAGCGTTAGGTCTATGATCGTTTGTCCTTGGACTGAGACCCAAGTGGGTTCCGAGCCACGGCTTACGATGTTAAGGTTAGTTGAGAATAAATAGGTGGATAGTCCTCTCCTCTGGAGTTCGGAGCGTCGCTGCCCCAGAGCGGGTGGTGAGCATTCGAGTCAGTGCAGATGATCAGGTCTAGATTGGCTCGCTCACAGTGCAGTACCATGTCAGCCAGTTTCGTTGCGCCGTCGCCTGGCATGTATACCGAGGCCACTATAACATCTGAAGCATCGCCTTCAGTTTGGAGCCTGCCAGCTGTCAAGTCACGGCCCCCGACGGGCGCCAGCACCTGCTTCGCCGCGTGGTACACCTGATACAGCGCGGCTTCTTCGTCAGGGAGCCGACGACGTTTTCCTCCGGTATCGTCTCCGCTATCGTGTACTGGCGTCTGACCGCCACGCACTCAACACGTAATTTCGCGATCTCGGCAAACCACCAGTACACCTGGCGCCTTGCTGGATGTGTGTGGACGCGGGGCATAGACGCCTGATGTAAGGTTCTAGATCGCTTAATCCTCTTATTATATCTAGATCGAGGTCGGTCACGAGTTCTGTGGGTGTCTTGAGGTCGGCTGTCAGCTCCGGCGGACTCTGTCATTTGCGGAGGCTTTTCGCGCTGAGTTGCCCCTTCGCGTACTTGCCCCCTCTCGCGTGGTTTCACGTCCGGCCACTTTCCGCGTGGGTTGCCCGTTCGGGTACTTATGGCTGGTCGCGTACTTCATTTTCGGCGTCCGATCGCGCTTCGCACTGGCTAGTGGCTTGGCTGGTCACTCGTATTACTTTAAGCAACGTAGTGAGGTTCTACCAAGACAAAAAAGGGCTAAGTTTCACAACTTATTGTATCAACCACCAAGTCATAAAGATATTTATAAAAAAAATGTGTTTAATATGTGTATACTGATATATAATAACATTCCAATTTGGACTTCTTGGCGGGAAAGTGAAGCGTCATGTTCAGCAGTTTGTTTAATTTTCCAAAATTTGTGTTTAGCCGAATATTAATGTGTAATAATGGTGGATTATTAACCATTAAGTGTTTGTGAACGTGCATTAGTGTTGGCAAATAAAACAAAACAGTGCAACTTCGCTTCAAGTTCTCTCAAGAAGTCCGCGTGAGGTCTCAGTAAAGTGCTACATCTTTACTGAAACTCAAGGGGAGTGGGCGGGGATATCATCATCATGCATTTGTAATTAATTTCATCAATACTATACAAGAACTAAAACGTGACATTGGCTAAATGCACAAACCGTGCGAAGCCAGAAGGAAAAAAAAAAAAAAAAAAACATTCCAATTGATTTGAAATTGTTGCAGGGTAATCTATTTAAAAAAAAATACCGTTTGGCTACAAAACAGTTGTTTCTATAGCATTAAGGAATTTATGGAATTTAAAAATTAATGTTAGGTACTATTGAATGAAAATGAATAATTGATTTTAGAATAATTTTAATAATATTAATTGCATGATAATAATTACATGAATAGACGTAAGTAAATAATTTGCACGCTTGCTTGCAGGCAGAATACAAAGACTTTTAGGGCAAAAGATCTTTCCTTGATTTTGCATGTATTTTCTAGCAAATAAACAGTTTTGATTTGATTTTATTTGGTTTTGGGCTTGCGGTCGCTTTAACATCAACATTGAGCTTTGATCGCAGCTGGGGTTTGTCGGCGCGTAAGTTGCAGCCCGGGTTGTGATGGGCGCTAAATTAGCAGCCGGCCGCGCTGACGAGCGGGGGGCACCAAGGGACAGTTGGGTGCCCCCCCCCCCAGATTACGTTGGGGGCGGACCGCCGAAGCGGTGAGGGATTTCCCGGCTTGGCCGGGACCCATTTGGGTAGTATTTTCTCCACTGTTGCATTTTTTGGTTGTTGGGGTAGGCTTTTTTGGAATCGAGGTTACCCGTCTTTTGGGACCGACGAGGAATAAGGACAGTAGGGGAAGTATTTGGTGAGTGTGGGTTCTTTAGGGGTCACCCGAGGCCTGGGATTGGCCTATGGATTTGTGATCGACGGGATGTATGGATAAGGAACTATGGGGTATAGGCTTTATTAGGTGATGGGTTCATATGAAGAGGTTACCCTAAACCTGGGATTTGGCCTTTGGAAACTTCTCTTGTCCGGGATCTCTTTGAGATGCTCCGGGTATGGGATCGACCTTTGACAGTCGGTCCAGCAGCCGGAGTTGGGCTATCCTCAACCTGCTCAACCGCTCGGTTGCAAGAGAAGAAGGCCTGGCAGTTTGGGTCGCCCCACCACTGATGTACGTATACATTCGCATTGGAGCGATCCAGCCTCCCTCGATTAAGCGGCATGTATACAGGGGGCCTAAAATGGACGCTCTGGCAGAATCATAATATGATCTGCGTACAATTCATATCCCGCAATTCATCTGTTTGACAGTTTTGTATGGAGTTTCGTAAAATGGTCCCCAAATTATGAATTGCTCTACTGAAGTCTAATGTCAAATAGCAACTGTCAAACAGATGATTTGCGGGATGTATGAATTGTAAGCAGATAATTTATTATGACTCTGCCAAAGCGACCATTTTAGGCCCCCTGATGATTTACGGCGAATTGAAACCCCGTCTGAACCGACTGGAGCAAAAAAAACAAAAAACTATTCCATTCTCCAATATTATACTAGGTATGTACCCGTATTAATATTCATCCTTCTTTATGGCAAATGTATTTCACGCCTCATTACATGCCATCACTACCTTTAATATTTTCTTTTCTTTAATTTTCTGAGGAAATTCGTATCGACAAACATGCGAAATATTTACACCCTAGGCTGTTTATTTATGGTACCAATTCTAACTGTATCATTTATGTTGGGTCAATCATATGGATAATAAAAACAGTTAAAGAAAGGTCATGAATTGATCTAGATTTCAATTTTTTCATGTCCTATAGCTGTTTTTGACCCTTTGGATTGGTGCGAGAAAAAAATAGAGGTTGTTTCTTTTTGGCTTTTGTGTCGTGTCTGCGGTAAGCGACCATGATTGAAAAAAGTTTTAACTGCTTTGAAAAGAAAGGATTTTTCCTTTGAGTAGAAATTGGTTTTCTATATTTAGGGCACGAGTACCTATCTACTTCCAAAGCCCTTTCGAACTTTCCACCCACTCTATATATCAGCTTCATCATTAAGTTTTGTTATCATGTCACAGCTGCTAATCTAGTGTTGAAAGTCGGTAAGATTCAATGTTACCAAACAGATAAACTTGATCAGCGAAAACTAGGATTACAGTGGCACACAAATAATCGAGCATCACTATATCTACTTCCTACTGGATAATTGTACGTACGTACTACTACGACCCCTAGGTCTTCCGTAACAGTTAACACTTCGGTATCCTTTACACAGTACCTACTATGTTTATACTTGACATTTTGAGGCAGAAGTTCCAAAAAGCTCCTAAAATCTTTCGGCTACTAGATCATAAAATTATAACTGTTACAATTAACTCGACTTTGGTACTGTTTAAGAAATTTCAAGAATGGTAGGGGTCACTTTTTAGATGCCGATAACCCCAAACGAACTAATAGGCAGGTTAGTTAGTACCTATACTTGTTACCTATACCTACATTGTTAAGTGCCTACTGAGTTACGTGTTCTTATTTTACCGCACACTTCGGAAAATGAACATATAATATGCAGTCAGGCTGGCTGGACGTGTCCGGCTCAATGTTTAGTGTTTACGTTATTAAAACGGACGATGTGTGTAAGGCGAAGGCGGGGAGGAATGTGGTGAGTGCGGCGCCGGCGGCGGCGGCGGCCCACCTTGAGTGGGCAGGTTGACCGGCTGATCCCGCCGCGCGCCTCTGCGCTCAGTTCTCGCCAGTCGAGTGAGCGCTCCGACAGCGAACATGGCTGGCCAGAAGACGGCGTGCCTGTGCGCGTGTTTTATTTTGCTTATCGTAGCGGCTGAGGCCGCCCTCTCTGGATTATACATCGACAATGGCGTTGATCAGACTGTTATACATCACTCGATGACACCGCATGAACGGATGGTCGTCGAACACGAAATTCTGGAGCTGTTGGGTCTCGGAGAGAGGCCACGTCGAGCTCAAGCGCCTCCGCTGGACCGCTCAGCGCCTAGCTTCTTATTGGACGTATACAAACAACTGGCCGAAGAACATGAGCAGGCTCGCCCCACGCGCAGCTCTGAGATGGCTCTCAGCGGAGATGAGCAGCACGCCATCGACGAGAGCGACCTCATCATGACCTTTCAGAGCAAGAGTGAGTTTAATTTGTGGATATTTAACCAAATTAGTTTTTATTAGATGCTTCAGATTTGATTTAGAACGTTAGGTATGTTACAGGTGGTACTTATGTGTATTATCCTGTTATAGGTAATTAGTGGTATACCGTATAAGTATTGTTATTGTTAACTACTGAAAAAAAAATGGGTTCGTCCAATGTGTGGAAATAAATGGCATCCGTTTACGAATAGGTGCATCAAGGTCCTACATCTTGATGCACCTATTCAGAAAACAGATATCCTTATTCCTATATGGCATTTGGCAATAGTGTAGTTTTTTTGTGTCAGTGAAACATTTTTTGTAATCGGATGGACTTCCAGAGATTTACCTCTTACAAACAATGTCACTTCTTATTAATATTAGTTTAATACCTATTATAATTCAGAATATCGGCGTCATAAAAATAGTTTTGTTCCAATTAATTAAGAGGATACCGCTACTCCAATTCATTTCGAAATAACAGCGCGTTAAATCGCTTAACAAGACAATGCCGGTAAAATAAATTAAAAGTTAATGACACATGCTGTGAGAGAGTGGCCCTTTTCTTTTATGTTCTTGTTTTAGAGACTGCACGTTATAATTTGTTTTAAACTACCTGGGAGGTAGGTACCTACCTCCCAGGTAGTTTAAAACAAATTAGTAAAGTACATGTTACAGGTAGACAAAAATGTTGAGTCACCACTTTGGGAAACATTCTTGGTATTGTGGATTCGATAATTGATTACCTTCTGGCGTTTTGGGTCGTTGCGCGTCGTCGCCGGCGACTGATTAAATTATTTTAGCATTTTTAGATATATTCATGTTGATTTGGGCACAATCCCTTGATCTCATGATCTCATCTTATTTAGTACTTAGGTACTCATCATAAATGCAGTTTTGGAACAGATGTAGAATTCATTCTGGATTAACATACGAGTATTGGGTACCTATTTTTGATCCCGGAAAACACAACATTTTTTACACAGACGTCTGGCTGTGCAGTCACAGTGGTATTATCATGTACATGCTAAAAAACGATAAAACTATCCACAGAGCTAGGCCCTTTAGAAGTTCGAGCAAGAGAATAAAATCAATGAATAGGCTTAGCTTGCTTCAGATTCAGAAGTTACTTATTATTGTAACTTGTAACATAATATGGCTAAATATGGGTATTGGTAGGTACTGACCAACGGTTCTTTCTGGAATGTAATGCAGTCCTATCTATTCAAGGAAAATAATGAATGGCTCGTACATAAACAATATTGTTATATATTTATTTATATGTGCTAACTATGTAAATGTAGCTCTAGATCTGACTAGGTTTATTACGTGTATATGTAAATGCAGTCAATATTTTATAATATAACTACCTTGTTATCTATCATGGTCAAAGGCCGACCAATGTGCAAGAGTGTATATAAGTCCTTCCGCAGAATGCCTAGATCTCCAAAATGAATTTATTATGAGAGACTATAATAAATGGATCTATCTAGTTTAACACGTAGGTACGTATAATATGTAATAGTGAGCTACTCCCAGTTAGGTATTCGTAGATCTAAGACATTCGTTACGACGGGTAGTTAGAAGCTCAAAGTCTGACAATCAGTCTTACCAGGGCGTATCGTGTTACCAACAGGGACCATTTTGGTTACCCATTAAAAGGGTTTTCGATAGGGTTTTTCTAAGCGGTTAAACAAAAACCCATACGATAAGGGTAACCCTTATGAACGGCTTAAATTAAATTTTGGTAACCCATTGAAAGGGTTTTCGATGAAAACCCATAGGATGTGGGTAACCCTTTTGAACGGCTTCATTTAAGCCATTCAAAATTACCCATACCGTATGGATTTTTGATTAACTGCTTCCAAACCAAAATGCTGCTGATGAATAAAATGGTCCCTGGGTAGAATAGAGATAGAATTGGTCCTGCTACGCGTGCTGGGCGGATATCGAAATAACATAATATTATGATTTTTTCATGTTACTTGGTTTCAAGTAGGTATAGAACCCATTGAAATGGGTTATCAGGTAACCCTTTCATTGGGTTTCAAGTATAAAACCCATCCAAAGGGTTACACCATGATAAAGGTAACCCATTGAATGGGTTACACCTTCGACAGGCTTAACCCTTAACCGGGATTGTACGGTCCCTGGTTACCAAGTAACTGGTTTGTGGAGGTCAGATAGGCAGTCGTTCCATGTAAAATACTGGTATTCAGCAGCATTCGGTTAGACTGAAAGAAAAATATTCCGTGTGGTGCCGGACGTAAAGAATAGCACCGCCCTATTTCTTCCGTGGGTGTCGTAAAAGGCGACTAAGGGACTAGCTAGAGAATGGGCTGCAGCGTTCTCTATGCATTTTGACACCATGCTGCGATCGCCAACCCGCCTGTCAAGCGTGGCGATTATGGCAACCCCCCTCTTTTGGGGGAGGCCTATGTCCAGCAGTGGACGTCTTTCGGCTGAAATGATGAGTGATGATGAAAGCAAAATAGTTAGGAAAAGCCTAGGTAGATTAAATAAATTGTGTGTAGACAGACTGGCGCGACTGCAAACTTTGTCATAATTATGTATGAATAGGTAAATATATACATAATTAATTATGTAATAGGACGTAGTGAGGTTTATGTAGACACAAGACGCGTCTGGAATGTTTTATGTTTAATTAATGACCTAACGTAGCAAGGGGACTGCTTGCATTTATCATCCTAAAAACGTGTTGGCAATAAAGAGATCGTGTTTTGGACTGGAAGTTCTAGAATATAATAGAAACTATATTTTCAGACACATAGTGCATAAATTACAAAACATTACAATATAAAAACACAAAACTCATCAAATAAAATAACATGCACGTTAAATAAAATAAACACAAATATAAATAAAATTATTTAAGGCACTGAAATGATGCTCTGTGAGTCGTCATCCAATGCCACATTATGGGGCTGTCCACCCTGCTGGCCACAGTAGCCAAAAGACTGTTGGGACTATCGCGCACTCGCCGCATCAGGGACGCTATACGCAGACGCATCAGTGCGTAAAAATCCGGCACGCCGGTTTCCGCGAACATCCCCGACGCACTGCAAAAGCGCGGTAGTCCCAACATCACCCTGAAGGCATTGTTATATTGGACTCGCAGAGCACTGTACGAGTTTTTTGTATACCTGACCCATAGGGCGCATGTGTACAGAGACTGGCAATATTAAAGAGTGTAATTTTTACCTCTCCTGTACATCGAGGAAACCTACGGGCCTAGAAAATTCTGAAAACTGACTATCGTATTACCCAGTAACTGGTTAGATAGGCAGTCGCTCCATGTAAAATACTGGTATTCAGCTGCATCTGGTCAAACTGGAAGCCGACCCCAACATAGTTGGGAAAAGGTTGGGCCGATGATGATGACCTAATTATAATAATTATTCCTGACGACATCGAGTCGAAAGGCAATATCCAATTTAATACCTACCTGCCAATGGACTCGAGCTAAGAGACCCTGCTTCCTATAAATATTGTATGAAGATTTGATGAATAACCTGTCGTTTAGTTTATTTTACGCCCTGGCTGGAGGCTTTAAGCTTAAAAACCTTAAGGCAATCACAGGAATATCCGGTTAAGTAGCTACGGCCTCTCTAGGTCTGCTACGAGATGAGATACATAAAAAAAAAAAAATGATGGATAACGCTAGACTCTCATTGGAGTTAAAAATAATCTTGATGGTTTTAATGAGTCGGTTGAAATTGTTTTGATATTTTCCTTTTCCGTCCAAAGTAGGTATATACTTTGTAAAGTAGGTACCTACTAAGGCGCAATAAGATTTCTCGATATTTATTATATTTGTTCAACTCTCATGAATAGTCATAATTACATGATAACTTATGCATTAAACATAACGCTATACTTACTTGATCGTCAAACTTTATAGGTATGTATTTCTTATTTATTACATACACCTGTAGTTGGAGTCAAATTACAACCGGATCATTGGACACCTGTTCACGATCCTTCCTTAAAATATATGACAAAATAATATATATAATAGGTAGTAGATATATATTTTTGTTGATATCTCTGTCTGGCGGCTCTACATAGTTCATCTTCTATAAATACTACTTTAGCTACTACAAATAATAACACTTAAGTACCTACTGTATTTTTTTTGTTTTTTTCATTTATATCGTGATCTCCTGTGCCCTGTGTCCCAATAAATACATTTTCTTTCTTTCTTTCTTTAAATACCAGATGGACCATATAATGTACCTATGCTATCCTAATCCTAACTAATATTATAAATGCGAAAGTAAGTTTGTTTGTTTGTTTGTTACCTTTTCACGCCTAAACCACTGAACCGATCATCCTGAAATTTTGCATATAATGTTGTCAGGTTTACAGAAACGGACATAGGGTACCTTTCATCCCGAAAAAAATTACTGTTCCGAGGAAAACAACAATAACGTTCTTATGATAATAGATGGCGCCACATGTCTTTCGAATCATGATTGAATTTAAAGAAACTTTAGTAGTGTGATAAGAGTTTTTTTGCCGCCAAACGACAAACAACAAGCAGAGTACAAACCGAATTAATTGTCAAATTCTAAATTAACGCGAGCGAAGCCGCGGGCAAAAGCTAGTTCAATAAATTCCACATTCACATGTCACCGACAAAATTATATACATATAAACATAGGTATGAACATCTGAATTCTGCTCCTTTCATTTCATTTATCCATCATTTGGTAGGCGAGCCACGAGTGCCGAAATTTAACATCGTTTGATCGTTTCACTAATTATTTAATTTTTCACTTTTGATTCATTCTGTGTTTAGACGTTTCTCTTCGAGTGAAAAGATGCCGAATAAATTGAGATTGAGATTTATTAATTGAACAAATAATGGTTGAACAATCAAACACTTACAAACAACACCATGCGTATACAATAATAGCGTATTCCAATTATATAACCATTAATGCTATATGCAGTCTTTTTAGGAAGTCTGGTATCCAAAGACAGATTTTGCTTGTTTTATGGATGAATGGCGAAAATGAACAAAAAGTGTCGGCATAACGTGAAATCAGCTGTAAGGTATATAGTTGGATAGGATTACCTCTTTAGTTACAATTTCATGCCACGTCCGATAATTATTATCGGTTCGAAGTAGAAATTCAAGTTCAGCTAAAGACAAGCCAGGCGATCGTACAGGATAATATGAAGGTCCGTCAAAAGTAGTCGGTATACGCTTTTTTCTTTTTAGAATTCCCCATAGATTCTTCACCATCATTAGTTAGATGTTGTAGAGGACGATATTATGCTTACTAATGGATTTACAATTGCAGATAGATTTATATAGCTAACCACTAGCAAAGTCTGGAATTGAAAACAAAACCATAATAGAAAATAGGCTCAGAATAATATTCTGATGTGTTTTTAATTTTTCGTAGCCAAGCTAGCCAATTGATCGAAGTAGCCAAGCGTAGCACCTATAATGATACGACTACGATATGTTCGATGATCATCATCAGTGACATGAAGTAATTTTATCTCATGATTAGATAATGCAGTAAAAGTAGTTAGATATGCTTTGATCACAGAACAATAACATCAAAAAGTTCCTCGTAGACGTAGGCCTACGAGAATGACGTAGCATATAGCGTCTAATACGTTTTCTTTTGAGACTGTATGGCTGCTTATAAAAATATTAGATATTGTACCGGTACACATATGTTTCATATACGAAATAGGTTCATAGTAGAGTAGGGTGGGTATATACAACAGTTAGAAAACGTTGTGTGTTAAGCTGGGTACTGACCGACGTTACGAGGTGTAATGTACCATGTTACACAGCGAGCATTCATGCAGTCACTACGTAGTGTTACGGAGAAACCAGCGAGCAACCAGCCGCTCGATGCTCGCTTTGAGTGCTCCACCCGGCTGTCGGTTTTTTGGCGAATCCTTTGAGTGTTACGCGGTTCAGTCAGTACGCTGCAACAAATCGTCACGACCGCTCGCACACACGTCGTTCCTTTTATTCCGTGCATTTATTTCTTGAAGCATGGAGTGGGACAAAGAAAAAACCCTGTATTTTATAGAAAAATATAGAGAAGAACCATTGCTAGAGAACCCGGCTCATAATTTGAAGAAAGAAGACGCTTGGGTTAGATTGGCGATTGTAAAGATCCCAACACAACCGACTGACTGAGACTGGCGCGAATATGGAGCACAGAGTTTAATCGAGCATGTTACACCGATTTTAGAACACGGCGTAACATTTTTGATGCGTAACATGCTCGATGCGAATGTTACATTACACCCCGTAACTTTGGTCAGTACCCAGCTTTAGATAAGAATTATACAAATGGCTCTACGTATATAGTTACGTATACTACGACGAACTCGGTAAGTTTACACAGGCCTAAGTTATAGTAGAAATATTATATTTAGGACTTGTTTTTGTCTCTGAAAAACAAATGACACTTTTAATTTCTAATTTGATTACAGAAGATTGTGTACGTGACGATTTAGAAGCAACCAATAAAATGCGCCCATTCCATTCACAGTGACGTATTTAAAAACGATTTTTGAACTATAAGTTATGGTTGTGACATTCCAGGGCACCACTTGGGCGCGCTACGTCACGGGCACGGGCGGCACGTGTGGTTCGAGGTGACGGGCGCGCCGGGCGATGCTTCCGCGCTGCTCTCCGCCGAGCTGCGCCTGCACCAGTCGCCCATGCACACCGAGGACCCCACCGCGCTCTACACCGTCGTCGCGCACAGAGTCATCAGCGTCGACAATATAGGGTAGGAATGTAGATTCAACTCAAACTGAAACTCAAAGCATTTATTTCAATTAAACCATTGACAGGCACTTTTGAATTGTCAAGAAGACGGTCAGTTACAAATATGAAGCTAGTTGCCCATTCCAAATAGTAGGTTACTATGGAGAAGAACGGGCAAGAAACTCCACGGACACTCTTTTAAATTAAAATATTGATACCAAATATTGGTTACATCATTCATATTGAAGTTAAACATGTGAGAACGATGCAATACGTCAAAAGCGTCCGTGATAAAAAGATAACAATTCAAAACTAAAATAATTAAAAATAAGCCGTGGCAGCTAAGAGATGACCAGTCCCAACTGACAGCGCCCGTTCATGAACATGACGTATGGATCAGCACCATTCAGCTCAACCATTTTGAAGGGAGCTAAATGATCCAACATACACGCCACCATCAGCGAGACATCTGAGTGAGCAAGACATACTCTCAGCCGCCAGGGCACATTTAAGTCAATGAAACACATAATTACCCCTATTGTACATAGTACTCACACCTGTGATATGCAATTATATAATGAGTTTATACAATGAAAAGATAGTCTTCCAATCTTCATCAGCTCCAACAGTATTTTCAAATGTTAATGAATTAGTGGTGTGGTTGTGGAGCTGGACCAGCATTGAGCCAAGCATTTCTATCAGCGATGTAATCCCCCAACCTATAATATGCCTGCTTGCATAGTGTGCGTTTTATACAAGATTTGAATTTCGTCTCATTCAGTTGAAGTATGAGGGGAGGGATTTTATTATAACATTTTAAACAGTACCCCATGAAAGATGAGTCTACTTTTGCCAGTCTGAAACCTGGTTGAGCTAATAGATCCCTACTTCTAGTACTATAATTATGTCTTTCGCCTCTTTTACTAAAAAGATGTAAATTTTCTTACGTACATGATGTTTTCATAGATATATTGACAAGGCACCGTCATGATGTTAATATCCTTAAACAGTTCCCTAAGAGAATCGCGCCTGCGGAGATTATATATGGCCCGTCCCCAAAGTAAAATACCGTAAGACATGATACTATGAAAGTAACTAAAATAGACTAGCCTTGCGGTATCTACATCAGTAAATTGACGGATTTTTCTGACAGCATATGCTGTTGAACTTAGCCGTCCTGCAAGAGATGTTACGAGTAAATGAGGACCCCATTGAAGCCTAGAGTCGAGCGTGATCCCCAGGAAAACAGTTTAACGACGAATTCTAGTTTCTCTTGATTCAATACTATCTCATAATCACTACTTTTTACATTTGGTAAAGAAAATCGTATGCACTTAGTTTTTTTTCCATTTAATACTAAATTATTGGCAGTGAACCAATTTTGGACCTGCAGTAAGGCGTTATTTACGTCGTCAAAATTCTAATTCACGTCTATCTACCTTAAAAATCAAGGAAATATCGTCACCAATAGGATTGAAATTGTAGTGGTTTTGTAAAAACGCTATTACACTTTTATAAGAATCCTGATTGACTGTTGATTTTCTATTTTTAACCGACCTCAAAAAAAGGAGGAGGTTCTCAATTCGTCGGAACCTTTTATTTTTTTATGTATGTTCCCCGATTACTCGTAGACGGCTGGTCCGTTTTGAAAATATATTTTTTTGTTTGAAAGGGTATACTTTACAGTTGGTCCCATTGTCATCACGTCAGGATCTGATGATGGGATCCTGGAGAAATCGAGGGGACTCTTCAAATATTAAAGGCACACTTATAGCGATTTGGGTATTTTTTTATATTAACACGTGCATTTGCTCTCAAAAAGCACAATTTGGTGAAGTAGAACTGATGATGAAGACCATAGATGGTCACCGGAATTACTCAATAATAGTATTTGACGGGTTGCTATTCGATTACTTTAATATAGTTGCTTAGCAGTTTATGCTCGTCACAATGCATGCATATGGTGAAGTGGAGCTGATGGAGTACCAGGAGAACTCCTCAACAATTAAAGTCCCTGCATCGGGAAAAGCAATATTTTGTAAAAGGTGATGAGCAGTTGACATTAGGCTATTGTAACTTAGATAAATTAAAACCTGACCCACTAAAAAGTGAAAACTAAAAAACTATTAATAAAAAAAAATAAACGACTTCCAAAAAACACTACAAGTTGAAAAATAACTTTAATTTCGGAAGTCGGTGGCAAAAAACTAAAATACAGATCCAAAGACACCGACTTCCGAAATTAAAGTTATTTTTCTCTTTATACTGTTTTTTTGGAAGTCGGTTATTTTTTATAATAAAAAGTTTTTTTAATCAAAATTTAAAGAAAATTCTTTGTTCAAATAGCGAAATTCACTAAAGAGAATCAATAACGATCCAAAAAAGTCAAAATAATAATCCTCAATTGTTGCGATACTCTAAAACGTACTTGATCCCTAGACACTTTTGATGTGTGTTTAGTTTCGCCATGTCTGTCTGTCTGTCCGCGGCTTAGCTCGAAGACTTAGTCTCTCTTAGTACTAGAAAGCTGTAATTTGGCATGGGTGGGGGGACATATTAATCATGCCAACACAAGAGGTAAATTAAAATCTTGAAAAAAAAAACAAGTTGTAGTGTACCTACCTTGCACGTAAACATTGACTTGCACCTGACATTTTTTCTCGTCTATCCCATGGTGTGGGTTATCGTTGGATAGGCCTTTCAAAAATTGTTTGTATAGGTATGCACACATCAACACCGTCTGGGGATATTTTGTATAAAGTTCTTAAACCCAAAAAATACGGGCCGGTTTTAAAATCTTTCGAAGAAAGCTTATTCGGTTTTTGTAGGCTTTTTTGGATGATTCGAAATTTGAATTTGACAAAATAAAAAAATGAAAAATAATAGACACAGGCCCATAAAAAAAAACATAACCTAAACATACATATTATACAAACAAAAACTTGTGTTATATTTGCGCGGTATAACTTTAGCGATTTTCGAAGATTTCAATTTACCTACCATAGTTTTTGGTGTCAAATTAGCAGTTAAATTCAAATTTATGCCACTGTATGCATGATGCAGTGGCGCCATTAAACGAGAGAGGAAATTTTAAGGGCAAGTCCAAGCTAGGGCTACTCAACGGAGTATTGCTGAGGAGTTTGGAATAAAACAAAACGTGATACCAAGGTTATGGTCACGTTATCGTGCTACTGGTGAAGTGGCTGAAAGACACCCAGGCGGGAAGCGCATAAGCACCCAACGACAAGACCGATTTTTGCAAGTTGCCGCGAGAAAAAAACCAAATGTTACGGCCGTGGAGTTGGTTCAAAGTTTCCAATCAGAGCACCAGTTGCTTGTGAGTGACCAAACTGTGAGAGAAAGACTGCATGAAGCTAACCTTCATGCTCGTAGACCGCTTCGTACTACAGCACTAGGCCGAGGAAATCGTGGACGAAGATTAGAGTGGGCTCGTGAACATTTGCTCTGGGAAGATAACCAGTAGTCTGTAGTGCTTAACTTTATGTGCTAGTGACTGTACTTTATTAGTAAGATGTGATGAGTCTCATTAAAAAAAAACTGGTTTATAGTTTAATTTTTCGAGATATGTACGACTAGACTGCTTCCTTGCACCATGTGTACCTAGGTTAGTTAAAGGTACTGTAGTTATGAATTGCATTACCTGTTTCATGTTTTTTTTTATGGATGCGTTATTTTTTCAATTTTCAGGAGTTTACAAATGGAGAAGGTGGCAGCGGTGAACACGAGCGCTGGTGCCGAGGGCTGGCTGGAGCTGAACGTGACCAGCGCGTTGGGCGCATGGCTCTCATCACCAGCTGATAACAGAGGCTTCTTCATCACGCTGCATCCTCACTCACAGCCTGGTTATTATTATTTATTGTTATTATTTAAGCCTTTTATTTTCCTTTTTGTTTTGCCTTTTATTTATTTGACTGCCTCGTTGGTCTAGTGGTCGCAAGCGCTACTGCTGAGCATGGGGTCCTGGGTTCGATACCCAGGTCGGGCAAAGCGTTATTTGGAATTTCTCAGTAGCAGCCCGGAGTCTGGCTTTGTGCCCGGTTGATGGCAATATGGGCTTGCCCCCTATTACGTGGGACTTAAACATAACTGGTGAAATGTGTGTGTAGAATATGTACACCTCTGACTAACCCTTAGGGGATTACAGGCGTGATATTATGTTATGTTTATTTCCCAAAAAATACATTTAAAAATTCATTACATAATATCATAAACTATTCATTTGTTTATAATTAAAACCAGTTAATTCGTTCATATTAATTTAAACATGCATTTAAACAATAATTAGATAAACAAATTAAATAAATAAATAGATTTTATAACTTAAATAAAATAAAATTTTGAAATAATTTAATTTCTTGTTCGATTAATATTATTGGGTGCCCATTTAAGGGCGAAGGCCGCCTCCATATTGCGCCATTCCTGTTTGTCAAGACAGAGAGGAATGGCGAAATATACCCAAGAACCCAAGGGCTATGAGAACCCTTTCACTCCAGCGTCTATCATCCTAACTATCGCCATTTCAAGTTGCAAGTTAATTCCAAAGCATCTATTATTTTTGTGCATAGTCGTCTGTGTCTCTGTTTCTTTACCGTCTCGGAGTTCCTAACATACTCGAATCCTCTCTATGGCACGTTGGAAGGCTTGAAGTTTGTTTGTGCCTTTGTTAGTGTCCAACTTTAACAATCTTAGAGTAGAGAAGGAAATATAATGGTGTCCATACCTTGCTTTTTCAAGTGAATCGGGATGCGTGATTTAAATACTAAGGTACTTCTTTCAACGACCAATATCTTCTCCATGAACTCTTTATTCTGCGATCTACTTCATTTTCTGTCCATTTGTTAAATGAAATGCTTTGCCCAAGTTAAACACAGTTATCTACGTACGCGATTGGCGTGCTTTGTACCACCGTAGGTACTCTTATGCTGTTGGTGGTACTCTAATGCATTTTTTTCAGCATACATGTGAAGACCACATTTTTGGCTCTCCTTATCTAGAGACTTCACCATGCGCTCAAGATCTGCATGTGGTCTGTAGTTGTCCATTTTGCCTGGATCCCCGTTTTCATAGAGTACGGTTATAATCGCTGTATTCCAGTCAGGTGGTACTCTTGTTTCAAGATGTCGTTGAATATTGTGGGTAAAAGTGTTATTGGCTCTCTGATGGCTTATAGTATGTCATTTGCGATCTTCTCCAGGGCTTTTCTTCGTTTTCAGTTGATGAATGGAATGGCTAATTTCGTAGGTACTTCAGAAATGACGGTACACTGAATCGAGTGACTCCATATCTTGAGTCTTCGTGAGAGGCAGGATGCTCATATTATATACTAGTATAAAATTCTGTATCAACGTTAAATGAATGATTTCTGTCCGTTACTTGGTGTCTGTATTTTGTAAGTTGTGTAATCCATTTTTTGCTGGAATCTAGTAATCTGGTGTCTGGGTTTACTGATGCAAATTTACTTAATTCATATTTGACCGAGCGAGCGAAGCGTCTCTGCTTCAAGTCGCAACATTTGCTTTCCTCTGTCTGCTTGTTGCTACAGGTCGAAATTTTACAACCGATCTAGACGAAACTTGGTATACAGGTTTTACGACCTTATAGACTTTTTTATCGTCGGGATTTTTGATTGGAGGGGTACTTACTCCAAAAAGGGGCAAAAAGGGAGCTACTAGATATCTCCGCTTTATAAGATCCGATTTCGATGGTTCTTTTTTAATTGAAAGGTAGTAACTTTAAATAAGTCTCATTTAAATTTGGTGAAGATCCGATGCGGATCTTCGGCGTGATGAACAGAATAGCTCCTCAAAATGCAGTAAATTGCTCACTTTTAGATTTCTACCAGTGGAATCTTAAAAAAAAAATCTTCCTTTTTTTTTCTTGCGAGGTAGGGATGGATGGAGTACCTGGGACCACCTTCTCATCACAAAACTAGGCTGTAGCGTTACCTATGCCAATTAAAATCTGTGCGTTATTAATTGTTGCAAAAAAAAATGTGCTCGCTAGTTCTACTGTCCGCAGAACTACTAGTCAATAATTTTATATCTATGTTCTTTTGATTTCCTTTGTACTTGCTTTCTAATTAATTTGTATAAATGTTTATTTTTATGGTAGTTTTGTTTTTCTTTTCTTTTAACAAAGTCCTTTCCTGTGTTAGCACAGCCTACTACTGTATTTAATCACGTCAAAAGTTGCGAAACTGTCTTAAACTCCTTCGACAATACACCTGAAACGAAAACTACTTATTTTGGAAACCCTCATCGGAATACTCGAAAGATTCTAGCTTTACTTGCTTTTGTTTTAAACAAACTATTTACTGAGAAGCTTATAAGCTTATTATCTTGTATTTTCGAAGGCAGTCGTAACTAGTTTTATGTATAGTTGTTGTATTCTATTATATTGTGAACATTTTGAATGGCAAGTGACAACTAACTAAAGTACATTGTGCTTCGGTAATCTTCGTTTTCGATTTTTGATTTATTATTTTATTTTTGAAAGGGCTTACAGTCTAATAACCTAATATCTATAACGCTTTCGTATTTCCAAAGATCGACGATGATTGCCGAAGCGTAAGTATAATTGTGCTGGGAGATCTGTATGACGAATGTATCAATAGCCGATACATTTATTTTGTTTTCCAGAACGTCACGTGAAACCAGAGGAGATTGGCTTGGAGGAGCCTCGTGGAGTAATTGTGGAGGGTAAGCAGCCGTTCTTGGTGGCGTTCTTCAAGAGCGGACCCAAGCTCGGCGGCGCAGACGCAGGTGCGCGGAGGAAACGAGAAGCACGGCGCTGGCGCTCACACGGGTACTCGGAGAACTATCTCAGGAACCCACTCACAGGTTTGTAGGACATTATTTTGTACTTTTTATATAAAACACAGAATAATATAATCTATGTAGTGGCCGGCTTACTCCCAAGTTCCCGATTCAAAACCTAACGGATATCGAATACTGACGTTCGAATCGTGTAGAGGACGAGAGAGGACGACAAGTCTTTTACCACTGACAGAAACTCAAGCAGCAAGCATCCAAGCAGCAATATGGTTGTTGGTACGTACCAGCAACCTTATTGCAACGATTATAAAGATCACTTTGATTTTAAAAGTCATGCAAATTGATTGTGAAAGAGAGTAGATTGTAATAGAAGCTTCTTTTTAATTAAATAGGCTAGTTGACAGTTTTTGAGAAACCGATTAGGTAGTTGAGATGTTCTTCGTGGTTTATTTACCTTAAAATATGAATATTTCAGCGAGCATATATATTAGAACAATTTTTTGACACTCGCTCATTGACGTCACTGTGAGGGCTACGCTGACTGCCATTACGAGGCTCGATAGACGTATGTGACTATGTGATATTTTAAAAGAGTGTCCGTGGAATGTTTTGAGTGTCAAAACGAGGCATTCTGTCATGACGGCTCGGATGACTTCAGTTTTGAATAATTTCGTGCTGTCAAGTCTGCGAGCTAAGGTTCACATACATTTATAAGAATTGTTATTAACTAAATTGTATCTTTGATGTTGTATTAAATGAGTAATCATTGTCATGCTAAAATATAGAAAGACCTTAAATGAGAATGATTTACACAAGTAGATTTTTTACACACCTATCGATTCGGTTTCTTATCGAAACATCATATTCGGCGGACTGATGCAGTTTTAGGATGTCACTTCATCTGACAACTGTTAAGTGCAACCTTATCACTAGAAATCGGATATTCGGATGCATATACCTAAAGTTTGAGAGTTGACTAGTATGGAGTGCGCTTAGGTATGGGAAAAGTGTCTGTTTCCAGGTCCGACAAATTATTAAGAAATACTCTTTTAAACATATTTATTCGCCCGCATACACAGTACTGTTTAAGCGGGCGAATAAATATATTTCATTTTAGATTAAATAGTTTTGAAGTTTGAATAGTATTTTTTTACGTGTTATAATTATGTTCCACAAAATTCTTGCCTAGTTCTAAGTAGATAACAAAATATTTGTGATGCTCAGGAATACAAAATGCTATAGGTACACACTGTTATAAATGAAACCCGCGAACCCAGGAATAAAATAAATTTTAAGAAGCCGTTTCCATACTTTTTATCCATTGAGAAAAAAAAAGTACTATAAGTAAACCGAATATCCGATCTCTACTTATCACTGAGTCGAAACCATGTTACAGAATTTCAGTAATCCGCTCTAACTGCAAGAAAGTAGGTACTTAATAAGAAAATTTCCGAGAGCCGGATAGGTCTTATTGTGTAAAGAACAGTTAGATAGACCTTTCAAAGTAGATCTACAACATTTTATGATAGATATAAGGATTAGACCATGACCTCCTTCACTGTCGCAGAAAATCGACGACGAATGTCACTGACGCTTATCTTATGTTACACTTGCCCTTATCTATCGTATCAAAGTAATCATGGCATGACTTATTGTTCCTCACCAATATTGGGAAATACCTAGAGCCACGACAAATCTAACTATCTTGTATGTCGTTTCAGATACGTCACATTGGACAACGCGAAGCTGTGAGATTCAGACACTCTACGTTAGCTTTAAGGATTTGGAATGGCAGGTTGGTGTGTTAAACTAAACTAAAAGTACAATTCGAAGAAGTCAAACTTAGAGTAGGAAGCCCATAAGCAGTAGGCTAGGTGACTACGGAGCAACGATCTACGCAAGGTACACTGAAATAAATAATCAGTCGAACTAATTACGTTACTTCAAAAATAACTTAACTTTAGTTATAAGGAAATAAACTTTGCTTACATTTTACAAAACTGTTTTGTAATAGCAAAACAGGGTTATGTAACACCTAGTTCGCAAGTCACAATTTTTGTGTAAGCAGTAACAACATTTTTGTTACAGCTATGCAAACATTTCTTTCAGTGAAGCTGGATGAGTATAGCCAAGGAGCGAGTTAAATGGCATCTTGCTAGGGAGAGAGCTCGTGTCAGTGGCCTCATAGAGAATGATTATAACATAACGAATCGCATTACATGTCAAGCAAAACAAAATGGAAAAACGGTTTTGAAGTTCAAGGTGCCCTGGATTTTAAATACCTTCTCAGCAAAAATTTCTAGATAAAGTCAGGATTTTTCTTAACACCCTTCATTTTGGCGTCTTGCCTTTGAACTGATTGCCTCGTTTTTTTGGCGTATTTTTATTTTAATAAACTAGGATGTTATATATTTGAATTTGTGTCAGGACTGGATCATAGCTCCGGACGGGTACGGCGCGTTCTACTGCAGTGGTGAGTGCAACTTCCCTCTGAACGCGCACAAGAACGCCACCAACCATGCCATCGTGCAAACACTCGTGCATCTACTTAATCCTACCAAGGTTAGTACTGTTGAAGATTATACTTTTATCTCCTTATAAAATCCTTTTGATATTTCGATTGGATAAGTCCTTACTGATTCGGACTACGTTCTAGTGACCGTTTTCGTGAAGGTTTCAATAGCCTTTATAGCTTAGTAGACCAAAACTGCGTTATTAGCATTTTCGGCAGGTTTTCTCCATTTTGGACATTGGGATCGAGAATTTGAGAAATATTGATGATTGATGAAAGCGTAGGTAGGTATTAACTGGCGTTACCACTTTTGACAACAATTCCCAGTAAATTGAAGCTTCACTAAGGTTGAAAATATTTCAACACATAGTCAAATAGACAAATAATGAATAGACCTTGTCGTTTATAACGTGCAAGTGACATTCAACTTTAATTAGTAAAGTGTTTACTAAAGTCCGGTCGCGAAGCAGAAAGAATTTCGTACAATGACCCCTCATTACTTATCTCTATCGCTCGCGCACTTATTGTATTGCCGTCGCGCTCACGCATTTAAGGTCCTTCTAATGTGCGTGTGCGACGGTTAGGTATACAATTGTGCGCTAGCGATTCAGCGAGTAATGAGGGATCATTGTACAAAATTCTTTCTGCTTCGCGACCGGACTTTAGATTAGGGGAGGGGTTCGAGGGTGTCGATATTCAAGCTTAAGCAACTGGCTGAGGTCGGTCCGTGGATCCGGATGACCAGCTATTATATATCGAGACCCCTCCGTGCCTCGGAAAGCACGTTAAGCCGTTGGTCCCGGCTGTCATTTCTACATCTTTGACAGTTGTTACGGGTAGTCAAAAGCCTGGAAGTCTGACAACCAGTCTTACCAAGGGGTATCTTGTTACCCATACCTAGTAGCTGGGTTATTAAGATCCGATTAGCAGCCACTCCATGCAATATACTGGTATTTAGCTGCATCCGGTTAGACTGGAAGCCGACCCCAACATAGTTGGGAAAATGCTGGGCAGATGATGATGAGAAAAATAATTACGAGGTCGATTACACAAATTGTTAAGCTGCTGTTGTTAGTTTCCCATAGTTTTTGAACTTTAGTAGCTTATTGTGAAGTGAACTTTGTTCAACGATACCACAGTAAAGCCGGTATCAGACGAATCCCTTTTTTCATTTTTGCCTTTCATTTGAAGTGAAATATTGGTAAACAAAACATAAAGTGAAAAAAATATTCGTTAGAACCGATGCAAATACTTTTGATTTCGGCATTCGGCGATCTTTCACTTGCGTACCGTACCGAGTTATTGAAAAAGGAAATTAACGGAGAAGATTAATTTCCATATAGTTTTGTCAGTGTCCTGTCAACATGTTTAATATGATTGACGTGTAAAAGTGTTTGTACAAACCTACTTACAGAAATAACTCATTTATCATTTTATCATGGAATGAAACAAAAATTTACCTTCACTCGAATGAACTATTCAGTCCAGTGAAGCGTCTGAAATCGGATTTAGTGCGTTCTGCGGGATAATTTCATAACCCACTATCAGTGGCAATTGGTTTCAATTTGACAGTTCAACAACATTCATTGCGTTATTTACGTTATTGAGCAGACAATTTTTTCTAACATATGAAGCAATGTTTTAGCAATACAGGGTCAAATTGAATTTGCTAGCGAAACTCCGCAGACGTGATGGGTATCGATATCTCTACATGATAAAACAAAAAAGAAATTAATTTTCAGTAGTTTTAGTTAGTGAAGCCACTTGAAATATCAGTTTAAAAAATCCGTTTTTTTGTGTAAACTTAACATACGTGGTACCTCAACACGATGAAACAAACAACTCATACTTCAAATAAAATACTGTTCGGGTTATCGGCGGTGTAACATGCTGGCGTGCAGCACTGCTCAGCAAACCCGCTCGTAAAATCCCTTTTAATAGTGGACTGTATGTTTGTTATGGTTTGATTGCCAGGAGAAGAGGGACGGGAAGAACACCAATGAATATGCCCTTTTACGTTGAATGCATGTGGTCCAAGAAGACCTTTTATTTCACTCATATCGGTGCAGGTGCACACGTTCAACACAGACACATCGGTCGAATGACAGTAGTAACAAAGTTACCATGTATAAATATAAATTTAAATGTTGCAGCTTCTAACAATACTTACTACAACACTACCAGCTGTCATTGACCCCAGAAAAAAACTTCCTATTTTTTTTAGTCGTGTTTAGATATCGATACCCATCACGTCTGCGGAGTTTCGCTAGCTAATTTAATTTGACCCTATACAATATTAGTTTTAGTATATGCGAAACCCGAAACACGTGTCTAATATTTTTATGTAAAGAATCTATGTACAAAATTTCAAAACTGTATCATGAAAAATCACAAAGATACAAGGTTGTTATGTTACCGAGTTGTCCGAAAAAAACATTAAGTGCCGGGGCGCCTCCAGGGTCGTCTTGCGCTCAATGATAAATAATTTGGCAGTAGGTACCTAACCGTACGGCGATTGTATTGTAAGTAATTAAATGGTGATAGCATTTTCCATCACACTTAAATATTTTTGGGACAGAATATAACATGGTGTAAAAATTATTGAAATCGATTCAGTTCCTTATTCTGAACAAACTATACTCAGGTTTCGCATATACTAAAAATAATGTTGAATACTTCAAAATCATTCCGATTGTGATTCACACTGTGTTAAACAATTAGGGTGCATTTCTTGTATTTAGCATTTGAAACTATTGTAGGTTCCAAAGCCGTCGTGTGCGCCGATCAAGCTGTCCCCAATATCGGTGCTGTACTACACGGACGACTCCAACGTGATCCTGCGCAAGTACAAGAACATGGTGGTCAAGAGCTGTGGTTGCCATTGAGCGAACAAATGTATTCAACAAAACACTAGTCTTTTTCATTACGCTTCTAAATAAATTAAGTTGAAGCTGTAGTTTTAGTACATAACTGCAGCACTGCAGCGGCCTGCAACGGGGGCATTGATGGACGAATTTGAAAATGTGGGCCGAAGCGAAGTCGAGGCACTCATACGTGAATCCATCAATGCCTGGTTGCGGCCAAGGCTTGTATAGTGCTTTTCTCAAATAATACGCGGAAATTCAAACAAAGTACCTAAATTATTTATTTGATTTCAGATTCAATGATGAACAATGATAATAATGTTTCACGCGCCAACACCTTTGTTCATTTGTTTCTTTTTTATTTTAGAAGGTTCTATTTGCAAGCCAGTTCGCAATTTAAATAAAATCTTTGATAAGCTACCTCCTTGGTTGCCATGTGTCGACGTAAATAGTTCGTTCCATTTTTAAATTACACGACAATAAGAGTTTTCATAGTAATTTATTCGGCCGCTAAACACGACAGTTGTGGATTTTCATACTAACATTGGTGGCCGCCTGCTCGCATGTATTTGACCAGTACAATAATAGCAATTTCGATTTATCTCGAAGAAGGTTGTCAAAATAATGCTCAAAATTTCAAGCATTTTTGAGAAAATTGTGCCTATATAGTAAACGTCCATGTTTTAATATTGAGAAAATTATACTTATGATTCATTATAAAAGCAGGGAAAATCTAGGAGCCGCGTCTTGCATTTCTATATGGTAATATGATGACCATCCCTTGCATTCATGAATAATTAAGGGTGTATTAATGAATAATTATGTATTTTTAAAACCAGTGATGAAAACGATATTGTAATTACGTCTATTATGGTTGACTGTTTTATATTTTTTTACAATAATTAATCAACATAACATAATATCACGCCTGTAATTCCCGAAGGGTTAGGCAGAGGTGTCGTAATTTCGCCAGTTATTAAAAAAAAAAACAATTTATCAATCAATTAAATTATTTCATAATAAATCATTAAAGGACCGACACTTGTAATGTTTTATCTATTTAGGTTACAGAGACAGTTGAAAGAGTATAAAGTACCTACATTTCGTATTGCTTGGAAACAAAATTAGCATTTTTATAACTGAATCATTCATTCACTTACTCATCCGAGAAATCGAAATGTGTTGTTTTGTTGTAGCGCTGTTTCCGTCTCGAATAATATATCTTTCAACTGTATTCAACTGTTTTGTAATTATTTTAAGTAATTGTATGATGAAATGTAACTTTAACGACATTTTTTTTTTGTATTAACGTTTATTTTATTTGTCAAGAACAGGGGGCCTAAAATGGACGCTTTGGCAGAATCATACTATGATCTGCGTACAGTTTATATCCCGCAATTAATCTGTTTGACAGTTTTGTATGGAGTTTCGTAAAATGGTCCACAAAATATGAATTGCTTTAATGAAGTCCAATGTCAAATGGCAGCTGTCAAACAGATGAATTGCGGGATGTATGAATTGTACGCAGATCATAATATGATTCGGCCAAAGCGTCCATTTTAGGCCCCCTGATAATAATCCATGTGCCTAGTTTATATGTGGAAAAACGATCTTCTTACTCGTCTAGAATAATGTTATTAGGATTTATCGATTTATACGTACAAAGAATAATAATATTAAATAATATTTTTATCGTATTGAGAATATTTTCATACAAATTGTACACGTGCCCCACGTTGAAAACATTGAATTTTAATAATAACTATATAATATATGTATATATATTTTGTATGCACTATTTATTGCGCGCGTGTCAAGTGTCGATTACCGTGAGCACAATGTAAAATAGGTACTAATGACGCTCTATTTGTTGTTCAGTATACAGAGTGCTTAAGTAAAGGTAAGGCTGGGGTCCTTCTAACTTAACGGGAAGTACTTCTTTAGGTACTCCTCATTATTACGAAGTAACCTATGCCTTGCCTATTATGCAGAACATCAGGATGACAACCAGTCCGTTATCATTTAAAGTGAAGGTACGGGAATATATTCGTAAGAAGTTGGCAGAAACATCTCAGCGCTGGCTGATTCGTTTTCTCCTCTACCAATCGTTATTTTTCCTGGCACTTTTTATTTTGTATATGTATAGAGATATAACATAACTCGAAAAAAAAAGTACATAGACACCTATGTATTTTTTTTTTTTGAGTTATCTATCCCTTACGTTGTCCCTGCCATGTTTTGTCACCATAATGTTGAATGATAGAAAATGGGCGTATATACGTATATACGCGTATCATGTGTAGTTCATACAAACGTAATACCAAAATAATTAGTAAATAAACACATTCTTAACGTAATGTGTATTTATTTCGATTGGATTACAAATTATCTATGTTCCCAAATATAAATTTTGAAAATACAATGATATAAAGACGATATATGAGGAATCTAAAATTCTTATAGAAAACTTATTTTTCTCATAACTCTTGTTTAAATCCGTGTCCATTCAAAATATATATTTGGGAACCTAGATATTCTGTATTCCAATCGGAATAAAGACACACTACATTAAGAATATGTTTTATTTACAAATTATTTTCAAAATTTATATTTGGGAACCTAGATATTCTGTATTCCAATCGGATTATAGACACACTACCTTAAGAATATGTTTGATTTACAAATTATTTTGGTATTACGTTTGTATGAACTACGCATCCATCGCCGGCCTCTTAAGTCCACCTTTGTACAGTTTTTTTTTTAACTTGTGCATAAATTTTTAATAAATAAATATGCTGGGTTATGTATTATTCTTAGGGCGAATTTCACCAATCGAACTGAACGCGGTCAGCACATCTAAACCACGTTCAAAAGCTGTCAGTGGCCTGACGATTTAATTAATTACGAGTAATTCAAAAAATTCCGTCCCCAAGAAATGTTGAAAAATTGTTATGTATAAGGACAACGATTTCTGATTTGTTAACAGTAGAGCAAAGCTAAGCTTAGCTACCTGCTAGCTAAGTTATAAACTTTTAACTGCTCTAGATTTTGCAGTTTTTTATTTATCTTTACTAGATGCGATAACAGTATGTCTATGGACTGTTTACTAAAGCAACGTTCCAAGTATAAGTACTAGGAACGTTGTGTTTGTAGTAAATCGATTACTGATAATAATATAAGTTGTGGATTGTTGTTAAGTACTGTAGTGTTGCAAGTCAATATTATGCATTGATAAATCCAGGTGTACTCGGCGTAAGATAATCATTGCACATCACTTTCGATTAATTAAACCTCTACCTGAAGAGTCAGGCTTAGGTTTACAATCATCATTGACTTCTGAGTGAAGTAATAAAGGTCTGTTTTGGTGCAGGGTGTGCGCGTCAGCAAATTTCTGACAAGAAATCGTACAATGTGCAACCGGTTTAATTTGTCAAAAAAACGTTTTTGTAATAGAATTTACTTTTGGAAACGGCAGCTATTTTTGAATTTTGTTTCACAATATTATTCTTAATTACCTTTTGTTTGTACACTAATTTTATTTTTGTGTCCTAATGTTATCTTGCGTTGAAACCCGTTAGCTAAGTAATTAATGTGCCAATCGAATAAGTCAATTTTTGTATTGAATATTTACATGTCTTAGTTATTATTATGTACAATATATGAATTTAAGAGGTATAAGATGTAAACTTTATAATTAAAGGAGGATACTTTTTTAATCTGTTATTTTTATTCACGATTGATTATTATAATCTATTATTTTTACGGCATGTGATGCGGAGGGAGGAAACGCATGTACCTAAAAGAGTGTTGAATAGTGTTGAGAGGGAGAGTAAGGCCAAAGAAAAGATGGAAGGATTGTGTGAAGAATGATATTAAAGAGAAGGGAGTGAATGATAGCGTGACGGCTGACAGAGGAAAATGGAAATACAAACCGTGTTGCGCTGGCCCCGAGCTACATGGGACAAGGGCAGGAAGATGATGATTTTTAGGGTTCCGTACCTCAAGAGGAAAAAACGGAACCCTTATAGGATCACTTCGTTGTCCGTCTGTCTGTCAAGAACCTTTTGCTCAGGAACGCGTGGAGGTATCAAGTTGAAATTAATATCAAATACGTAGATCCACGGTCCCTTGAACCTCTAAAAAAAACAAGCTTCTAAGCTTTCTAAGTCAACTCAATAAAAAAAATTATGTCAATATCGATATATGCGGCATATTTTGATACTCGCAAGTAAATCAAAACCTATAGGTTACTCCCTGTTGACCTAGAATCTTGGCAATAAGCAAGGTCTCACAGAACAAGTAAAGGAAAAAGTCCGAAAATCGTTAATTTGTTGTTTATCACATAATTATTATTTTTTTGCGTTTACAAACTTAAATCAGAAAAGTTAATTGAACTTTAGTTAGTTAGAAAATTGACCGTGGCGTATATCGATGTATGGGAGAACATGTTTTTGGGATTAATTCATACCAACTACGGAACCCTTCATTGTGCGTGGTCCGACATGCACTTGGCCGGTTTTTATTCACGAATCTCGTTTAACTTCAGCCCGAGTTTTTAAAAACACAGACATTCCTGCTTTTGTCAACCACATCATTCTCTTGCCCTTATCCCAATTTATTTGGGGTTAGCGCAACAATTTTCTTTTATGATAGGTACTCAAACTCAAAGCATTTATCTCAATACCATTTACAGGCACTTTTGAATTCTCAAGAAGTCGGTCAGTTAGAAAATTAAATATGAAGCTAGTTGGCCATTCCAAAGAATAGTAGGTTCCTATGGAGAAAAGCGGGCAAGAAACTCCACGGACACTCTTTTAAATTAAAATATTGATACAAGTATTGGTTACATCATTCATATTAAACGAACGATGCGAAACGTCGGAAGCATTCGGGATAAAAAGATAAAAAAAAAAAAGATCCAAAACTAAAATAATAAAAATAAGCCGTGGCAGCTAAGAGAGCACCAGTCCCAACTGACAGCGCCCGTTCACGAACATACTTCTCTATTATTAGTCGTCATCTCAGTAGTCACTCCCTATGTTCTATGTTAGAGGGTTTGGTTTCCGCACTTAGTCCTTCAGGTGGACCATTGTGCGTGGGCCATGGCGGCCGTCGGTGGTTATTCCAACCACCACCTTCCTCCAGAAGTTGATCACGTCTCCTGGTCTGTTAAGAACATCTGTGAAGAATCTGGGTGCCCCGAGGGTTTCTGGGTGACGCCTATGCATTCAAAGAGTACAACGACCTCCTCAGCTTCCATGCAAGCCCTGCGCGGAGGACTGTCCGTTATGCTTATTGTGTGGAAGTGTTTGTTTAGCGAGCAGTGTCCCGTGATGGTCACCTATCACCGTCAAGGATGGCATATCCTCCTTGGACTGCTTGCAGCCCGGTGTCGAGGTCCACCAGCTCACCGCTTGTATATGGATGAACTCCTGTAGCCACCTGCTTAGCTGGCTGAAGGGGATGGGTACGATTGGTTCGGGTCCACAGACTGACGTGGTGGATGCTCTCCTAGCTAGTTCGTCAGCGGCGTCGTTACTTAGTGACTCATTGTGTTATTTTATCCATTGCAGTGTCTGTTATAATTGTATCCATTGCAATGTTATAATTGGTCAGATGACTCATGTGGTGTGTAGCCAGTAAGTGATCATGGGGCTAATCCCCCAATTCCTGCCAAACAGTCGCTTGCACTGCCACAGGGATATGCTGGCTTTTGTAGTGATTTAGTCGGTATGTTTTGCCCAATTCAGCTGTTTGTCCAAAAAGATGTCCAGGTATTTGGTTTCAGTTGATAGGCTTAGGGTAGTTCCAAAGAATCGTGGTAGTTATAGTGTCGTCAATTTCGTGATTTCGATATTCGTCTGATTCGTAGTAAGTATGTGGAGCAAAATATTATTTTAAGCTACGCTTTATGGCACATATAATTATTGTTTAAACCTATTTATGTTTTCTCTATAAGTGAATTTGTAATTCTTTTGAGAAATAAATATCTTTAACCGTAATTTCGTCTTTTTTGTGAAGAGAATCAGTTCGGTATTTATCGGGTTCTCTGATAGTTGGTATTGCACCAGTCCTCTACTATTTTCAAGGCTTGGCGCATGAGGTTGCATAGGTTATTTTCATGGGTACTGTTTATTATTATGGTCATGTCGTCGGCGTAGCCTAGGGTGAAGTAACTTTTGTCAATGTTAGTTTGGCTGAGGCTGTCCACAACCAAGTTCCTTAAAAGTGGCGAGACGACACACCCTTGCAGGCAGCCCTTCGCCACTATGGCCCTAGTAGTCACCCCCTTTCTACTTTCTAGCCATATCATCTTTAACACAGTCCGTCCATCATTTCTCTGGTCTTTGCCATCCACATTCATTATCGATAACTTTCCTCATGACATTTTCCTCATTCCTCCGCATAACATGCCTATACCATGACAACTGATTTCCATACAGATTTTCAGTCACCGGTGCCACTTACATAGTTCCTCTTATACAACATATCCCAGATTTAACGCACATCCTCTTAAGGGGATCTTGTATGCTAAGACGACTGTGTGGTGTTACGCGCATGGATATAATAATAAATGAGTATACAACATGTCCCAGAATTAACGCACAGCCTCTTAAGGGGTCATTATAATCATCATTATGAACAAATTTTACAATGGGACCAAACTTGAAATCGCGAAAAATAAATCAGCCGTTCGCTACGTTTATATTTTCATAACTAGTCAAAATGTAGGGAACAGCTGATTTTTTTTTCGCGATTTCAGATTTGGTCCCATAGTAAAAGTTGTTCATAATGATGATTATAATGACCCCTTAAGAGGTTATGCGTTAATTCTGGGACATGTTGTATATTCATTTATTATTATATCCATGCGCGTCACACCACACAGTCCTCTTAGCATTCTTGTTTCAGCCGCATATTATTGCCTTTCATTCATCCCTTTTGTTGCCCAAAGTTCTGATACATAGAGCTTTCGATAACCTGTCTAAACAAATATTTTGAACATTATTATGTTTGTATGTGTATAAAAACTTATTGACGCATAGTGTTATGTAATTTACCTGTAATTCTAGGAAGTTAGTCTATTTGCACTTCTAGCCACTGCCATCCGATTTAGGTAAACCCCCAGATAAGTAGTAGTGTTTAAAACCTATCTGATTAAAATAGTAGATCAATTCTAAAACTACAAACTTCTGGCAAATTAGCTTTCATGGTTTAATACCATGGTATTGGTTTGAATTCCAGTGATTAAAGAAAGAAAAAAAGAAAGAAAGAAAAATTGTTTATTCTGCACAAACAAAACACACATTACAAAAATAAAAAAACAAATTGACGAAAAAAAAAAAACACTCTAATACAAGTAGCCAAATTGCAATCATATTTTAAGACTATGAAAAACCAGAAATAAAAATAAGAAAAATAATAGTGCTTTTGTCAGAGTATCAGGAAATGAGTTTTTCTTGACGGTCTTTATACAGATTTTGTTTCTGTATGATGTTTGGTAATAACTAAATCAGATTGATTGAGATTTCATGGTGCTTTTCATCCTTAAAAGTAGTTGTTACTGTTTTGACAACTGAACTATTCATCACAAACAATTTACGTATTTTGTCTCATAGTCATATTTAAGGGAGTAGGGGCCTACCACCATCTCAAGCAGTATTATTTTAATCGCGTTTTAGTGTGGTATGGGAACTATAGATGAGGGGTAGGGGTAGTCCCCAGGAATTAGTTTACTGGTAGAAAAGCTATCGTAGAGACAAATCGGACGTTTGAGTGGTTGGATGCGTGTTCATTTTTAATACAGCAAAACCACCACCTCTTCCGTTCTGTCTGGCATGGGAATTTCTGTCAGTAGGAGTAGGTAAGGCTATTAATAGCCTGATAACATCCAATCGATTGGTAAAATTTTGGAATCATCCTGTATAGTGTATATCATCGACTTGATAAAATATTTACTTTTTATAATACCTACCTAGTACACGAGAATGTGGTCAAGAAATATTTCGCAAAAACCTTAAAAGATTAAGTTTAGCAAAGTTTCAGTTCAGGTTAATGGCATAATGGTACACAATTTGTTATACCTAACCTAGTTTAAAGTTGATTTGGTACAAATATACCAATAAGGACTCTTTATAGGGTTCCGTACCAAAATGGTAAAAAGGAACCCTTATGGTGAGACTAAGTCTGTCTGTCTGTCTGTCTGACACACCTGGATGTCTCAAGAACTACTAATGCTATGAACTTGAAATTTAGAATAGTTTTAGATGACGTTTGCCCAACTATTTTTCAAAAAAGAGAGAAATAAAAAAAAAACCTTTTTTGCAAAAGGGATTGAAAGGGGGTCTTAAAATTTATAAGTGGGGCTACTAGGGCATATGGGGTCTCATATGAAAGAGCGCTGTTTGCACATTCTCAAACATATTAGTATTATTTTTTTAGGCAGCATAGTTTTTGACTTTGGTAGAAAAATGTATAAAAAAATACCGTCCCCCCCCTTATCTCCGAAGTTTGCATACATAAAAATCTGAAATTATACCATGTGATAGAAGTGTATGTAACGTTTACAGGAAAAATAAAAAGAAGTCTATAAATAGCACAGTTTTTCAGAAATCATCAACATCATATATACGTACGGAACCCTCGGTGCACGAGTCCTACTCTCTCTTGACCGGTTTTTTTAAAGTTCGAAAGCTATTACGCAGTCAGCAGTGAATGCGAACTTTATATAACGTTGTTAAGTAGATACCTATTTGTTTTGCAAACTGGCCGACAAAGCCGTCCTTAGTAAGTAATAAAGTGGATTTAATTAATTTATTCATTTACCGTCCCTTAAGCCACTTTGCATGTGCATGGAATTGTATATGAATGTAATGGCGTATAAAACATGGATCATATAGATGTTTTATTATAGTAATTTATACTTATTCAGAAGGAATTATACTATTTTTGTTACGTGTAGCGCGTGTAGGGGTCATACTTACGTGTTCTACATAATTACAATGTATCTATGTATCATGACTCATTTCATATTTTTTTCAGCTGTAATGAAACCAGTTATCAATATAATATCAATGATACGAATAGAATATTTGTTTACACTTTAAATTCTAAGTATACAATCAGTCGTTTCATGTTTTTATCGGCAGATATCTGATAAACATTTGAGTAGACGTCTTTGTACAATGTGTACGCGTGACTCGCGACGAGTCAATTTGTTTCTATTCTGAAGAAGTAGAGACCACCGTTTAACAATAATATTGAAAACCTTGTATTTTTTAATTTAATTCAAATAGTGTGAGTAGCTATTGGTTAAAGTGATTGAGTGCTGGGTTGTTTCGTGTCTGGATATCGAAAAATAAAAGGAAACCGTAAGTGTAACAAAAGCTCCTGGGCCGCGTCACCGACGGACGGACGGCTTCAAGGGCACAGCAGCCTCCACCGGCCGGCGCTGATCACACTGGAGCGAGTCGCGAAGCCGCATCATTGCGCCGCCGACGCTTTGCCACAACACACGTTTCGCACGTCTGGCTTCGAAAATAAACAATGCTCAGCACGCCGATCGACACTCACCACCTGTTGTGAACATTTGTATGTGGATATTGGATTGGTGTCGGCGTCCCGAGCTCCGGGTCTTTTAATGAAAATGTGGCTTCTAATTGTTGTGATTGCAATTGTCTACGCCAGTGCCGATGTCATCCAGGAAGCCAAGGTGTTTCATAAGTGCTGTCCGAAGAGTCAAAGTTTAGTAAAAGTGTCAGACGGTGAAGACTTTGGAGCCTCTTACCAGTGTTTAGATCGTGAAAGTGCTCAGAACAGTTACAACATAAGTATTACTCCCCTTTTTGTTGGTGAACATGTACCGGTGCAGCACGGCATACCTGCAGAGTGTGATGAATTGCAAATGGTGCAGATGACATCGTCAGAATTAGATAATCGGTTACAAGATTTAGGTAGCTGTTACGACAGGCTCGTGTTAGAAGTTGTAAACGGCACATTGAAACCAAACATTCCTGAAGTTGTAGGATTAAGCTGTATTAAAAATGAAACATTGAAGACACCAAGAGACAAACTAATTGTACATCACTACCGGAAGTGTTGTCCGAGTGGACAGAGTTATGATAGTAATTTCCATTTGTGTAGAAATACTGACGACAACAATTCAGAAGATTGGCTAATAAAGCGCTTGAAAATGAATGATAATGATATTTATGAAGTTGATAATGGACTGAATTGTAAATCGGACGAGTATGGTATGGAACTGAGAGAGACTTTCTTTTCACTTGAAGTAGATGGAAGCAATCTAAAGGCTTTAAGTAAAAAAGGAGACGGGGGTGGTGATGCCCCGCCAGGAGAGTGGTGCGCGGACCGGGAGTTCTACGGTGATGAGCTGGTTGCTCGCGTGTGCTCTCGTGATTGTTCTCAATATGGTGCACTCGGTGTGAGGAAGTGCTGTCCCATCGGATACCACTACAAACCTCGACGTTGTGGCAGCTTTATTAGCAGATGTGTGCCAAACGTGGACGAAGTCTTTTTTAACGTATCAGACTATCTGGAGCCTTTGCAACGTAAAGATGAACATATAACAGGTAAGCTTTTTACATATGACGATTACTTCTGCTTCATCTTATGAATGATTACGAATAGCTCATTCCAAAGTAAAAATATTAGCGAGTCAGCTAGGTGGTGGGGCTGACTGCTCAGGGTGCAAACGCACATTAAATCGCAACTTGCAGAGGCTATTTTAACCTCCTAAAAAACAATCTATTAAAATACTTAATAATAAAAAATTATGTCCATAAAAAAATTATCAGCGTGGCGTATACACTATGTATCCCTAACCACCTAGCACTGATAACAGACGTTGATTAGGTACTTAAACTAAAACATGATAGCAGTTAAATTAAATGAAGCGCCTTTTTTTTTTTTTTTTTGGGTGGGAAATCATCAAATAACTTCTCCCGCTCTGGGAGGAGCGGGAGGGAGTGTCAGACTTTTACTGACTAAAACCCACCGTGTTCCTTCAAATGCCTGTGTGCCAGGGCCACGATATCCCTTTCGGACAGACTCGTAACCCTGGCAGGCATTGGCCCTGTCGGACCCCGTCAATTGGTGCTGACGTCTCTTTGAGGCGCGCGTGGAACACAACGCGCCGTCGACCCGGGCCTGGTCCTTATCGGACCCATCTACCCATCGCTCACCGTCCGCAGGCCCGCGCCTACGGTGGCCAGGAATCGGCCTGCGTAAATGAAGCGCCTACATTTGCTATCATTAGGTATCATTTTCCCACATACTGTAAGTGCTAATTGGAAACAAAGTTTACAAACAATTTGAGGTTGTTTTGTGGACGCTTCATTCCATCGAGCTGACAGTTCAAAATCACATGTTATTTATTTATCTTAGGAATTACACACAGTGGCGGTAGTTATCAATGACTTATAGTTAAAATAAAATCCCATTCACTATAGGTTTCTGTACTTTAAGAACGAATGTATTTTTCTTAAAATCTCACTTGGCATAGGCGTAAACAGTAGAATGCATAAATACTTTAATCACGATCACGTTAATTAAAATCACAATAAAAATTACTGAAATAAAACTATGTTTCAAGTCCATCATAACAAATGAAAGAATTCCTAAAAAAAATAACTGTTGAGATTTTTCACCCTCACGAGATGTGATCAAGAAAGTATTTATATAGTACTTAAGTATTAGTTTTCTAAAGTAAACGAACGAACTAATTATAAGACAATTAGGTACTAAACTATCACAATATTGTTTCCGTTTACATACCTACGTCTTCCACTCGTTAGAGATAATCTTCTCTATCGATCATTCATTATCTTTATTGCTTTGCAGAAAAAAATTACCCAAATAAAAATATTTCTGGAAATCTCAATAAATTCAATTGCATAGGTAATACATTTAGTCTTCATATTCTACTCCCGAGAAATCCCCATATAAAACCCTGGCCCTCAAAACCCTACATTTTCGTATAAGCTGATCTCGCATTGTATAGCATTTCTGTACAATGAGAGATCAGAATAAACTGGAAATGTATTTGTATAGCTTGATATGTAGCCGTGTGACTTCTGCCTTAGATGCATGGAGGCGGAATAAAACAAAGTTTCAATCATACAATACAATAGTGTTACGTACTTATAATATTAGCAAAAACGTGTCAAAAAAATTCACATGTAAGTATAGCTATCAAATTGGTTTCCACTTGTTGATTAGGTACTTCAACGCAAATACTGGCTAATATTTTGATGAACAAGGGACTATATCTTCAAAATATTAGCCAGTATCTGCTTTTGACGAGGCATACAGGAAGAGACGGGATGGCCGTGAACTATTACCGCTGTAGAAAAGCCAAAGATATACATTTATATAAGCCTCTCATTGTACGAAAATCCTATACAATGCGAGATCAGCTTATACTGGAAATTTATATCTTGATATGTATAGCCATGTGTACGTATGCTGTTTTTCAAAAAGATGCAATAACTACAGCTTGACCGTACTTATGGAAAGGGACTTATGGAATAACATTGCTTATGCTTCTAGATGTCCTCGGGATTCGCACTGACTTACACTGCTACGAGGGTAAAGTGGTGCTGAACAAGTCTGTGGAACGGGACCGGCACCGGTTGACTTCCGACGGGCGACTGATCTCGCCTATCAGCGTCGGCGATTCCTATTGTTTCGAGGCCTTCGACAGCCGCAGCTGCCCCGATGGCAATATCTTCATCACTGCTGTCAATTGTTTCGTAAAGGCTCCAGACGTGAAGAACTTCCAAATGTCCTTCATCGTAAGTCATAAGTGCTCATTCATCACGATTACTACACACTTAATTGATTTTCACGATTTCATAATATCTTCAAACGAAAAATCGATGATTGATTCCTGAAGTTGTTGAGATTATGTGACGGAAATAGTTGTTTTTGTAAATGCGATACATTTTTTAAGTTTGTTTAGTTTGGTCTGCAAGTCAATAGATCACACGAACGGATTGATTCGTTGCTGATAAACAAACGATCAGTGACTAAGACATGTCATGATTTCGGGAAATTACTTAACAACCGATTATTACATTTATATATATAGAATAAGGTTTACAAAACACTACTTAGTTATTCAAAGTCAAATTATTTATTTCAAATAGGCACATATTATGGCACTTGTGAAGTCAAAATTTACAAAGAAAATAGTATTGATTCTAGTCGCCCCTTCCAAAAGAAAGCTTCGTATGGAGAAGAATGGGCAAGAAACTTCACCGTTAGGTATACTCTTTTAAAAATGTTTTACAATATTTTGTAGGTAATACATTAATGGTATAATTACTATATTTGAAGACGATGCACCTAGAAAAAAAATACTATACCACAATAGGTAAAGTACAGTACCACAGTAGGTACCACTCCCCAAAGGGGGGGGCCCTTTGGGGCGGCCTATGTCCAGCAGTGGACGTCTATCGGCTGAAATAATGATGATGATGATGAATAGGTAAAAATAATTAATAATGAAGCAATTACAGATAAATTCATTATGTGATAGATAGGTACATGGTGATTACATATTTACAAATATTGTAAAAAAAATATATATATACATGACATATTGTTTTTCGTGTCATCTTCCTCTGACGCAGCCGTTTAGGTAAACGCCGTGACTTTCTCAGTGTTTGCAAGTCCATGTTTAGGTTTATATCGGGTTGTGGGCCATGAGGGAACCATCATCCAGAAACATAAATAAAAGAGGAGAGAACCGAGGCCGTGACGTCATTGCGCAGCGGGTAATCATAAACCTTCGTTAATTCCTGTGTACACACATTGTAATATGATAGGATTTGACAGATTGGGAAGCTGTTAATGTTATGTGAAATTAAATCGGAAAATACATTTACACATATTATCTCGGGTACAAAATGGTGCTGTTTTCAAATAATCTCCCAAAGCATGAATTCTTTGTTTGGTTAAAACTAAATTTTCAAAGAGTATTTCTATTAAAAAAGCGTGGTCATTTCAAATAAAAATGCTGAACCGGTGGGTGAGTGTGTGCGGATTCAGTTTTAGTGCCCATTCAATTGAACTTTCTATAATTATAGTTTAATTTTTGAATAAATCAATCTATTTCCATGCAGAATTGAAAAATATTAAATATAATTCAAATTAATTGCCTTGTCATGTGTTTATGTAGTTAAGAAGCAGATATATTTTTAGTAGGAATGTCCACACTTGACTTTTTGTGTATTTGATTAAGTTTTTTACACCTACGATCTAATGTCGTTAATTAAATGACAGTAAACTCTGAGAACTCTGATGTACCACATAATCTGGGAAACTTCTTCAGAAATAATTATTTAAAACAACACAAATCAATATTCACAAAGTTAAGTCTATTCACTTTGTTGATCCTTCTTCTTGCTGCTTGCCTTGTTCTTTGTTGCTTCTCGATCTATTGAACACACACACACGCACAAAAGTTCCCCTTTCCATTTATCTGCAAATATCATAACTTAGCACAACTGCACGCTTGTAAGTACCTATCCTCTGAAGTTTTAGTCACAAAAGTGTACATGCACATTTTACAGTTACATTACATCTAATATTGGTTGACGAGGTTCAAATCCGGGCAAGTACCAATGTGACTATTTCTGAGTTTCTCTGGCAGTCGTTACGGGTCGTCAGAAGCCCGAAAGTCTGACAACCCGTCTTACTAAGGTGTATCGTATAACCCAGTAACTGGGTTGTGGAGGTCAGATAGGCAGTCGCTCCATGTAAAATACTGGTATTCAGCAGCATCCGGTTACACTGGAAGCCGACCCCAACATACTTGGGAAAAGGCGGGCAGATGATGATGATGTAATTTCTGAGTTTTTCTTGAACATTACTGCAATCGGTGAAAGAAAAACATCGTGAGGAAACCAGTAGTGCTATTCTGTAAATTTGTCACCGTGATAACTTGGGTGAAGTGAGCATCAATACATAGTGTCCATCCCTACCATCAATGGGATGACAGCTCACATCACCTGAGTGTATCGGTGAGATGGTTACCAAATAGAGAGGCTGGACTTATGGTTAAGGCGCTGACAAGAGGCAAAGGATAAAAGTAGGCTTGTCTTAAACAAAAACATTGCCAAATCTATATAGTTTGTGGTAGCGGAAAAAATATATGTTATTCTTGAACGTATTTCTCAGAACTTGGTTGTATCACTTGTAACCAAAACACGTTTTAAAAAATCTCGATATATAACGGTAAATTAACCCTTTACTTTGAGTTTCAATCCCAAATATCTGTATTAAATATCAACGTACGGTTGGTATTTAATTAATAACAAAAACGTGTTATTTGTATGCAGAACTTGTTTGTTTTTTATTTTCGACTAGCTTTTGCTCGCGCTTTCGCTCGCGTTAATTTAGAATTAGACAATCATTTCGGGTTGTACTCTGCTTGTCCCATAATATAATTCAATCATGATTCGATAGACACGTGGCACCATCTATTATCATAAGAACGTTATTGTTGTTTTCCTCGGGAACAGTATTTTTTTTCGGGATGAAACTATTTCCGTTTCTGTACACCTGACAACGTATTAAATATGCAAAATTTCAGGATGATCGGTTCAGTGGTTTAGGCGTGAAAAGGTAACAAACAAACAAACTTACTTTCGCATTTATAATATTAGTTAGGATTACTCTACTCATTTTTGAGTAAATAGATAATTGCTTCATATTTTGCAATAAATTACAAGCGATGTGTCATCGCGCTTCTCTTTCTTTTGTACTCGTATGCAGTCTGACATTGACCGCGGATTAACTGTTGTCAGCGTCTTAATATAAGTCTGAAATCACCAACCTGTCTTGATCGAACGTGATGATCAATGGTCGTGCCTTCTCTGTGTGAGAAGAGGCCTTTGCCCTTCAGTGGAACAATAATAGGCTGGTCATCATCATCATCATTCCAGCCGAAAGACGTCCACTGCTGGACCTAGTTATGACCGGGTTATGGTTATAGGTTTCTCCACTATTACATAATCATACCAGCCTGTAGTACCGGACGTAAAGAATAGCACTCCCCTATATCTTCCCGTGGGTGTTATAAAAGGCGACTAAGGGACTTACTAGAGAATGGGCAGCAGCGTTCTCTATGCATTTTAACACCATACTGCGATCGCCAACCCGCCTGCCAACTGTGACGATTATGGCAAACCCCCCCTTCGGGGAGGTCTATGTCCAGCAGTGGTCGTCTTTCGGCTGAAATTAAGTGTATAGTAGCCGATCGCCATTCGGCATGCGTCGCCCCGCCAGCAATCGATTTTACGTGCGCGTATACAGGGTTATTTAAAAAAAGTCAATAACCTCTTAAGGGGTCATTATACTCAACATTATGAACAACTTTTACCATGGGACAAAAACTGAAATTGCGAAAAAAAAAACCAGCTGTTCCCTTCATTTATGTTCGAATAATTCGTTGAAATGTAGGGAACTACTGATTTTTATTCCGCGATTTTAGGTTTGGTCCCATAGTAAAAATCGTTCATAATGATGAGTACAATGACCTCTTAAGAGGTTATTGACGTTTTAAAAATAACCCTGTAGATGTTTCACATCAAAAAAATAGGGTGTCAGACTTATGATCGAAACTTCCGAAGCAGTAAAATCACTGTAGATAGCAAGGTTGACGTTTATATTTCCGTGGCAGCTGATCTGCATCTCCAGCGTGTGCCTGGCGCTGACGCTGGTGGTGTACATGTCGTTACCGGAGCTGCGCAACTTGCACGGCCGCACGCTCATCTGCCACGTCAGCATGATGCTGCTGGCCTTCACCTGCCTCGCGCGCGTCCAGTACAGCCGCGTGCCCAATGACATCGCCTGCACTGTTCTTGGTAAGTCTTTTATTAACACCGTACTTTTTGCCATTTTCTTCTGTAACTTTACTGAAACTGACTGTATTTTACGCGGAAGATAATGTGATCTTTGTCAGCTTCTAACTAATACTCGACTTGAGGGAAATACCGATCCTAAGGCCGAATTACCTATTTGTCAGGAAGCCACGATCAAATCTATCGTAAAAGGAAATACAGAAAGTATCAAGCACGCAAATAAAGTGGATGAACGATTAGATTCATTTTATGGTCATGATATAGAGGTTGTTCGGGCTTCATTCGCTTTGTCTCCAGTAAAAAAACAGTTTGCGGTTAAAAGCCTATAAACTGCTTCATGACGGAAAAGTCTTCCCTCTTATAATAAAGAAAATTTATTGCTTGACTAAACAAAGCACATCTAATAATAAACTAAGTAAAAAATGAGTTCATTTCCTGAAAATTCCCATCTCTCGATGGCGCGCGAACACTAATTTTGTTTTAGCGTGGGATACATTTGTATTATAATAAGCAAAAGGGAAATTAATAATCGAAACGATAACTGATATTATGTTTCGATGAATGATAGATAAAAACACAGTTTGTTTTGAATTAACTTTATCTTAGTACTTGATAACATCTGCCTGCAATAAAAATCGAAGATAAAAGTGGCAATGTTATCTAAATCATATTTTAAGGCGTATTATAAAATATACTGTGCTGCAGATATAATGCACTTGCATAGTTAATTAATACACGATGATTTTGCATCAAAGTTATTACGTAAATCGCTATATTTACTTTCAACTACACAGTATCCAAATGTTGAGATTGGCACGCTGCACAAATATTATGCAAATGATTCTCAACTAATTTGCACTATATGTCTGTACTAATTAACATACAATAGAACAATAAAACAAACGTTATCTAATTTTCCCAAAGACTTTGAGGGTTGAGACGTAGCACAATAAAAATTAACTTGTCGTATTTTTTGTGACGTTCTATTTAAATTCGGTTCCGTTTCAAATCTGTTTGCTTCGATATGGTAGAGCAAGTCTGCTGTTAGGATATTTAGAATATATGGTTATTTTACCACAGCTATACGACCGATGTCATCATTCTAATTTTCTCTGAACCGTATAAACAAAGTGTCATACTACACCATAATATTCCATTATTCATGTTTTCTGATAACAGACTGTGTTAGTATTAATAGTAAAGGATAGGCAATAGGATATCATGAGATTAGAATTTTTTTTCTTCGTGTTTGGATTCACGTTCAAACTGTTTCTTTCGCGAATGAATGTTCGCCAACGAAAGCTCGAGCAACGAATGTTTGCTGGCGGCGAGGACCGTCCATAAACAAATAATAAAGATGTGGTGCCAGTATGTAACCCTGAGGGACACCGTTTAGTAAACATCGCTGTCCTTAACATGTCAAGCATCAACAAATGAAACACCAATATTTTTGCGAAACTGCCGGGAGTCTTGCATCGCTTTCTGAAATAATTGACTGCTAATATGCATGTAGTATTCAATAGTATGATTATGGTATTGGTATTCATGATGATGATGATGATTCAATAGTAGCATCAATGCAGTGATGTACTGATTGATTATTTCCTAAAATATGACGTAAATGGCACGAGTAAATAAGTCATTGAATCTGAATAACATAATTATGGTGAAGTAAGGTCTGATCAATATAAATATTGTTATATAGTTTGTAATATAGGTTCTACAAAAAAAAAATCTATTTAACAAATATAGATTTTCTTCTTCACTTCTTCAGAAATCTATGTAAGTGTTGTTTACGTCATCGAACAAATAAATTGCCTAAACATCCATTCTAAATTGGGTCTCAGGATGGAGTTGGTGAGTCAGCCAGTATTCTGTGTTTTTATTAAAATAATAAGTCTTATGTATTGTTAACTCTGACTAAAATGGTTACATTTTTATAGCCTAGCAACAATTTGTCAAATGTGTATCATATCTTAAATAAATATTTTCTACATATTGCTACTCTAACCAAATTAAAGGTAGGTACAAAAAATATCATTTCTAACCGTAAAAAAAAGTAAAAGTACTTAATAAATAATATAATTGACTGATACATATGACCAATTCATTAGAAATATCCCTTTCTCTAACGCCAAACCGGTAGAGGGTAACTCATTTTATCCAGGCATCACTCTGCATAATTTAAAACTGATCTCCTGTGATCCGATTTTAGTAGTTGTTACTTTTGAATGTCCATCTTTACCTAGTATAAAAATCCAAATTATGCATAGTTTCAACATATAGCTACTTATCGGCTGGATTGTGATTAATCTCATATCTCATCTGCATCTCTCTAATCATAAAAGATAATTTAAGAACCGAAGTAGTTCTGTAGGAACGATGCCAGTCATAGTTGATCCATTACATGGTCGCTCATTGTTTGCACAGGGTACGGGATCTACTTCGGCTTTGTGGCCGCGTTCGCCTGGCTCAACGTCATGTGCTTCGACATCTGGTGGACATTTGGGTAAGTTTTGTTAAGAATCAACACAAACATTTAGACTGGCTACAATGCAAATGACGTGTGAATTGAAGATGCCTACATTATGTGTATCATCATGTCCCTCGTCACGACAGTTATGCACATCTACCGCGTACTCAACCCAGTTTAATAGACTGTGAGCCCTTACCATCATTCTCAGTTCGATCACACGCATCCCGATCCAGATGCGTGTGGTCAAAGTGTTATTACAATTGTAAACGCTAAACAATAGCCCTTACCATCATTCTGAGTTCGATCACACGCATCCCGATCCAGATGAGTGTGGTCAAAGTGTTATTACAATTGTAAACGCTAAACAAATAATTTCCTGCGATCAAAAACTTCGCACTCCTAATTTCAGATTGAGTACACATCGCGGGCCCACATAGCGAGAGTTTGTTTATATCATAACTTTCAAGAAAATATTCGGCCGTGTAATGCGCCAGACACCGCGATGCATTCAGTCTTGAACAATATTCCAAAGTGTTTCAAAATCAATTTCAGTTGCTATTGTCGGTATATACCAAAAACTTTGCTTCACACGCTGAAAGCTCATATTTTCAAAGATTGACAGCTTTTTATTGAAACTTTTGTGGTTCAATGAATGAAGATGTTTATACTTCAAATGCTGATGTTATTTATTCGTGAAATAGTAGTTTTATAGAATAGGTGTAAATGAAATATTGGGTTGTGATAACAAGTCAATCCGGCAGACTACACAACCGGATTTTACGGATGCGTAATGCTGCTATCTATGCTAGCCGCGGTTTGGCTAGGAATACAGGCGCTGCGCCGGCGCTGTCGTGACTAACGGCTCGTTTTTAACCACTTCCAAAAAGGAGGAGGGTTTTTTTATGATTTCTCCATCAATTGTAGACCGATTTTGAAAATAAGACCACAGATGACCACCGGAACTACTAAATATTAAGTATTTAACGGTTTGCGAATCGATTGGGTACTTTAATATGGTTGCTAAGCAATTTATGCTCGTCACAATGCATATGGTGAGTAGCAGTTCTCCTGGTTCTTATCAGGAGAACTCCTAAACAATTAACGTCACTGCATCGGGAAAAGCCATATTTAGTAAAAGGTGATCAGCAGTTGACATTAGACTAGTTGTCACTTAGATAAATTACAAACTGACCCACAAAAACGTGAAAAATATAAATAGCTACAAACAGTTGTTTCAGAACTATTAAGATTTAAAGTCTACGTTTACAAATGAAATAATTTGTGGAACCTTAATGTCATCATCGTGTTTGGAGTGTTGCTCGCAGTCGTTTGTCGCAATGTGGGTAAATGTTTGTTTTGTCTTAGTTATCGATGAGTTTACACACCAGCTCTTTGATATTTGCACATGGCAAGAATCCCCGGGGCCGCGTTTAGACGTTTAAAATAAATATACAAGTTTAACAAATACCGCAATGATCTAATGGAAGTTAAACAATGTATTATTATAGCAAATCATTGTTATACTTATGTATTAATCATTTGTACGTAGGTGTTTTTTTATTGCGCATTTGGCTCATTTTACGTAATAGGGTTTTGTTATCATGACAGAATGAGTAAAACGACTGAATCATAGTAAGTAGTCAGCCAATTCATGTTTTATTCTGAGTAAAAATAATATTATAATTGCTTCTGGATTAAGCTTTCGCTTTTACGAGTTTTCACTATTAGCATGGTTGGAATTTTGTATTTTTCCAAATAGTAAGTAATTTTAATAACTTAATAAACCAACCTTTGTTTAGACACTTAGCATTGTTTTCGGCTTGCCCTATTTATTTATTAAAACTTTATGAACAAGAAAAAGTACCTAATGTACAAAGGCGTACTTCATCCTTGAGGCATTATAAGCTAAGTAGTCAACTTTAGGGTGATGCAGAGACAAAACATGGCAGAGATACATACATGCACACATGTAAACAAAATGTATCAGGAGAAATAACGATTGGTAGAGACGGTAACGATTCGAACTATTGGTGACGATTTTAACGATTGGTGGTAGAGGAGAAAACGAATCCAGCAAATCAGCACTGGGCCCTATTATTGCGATGTGTTTAAAGCAGACTACATCCGCTGGGTGGGAAATACCGTTGTATGTTTCCGATAAATTCGTATTTCATCAACATGTTTCAGTGGACGTGACCGAGCGTACTTATGAATGGGCGTAAGATGACAAACATAGATATCTATGCGTCTTAGGTGCGTGACATCGCTTTTAGACCACGCAGACTATCCCAAGCATTTCTCACACAGTTGCAGTCCTTCCGGTCTATTCTGTAAAATGTAGTATCATGATCTAGGATCCTGGACTGCTCACTTCACCTAAGTTTGAGATTTAGCAGAATAGTCCAGCTGAGCTTGAAGTCAGCTGTCATTTCACTCTATGTAGCTGAGATGAGAATGCTAAGAGGGATGTGTGGTGTGACACGAATGGATAGAATAAGGAATGAGTACATAAGAGGAAGTCTGAAAGTGGAGGAGTGGAGGTGCGGAAGTCGGTTGTCATGGTATAGGCATGTGATTGAGGAAAATGTCGTGAGGAAAGTTATGAGTATGGATGTCTTTGGCTATAAAAGTAGGGGAAGACTAAAGAAATGCTGGATGGACTGTGTGAAAGATGATATGGCGGAAGGGAGTGACTACCGAGATGACGACTAATACAGAAGTACGGAAGAAAAGGGACATGTTGCGCCGACGTCAAATAAATTGGGATAAAGGCAAGAGAATGATTAAGGATTGACTATATTGACGGGTCACTTCAAGCTCACTTTAAGGTAAGATTTTTACAGAATGCAGGCAGGCAGGTCTCAGTATAAGTTCGATGGAACATTAATAATCTACAAATTATAATATAAATTAAGTGTTGATTCGCATAGAGCGGTGTATACCATTTTTGGGATATCTTTGTGGGTTCAAAAAGTTAAGAACTTCTGCCTATAAAGATATCCTAAAAATGCACCGCTCTATGTTAATCAACACTAAGTTACTGTATAGTTCCGTGGGGTGGTGCGGCCAAAACAATCCTCATACCAGCTCAAAGAGCCCAACGTGCAGTAATCAAAGTCCTGCCATTTAATTATCCCACTTATACTTTTCAAAAAATAATAGGCCCGTTTTGACATTTAACTTGAATCGAGTACTGAGTCGTATGGTTACTTCACTAGTTACGTCGCGATTGACCATCGTGACGACGTAACTAGTGAAGTAATCATTAGAAGATACGTTAAATCGATTCAAGTTAAATGTCAAAACGCGCCTATTATTTTTTGACAAATTTAGCAAGTTTATTCAGTTTTTAAAGGTACCGACAGTCCGTCAAATGTATAATTATGCTTATTGCTATCATACGTACATATAAAAATCATCATCATCTGCCTAGCCTTTACCCAACCTTGTTGGGGTCGGCTTCGTAAATATTCAATTATCCCTCCCAATAGATTTAAAAACCCTACGCTCACAAGAAGACTCAAAACCGTTTGTCCCAAAGTTTGTATGGTATTTAACCGTTATGTAAGCACATACTACACAATAAACTGCTCAACACATTAAACACGACTAACAAAAACATGTTTCAACGAATTCCAATGAAAACAAAAAATAAAAGAATATCTGCCCACCCCACCCTAAATTAACAAATCGGGCACCCACTCACACATACTTACCTACACTCTCTCATACATATCTACACTCACACATACACAGCTACACTCACACAGACATCACATGCCCGGCACATAAATACATACTCCCTTTCAATTGCTATTAATTAATTTTAAGCCCCTTTTACTTTCTTCCCCCCGTTTCTTATCACCACAATTAAGGCAGGCTAGTTGAATTTTTTACAAAAGTGTACATTACTCATTTGTAACTAACTATATAATAAATTCATAATGGACGGATGGATGACCCCTGTTACACAGGTATTTCCTAGCATGGGGTTCATTGATACTTTATTTATTTTGTATCGGGCTATTTCCACGCTTAAATTAAGTGTCACCCTGTATCCGTGTACTTTTATATGTCAAATAAATAAATAATCCAATGTTCCGGTACCGAGTCGTTTACAGAACTAAGTTTATTCTTCAGTACTTTCTCAATTATATAAATATGCAAAAAGTAGGTCCTTGTTTTTAGGGTTCCGTACCCAAAGGGTAAAACAGGAATTCTATTACTAAGGCTCCGTCCGCTGTCCGTCCGTCTGTCTGTCCGTCTGACACCAGGCTGTAACTCATGACCCGTGATAGTTAGACAGTTGAAATTTTCACAGATAATTATGATGTATTTCTGTTGCCGCTATAACAACAAACACCTACTAAAAACAGAATAAAATAAATATTTAAGGGGGCTCATATATATATAATGGTAGGGAATTCTTCGTGCGCGTTAGCATTAGCGTTGCGATAGCATTGTTCTGGTGAATCATTTGTTCAGTATTATGTTTGTACGTTTCCATCATTAATAGTATTTTATTTTCCAAGAAATTTTAGTTTTCTTAAATTTCAAGGCCGCGTATAAACCGCGCCGTAGAAAAAACGTGTCTGTCAACAAGCTTGCATACTTGCATAGTGATCCATACAAAACTGACAACCGTGCCTACACGGCGAATAAACCGTACTTAAAATGTGTGTGTACAAAGGGCCTTATGTAATATTGGTATTTAGTTAATTAAGTAATAAGAAATGCCTAGTACCTAGAGTCGCACCAAAATAGCGTATGTTAACGTTAATCTACGTATGATAATTATGTTAACGTTAATCTAGGTAAGATTAACGTTAACATAATTACGTTATTTTGGTGCGACTCAAGTTTTTAGGCGTTATCAATACTGGTTAAGGCCCTTTGTACACACGGCTACACATCAAGCTATATACATTTTCAGTATACGCTGACCTCTCATTGTACGGAAATCCTACACAATGCGAGATCAGGTTATACTGGGAATGTATAGCTTGATGTTTAGCCGTGTGTACACTAATTATTATTGGTACCATGTTATTTTGGTACTTATGATGATTTATGAGTAATTATGATTGTCATCACCACTATCGTTTTGTGGATTTAAGAAGCTCCACTTAAATCTACTTAAAATGAGTACTAAAGTACCAATAAATCCACCTAGAATTAGTTTTAAGAAAGGATTAGTTTTGCAAGCTACATAATCAGGCACTTTTGTTATTTTTTTGTTTTAGGTTCCTTTTTTTTTGGGGTGGGAAATTATCAAATAACTTCTGCCGCTCTGGGCGGAGCGGGTGAGCGTGTAAGACTTTTACTGACTAAAATCCACCCGTGTTCCTTCAGTTGCCTGTGTGCCAGGGCCACGGTATCCCTTTCGAACAAACCCGCAACCCTGGCAGGAAATGTATTAAGTTCCTGAATCTTAAAAATGAAAGTAAGAAAATACATTTATGTAGCACAGACTAAAAGGCACACAATAGGCAATAAATAACAAAAGGCGCACAACTAAAAGACACACAGCAGATGAAAAAATAATAAAAAACATGAAAAAGGTGTAAAGTGCGATGTAGGAGCAGGAAAGTGTGCCCCACGGCGCGACGGCTGCGCCAAAAAGGCCCAGTTCAGCAAAAAATGCCAGACAAGTGTCTGACGCTGGTTTTTAACTGGACCTGGGATTGTGAGGTGACGGATGTAAATCAGTTTTATACTGCAACGTGTGTACCTATGCATACTTAAATAAAAACAACAAAAAAATGCAATGATCGTCAAAGCTACGGAGTTATAAGTGGCGTCAGTGTTATATTAGGACGGTAATGATGTTTTTTATTCGCCTTCTTTTGCAGCCATCATTACCGAAACACGCCGTGATATTATGGGTACCTAATTGCAAATTAGTTTTTGATAAAAATAAGGTTTTGCACACTGCAAATCATTTGTAAAAGCAGATATTACATTCCTATCATTTTCTAACAGCAGTGCTGTGATCAGCAGAGTGTCAGCAGAGCAGTGGTGGCCCTGTGATAACGGCCTCGACTTACGACCAGGGACCGTACTTTCGAAGGGGTAACCTATTCAATGGGTTACCTTTATCAAGATGTAACCCATTGAAAGAGTTTTATACTAGAAACCCATTGACAGGGTAACATGATAACCCATTGAAAGGGTTTTATGTTTGAAACCCAGTGAAAGAGTTACATGATAACCCATTCAATAGGTTCTATACCCACTTGAAACCCAGTAACATGAAAAAATCATAATATTATGTTATTTCGATATCCGCCCAGCACGCGTCGCATGACCAATTCTATCTCTATTCTACTCAGGGACCATTTTGGTTACCATTTTAGAAAAGCAGTTTATCAAAAACCCATACGGTGTGGTTAATTTTGAATGGCTTAAATTAAGCCGTTCAAAAGGGTTACCCGCACCGTATGGGTTTTTATCGAAAACGATTTCAATGGGTTACCAAAATTTAATTTAAGCCGTTCATAAGCGTAACCCATACCGTATGGGTTTTTTTAACCGCTTAGAAAAACCCTATCGAAAACCCTTTCAATGGGTAACCAAAATGGTCCCTGCTTACGAGTAGTAGGTCGTGGGTTCGAACCCAGCCAGGCGCTTTACTTTGTGTAAATTAATTCATCACCACTGCTCTCAAAACGGTGAAAGAAAACATCGTGAGAAAACCGGCATGTCCTAGAACCAAAAAGTCGAAGACATGTGACATCTACCAACCCTCACCTGGCCCGTGTGGTAGATTACAGCCCACTCCCTCTCGAAGAGAGGAAGCCTGTGTCCCAGCAGTGGGAACATTATAGGCTGATAATTATAATTTACTAACAACTTTCAGCGCATTTACACAACTGCGAACATTCGAAATGTTTCACCATTTTTTATTTTTTTTTATTTACAAAAAAAAAAACTTAGCCTAGGTAACATCAGGTTTGTATGAATAAGGGATTGGTATGGCTGGTTGTCAGACTTTCGGCCTTCTGACGACCCGTAACGACTGTTAAAGATCCACAAATAACAGCCGGGACCAACGGCTTAACGTGCTTTTTGAGGCACGGAGGAGTCTCGGTATGTAAATATGGTCACCCATCCACGGACCAACCCCGACAAGCGTTGCTTAACCTGATGGATCGACCCATGCGGCTGTTATTATTATATTACTTAGCCCCGAGCTCCTCCGAAATATCTGACAGCATTATTGGTAGGTACAGCTGGCGACAGACACATTTAGCAAAAGCTACGACTGTTTTCCAAAATGTCAACTAATTAGACTTTATTACAGAGTGATGTTAAAGCTTAATTTGATGGCTTCTAATGTGGAATTGAAAAAGCCAAGCGTGCGGATGACGATAAGGTCGCGTTAATGAAAACCGGCAGGATAGGAAAACGCACTTTATGTGTCGGCACTGTGTGGGTGAGGCCTAATTAAGACGCGTCACCGACCACTCCAACAAAATACTGCGAATAATTACAATATAGAATAAAAATAACACAAACTTTATTATGAACGAACTGAGAAGGTCGTGTAAGGTCTTCTTTGTCGAAGGATAACTCTGTTATCGTGATCTTTGAACTGCTTTGAATACCTAACTATAGATATGACTGAAATTGTTTTTGAGATATTACCAAAAGGGAGCAACCGAAATGTCGTAGGTAGTGGAATGTCGAATGGATCTGAATTTTCGCTCATCCCCTTAGATTCCGTATAAAAGGGGATGAGCGAAAATCCACATCAGAAATTCAGACCTTTGGCGAGCAAGTTAAACTCGCTCTCAACCATATTTAAATTGAAACATTGTTGAGTAAGATAACATTCATAAAGCATACGTTACGTATGGTAAATGTTAACACGCTACAGTTCTGTTTACAACTTCCTAGTTCAGTTGAAGTATACATGATTACAAGCACACGCGAGATATCTGTACTTACGTTATAATGAACTTAATATGTTCGGAGCTTTAGTTATCTACGGCTTAATTTTTATCTGAAGCCGGGTGCTTGTTATCGTATATTTTGTCACAGTACTTTATCCTCGTGATTAGCTAGTCAATCCCCATGACCCGGCCGACTTAATGGGAGCAGTAAAAACCAATAAAGACCCCATAGTGTACGTGCTATTAGCTCACGTTCAGGGCCGTTACGACTTCCATGTTTTCCGTAATCGCCATAAAACTAATGGGCCTAAGATCATTATTATTTTAACAATAAAATTAATGTTACTTTACTGATCTCTCTGTGTCTGACAAATCTCTGGTAATGTTTTAATATGCTCGAATATTCAAGAGGTGTTTTTTTACTGACATTGTATAAGATACAAATATGTCAGTGTAGACTTCTCGGTAATAGATGTGATCGGTTGAGGATGTCTAAGACGTTATAAAAAATTTAGTGTTTGCAGATGTATTAAACTATGTAAATATGCAAGTACTTTTGTCTCTTTGTTTAAGGATATCATGGAAACTAATGAGTCTATTTAATTGGACCTATAACTTTTTACTCGTAAAATTCAACTTCTCGACTGTTTGTTGTTTTTAGAGTTCCGTAATCAAAAATGGAAAAATGGCAAAAACAAAACCTTTATAAATTTTGACATGTGCTCTGTCAGTTTGTCCGTCCGTCCGGATGTTATACAGCCATTTTACTCATAATTACTATTTTGTACCTACCTACCTACCGATAAAAAAAATGAAAAAAGGTCTATTTTGTGCACCGCGAAACAATGAAATTGTTTTTGCGTAATTGCAACGCAAAAACAATTACCAAGCGAGCGTGTGGGGTATCGTTGAATTGTGTTTATGATGTCTAAGTGTTTTATTTTATTTTAAATCAATAGTTTTTGAGATATGGGATATTTTCGGTTACAACCGCAGTGATAACTTGGTTTTCCAAGTTTTTTGCTTTTGAGAAATACCTACTATGAAATACAAACTTTTTGCCGCCGATAAAATTGCTAACTACGGAACCTTTCACTGTGCGTGTTCCGACACGCACTTGGCCGGTTTTTTAGTTTTTCTGTTGAATAAGAAGCCAGTTTTGTTCTCAACTTGTATACAAATGTGGGCGTCCAAGGAAAACGGGTCCTTCATTGGGGTATTGAGTTAAGACTAGATTCGGTATCTAGAATAGTCAATTGATAAACTAAATAAATTCAAAAACTGGCACATTTTTTTTTATCAGACATCTGATTTTGAAACTCTAACAAAGCATTTTCTTTGGTACCTTTTTACTAAACTTTTCCCTTAAAATTTCTGGTACTTAGAAACAAAATATAAAGTAATTTACTATATGAACTTGTAGATAATTGAGCTTTAATATAATTAATAATCATCATCACAATCGTCATCATTTTAATAAAATTAATTAAAATCGCAAAATGCAATTTTTTCACCAAAGTTTACAAAACTGCGTAAATCTTGGAAACTAAATGCCGAGAACTGGACCCTTTCCCCCTTATTACAAAACAAGGTTTATCTTCAGACCCAGGTTTAAAACATGGAGCCATTATTGAATTTCGAACTTTATTTCGACTATAGTAAAGTTCCTAAACACAAAACTGACAACTTAGAACGGTATTTCAATCACTGTTACGTTCTTATTACAAAAACTGGCTCCATGGCTAAGCCATGTCAAAATATAAATCTTGTTTTGTACTCGTAATAAGGCGGTTTTTGTTTGGACGCCCACAATTTTTTTGTTATAAATATTCAAATGTTTCCCAATATTTCGTCCACCAGGAGCGTCCGGACCGTGCAGCCGATGCGCAAGGCGGACGCCGAGCTGCGCCGGTTCCTCTGGTACTCGCTTTACGCGTGGAGCTCGGCCATCTTGCTCACCCTCGTCATGTTCCTCTTCGACAAGTACCCCGTTGCCGAAATCCTCGACGCCAACATGGGAGAAGGAATATGCTGGTTCGGACAAGGTGAGTCACTTTTTATGGTAGTATAGCTTCTAGCTCTTTTAAGGGTTGGCCTTATCAGCAACGCGTCTTATAGGTTAAGGTCCATAATGACTGACTGACATTAGTACCTATAATTATTTCTGAGTGTTGCTATCCCATGAAAGCTATTTTGGTGCCAGGCGATCCCTTTGGGGCCGTCCATTAATCACGTGATGTTTATTAGCAACTTTTAATTCCCCCCCTCCCTTCCCCCCTGGTAATACGTGGTGAGGTTATTGGCCGTCCTTACCCCTAAATCACGTGTATTTTTTTGGTACAACGTTCTTAATTTTCAGAAGTCCTGTATTTAAAACACCATACTATCGCCAACCCGCCTGCCAAGCGTGGCGATTATGTCAAACCCCCCTTTGGGGGAGGCCAGTCGACGAGTTAAGGTCACGTGCCGCTTTTCGGTTTAGAAATCGCGCGTTGTAATGGACGATCCTTTTGGGAGGGGAAAATGTAACTATTTACTTTGGACTACGGTGGCTATCGATGACGTATCTAAGAGAGTAGGTATACATTCTACGTATTTTTTACGTAGGATGGGTTTTACTAATGTAACCAAAAATGTGTACTTTCCATCGACACATCACATTTCTTGCAATATAAACACGTTACGAAATCATTTTAGACAACATAGACTTATTTCCCGTAATCCCAGTTTATATTTAATTTGTTAGTTTCTACGTAAACGATCGAAATCTCGGAGATTTTTATTAAAAACTATTGAAACATTACATGGGTGTAGTATAAATACTTATTACAATCTAAAATTCTACGAGCGAGTTACGCACGTAGATATATCACATACAATATTGAACATTTGGTTAAGATTTACAAAACCTTAAATAAAGACAGTCATTTGGAAGACGTGAATTTACTTTATGTGCCAATTATTGTAGTCAAATGTGTTGAAGAAATAATTTGAAGATTTAAAATCGTTTATCAAGCGGTCAAGCCACAGATTTTGGAAGCTTCTGCTAGCAACTCTACGTGACTCATAGTGAAATATACAATATTAGTTTTAGTATATGCGAAACCCGAAACACGTGTCTAGTATTTTTATGTAAAGAATCTATGTACAAAATTTCAAAACTGCATCATGAAAAATCACAAAGTTATAAGGTTGTTATGTTACCGGGTTGTCCGTACAATTGTATTGTCATTATCTAATTAAATTATGGTGATAACATTTTCCATCACACTTAAATATTTTTGGACGAAATATATCATGGTGAAAAAATTATTGAAATCGATTCAGTTCCTTATTCTGAACAACCTATATTCAGGTTTCGCATTTACTAAAAATAATGTTGTTTATGTACATAATATTATGAATAGGTATTTCTTTCATAAGAATGTTTCGTTGCTGATAAATTTGTAGTTTCTGTGAACGCCCGCGCTTTTAAAGTAAACTCCTGGTCCAATTCTGCGTACAATAAAAATAATAAACAAACCTATATCGTAATTTTTCTTAAAACTACACAGTTTTCTCGAATTACGTTTTTTCATTCATTTATCATCTTGATGTCTATATGTAAATTACTGTTCTCATGCATTGTCTGAGCAATAATCCGGACAGATTTGCGATTATTTTCGTCGCAGTAATGAGTTCTTACAACAGCTATGTTAGTTACAACTCATCTTTTATGAAGATTCCTGAAACATAGTTGTGTAAATACAACCAAGGATTTGTTGACCATGGCCATGACCATTATTATGTTTATGTGTAGGTGTAGGTGGGATGCATGCTGTACTTAAAGATATAAATACAAGTTAACATGCACGAGTAAATATATCTAATTAACTTTGTAATTTTAATGGAAAGAAAACCTGATTAATAAACCGACTTTTACAACTTGGTAAATTAAAGGTCGGGTAATCGTCGTTGACCTTAGTTATACAAATGCGCGTCGCACTCACGATCATTTATTTTTAGTAACGACAATATTGATTAAAAAAAAAAAGAGAATTATAGATAACTAGCTGCGCCCCGCGGTTTCACGCGCGTAAGTTTCGATTCCATAGAAATATCGGGATAAAAAGTAGCCTATATGTTAATCCAGGATGTCAGCTACTTCCATACAAAATTTTATCAAAGTTGGTCCGTTTGAGCGTGAAGAAGTTACACACACACTCACAAACTTTCGCCATTATAATATTAGTGTGATGAAATAATCTGTTCATACACAAAAAAATCATGAAAATATCTACATATAGTAATATCGTTTTTGATGCTTTGGGTATACATTACTTCCTGAATTTATTTCACGAAGTATTTTACTAAAATATTTAAATATCTATAATATGTAAATATTTAAGTATAGTTTAATGTGATAAAATGTAATTGAATTCATGTGTAGGTGTTCTAGTTTAACAGTTTGTTTGCAAATGCAAGAAATGCATTTGATGAAGGCGTAGTAACAGATTTAAAAGTAATAAAAATCATAAATCAGCGCTATAAAACTTTCGAAGTGATACAAATCAGAGATTACTTGGAAAACACTTATGACTGTAGGTAGGATACCGTGTTACAATATTGAATACAACACGTTCCTGGCAGTAGGTATATGGCGTTAACAGAATAAAATTGCCATCAGCTGAAGTTTATTGTTGAACTGAACGCTCTAGTGATTCTAGATTCCGCGTGCAGTTATGGTGTTAAACAAAAAAAACCGGCCAAGTACGTGTTGGACCACGCACAATGAAGGGTTCCGTAGTTAGGATGAATTCATCCCAAAAACAAACTTAACATTGTAGTTGAAAAACATGCTCTCCCATACATCTATAGGTATACGTTACGGTCAATTCTTCAACTGCAAATTTAAGTTGGTCGACGATTACTCGTTAACTTTTAAACCCTACTTAGCTGTGATAGTTTTCCTTTTAATTTCGTTAAATATACTACTGCCATGAATTTTTTCACATATCCAAAACCAACCATTTAGTTGGCAGGGGGGGGGGGCGACACTTGACTCTATCAAAAAATTGAACTTTAAAGCTTAATATTACGCAAACGGATCTCAGAATTGAAAAATGTTTTTCACAGACCCACAATATTTTTGAACGGCCTATCCAACGATACCTCACATCATGTATTAGACGAGAAAAAAAATATTGTATTTCATGGTTTTATTTTACGACTTTTTCGGCGTGATTAATATGTACACCCATGCCAAATTACAGCTTTCTAGGACTTAGCGTCTTTGAGCTGAGCCGGGGACAGACGGACGGACGGACAGACAGACAGACAGACAGACAGACAGACAGATACACAGACAGACAGATAGACAGACAGACGGACATGGCAAAACTATAAGGGTTTCTTGTTTACTACGGAACCCTAAAAAAGTACTGAATGAATGTTCTATAACGTAAGAAGTCAATGTTCTTGTCATTTGTTGTGTTGCTCATCATCACCATCATCTGCCCAGCCTTTTCCCAACTAAGTTGGGGTCGGCTCCTAGTCTAACCAGGGGGTCTACTCCGAATATAAATCCAAAGTATCGGCCGAATGTTCGGCCGTTGCTTGACTACGCCTAACTATGGTTGACTACGGCAAAAGAAAAAAAAACGACAGACAAAGAGATAAGCCAAAGTCAAAAATGTGGCTTTAAGTCGGGTAAGGATTCAAAGTCAAAAAAGAAAACTATGGAAGTTATAAAACGGCCGAACATTCGGCCAATACTTCGGATAAAGGCTTCTACATACCAGCGCGCCTTGTCGCGCGACGCGACACGGCACAAAGGCCCCGCGCGTCGCGGGACGAGCGGTGCCTTTGTGTCGCGTCGCGTCGCGCGACAAGTCGCCCCGGTATGTAGACGCCTTAACGCTTTGGAGTAAACCCTCAGATGCAGCTAAATACCAGTATTTTACATGGAGCGACTGCTTGTTGTTGCTCATACCAAGCTATATTATAGTTTGGGCACAATATATACAGAACTTCACGAGGGATTGTGTTATCTACAAATATTTGGACGCTAAGAAAATGGGGCGGCTGGGCGACATGTGACCCGCCTCGTAATAATTGGTACACTTTGACGAAGATATCTACGTGTACGTAGGTGTTGATTCATTGTCCATTGCCAATATTGGGTCCACACATTGCCAATATTGGGTAAAATCACGGATATCGCAATGAAGGCATATCTCCTGATATCTATGGGTAAAACTGTGACTGTCAATAACAATGGCAGGATTGATAAGTCAATGATTAGGCAAACCAGCAGGCGATGTTATAATTGATCTGTAAGAATAAAGAAGGTGATGTCATTTAATTTTGTTGAATCCCAGGTATCAATTATCAAATCAGCTTGCTTAAATTCTTCTGCAATATGGATCCCCTCATAGAACACTGCAAATATAACAACTTGCCACGGTTGACTAACTGATTGTTGATTATCTATTTGTACATCAGTTTCGGGCAAGACATAAAAATCAATCAATCTGCCTAGCCTTTTCCCAACTTCGTTGGGGACTGGGGTCAGCTTCCAGGCCAACCAGATGCAGCTAAATACCAGCATATTACATAGAGCGACTTCCATCTGACCTCCACAATTGTTACTGGGTAACATGATACCTCTTGGTAAGACTGCTTGTCAACATTTTTGGTTCTCTGACTACTCGTAACGACTGTCAGAGATCTGCAAAAGACAGCCGGGACCAAAGGCTTAACGTGCTTTTCTAGACACGGATGGGTCTCGATATTATTATGTCGAGCCTGATAAGGAAGAACATCGTAAGCGACATAAATTAAAATTTACAGGAGAGGTATTTTATTCATTTTATTTTATTATTTTTTGAAAAATGTAATACCTACATTATGTCGCTTACGATGTTCTTCCATATCACGGGGTCTACTCCGAACATAATCCGATGTATCCAGTCAGCCATAGTTAGCCGTAGTCAAGCAACGGCCGAATGTTCGGCCGTTGCTTGACTAACTAACTATGGCTAACTACGGCTAAAGAAAAAAAAAAACGACAGTCAAAGAGATAAGCCAAAGTCAAAACTGTGACTTTAAGTCGGGTAAACATTCAAAGTCAAAAAAGGAAACTATGGAAGTTATAAAAACGGCCGAACATTCGGCCGATACTTCGGATTAACGCTTCTGAGTAGACCCTCAGGGATGTTATGGATGGTCACCTATCCACGAACCGACCGCGACAAGCGTAGCTTAACCTCCAATCGACCCGTGCGGCTGTTATCGTTTAGCATTTCGGGCAAGACATAATGAATCTAAAAACCTCGTAATGAGTACAGAAAATGTATCACTGTGTTTTGGTAATTTGTTTTCAGACCGTGTCTAATTAAAACTCCTCAACAGAAATCCCCAAAAAAATTGCGGTTAAAAACAATCAAGACTATTGTTTAAAAAAGCACCTAATCATTCCAATCACGTTAAGTTATGACGTAATTTTCGCTCCTACAAAAAATAATAATAATGACCAGTCTCAGCCTTTTGTGAACAATTTTTTTTGTAATGAACTTCAAACGCTCTATATCCTGTCAATCTCAATTTGATTTGGTTTAATCTTTTGGTGTCCGGCTCCTATACCGACCGACAAGTGTCTATATACACATGTTTTTGCCTCTCAGTCTCAAAGATCATTTTAAAATGTTCCTACTAAGAAATATCGTCTACGTCCCGAATATTTTCGTAGATTCTATGAAAGATTCGGAAAATGATTTTAAAAGCTTCTCTGTAAATGGATGAAATAACTACGAAATAATTATTACTTCCATATGCATCAATATTGGAAAAGTTATAGAACGTGTTAGTTTTACTCAATAACTGTCGGCACGTTATTAATAGATCTCGTGTCAGCACGAGTTATGAAAGGATACTTATTCAGTGATTTCAGCCTCTTTATAATCAAATATATTATGCCTATTTATGTTTACAGTTCAGAACTCGCGGACAGACTGGCCGCATTACATATACTTCGTGATTCCCATGGGCCTGGTGACGTGCACCAACTTTGTGCTGTGGATGCTGACGGCCCGCCACTGTGCGAAGGTCAAGTCCGAGGTGCATCGTCTGCAAGCCGGCTCGGTTGGCGACCGCGCCAAGCGACGCTTTAGAGTCGACAGGGCAAAGTGAGTAATTCTTCACTTTTTTTCTCCGTGTTTTTTTTTATTACCGTTAGTAAACGGTAAGTACTTCGATCTTATATGAACAAATTGATGTCATTGATGACAGTTATCACAGCTTATTTGCACGCCGTTGAGATAGTTAAGTGGTTATATAAATAGACACACATACCAGATCCACTGACTACTGTAATAGGTATTACTTGACAAATCATCAACCAGTCATCAATCAGTCTTCATTCAACTTTAATGAATTACGGTTAGCTGCTGATAACTTGGTAGTCAAAGAATACCTCGCCAGGTTTATTTTTATCCAAAACATGTAACAATTTCAAGCTATTCGTTACCGGCTGCAGAAACCGTGAGATGTTTTCAGTATTCGCAAACACCTACTTTCAATATTTGTTTGGGTTTCTAGCGGTAAGCTGTTTATATGATTATAAATAATGTATGTTATAGATAACTTCATTGTTATATTAATTTAGTAAAGATAAATACTTAATTGTATCTTCCGCAGATTAAAATCTCTAACTGTGCCGATAAATATTATAATTGTTATTTAATGCCTAACCCCTACCTGCCTATGTTTTGTGCTTTAACCTATGCTAAATATGACTTTAATTAAAATAAAGATGTTATGTTTTGAACATGTTGCTGTTTAATAAATGAACACGGTGTTTATTAATGAATGAACTAGACGTCGACTGTGTTATGTCACGAAGGACAATTAACCGCCTCGTTGAGTAATCACTTGGTCTAACTTAGTAGGATTGTTTGAGCATGATTGACACATTGCTAGTCTTTCGCAGAGACAGAGTATTTACGGTTATTCTCTAAAGCCTGGTTTACAAGGTGTGATTAAATAGCCTGTGGCATAACATAAGTGGAAGCAAATATAAAAGTTGCACCGGACTTTAAACGATCAATCCTTCAATTTTATAATTTGCCACAGGCAAGAAACTTGCATCGTGTAAATGGGGCTTAAAGATCACTTCGAAATTCAAACGGTATCGTGTCGGCGATGGTTTACTTTTAAAACAAATGAGCTCGCTTTGAAATCTATCTTTGAAAATGCTCACTTTAGTGACATTTGAACTGAACTTTACAGAATAGCACTATTAGTGACAAAGCAGTAACCGCATTTCTACGGGAAAAAAGCTGTAGTTCCGCTTCTAAAACTGACCAACGATTCGAGAAAAATCCTTGACTCATTATTAAGGGAAGTGTGTACATTAGATAATTTGTTATCATATGGGCAATCTGATGAAACATTACTCACATTAGCTACAAACTATCAACACAGATTACTTAATAATATTAGTTTTTATCACCGTAAGTGCACTGTCACCTCTATTCTGGTAGACATTTAGATTTTTCCCTTCTATAATATTTCTGCATAGATATAGTCAAACTAGACATTTGTTAAGTAAGGATAAGAGCGTTTACACCTTACGGCATTTCATACAAACTTTCAAGCTCTTGTTTTTTGAAATGACTGAACCGATTTTAATGAAACTTCATACGCATAAGTAGGATACAAAGGTCTAAAAAGTTAGTAACGTAAAGTCCTTTTAGACGTCGCGGGCTGGGGGGGGGGAGGTCAAACACCTCACCCACCCAGACTTGAGATGCTGAGGCTGTTGGATGCTGATGCTTGAGGGCTGGTACCACCCGGGGATCGCGGAAGTCGCAGAAGATCACATGATTCCCGGTGCAAGTGTGAGAAGGGAACACCGGGGTCGTTTTTAGTCAGTAAGAGTTTGATAGACCCCTCCACCTGCCCGAGGGCGGAGGACATCCATGACGAGTTTCCAACCCAGCACAAAAAAAAGAAGAAAATAAGGACTTCAAACTTGAAGTCTAAATGAAAAAATAAACTGTACACTTTAGATGCGCGCACTCAACCTTAAACTCTCTCCCCCTTATTACAAAACAAGGTTTATCTTCAGACCCAGGTTTAAAACATGGAGCCATTATTGTATTTCGAACTTTATTCCGGCTATGGCAAAGTTCCTAAACACAAAACTGACAACTTAGTACCGAACTAAGTTTTCAGTTTTGTATAAAGAACGGTATTTCAATCACTGTTACGTTCTTATTACAAAAAGTGGCTGCATGGTTTAAGCCATGTCAAAATATAGATCTTGTTTTGTAATAAGGTGGTCGGTGTCAACTTGAGAAGACAGTGACAACAGAACAGAGAAGAGGGTTGCATTCGTCGTCATCGATGCCCAATAATTATTAGAATATTCTGCAATATTCTAATAATTATTGGGCGGAAAAATATGCCTTAAGAAGGCATATTTTTCCGCCCCGGTCCTGAGCCGCAGGAATCTTTCCCGAATTTTAGCAGTTACTCTATCTAATGGAGAAAACAATTTTTGTTTAAAATTGTCTTCGTAGAATAAGCCAACATCCATACATTCGTCGTAAAAAATGTGCCTGTCAAAAATGTGTTCGGCTTGGAGGTTCGATTTCAGTTTCCATTAGTAAAATTAACATTAGTTTTATAATTTGAATACTTTACAAGCTTATTTAACTTCACTATAATCATAATATAATTAATGTACTTAAACAAAATATTGTGAAACATTTTTAAAAGAGTAACGGCGGTTCTTGCCCATTCTTCTCCATACGAAACAACCCATTGGAAACGAAACAACCCATTGGAAAGGGCAACTGGAATCAATTCAATTTTTTTTAAAATTTTTGATGTTAAAAAGTGCCTTATGTGCCTATTTGAAATAAATAATTTGACTTTGACTTTTCACATGAATTATTATAAGGAACTTTAATTTATTTTTTTGACGTCAAATTTTGCAATTCTATCTTGACAACTTCCACTTGTCTCACTGCCTTGATATTTTTCTTATAAGCCTACCTATAAAGTCCGATGACTTGAGGCCGCCGCCGCGCGCCACCTATATTGGCCGCGCCGCCCCGGGCCGTGGCCCCCTTTGTCCCCCACGCTACGCTACTGCACCAATTTAGTGTCATAAAAATGTCCATGGGTTTGACACGTATTTAATGAAGACCCTAGGGAGATGAGGACACCGTTAAAACATTTTATAATATAGTAGGTAATATAGTAGTACCTTTTATGTAATTAATGATAGCTACTTAGTTTTTATTATGTCGCGAAACATTATCTGGTTTGACCTTTTAGCCATTGTATTTAAAAAGAACAAAGTTACGCACTAGATAAAAATATTAGGTACATGTAAAACCGGTCTATTGATATTATTTGTTCAGTCATATTATTCGTATACAGGACGTTTAAGAAAGCAGACAGTTTGTATAACGAATATTCAAACCAAATGTGTTGCATACGTACCTACTTATTTGCTATACTTAATCCGATCCAGCCTGTCCCTTGCTGTCTTCCCCCAACGACGCCGTAAGGTCCGTACCTACCCCACAGGGGGTGCCCTTAGCGTGTAGTCGCTTCGTGTAGTCGCCTCCTGCTAGACAATAAATTCCCTCGCTTGAGGCCTTATTTTATTGACGCACTCACTGGCAAGCCCGGTTCAGTAGCCGACATGCTCCTAGGTTGACCTGTGACATGCCTTATTAAAAAAAAAATGCTTTAAAAGACAAAATTTTCCCAGATTAATTTTAATTTTGATTTATTCAAAGTTTTACCAAAAGTATTGATAATATCTGCTACGCGTTCGGTAGCTTCACTATAGAAAACGTAATATTTAAAAATTAGTAATAAAATTAAAATAATAGAAACCAATTTTCTAAACATTCAGTAGATAGTTGTTAGTTTCATCTAGTTGTCCTATTTGTTTGAACATTGAACAACCTGTATATTTATATAACCTTCGCTATAATTTCATTAATTATTATCTATATAATTCGGCCATATTATTTTTGTGACGTACATACTTATAGGAAGGCAATTAATTAGCTCAACTTGCGATAGTTAACGCTTTCAATAGGAACAATAGACGCGGATATTATTCCAAGTTTTTTTCCTTTATGTGCAGTTTGTGTGGCTCAGTATTTAGTCTAGGTACCTAGTATAACTTCGGTTTTTCCAAATAACAGGTAAATGATATAAACAACCGGAGGAATCAGGGAAAGGGAATGCATTGTGCAGGGACCGACTGACGTCATTTACTTGAACGTATCAGAATGTAACTTCCTTATGGTGGATCCACAGCTGTAGCCCGCGAAATCCAAATTTTCTTACGTTTATAGGGTTCCGTTTAAAGGGTAAAACGGGAACCCTATTACTAAGGCTCGGCCGTCTGTCTGACCGTCTGTCACCAGGCTGTATCTCATAAACCGTGATATTTAGACAGTTGCAATTTTCACAGATGATGTATTTCCATTGCCGCTATAAAAACAAATACTAAAAAACAGAATAAAATAAATATTTAAGGGGACTTCCATACGACAACCGTGATATTTTTGCTCGTTTTTGCTCGATATTGATAACGGCAACGGGTAGACGCTTGAAATATTCACAGAATCTTTAGTTATATATTCACTTTAAAAATAAATAATTAAATTAAAATAAAACAAATATTTAAGGGGGGCTCCGATACAAAAAACGTGATTTTTTTGCCGTTTTTATAGATAAAGGTACGGAACCCTTCGTACGCGAGTCCGACTCGCACTACTAGAAATGCTTGGCTCAATGCTGGTCCAGCTCTACAACCACAACTAATTTATTAACATTTGAAAATACTGTTGGAGCTGATGAAGATTGTAAGACTATCTTTTCATTGTATAAACTCGAATCTCCTTTGTATTATATAATTGCATATCACAGGTGTGAGTACTATGTACAATAGAGCTACCATTTACCGGGTAATTATGTCTTTCATTGACTTGAATGTGCCCTGGCGGCTGAGAGTATGTCATGCTCACTCAGATGTCTCGCTGATGGTGGCGTGAGTGTTGGATCATTTAGCTCCCTTCAAAATGATTGAGCTGAATGGTGCTGATCCATGCGTCATGTTCGTGAACGGCCGCTGTTAGTTGGGACTGGTCATCTCTTAGCTGCCACGGCTTATTTTTAATTATTTTAGTTTTGAATTGTTTTTTTTTTGTTTTTTATCTTTTTATCACGGACGCTTCTGACGTATTGCATCGTTCTCACATGTTTAACTTCAATATGAATGATGTAACCAATATTTTGTATCAATATTTTAATTTAAAAGAGTGTCCGTGGAGTTTCTTGCCCGTTCTTCTCCATAGGAACCTACTATTTGGAATGGGCAACTAGCTTCATATTTGTAACTGACCGACTTCTTGACAATTCAATTTAATTGAAATAAATGCTTTAAGTTTGAGTTTGACTTGGCTGGTTTTTGCTTTTTGCTATTTGCAAGTCACTATCAGGTTGTATCATGATCAAAATAAGATTCGCGACTATAACCGATAGAATAGAATAGAACTAGTGAAGTACAACCATACGACTCGGTACTACTCACGAAACTCACGATAAATCGATTCAAGTTAAATGTCAAAACGGCCCTATTATTTTTTGATAAGTATAATACAGAGCAATCCTGCAAAAAAAAAAAGATAGTTATGATATGGCAATTCTGATATTGATGTGATATGTATTGCAATCTGCAAATTCAAATTTAGTTGCATCTTCAATGACATATAGCAAAAAGTTTTAGTAAGACCTCAATACAAATGAACTACTTAAATGATATTTGTTTCTGTAAGTAAATCTTTTAAGATACAGAATTATAATCATTAGAATCATCAATACATCTCTCTAAGTTAGATTTGTTCCATTGAATTAGGTCCTTTTTCATGAAATCATGACATTGGGCAAGAAATATAACTTAGAGGGATGTATTAATGATTCTCATTCTGTAAATACATATATGTTATAGTCGCGAACCATATTTTGATCAAGATACAACCTGATACTGACCGGCAAATTGCCAAAAAACTTAAGAAAATTTTAATTTCGCGGACTACAGCTGCGAATTTGTTTATTATTCATAATTTCAGCCGAAAGACGTCCACTGCTGGACGTAGGCCTCCCCCAAAAGGAGGGGGAGTTGCCATAATCGCCACGCTTGGCAAGCAGGTTGGCGATCGATTCTCTAGTAAGTCCCTTAGTCGCCTTTTACGACACCCACGGGAAGAAATAGGATGGTGCTATTCTTTACTTCCGGCATCACACGAAACATGTTTATTATGTTCACGGATCATGTTTTTAATGTTTATTATTACGTAGCAGTAACGTAGTAAAAGTCCACTTCGAATGTTGTCAAATTTGCGAAATGTCATAATCGCGTCTTCAGTCTCAGAAAAGAACAGTATCAATCATTTTCAACTTATCTACTGAACATCAGACGTGTAGGTAGTTCCGTCACATTAATTACATCTGGAAGATTTAATGCGTGATGTTTTGACATACTTAGTTGAATATTTTGATTTGAACGTTCTTAGTCCGGAAAACAGGTGGACTGACCTTGAGGCCTAAACTGGACGCTTTGGCAGAATCATAATATGATCTGCTTACAATTCATATCCCGCAATTCATCTGTTTGACAGTTTTGTATGGAGTTTCGTAAAATGGTCCACCAATTATGAATTGCTTTAATGAAGTCTAGTGTCAAAGAGCAGCTGTCAAACAGGTGAATTGCGGGATGTATGAATTGTACGAAAATCATATTAAGATACTGCCAAAGCGTCCATTTTAGGCCCCCTTATGGCAAGACCAAACGGAATTAGTAACATTTTGTAACGAACGCGGAGACGTGCTAATTTTATTACATTAGTGGACAAGTCAGACTGGGATTTTCCTTGCTGTTCCTAACAAAATGGAAATCAGGAGAGTTACTAGTGACCTGAGTTTTTGTTCTGACTATAGGTATGATCATTACTCTGCTTTACATGACCCCTCTTAGAAAGAAGAAGAATGGAAGCGGGGTCGGGCTCTTATCATACCAAAGCAACAGTAGTATCTATGAATGACAATGACACGCCATTAATCCATAATACATAGCTGATAATTCACACTTTACATGCAGTAGGGCCAGTTCTAAGCTATAAAAATATTTAGTAGTTATTATTATACGATTTTAACCTTACCGATACCACTTAAAGAATTATAAAACTGAGACCTTTTTAGGGATATGATATCAGCTTGGTGACTAGTATTTTGAATGGGTTTCCTCTACACTAAATGCAGTTGTGGTGCATGCATGTTGTTAAAGGAATTTTATGTATTGGTAATGTTTGCTTTTCCCATTTCCCTGACACACGCGGAAAACAATTTCTCGAGCAATTATTTGCCTGAAATACCCATCATGACCGTAACATTTGCATAAGTAAGGGAAAACACTAATAACACGGTTTTTTATAATTAGTATAAATTAGAGATAGGACGAAATTCGTTTCAAATTCGGTTTAACCAAACCTCGCTATTCGGCCGAAACTCGGTTCAAATTCGGATCATGCGATACAAGAAAATATAAAATAACTCAACTGTTTTGGCTAAAGTTATAAACTAAACCAGTGAAATATAATCCTAAGTAATTATTTATTGTTTGTTTTGTAAGTTGTTACTTATTTAACAATTAAATATATTCTAAACATTATCAGAATTTCATGTCATCTAAACATTGAATTATTTATCCCCAAAATTCCAATTTGTTTTTTTTTTTTATAAAAGTGTGAGAGCGTTTACGACTTACGGCATTTCATACACACTTTCAAGCCCTTGTTTTTCGGAATGACTGAACCAATTTTAATGAATCTTCGTATGCATAAGCAGGATACAAAGGTCTAAAAAGTTAGTTAGGAACATTTTCGAAATGTCATACTCGTATTTAAAAACAGATAACTGGAAATCTCTGTTTCTATGAAAAATTTAAAATCGGTCTAATTTGGCTGTAACACTATTTTTCGAGAATGTACAGACGCCAGCAGGTCAAGCTACCCGAAACTGTCAAATTTTCCCAATCAACCTTGAACCTTATGCTGTAGGGATAAAGTTGAAATTTTTTAAATAAATTTGACAGATTGTAGTAGGTTGATGTGCTGGCGTCTGTACTTTACTAACTTTTTAGACCTTTGTATCCTGCTTATGCATATGAAGTTTCATTAAAATTGGTTCAGTCATTCCACAGTCAGCAGGACTCGCGTTTGCGACCACGACAACAACGGGGTAGTCAAATATACAATATTAATGTGCAATATGTTAGTATCGTAGTCTCGGATATACTGTTACAGGAGTTGGGGTTTCGACACAGTGTACTATAACTTTTTATTCAGGAGCCACGGGCGTCGCTCCATAAAAGTCACGTCCGGTCTCTCGTTTTAGTCGTTAAACTATCCAGAGGCCCGAATAGTAAAATTAAAAAAGAAAAAAGTAAAAAAAATGCAAAAGTGTTGTTAGTGTTAGTAAAATGTCTAAACTTCATTATTCAATACTCAATCATTTATTGCATTTCACAATGTGCTTAGGTGGTAAGTAAACATTAGTGTAGTACTACCAATCGTGGACCCTGTCGGGCACTGCAAAATAAAAATTTGAAGGATAAGGACTTATTTATACATGCAAAAAAAACTTTTTCTAAGTAAAATTTAAGGTAACATTTAATTAATTAAATCTAAATTTCTATTATTAATTTATATTATTAGGTCAGTTCTATGGTTTTTTCAATTAAATATTCATTTATACTGTATTAACATTCTGTTTGGTGCCGGACGTAAAGAATAGCACCATCCCATTTCTTCCCGTGGGTGTCGTAAAAATAAGGGATTTACTAGAGAATGGGCAGCAGCGTTCTCTATGCATTTTTAAAACCATACTGCGATCGCCAACCCCATGCCAAGCGTGGCGTTTATGGCAAATCTTCCTTTTTTGGGGGAGGCCTATGTCCAGCAGTGGACGTCTTTCGGCTGAAATTAAGGATGTAATAACATTTATTTAGTAATTTTTTTTTAAATTTATTAGTAAAAATAGCAACTTTTCCCCTCATTTAGTAGGTAGTTTATTATAGATTTTTATCGACATTACCAGTGGACTAGATGAGTGCATTTTTAAACGGGATTTCGGTAGGTTTATTGGCTTCACAGTAATTGGTTTAAGAGATCACCTTATAGTCTTTCCATGTGAATAACTAATTCATACAGTAATATTATGTAATACAGTAATAGATGTACTGTAATACAGTATCAACTAGTACGGGGGGTATTGTGACTTTTACTGGCGGCATTATGTACTGTATTGTGACAGCCTATACATGTAACTATGCCAAAAAACCCAACTGACGTGTGAAGATCTAATTGGCAGAAAAGGTGGGAAAACGATTTACCAATATGCCGTTAATGCGTTCGCAGGTACGTGTTGACTGGGAAACTTTGGGTGGTGATGGGTGCCGGCTGGATCTCCGAGCTGCTGTCGACCCTCGTGTCGCAACCGTGGTGGCTGTGGACCATCATCGACCTCATCAACGAGCTCCAAGGAGTCTTCATCTTCCTCATTCTAGTTATGAAACCCAAGCTATATTACCTCATCCGAAAGAGGCTAGGTAAGGCAGTTATTAGTATTTTATGTAGCTCTAACAATGGTCCTAAATTCTCAAGTAATTTACTCGTAAAACTCATTTTATGACAGCAGTGTTTACGTTTGGAACGAGACAAGCAGAGATCGATACAAATCCAATCCAAGAGATGTAACAAAATAACGAAATAAAATATGAATTGCCATAGATACTTATAAGGATTGTTTCATGTCATTCAATTGTAAATTAATTAAAGGTGTAACTGCCTACCTCGTGTCATGAACTGACGACTGAGGGAAACTGACCAGTGATACGCGGACTCAAGATAGTTGATGAACGCGTGTTTCCCCTAATAATCAATCAATATACCAAGAACAATGAATGCCAAATATATTTATCATCATTTATTTTGAGTGTAAGCGATTAAGAATAGCTGTTATCTACATTCACAGAACTGTTTGTCTCAAGAGTGTGAGTCAGACTCGATAAAATGATAAGTTTATTTAGTCATTGTTTCAAAGTTTCACGATGTGTGAGAGATGATTTTATTGTTTTCAGGTTGTTCAAGGATACCGATTGAATCAAGTATATATTAGAGAAAATATTAATTTTTGAACGTTGTATTGTCTGCTGTCTAAATTGTCTAATCTTCACTTTTCGATTAACTAGCAATGCCACTCTTAACGTGGTCTGCCTAGCCCGTTATTATGACCGATTCGCTTGATTAACTCACAACGCTAACATTCCAAGTTAGATTACGTATCTTTATGCATTGTTGACTTGTTGTAAATTATTAATTGATTCATTTTGATACCGTTATCTACTTTATCCTAGTTAACGTCTAATGAATGTCCTTTATGTGCACCCTCAATGTTGTCGTTAGGACATTACTTGTTTTGCAAATTATTTCAAATACATGGTGTTATGTAAAATGCATAATATTATAATATGATTAAAACAGTATTTTGTCGATTTGTTACATTTTTTAAGTAAAAACAAAAAAAAAACTGTTTTGTGCTAAATTCTTAACACCATGTAGATGATATGGCCTAAAAGTTTATTATGGTGGGTCACTAAACTTCGTATAAAAGTTGGTGTATAACTATCTGACGGTCATTGTTTTGTCTTTGATTCATTCAGATAATCAGTAATAAAACAGTTTAATTTCATTACAGGCCGATTTTTCAATAGTCGGTTAACGTGTACCTGAAGAAATATTTTGACAGTTTGACGTATTTTATTTAATAAGCAAAAGCTGTCAAAGGGCAATATTAGTGAATATTTAGTCCTTGGATAATGATAGCTGTCTATTGAAAAATCAGCCCTAATGAAAAAAAACCTCTCACGAGAAAATACGGTAAGGTGCGACATCTTCCCCTATAAATAAAACCTATTAGGTATATTTAAATTTTTATAAAAATGTACGCACTTAATTTTAAAATTCGAGGGAAAATTGGATCAGACCTTTTTTCTTCAACCTATGTCAGATTTTAAAGAATATTTTGGCCCACCTAATAATATGTTTGCTAGCTACTGGTGACTAATATTGTACTAATACGACAGGGCTGGAGAAGCCGGACGCGCAGAAGAACGGCACGTCATCATCGTCTGCGCGAACATCGTCCACGTTCCTGTCCCGCGCGCTCAGCACCGACGAAAGGAACAACACGCGCCTCTCCCTACAGAACAATGTCAAGCAACCATAACTGCGACACGATACTCTACAACAGTACAAGGATCTCTTGGCACGTGGCAAAAATCGGAACTAACGCCGCGACGCCATCTTGGTTTTTCAATACATGTTCACAAAAACGTTTACCAAGAACGCCTCCTGTCAATGTCATTCATGCGCCAAAAGATCCTAAGTACAGTTATACGTTATCGTTAACAGATATCTGGCGTAGTCTGTGGTCGTGGCCGAGGCCGAACGTAGTGCAAAAACCAACAAAAATTTGTTTGTTTAAAAAAGAGTAATGTATACCTACAGGTTTTATTTTTAAGGATGTTATTTCTACGAATATCGGGTGTTATTTTGGTAGAAAATCAACTTTTTATTTAAGAGTAACTTGACGGTTACCATCAGTTCACCCTGGCAATCTAAAATCAAAGCCAAATTTATTTTAGGATAATGTACCTACAAAACGATTTTTTTTAAAATTTCTTTTAAAAATAGATATATTCCCAATAGCTGGATTTCGGCCTCGGCTTCTCGTCCCCAACACAAGCTCACGACACAATAACACGCTTATCATAGCATGTTCTTGTTCGCATTCAAAATCATCATTTTCATATTAATAACTTTTCAAAATTGAATATTTTAATATTGGTCTAGTCATAGAATAAGCGATTAATAAAGTTTCATAATTCATTATGTTTAGTACTTACTATGAAATGTTTTGTTGAGCAATTTTGCTTTGATTGTATGTAGGTATGCTAGGCCCTAACATATAATTTTGAATGAAGTGCCTATTAGTATCTATGTGGCTATGATGGAGGCTGTCGTTTTAGAACGAATAATAGTTTCTATTTCAAACTACAACACTGTTTAACTGATTTAGTTATTAACTATAAATTGTTATTCCACTAAGTTTGTGTCTGGTTGCGGAGGTTGATTCATTGATAATACTTTGTTAATTCAACTGAAAACTTGAAACAGTATTGAATTAAAGGTTGTCACTCATTATAAGACCCGAGGGACGCTCTAATACTTGTTCATTTATACTTATTTTATGTGACCAAGCAATTTTGCACTCTTTGTGGATTGTCTAATTAATTAAATATAACGTAACATAATGCCTTGCTTCCTGGAAGGGTGAGGCAGAGGTGTATAGTAGGTACACCCTCATTTCGCCAGTTATGTTTAAGGGGAATGCGCTAAGGTAGCCCGCAAAAAGCCCGCCCGTTTTTTTACGTTTTTGGCAATTTGCAGGTCAGCAACAGGTTGTATGTTGATCTAAATATGATTCGTGGCAATAACTAAGTTCAAAAAATCCTACTGAATGATTATTTCTGAAAAAAAAAAAAACATTCAGTATGATTTTTTGAACTTAGAGAGTTGTAATGCTGATTGTAATGATTATAATTCTGTAAAGCCGTATTTGTTATGGCCGCGAGTCATATTTAGATCAACATACAACCTGTTACTGACCTGCAAATTGCAAAAAACGTAGAAAATTTGAATTTCGCGGGCTACCTTAGCGCATCCCCCTTAAGCCCTATGTAATAGGGGGCGAGCCTATTAACACAATCGGGCACAAATTTCAGACTTCGGGCTGCTACTGCAAAATTCCAGACGGAAAATAAACCTTTGCCCGACCTGGGAATCGAACCCAGGACCTCATTCTCAGCAGTAGCGCTTGCAAACAATAAACAAAAAACAAGTGTTTAAGAAAATTATGTAAAAAAACAATAAATGTTTTGATAAAACATTATTATGAAGTCGAGTTAGTAAAGTGAGTGACGACCTGGCGGCCTAAAATGGACGCTTTCGCAGAATCATAATATGATCTGCGTACAATTCATATCCCGCAATTCATCTGTTTGACAGTTGTGTATGGAGTTTAGTAAAATGGTCCACAAATTAAGAATTAATACAGTGAAGTCTAATGTCAATTAGCAGCTGTCAAACAGATGAATTGCGGGCTGTATGAATTGCACGCATGATTCTGCCAAAGCGTCCATTTTAGGCTCCCTGTAGTACTATTCTGTAAAAATCTCACCGTGAAAACGTGTAAGGTGAAGTGAGCTCCAAGTGAACTGTCGTCCTAACTAACGCTAGGTTAACTAGGGTTTTACAACTCACTTCAAACTCACTTCACCTAGGTTTTAATGATGAGATTTTAACAGAATAGACCAGCAGAATGAATAAACTGCAAGTATTTTTGAATGATCATAGATAAATATTTACGACTTTTAAAGATTATTTTCAACATAGCAATTAAAATGCAGTGCTACGTAAATGTGAAGTTGTTTGCTTATTTAGGTGTATACCTAATATATAATTGTATTAAGTATATTTTTATCTCCCAGTCTCCGAATTGACACTTCTGTACTTAAGTTTTTTATTTTTATTTTTAGTTTTTAGCTCATTTGACAATGTACCTGCCAGTGTGTCTATAATTTTGTATCGTGTAAAAGATCGATTGTATCTCTCGCAGCTACTTTTGTTAGAGACATATTAATGCACAAAAATATTTAATTATTCGTCACAGTCAGTGTTTTTTCCCTGTTCTTCTTTGTAAGAGGGGTCATGTAATGCAGAGCAGGGACTGTACCTTTTATTCACAAATGCTGCCGTATTATTGTAGATAATGTTTATTTCACTTAATTGTATCAATGCAAAGTATACAACATTAGTTTTTGTTTATACTAAACCCGAAAAGGGGTCATTGTACTCGAAAAAAAATCAGCTGTTCCATACATTTTATCGATTTAAGTGAACACAAATGTAGGGAACAGCTGATTTTTTTTTCGCGATTTCAAGGTTGGTCCCGTATAAAAAAAAATTCAAAATGATGAGTACAATGACCCCTTTTTGGGTTTAGTATAAACAAAAACTAATGTTGTATATACCTATTTAAACTAATTTTAGAAAGCACAGTATTTCTTATGAAGTGCGCACATACCCGACTTATGTTTTTTTTGGGATCTAAACTGACTGAAAACCATTAGACTGAAAAGTTGCAAATGGGTGATTTTTGATGATAATGATTACAGGCGCACCCTGTAATCATTATCATAAAAAATCAAAATAAGTGTACTACTTAAAATATAATGGCAATTAATTGATAAATAATAAAATTAAATGTACAAAACAGGTGCCTTATTATGTATGAAACCAGGAACATTTTGTATGTGGGAATAGTATCAGCCTAAAGACATGGTCCTTTTGTATGAATAATAATAATTAAACAAAAAAAAACTTGTGCAACTGTTAAAAAATAATGTTTTTTTAAACGTGACGAAAATGTTTAGGTTGAATCATTGGCAATCCTTTAGAGGTTGAAAGTACTCAAGTAACAACTTTTACTATGGAACCTACTCTGTAGTAATACTACAGAATTAGTACAAAATAATCTGTCATTTGGTACAAAACTACAATTACAAAAATAGAAAATTGAAATTATACAGCGTGCCGCTTTAGTGGCGAATTTCATTTAAGGGGACGATAACCGACTTTTAATGATTTTATACTGAAGATCACGCCTAAACGAGTAGTGTTAATGATTTGAAAAAAATATATGATAAATTAGAGCATCTTCTCAATAACTTAATATGTGATCATTTTAGATTATTTATATATTAAATAGTGAAATTAATTTGTAAAGTTATGTCTAACGCGGATAATAAACTGAGAATGGCGCAAAATCTCCGAAGCGTATTTTTCTGAAACTTTCACCAATTTAAAGATAATTTAATTATTAATCGTTTAGTATACACGTTTTATTAAAATACCATTTGTTTTGTGTATAATAAATTAATAATGCGTCAAATTGGGGACAGCGCTCCTTGATGGGCGAGTCCTATTACTGGCTGAACGTACGACGCGTTGCCTGAGCTTAGTACAGAACACGCAAGCTAACCACTCAAGGTCACTGGCATCTATCTGCGTCTTAAGACACCTATATGGTTTCGCGTTTTCTGTTTGAAAATTTTAATTTCTTTATCTTATATTTTTTATGATTACTGGCCACTAGATCTACCCGTGTGTTAAATTAATGTCGCCATTGTAGCGGCACGTTGTATGAAGCTGCTTAATTTTGCTATTCCTTGGATCCATCCTTTAGTATAAAAAAAAAACCTGGAAGATAAAAAAATCAACCTGTATAACATAACTGTCCGAAGGTTTTTTATGATGTCCTCTACAATTCAATGTACTTATTTTATAACTAAATATTATGTGGATGACCAAATCACGTTGACACTAGAATTAATTTGTTCCAATTATGTAGGTACCTACAATGCACAATGTATGTATAGTTTTAATATTTAGATAAGTATACTTATTACGTTTGTAAAATAATACACTTTAGAAAGTATATAATGGCTTCACGAATCTATAATTTTAATTAGTATAAGGAAAAGACGAAAAAATAAAAACATTCTTCATTCCATTCCTGTGATACTTATTTACTGAGCGAACACTTCAGAAACTGCCTGCTTCTTCTCCACCGTAATCCACCATCATTCTCTGTTCGTTACCTTCGTATCATATCCGAAGACAGCTTAGTTTACTTTGAATTTTCTTCATGACACAAGATAGCTCCATAGCATCGCATGCGACAATCCTAAAAACTAGGTCCAGGGCTGTATTTGATGTAATTTACAATGCATAATTAATTGCTTATTTTTTCATATTTTCACGATATGTACTTTTGGATAAAGATTGTCGGATTGTCGCCTGTCGATTTTATTAAAAATAATTCTGTAATCTCCTCACACTGCAGAACATAATAGAAGTTTTCTTCACACGCCCCATACAAGTTGTGTGAAATACATGTAAAGCTTTTATGCTGTTTGCGTGACATACACAAAAGCTCTGAGTCAAATAAATGCCTGTTGACCCAACAAATATTTGTTCGGTATTCGAGGACCAAATTCGACCCTGACCTGCAAATGGTATGATCAGCAACAAAAGTCCGTTATTAGCATTGTACTAAAAGAAAAATAATCGATACCAGATTACCAGGAAAAATATTTTTATAAAAAATAAAAATACAATAAAACGTGCGGATACACACACCGTAAAATTGCAAAATTCGTAATTCATATATTTTAACTTTTTTATATTGTTTGTTTTGCAAAAATATACATGTGGTTTAATTTTTACCATGTTGTATTTTTTTACCTTTAGGTAATTCTTGCTGCAAAAACCAACTTTGCACTCTTGTTGCACAAATATTTCGTTGCAGGCTACTACTATTTTCGTAACGCAAACTAAGATCCTTTTACAAAATTTCATGAAAAAGTCAGTTGGATATAATTATTGGTAAGCTTCATCCTTTTTAAGTTGCTGACTGTACCTATGCTGCAGTGCAAATTACTGAATGAGTGATTGTTTTAGCCCTAAAACAATCAGCTCATTCATTCTGTTTTCGATTTCAAATTTTCTTTACTTTCGAGTTCAGCTCATTCATTTCAGCCTCAAGAAAATCATTTTTAGCAAATTTTAGGGGTTTAACAGCCCAGTTTATTTAGGCACTCACAGTATTTTTCGTGCAGGTAGATTGATAAAAACCGTTAACCGAGTTGACTTTTCGTTTTCACTTGCAAGTCCCGGAATATTGAAGAAAATATTACTTAAACTAAAATAAACATACAACAATCGAGTATCTTTGTAAATATTTTATTGCTTTTATACTTTTTTCATTTTTCATCATGAATTTTAAACATCTTTTAATATAACGATTTTTTAAACGTGATACAGTGTAGAAACAGACAGTGATGATCTTATAATATTATTTAATAATACTTTTGTGATAGGCGATGTCTGCTGAGTTATGTTATTTATAATTTCAATTTATTAATTATGGTATTATTTAAAAATAAATTGGTCCCACAGTTCACACAAAAATTATTGAATTTCACGATGCGTAACTACTTACATAACAATGTGACTCGGAGTGTTATTTACAAATGATACAATTAAAAAACAAATCAGTACGTAGTATCCGTACGTACATGTTTGAGTGAAGAGACATTTTTACACATAATATACAGACTCCTTATTTATCTAAAATACATATCAACAATGAGCAATGGATATGCTGCATCGAGCCTTACATTAAATAGTTAATTGTTTGTACCGAATAACATTAACAATATCCGTTCTGATACCTAAACTAAATTGTTTTCATAAATAATAGCAATACTGATGACCACTATGCAAAATAAAACTTATAGGACTATTAGACAAACGTACTTATAAGTTAAATATGTTCTTACAGTGGTAATATTTCATAATAAATTGTAATAATTAAACTTCACTAGCGAGGTGTTTAAGACACCAAATAATTAAGTATACACCTTTATCACATGAACGTTAAGTTAAGAACTACAAATATCTTACACTAAACCCTCTAAGTACCTAACTCAAATTGTTAGAAACAATGTTTTCAAAACGACGAAAATTGTTTATGAAATAATTTTACTGGTCCATAATTTTATTCACAATAGTAATTAATAAATACTAGGATACTTAGAAAATAACAACAAGATTTCACTGAATAAAGTGTAATGTGCAGCTCAACATTTTTTTAAACATCACTGGAACAAAATCAATCTCCACAAAATTGCGTAACTGCTCTGTAATCGCTTAAGCTTCCATAGGCAATTCTTACATGAGTTCGTAACCAATCTCGTAAGTTGAAAAGAAATGGATGAGACCCGACTAAACCGCTTTATATTTAGTAAGCCAGAGAGGAGTTTGAATGTCTTTCGAACAAAATTACTGTCATCGTAGCGCGCATTTTTTGCAAAAGGCTTCGTGTAAGAATCGTCATACTAAATCCCTGTATCAAATACTTATACGAGACCATAAAGCAGCTAATAGTGAAGTAGGTCGGTTCGAACAAGGTCGCAATGGCATCAAAGATTGAAGTAAGAAGAAAGAGTTTACTGCAGTCAAGAGCTGTTGTGTCCGGGCTGCACCGTGATGGGCGCGGGCGTGCTGGTGGCGGCGGCGGCGCGCGCCTTTGGGCTGCTGGGCCGTGAGTCCTCGGCCTCCGCCTCCGCGTCACGCTCCGCCACTTCCTCCTCGTCAATGATTGATATGTCGCGGATGGACGGGCGGTGGGATCGTCGCCAACCTGCACAAAAGTATTCACTTATTACATATCCGCATGTTTTCCGCATGAGTAAAAATAATACAGTCATTACCTATAGCAGGAAAAGAAGTATAAAAGTCCAAGGCATGTAGATATACAGCTTAATTACAAACAAGGTTGAGTCGTGAGCAGTTGAGTCTATCGCGACTATCGTGAATTCTAAGATAAAGAAGGTCGAAGTTTATCCGTTTAGTATTTTGTGAGTATTGTACTTATGTCGGTATTTAATAGTCATTAAAATGTTGAGGACAGTGCACGGTCCCCTTTGCGCTATAATAGTTACAGTATTATGCAGTGGTATTTGTGCTTTAAATATTTACCAAAAAGATGCAGTGGCAGTGACCGATAAGTTTCCTTATCTGGACCTAGAATCTCTCCAGCTCGTGGAACCATTGATAGCTTATGGAAATGATGTTGAAGTTATACAAGACGACATCGGCGCAATATTAAGAACAGTCGAAGAAAAACCGAAAGAAAATGAAGATTTCCAGAAGGACACTATCTTTGGAGAGGCAGATGACGTCGTCAAACAGCGTGTGACACGGCAAGCGACTCACCAATATTCACCGCTGTACCCACAACTACCATCAGGGTCTCCGTATAATCCGTATCAACCACAACCTAACAATAATCCTCCTGGTCAAAGCCCATATCAACAGCAACCTGGTTATAATTCTTCCGGACAAAATACGAATCAGCAGCCACCTAGTTATAATCCCTACGGTCAAAACCCAAATCAACCGCAACCTACTTATAATCCCTACATTAAAAATCCGAATCAACAGCAGCCTACATATAAACCTGCTGGTCAAGCCCCATTTCCGCAACGGCCCCCACAGTGGAATTCAAACAGTTTCAATTCTTCGCAACCAGGTAATCAAAATTACAATCCTAATGCAGGTTTCCCTAATCCTAATCAAGGTCCTTTTAACCCATCCTCTAGTCAGAATCCATACAATTCTCGTCCTGGCTTCCCATCTTATAATTACACGTCTCCAGGAAATCCCTACAGACCACCAAATGGACAATATCCTCTCCATAACCAAACATTTAACTCTCCAGCCAACCCAGGCAGTTTTAGACCTCCAAGCGCGTCAGGTTCTAATTTTTCTACTCCATACACGCCTTATAATACTCGACCTGGCCAACCGCCTTACAATAACTATCCCTCTTCGTCTGGTAACAGTCACCCTGTTCAACAGTTCAACTCGACCAGCCAAACACCACATTATAATCCAAGTCAGTATACTTCTTATAATAATTCTCGTCCTAATCAAGCGCAGTGGCCAAGTTCTGCCAACTCTCAATATCCCAACTCCCCTGGCGCTCGACCAGCACAAGGCACATATAACGTAACATTGCCCAGGACACCTCAAGGTTCTCCTTACTTTCCAGGACCTGATGGAAAATTTCCTAGTAATTCTTATAATCCTAGTATCCCCAACTATCCTCCTCAGAATAATAATCAGGGCCAGAATAATTTCTTCTATCCTCAAAACAACAACAGTGCGTCGTATGATCCCCGGAGAGTTCCACAGCAGAACTTCTCTTATCATTAATTGTATGTATACACTGTAAACATTTTGTATTTCTTTTATCTTTGTACTTATTATATAAATAAAAACGTATTTGATCTTTGGTTCCGATTATTATCATGTTGTTATGTCTTGTACGTTGCTCGAATACAATAAAATTATGTAGGTTTGATCTAGAAATATGTTATGAATTAAATGATTGATGAAATAAAAAAATACTGTTCTTTATTTTTATGCAATTAAAGTCAACTGAATGGAATGGGACAAGATGCTATGCCACACATATTTTTATCCAAGTAACTATGTATCTACTTTTTGCAAACGACTGATTATTGTAAAAACTGCTAATCGACATTAATGGAGTTTTGCACACAATCGCTGCTAATCATTTAAATACTATTCTAAATACAAACATTATTTTGTACTCAGTAAATTCTTATTTCTTATCAAATTGCATCTTTTTAAAAACACAGTAAAGGGTGTAAAAGAGTCTCTTACCTTCCAATACAGGCGGCTTAGTGGTTCTTGAGAGCAGTTTGGGCCCTGTGAGCGTGATGACGATGGCACCAATTGGCGCGGTGATGACGATGGACATTATGCACACCGTGATGACGGTCTCTGCGTACTGTATCATCACTGGGTCGGGCTCCCCGCCGGCCATCTTGCGAACCTCATCCAAAGCAACTGGACCTAGAGCGGCCTGGTAGAATAGACGCCGTTTAGTATTTTTCGAATGCCAAAAGTGGTTCTTAATTCAAATAAATTGATTTACTTTGACTTTCAAAATTTGGAAGCTGAGGTTTTGTAGTTCAAGTGTTCTTATTTTCAATATAAGAAACTAGTGAGTCAGAGACTTTTAAATTGTCACTACTTTGAAACCTACTTATTAGTGAAAAAACTCTAGATGTTGGTTTAAGTGTTTTTGTATTTACCTGTACTGTAGCTTTGGCCATCCAGGCAAGGCCGACGAAGATCTTTTCCTTCATGTTGAGGTTGCTGCGCACTGCACAGGTACTCGTGACGATGGTACGAAGCACCGCGCATGACACCAAAATACCACCTCCGATCAACACCAAGCGAGGCTCCAGGTCTGCAATCTGAATAGGGATAGATTCATACATTAATTATTTGTATTTGATGTGAAACATCTATAGCCGCACGTAAACCAGATTGCTGGCGGGGCGACGCATGCCGCGTGGCGATTCGTCTCTATTATACATATGTAGTAGTGTGTAAATAATTTCGATGTTTCACATCTGCCAGGTGGAGGTATTCCACTCAGAGCACTGATTTTAACAGCACTTGACCGAACTGCACCTGAGCACTTCCACTAATCGCACTGAAACAAGATTTTGATAAGTGCGGTTCGGTGGAACAGTTTATTAACGGCTCAATTTTTTTCGTCTTTATAAGGTTGAGTAGTTCTTGAATCCGAAGCGGTCCTAAGGTGTCAAAAGGATTGTGTCAATACGGCAGCATAGTATTTTCAGGATTAGAAGGCACAGTTAGATTTCTAAAATGGTCAGTAAATTGTAGAACTTTATCATTCGTTCGTCCACTGTACAACAAACGTCAGATCTGCCTTCACATATTGTAAGTATCTCATGAATTCATAATTAAACTATTAACCACAACCCTTTTTGAAGCCCAGTAAAATCATGAGTGTGACATCATAAGTAGGCCACAACAAATGATATTGCATTGAGTCTGATACATGGTGATGTAATCATACATCCCACACACGAGCGTACGAGGATTATCCTCAATAATAGTAGAGTACCCATATTGTTTAATAAATAGTGATGAAACAGCTGAATCTAATCGAAGAATATAAACATTTTCTTGCGATACGTTTGTGTTACTCGGCTGAATGAATCATAGTGTCCACACTGCTGGCCGTGATCTCTTTAAGTTAGCTACCGTGAACGTTTTTATATCCATGATCACCAGGATCATAAACGGGTAAGAAATGACAAAATCTGGAATATTTAAGAAAAAAGTCTTCTTGATGATGAAGTTGAAGATATTTGAAAAGTTAATGTAGGTGTATACCTACATTAACTTTTCAAATATCTTCATCTATTCTATCTTACAACGACTTGTGCACCGGTAACTGCGAAGAGCATAGGTTCGAAGAACATCCAGAAGATTTCGAAGGCGGTGGCAACAGGGTTGTCTTCCAGCTCCCAGCCGAGGTCCGTCCAATTCTTGCAAGCCACGAACGCGAACGCGATGACAGCCAATGGTCCTGAAGAAGTAAATTGTAGTAAGAATTACAATTTAGGAATTAAAATGATGATGATGATGGCTTTTACTAGAGAATTCAAGACCTTGTTCAGTATTTAAAGTTTCAGTAGGGTAGGTACACATGGGAACATCAGCGAAGTCTAAGTTTTTGTAGCTCCCAGATTTATTAGGATTACCATTTACATTACAATTGATAAACATTACCACACGAATACGTAACGCGTGACATAGACACGTAAATACAAAATAAATCATGCGTGTGATACCCTTTTCCAATTCACATTGTTTCCTTGACTTTATCGATTGTCAACACAGTCATTGACTTATAACAAGGCATTGTTCGGTGAAAGCGAAAAATGAAAATCACTACACCGCGGAAAACAATCATCCGTGGTTGTTGACTACAGTTTTTACAATTACTCAGCTAATAAGACCAACGTGCTCGTATTTATGTCTACCTATGTGTTTGTAAATTCTGCGGAATAATGAGTTTTGTTTTATATGGCGGTGAAATGAAGTTGATTTACTGTTTATTGCCGACAGTGGTTCTGTAAGTTTTACTTTATGGCGATGGGTATCAAATGTATCTTGACAACCGATATTATGCTTTTCTACTCCAGACTTATGATCTAGGATGCGCCACATAGTATAACCCATTTTTTTGACAAAACAGTTTAAGTACGTTAAAGTACGCTTACCAGCACCACCCCAGCCGATCTCCTCAGAGCCCAGCACCATCATTAGTCCACCAGCCAGCAGCATCAGCACTCGTAGAGGCACCAAGAAGGCGTCATTGCGCTCAGGAACAAACTTCACCAGGTAACCGCATAACACTCCCAGTACTATACCACCGATCACACTTATCGGACCCTGCAAATTAAAAATAATGCATTTTATCAATTAAGGTTGCATACAGCGATATCGTGAATAAACTGTCCGACTAAGCTGTCAGTGTCGACCTTGCATTCGGTAGTGAGGCTGACAGCCAGTAAGTAACCTGAATAATCTGTAACTACAGCATGAGCTCACATAGCTGGTGGTACCGATAGGTACGACAGAAGAAGAAGCTATGAGTGAAGGTCAACTTGACCAAGTATGGCCAATAAAGATCATGCGAGACCTCACTCCACGTGGGACAAAGCGAACTTTGTATAAGTAATGCATTTAAATGATGGGTGCCTGTGTCGGTTTAAATGGTGCCGTGTGGTGCCGGATGTACAGAATATCACCATCCTATTTCTTCCCGTGGGTGTCGTAAAAGATGACTAAGAATCTTTTACTAGAGAATGGGCAGCAGCGTTCTCTATGTATTTTAACACCATTCTTGGGATCACCAACCCGCCTGCCAAGCTTGACGATTATGGCAACTCACTCCCCCCAATGACAAGCACTAAGAGGCCGCAGGAATCCGCTGAATGCGGGAAGCACAGAAACGGTCGAAGTGGCGGTGCTTGGCGGAGGCCTATGTCCAGCAGTGGATGTCTTTCGGCTGAAATGATGATGATTTAAATGGGGAATCATGCACTACAACACAAAGCTTAAAAAAACTACATAATTCATTCAACTCAGCCTATCGCAGTCAACTGCTGGACTGCAACTGCCTCTCACAGGCTGCGCCACAGCCACCTTTTTAAACTCGTCGGTCCATCTAGCAAATATTAATCGAGTTTGAATCTAATTTTGCCATAGAATCATCCTGATCCCTACGAAGGCAAGAATTAGCTTGCCTGTATATAACAATTTATTGGCAAAGTAGCAGATTCAATAGTTCAGCGATGTAACAGGATATCCTTTTGTTCACTAATCATAGCGGAAATTTTGGTCTATTGTTGTGAAGCATGCGTACAATATCTACCTAATGCTGTGTAGTAAAAACAAGCATAGATAGAGCATAGCTTAGCCATACTTTGCATGGCTCCAAAAGTTTTTAATAAGACAAATGTCAAATGACAGAAAAGATTTAAACTTAACACAATTTAAACGTAAAGTAAATATTTTTTTAATAGACAAATGCTACTATACCATTGACGAATTCCTAGTTGACAAAATTTCATGTGACTGACCATTCTATGTATTTATTAATGTAATACTCATAAACATTATGTCTGTTAATTTATTGCGATGTATTATAACTTGTATTTTAATTTCTATAGATATTAATTACTTCATAATGTTTAATTTCTAATATTGTAATTTAACAATGCATGCCTGGGAGCCTAAAATGGACGCTTTGGCAGAAACATGCGTGCAATTCATATTTCCCGCAATTCATCTGTTTGACAGCTGCTATTTGACATTAGACTATACTAATTCTTAATTTGTGGACCATTTTACGAAACTCCATACACAACTGTCAAACTGATGAATTGCGGGATATGAATTGTACGCAGATCATATTATTATTTCTGCCAAAGCGTCCATTTTAGACCCCCTGATAGGGTAGATTTTTGAGGTACTATAAAATATTTTTAAGAGCATGTTATATCACCAATTTATAATCACAATAATAAAAACTTTGACTTTAACTTTGACTTTACTATGAGTTACTATCCTTTCCTACCTTGAGCTGAGTTTCCTTTATTATTTTGAGTTAAGTATCTTCCAACTTTAATCTGTTTTCCAGTGGATATTAGAGTGAATCCAGTTTTGTTTTATGGTTTATTGGGAACTCATCTGCAAGCATAATGTTGCGGAAAAATTTGTTGCATGCTTTGTATACAATTTGCTGTTGAAAGTGCCAAGTAATTTTCAAATCGTTCATATATGGCATTTGGTACACAATGAATTTCTGTGACCCAATCACGGACGTGTGACGTAGTTAAATGAATTTTGAATATGGGGGTCAGTTTTGTGGGGAAACTTCGTTTTTTTAGCATGCAGTACAGTGTGACATATAAAATGAAAGGACTAGTAAGTAAGAGTTTCAGATATGTTTATTATTTATAATTTTAAAATAAATACTTTTAAAGTTATTAAAGAAAATAGATTAAAATTTACCATTCCCCGGATATGTCCGAACAAACCTAAAATTAAAATACAGTAAATGGTTTTTTACTTATTAGATTACATTAAAACCTATAAGAATGGTCTTAAAATAATATGGTTAATCTATCAATAATGTACGTACAAACTTACATTTGCAGTTGAAATGTATGAGGGAACGTATTTTTCAACTGCAATGTTGAGTTTGTTCTTGGGATAAATTCATCCCAACTACGGAACCCTTCCTTGTGCGTGGTCCGACCCGCACTTGACCATTTTTTTGTTTTATTATTTTGTCAACATCATTTAAATAACATAGAGATATCACTTAACGATTACTACTAGGTTATAACGACCCGGGGCTTACGAAGATAGTTCAAACGTTGCCATTCCTCAAATAACGTTAAAAAAAGTAAGAGAAAATTGTACTTACGGCATAATTATCTATGAGCGAAATTAAAAGGGCACGATTATCTATGCGTAAAATGAGACGGGGGGGGGGGGGTATTGCCATTATTCGTATTTTCTCGGCGCGTGCGACGACGGAATGAGTCATGAGAGTCCGACGCCGGCCGCGTCGCGTCGGCGCCGTTGTCGTTGAGGGCAGTTCACCTATCGCACAGGACTTTTGTTTTTTTGTTGTTGTTGTAATTTGTTTGGTCTTTTGGGCATTTTCTTAATTTTTATGTTTTGTGTTTGATGTCCTATCACAAACAAAACATTGTATCCGATATTATTTGTGTTGTCATGCTGACAGTTAGTGCGCAACTGGCCGCTTTTACCGTTTTATTTTATATATTTTTTTAATTTGTTTATAAACATATATTAATTAAAAAGGTGGTGGTTGAATTTGAGTGATTATTAAAGATAAAACAATAGGTACCATAAAGTTCGTGTTACATTTTGTTGATACCCGCGCGTGCTAGCACATTGTATCTAGACAAGTAGATACAATGATATTATATTAAACAGATATGTTATGAGCACGCAATCGTAAAGACTCGAAAACGTCCTAATTGGGACGTATTTGTTAGTCTGTGATGCCAACATTCGGTGATTGGTGGCCAGAATAATATAAATATTACACGCAATTGACAACACTAGCTGTCTCTTTTTTTCTTGTTGTTTTTATCAAGAAATCTCTTTTCTATCATTTTACTAGTAGTGAAATGTAAAATGAATGAAAAGTGAGTATGTGTGCTGCCGCTGCTGCGCGGAACACTATTTTCGGTTGTTTTGTGAGTGTAACTGTTTAATATAATATCATTGGGTAGATACATAAGTGCTAAGAACGCACGCTGCTGCCTGTGCGTAGTTGCTGCTTAGTCAGTAAACTAATATGATAAAGGGTGCAGGGTAATTTCGTTACAATTTTTTCGGTATTTATTTTGTTTGGCCTCATTGGTCTAGTGGTCACAAGCGCTACTGCTGAGCATGAGGTCCTGGGTTCGATTCCCAGGTCGGGCAAAGTGTTATTGGGATTTTCCATTAGAAATTTCTCAGTAGCAGCCCGGAGTCTGGATTTGTACCCTGTTTATGGCAATAGGCTCGCCCCCTATTACATGTAAACATAACTGGCGAAATGTGGGTGTACTGTACTACTATACACCTCTGCCTAACCCATCGGGGATTACAGGCGTGATGTTGTGTATTTTGTTTGAAAAATGCATTTTTTATGTTTAAGAGGACGATAACCGACTTTTAATGATTGTATACAAGATCACGTCTAAACGAGTAGTGTTAATGATTTGAAAAAAATATATGATAAATTAGAGCATTTTCTCAATAACTTAATATGTGAATATTTTAGATTATGTTTATATTACATAGTGAAAATAATTTGTAAAGTTATGTCTAACGCGGATAAAAAACCGAGAATGGCGCAAAATCCACCAAGCGTATTTTTCTGAAACCTTCACTAAGTAATTCAAAGATTATTTAGTTATTGATCTTTTAGTATACGCGTTTTATTAAAATACTTTTTGTTTTGTGTATAATAAATTAATAAAGCGTCAAATTGGCGACCGCGTTCTTTGATGGGCGAGTCCTATTACTGGCTGAACGTACGACGCGTTGCGTAAGCTGAGTACAGAACACGCAAGCTAACCTCTCAAGGTTACTGGCATATATCTGCGTCTTAAGAGCTACCTGTATTGTTTAATTTCTTATTTTTACAAACATAATCAATTTGTATTAAACATGTACTATTTAATGTGAAAACCTCATAGCCAATCCGTATAACTATCACAGGATCACAAGTCATGGCTCAAATTAACAACTAGTGGGGATATTATTACAAGTTAATTAACGCTCCATTTATTGCTAAGCTAGGTACGAGCTATGAATATTTAATACATATCATAATAAAAAAAAAAAATGATATGCTTATTTCAACATAAGACATTTAACAGTAAATCTACTACTTTTGAATTGTAATTTCTTTTCTAAATGTCAATTACGGCGTCAGAAATGGTAATGGTCTTGATTGGATAACTCGTTAAACTAGATTGAGCTCGTTCCATTGCTCAAAATCGTTCATTAATCTATCAGCCCCTTATGTAATCGTCGAATATCAATTAATTGGTCAAGTGGCATAGTTTTAATTAATTTATGCTTTTAAAATCTTAAAATCTTGAAACACGTTACTTGAAAACCTACTTGCATAGGTATACACTATACTCTGGTTCTGGGTGCCTTTGAAGAACCTAAATCGGCAGTAATTTCTAGTGTTAATGCGCTGACGAGAGGCAAATGATAAAAGTAGGCTTGTATTAAACAAAAAAATAGCCAAATCTATATAGTTTGAGGTAGCGGAATAAAATATATGTTATTCTTGAACATATTTCTCAGAACTAGGTTGTTACCAAAACACGTTTAGAAAAAAAAAGTTCGATACAAATTAATGGTAAACTAACCCTTTACTTTAAGTTTCAAACCAAAATATCTGTATTAAATATCAACGTACGGTAGGTATTTAATCAATAACAAAAACATCTTATTTGTATGCAGAACTTGGTTGTTTTGGATTTTCGATTACTCAACTAATTTTTGAGTCAATATATAATTGCTTCATATTTTGCCATCGCGCTTCTCTTTCTTTTGTATGCAGTCTAACGGTGACAGCGGTTTACCTGTTGTCAGCGTCTTAAGCAACAATTTAGCAAAAAGAAAGGAATAAATCCTTAGCCGTACAATTCTTGATTTGTGCCCGGTTGATAGCAATAGGCTCCTTTAATAATAATAATAATTTATTTTCATATGACTAATACATAAGGAGGGAAAAAAGGACTTAGGATTTATACTAAGTTCATGCTCAATTTTGTGAAACTCCTGACACCCAAACTAGGACGCGTCCTGAATTTCAGGTATCAGCGTTCCTTCCTGCCAGGCATATTGTAAAGCCTAACTTATTGTTTACCTGTTTGAGAGCTTAAAAACAAAAATAATTTAATTTATAATGTAATTTGAATAATGTAGGATTTTCTCTGCGTACAATTCATATCCCGCAATTCATCTGTTAGACAGTTTTGTATGGAGATTCATAAAATGGTCCACAAATGATGAATTGCTATAATGAAGTCTAATGTCAAATAGCAGCTGTCAAACATATGAATTGCGGTATATGAATTAAAGGTACGCAGATCATATTATGAATTGTCAGTTTGTGACCATGTTACAAATTTTAATATGATTCATAATATTATCATATTATGATTCTGCCAAAGCGTCCATTTTAGGCCCCCTGGTATTCAGCTGCATCCGGTTAGACTGAAAGCTGACCCCAACATAGTTAAGAAAAGGCTGGGCAGATGATGATGATGACGATGAATAAAAAGGGATACGTACTTGAATAAGATTCATAGTAAGCGAAGAACTGGAGAACATGATAGACGAGACGATTCCGAAGACAGCGACACTAGCGGCGTCGTCCACGCCTGACACCGCGAGCACCAGGGTCGGGATGCCCTTGGACACCCCGTAGCCCTTCTCGCGGAGACGGAACAGGCACGGCACGATTACCGCCGGGGACACGGCCGCGACGATTGATGATAGAAGGAAAGCTGAAATGGTGAAAATAGAAATTTAGATAGTGTATTAAGGGTTTATAGTTTTTTTGGTGCAATGGAAAAGCCTCCATAAGAGCTTAAGCACTTGCTAGCGCCCCAGTAACCTGAGGCTTTTACGAGTAATGGCAATATACTACTAGCAAATCCAAATGCAACTATTGTACAGTTTTTTACATAAACGTCCCCTGAACAATTTTTTTACTACACACAAGTCTTTTTTTATTTTTGGGTTGGAAGTTATCGAATTACTTCTCCCGCTCTGGAGAAGCCTACTACTGCCTAAAACCTAAGAACAAGAAATTCTAAGCCTAAAACCCACCCGTGTTCCTTCAGATGCCTGTGTGCCAGGGCCACGATATCCCTTTCAGATAAACACAAGCTTATAATCTCGTATTGATAATAGTAAAATGTGAAGAATACCTATGTTTTTTAAAATATATGGTCATCATACAGTAATACCAGCCCGCACTGGGCCCGTGTGGTGGATTACGGGCCCACTCCCTCTCACAGAGAGGACGCTTGTGTCTTAGCAGTGAAGCCATTATTGGCTGATTTATGTATTCAGTATTATTAAAATGCTAATAAGTAGTAGCTACCGAATAAACATTTATCATGTTGCTATGGCAATATCTTCCTAAAACCATTATGAAGATTTTACGAATCGTTACACGATCTAACTCAGTCGTGTAATTCTATTGTCTTCGAGTCACAACAATATTTTGGTCTATACGTAAGACATGGTCTTATCTAGAAGGCGAGGGTATTTATAACAAGGAGAAGACATTTTGGAAAATTATAACACGCATAAGAACTTATTTTAAAACTAGCTGTTGCCTGTGGTTTCTTTCACAGTTCAGGGCAGGTAGAACATGTACTCGGATAAAAAATATCCTTTGTATTCAGTTGGTATTTTTGTGTGCCAAATAAGTTACGCCGTTTATGCGATATATTGGGTATATGATATGTGATATACGATGGAGTAACAGACATACAAACACAAAATTTCACATTAAAAATTTAAGAGGGATATCAATAAAGGGGAAACTTTAAGCTATTTAAGCTACTCACCCCAATCCCAGGGCAATCCCAGGAAGAAGTAAGCAAGAACGGCGCAGAGCACACACTCGAAGGTCCAAGGAACTAGAGCCAGCTTGATCACAGTGAGGAAGTACTTCTTCATAGCAGTCGGGTCCAGGTCCAAACCAGCGCGCGTTAGGATAATGGTTAAAGCAATTTTTCTGGAACACATCAATTAATTCATAAACGTTTTGGTAAACTAGGATGTAATAGGATTAAATGCAATTTACAGGGAATTTGATATATACAATGACAAGTTTTTTGTTTAATTTTCAGGGTATTCAGTCATTTAATTGAAAAATCCGACTACAGCAGATCAAATCTGGTGCTCAATATAATATAATTATATTTATATTTAATTGTTAATTTTATTCTTGTGTTTTTAATATGGACTGTACGATTACAATGTGTAACATTATCAGCAATAAAGATTGATTTCTTCTTTTTTTGTTTTATATAAATAAAAAAAAACTGTGAGTAAGTACCTGATATAGGACGCAACGTGTTGATACGTCTCGTCAAAGTTGACGAGGCCGACGTTCTTCATGATGATGCCCACTATAAGCATCCCTATGAGGGCTGGCAAAGTAGTGATCTTTAGCATGAGCCATCCTCCGAAGTAGGCGACGAGGGTCAGGACGGCGAATGAGAACAGCTGACCGCCGGGCGCGGCCGTATCGCCCATCACGATCCATACGGTCACCCATACCAATATGCCTGTACAATAACTTACAACATAAATATCTCGCCGGAATTCCCTGAAGGACTCCCTGAAGTATATTGTAGACCCACATGTTGCCAGTATTGCTAAACCAGGGGCAAATCAAGAATCCAGAATTTCCCGACCCAAAATACCCGTAACCCGGACCGAACCACCAGCCTCCATAGAACAATTTATAAGATTCTAAAGTCTAGACAAAATTTGTTATTTTTATGACATTATTTATTTTACATTCTGTGATTGATTACCTTAAGTCTGTGTGATTTAAGGTAATCACAGACATGCCCTCGAAAGTTAGTGTAGAATTTAGTACAGACATAAATATACCCCAAAATAACACTAATTTTAATTCATGGGCGTCTTCTAATCTACGTTTTCATGGGCAACTTGTAATTGATGCATTCATGGGCGCCGCTGTTGTGAAATTATAAAAATAGTCATAGCTTACCAATAATTAATACTGCGATGTTTTGCGCGAACTGCCGGTACGAAGGACATAGTGGGTAGGGGCAGACCTTCTGCCAGTTCGGTGGCTCCCACGAGGGAATGCCGGATTCCTCTGAGTGACACTTCGCGCAACACGCGTACCACCAAGATCTAAACAGATGCAATTCATTCAGCTATTTAATTTACTTAATTAATCGTATCTAATGTTTATCTAATTTTGCATTGCAATGCAAGTAGGAAAATCATAATTACCTATCAGATCGAATGGTACAACTGTTCTTTAATTTATTCCTAATTTAATTTTGTGACAATTTAGAAATAAGTACATACGTTTTGAAGTTAGTACCACTACTTGCCACTACATACGTTATCGAAATGCTCATACAGAAGCAAGTAACGAAGTTACAACCTTATGTTAGCACTTTACTCTAAGTTAAGTAAATTGTGGCAGAAGTTGTGACATTTGTGCTGTTACCTAAAACATAGGTTTGACCTAGTTAGATCGGCCTAGATACTTTTTAATCAGACATATTTACGTACTATTCATTCAACTCTTCGGCTGTTAAAGTTATTTTTGTAACAACTTTTAGCAACGTATATCATTTAGTTTCAACAAGTTCGGTATAATTCACCATTCGTGATTGATTTGGACCAAAGCCAACTGATTGGAATTTCAGTTGAAAGCGTAACTTTCTATTGAGTTTTCGAATACTTTCAAAATAACAAGAGATTTGGGTATGATAAGTGTAAAAAATCAAGCTTATACAATACCTTTCGATGTATTCACTTTGTTGTGACAGCGCCTTCTTCGAGTACACGGAGGATGTCGTGGAATATTTCTTAAATCTGCCCTCGATGTGTGTCTGGCGATCTGTGTACGAACAGTGGAGTGTCAGAAGGCGAGTGCCAGTCAGCGTGGCGATCGATCAAATCGTGGGAACCAGACAGCCAGTATGTACAACACACCTGCTGTTTCTACATCGTATCCTCATTATCGTCTGTCAATTGACCTTGCAATTGCTTTCATTTGTCTTCATAGTATAAATTGAAGTAATGGCTATGGAAAATTGTAACAAGGTCTTAGAACCTTCCACCGATCTGGGTTATATTGGTTCCGGTCGATAGTTGGCTCAAGTACCAGATTTTTTTGGGTGTACCTACTTCTTATCACTGAATTGGTGTGAAAAGCTGGCTTGAGTGGACATTTTTGACAAATTAATAGGTAGTTATATTTTATCAAAGTGAGACTCGTACACACGGCTACACATTTCGAGTTTAAGCTGATCTCGCATTGTATTGGATTCCGTACAATGAAACGGCAAGAAAACAAAGCAAGTTACCTACTAGGCAGCTACAGTCACGTTTCTTGCACCATAAAGGATTTTAGTAATTGCATTTAAATTAAACTAAATGTCATTCAAGTATTCGTCGCAAATCAATTTTGAACGGAAAATTACCCCAAGAGGAGTCCATGTCTGCTGCCATGGCATTGTGGAGGTTACTTTTGCGGCGCGAAGGCCCTTCCGCTTTTGCTGATACGCTTCCATTCCTGTTGATAATTAAAACATTATTATTTATATCAGAGTATAAAGTAATCTCGCAGAAATCGTTGCACTTAAGGGGGATGCGCTAAGGTAGCCCGCGAAATTCATATTTTATTACGTTTTTTGCAATTTGCAGGTCAGTAACACGTTGTATGTTGATCTAATTATAATTCGCGGCCATAACCAATATGGCTTTACAGAATTATAATCATTCGAATTGGTTATGGCAGCGAATCATAATTAGATCAACATAAAAACTGTAACTGACCTGAAAATTGCAAAAAAACGTTGGAAAATTTGAATTTCGGGCTACCTTAGCGCATCCCCCTGAATAAAACCCATCGAAAACAGAACTCGTTTTCGGATGTAAGTTCAAAATTTGCAGGTCAGTAACACGTTGTATGTTGATCTAATTATAATTCGCGGCCATAACCAATATGGCTTTACAGAATTATAATAATTCGAATTGGTTATGGCAGCGAATCATAATTAGATCAACATAAAAACTGTTACTGACCTGAAAATTGCAAAAAAACGTTGGAAAATTTGAATTTCGGGCTACCTTAGCGCATCCCCCTGAATAAAACCCATCGAAAACAGAACTCGTTTTCGGATGTCTGTTCAAAAGTAGTAACTACCGTTTTAAGGCTTCTACATACTAGCGCGACTCGCGACGCGACACAAAAGCCCCGCGTGTCGCGCGACGAGCGGTGCCTTTGTGTCGCGTCGCAAGTCGCGCTGGTATCTAGAAGCCTTTATTTGTTTTTAATGCTAATAAAATTTGCATTAGAGACGGTTCAAAATCAACCGGTTTGTAACACATGCATATTTAAACTGTCACCACAAGTTTTGACACTTACAATGCGCTCTAAAGAATAATGGAATCCTTTAAACCATGTGTTGGAGTTTTGTTTGAAATTAACTGTTTACTTGGTAACGTCAGTTTACCACTAACAATATGCTGGCAGAATGATAGTGAAAAAAATGGTGTAAAGAATCATACAGAAATTACTTCTAGAAACTAAATAATATTCTAGCTAATTATATTAGCATGTTTTTCAATAAAACATGTTAAATAGAGTGAGAGGTTAACCGACAGTTAGCCAGAAATTTAAAGTTAGTTGCTACATTAATTGCGTACGATTTAAAGATTGTAAACCGTATCCCTCTTATCCCCGTAAAGTTTTCGTTAAATTCGACAGACATATTTCATGACATATTTATTATCATGTAAGGAAGATCATTTAAATAAACTGGAAATAGGAAAGGGCCACGAATTGAACCTTGAAGCACGCCCATCTTTACTAGAGATCCCGAGGACGTCACCCCGTTAACGTTTACTTTTTGCTGCCAGTTTGATAGATAGGAAAGAACAAGATCAGAAGCTAGTCCACGACATGTAGTGGTGTAATTTACAGATTAGTGTTTTGTGATCAACGTATTAATTAAAACATCCAAATCAAACAAATAAACATCGAAAAAAAGACCAGGGTCGCGTAGGGAGGGGACCGCGAGCGGGGAGTGAGTGGTGAATCGCCACGCGGCATGCATCGCCCCGCCAGCAATGGGTTTTACGTGCGCCTATAGATGTTTCACATCGACTACTGTGCCATTACAATTTTTTTTTTATATGCAAGATCCACTTTTTCAGCAGTCTCCAGTCAATTAAAAACAACATAAGTATTGCGATTATTATAAAGCATACTGATTAGGTACTGCTTTGTATCGGTCTTTGAAGACCTAAGTTCAGCAATGGTTTTTTTTAGCTTTATGGTCTGATGAAATGGAAGATCTTTCTTAACTCTAAGAATATGGAAGAACGAAGAGAACGAAAATCTGATCGATTTTATTCCAACACATATTATATAACTATTCTATAATTTCCTGTCATAAATACAATTTTATTTGTATTTCCACTTATTGTGGTTTAGGTAAATTAACTTTATTTGACTTGCAATTCGTGTGGTCCTCCCATACCTACTTTGTTTCATTAAAAGAAGAGCTTCTGCCCATATGAATATCAATGAGTTAAAGTGACACATACCCTTACAAGTTATGGCCGTTACGGGTCTATTCTAATACGTGTCTGTTTATACGAGGTATGTCACCTTGATAAATAATGTATAATAATAGATCGATTATTCATTGCCACGAGGTACATTAACAATTGAGTTTGGTAAATTAAACTGTGTTTTCACGATGGACCTTCCTTTTTGCAATAATTATTTTAAGTTTGACAAATATAATTTATAATAATAGAGCGATTACTCATTGCCACTAGGTAAATTAACAATTGAGTTTGGTAAATGATACTGTGTTTTCACGGTGTGCCTGCCTTTTTGCAATCATTATTATCTATAACTTAAAAATAATTTAATATAATTAAATTATATGCGCGCAACGTTTAAGAATCACCTTTGTAGGTACTTATTTTTCTATTCCTGTCTTCTTGTCTGTTTTTATGTGTGTACTTAAACGGTTAAATAAACAAATCAATTTTGAAAGGCCTATCCAATTAAACCCCTCACCATGGGTTAGACGAGAAAAAACTATCATCCACTTTACGTGCAAGGGAGGTACCCTACCAAAATGTTGTTTTTTCTAGATTTTATTTTACCACTGTGTATGATAAATATGTACACCCATTTTTTTTTTTTTTGGGTGGGAAATTATCAAATAACTTCTCCCGCTTTGGGCTGAGCGGGAGGGCGTGTCAGGCTTTTACTGACTAAAACCCACCCGTGTTCCTTCTGTTGCCTGTGTGCCGGGGTCACGATATCCCTTTCGGACAAACTCGCAACCCCGGCAGGCATTGGCCCTAACGGACCCCGTCAGTTGGTGCTGACATCTCTTTGAGGCGCGCGTGAAACACAACGCGCCGTCGACCCGGGCCTTCCTTATCGGACGGCGCGATATGTACACCAATGCCAAATTACAGGGCCTCAAGTCTGCTATTACAATAGTGTCAGAATGGTCAATCATTGATTTCATCATTGTTGATTTTGACAAGTTTGGTAATCTACTATTATAATGGCGTCATTATGACTTTCCAATGGTCGGCCACTGACACTACATTGAAAGAAATTCCATTTATTGGTAATCTCGTACATAATGATAAATGAATGACATTTCTACTAATGGGTTTTATAATAATGGCAATACGACAATGGCATTATAATAACACAATTCTATTATGAGCACATTGACCGACCAATGATCGACCATTATGAATTTAGCAGATTACGAACTTTTAGCAAAATGACAATGGCATGACAATGGGATCGTGTTGGAATGACTGAATTTATAAAAATAGCAGACTTGGGCCCCAGCTTTTTAGTACTAAGAGTCTCTGAGCTAAGCTGCGGACAGACAGACAGACACGGCGAAACTACACACATCAAAAGTGTTTAGGGATCAAGTACTTTTTAGAGTATTGCCGCAATTGAGGATTATTATTTTATCTTTTTTTGGATCGTTATTAATTATTTTTAGTGAATTTCGCTATTTGAATAAAGATATTTCTTTAATGTATAATAGCGTTTTTACCATTACAATATCTGCATCGGAACTGAAAAAAATTGCATCGATACAGACAGACAGACATGGTGAAACTATAAGGGTTCCTTGTTGACTACGGAACCCTAAAAATGAAATGCTGTTCGTTGGTAAGTGCATCACTTGACAACGGCTGGACCGATGTAGGCTATTTTGTTGGTTTTAAAATGTTCGTTATAGGTCCGAATCAGGTTTTTATAGAAAGAAAAGTTGGAAAATTTTCCCGAAAAATTTCCAAATTCGGGAAAAAACTAAACGTGCTTTTTTCTTTGCGATTTTTTAAGAATGATTGAAAGGACAGGAGAACGACTGTCGAGTCAGCTATAGTTATACATATTTAAGTATACGGTACACGTGCTTCGCGTTGACACATCGTTTGAATATTATCTACGTCAATTTATAAACATCGTTGCATTACATTTGCGGTTTAACAAGTTACGCTTTTAAATTTTTTATAGTAACGAATATTATTATCGTATATTTTTAGCAAATTCTAGGCCATTCACGATATAAAAACGAAAGTGAAACACAATTAATTTAATCGATATAATTTTGCTTCGAGCAATTCTGCACAATAAAACGAGTTATGCTATAAAAAGAACGTTTAAAAGGCCGATATACTGAAGAACTATAAAAATCTCGGTTCTGATCACTTCCGTGTAGCTAGATTCCTCTATGTAGGTATATACATATTTTCCCACGGTCTGAGATCCGTGCCTCGGACAGTACATTTAGCCGTTGGTCTCAGCTGTCATTCGTGGATCTTTGACAGTCATTACTCGTCGTCTGAAGCCCGAAATTCTGACAACCAGGCTTACCAAGGGTATCGTATGTCATGATTTCCAAATATTAATAAGATTTGTAGGTATGATTTTAAATAGGTACTGAATATGAAATTGAAAGTATGTGCATTGAGGTTTAAAAGTATCTCATTTGACAGTTGTGGTAAAAGTACTGGGGTTTTAACAGAATGGAATGAAAAACTTGATATTTGGGGCGTCACGTAGTTGATAAGTCAATTCTCTTCGAGCCTCGGAACCGCCAATCGGTCGGCTGTCTTCAAGAAGTCTAAAGTCTAAACTGATATTATATTAAGTACCTAATTAAAATATAAACCAAGTTTGTATGTGTGCAAGAAGATAAATACAGACAAATACGTACTGAAAAGGTGTTTCATTACACGTATTACCCAGTTACTGGGTTGTGGAGTTCAGATAGGCCGTCGCTCCATGTAAATTACTGGTATTCAGCTGCATCCGGTTAGACTGGAAGCCAACCCCTACGTAGTTGGGAAAAGGGCAGATTGATGGTCTGAGATCCGTAACCCACAGGGGGTGCCTTTAACGTGTAGCTGCTTAGTTAATAAGTTTACTAGCTGCACCCCGCGGTTTCACCCGCGTAAGTCTCGATCCCGTGGGAATATTGGGATAAAAAGTAGCCTATATGTTAATCCAGGGTGTCAGCTACCTCCATACAATTTTATCAAAATTGGCCCAGCCGTTTGAGCGTGAAGAAGTAACATACACACACACACTCACTCACAAACTTTCGCCTTTATAATATTAGTGTGATACGCTGGCGGCTGGAGGCCTTCATTTATTGAGGCACCCACAGGAAAGTCCGGTCAAGCAGACGACAACCCCCTTTTTTTTTGGTTGGTGCGTTTAGCTACACTGCTTTTACAGTTTTCACGACACGTATACATTGGCAACACACATTAGGTTCGATGTTAGCAGTTCCTATTGGTTATTATTGAGCGTTTGAATGTCTGTGAATAGTTGTATACTTTTTGTTATTGTATTTTTCTTTAAATAATACAATTGGCCTTGGCCGTTTTATGTCAAATAAATAAGTAAATAAAATGTTGAGCGGTATTCATTAAAAAAAAGTAGAGCAATGGTGGCGCTGTGGTATCGGCCGCGACCTACGAGCTTTAGGGCGTAGATTCGAACCCTGACAGGTGCTTTACTTTGTGTAAATAATTTTATCACCACTGCTCTCAAAACGGTGAAGGAAAACATCTTGAGGAATCTGGCATGTCCTAGAGCCAAAAATTCGAAGACATGTGACATCCACCAACACGCACTGGGCCCGCGTGGTGGATTATTAGCCGACTCCCTCTCACAGAGAGGAGGCCTGTGTCCCAGCAGCGGGAACATTGTAGGCTGATTATGTTATTCATTAAGCTGAAGCTTGTAATTATCAATTTTCCTACCTAATAATGATTTTTAATCGTGTTATTAGTATGTAAGCTTTCTGTAAATAAAAAAAAGTGTTCAGCTTAGATCGGCAGATGTCTTCATTAGTCTGAAATTCAATTATTTAGGACATTTGAAATCACGCCCTCCGTATTTTATTCATATAATAAATAGGTAATACGGGCTGGCGGGGCTGGTGTCCGCAACTCCACGTCAATGCGCGTATTTTACGTACGGTACCTACCTATATCCAAATATATTAAATTATTTACTTAACAATAGACGGGTCATAGCGAACAAAATCGTAATCCGATGCTTTTGTCCTAGTGGGCAAAAGTGGCTTAGTCTAGTGTGGGACGCCTGCATGTCAAGTCACAACTTTCATTCGTGTCCACCAAAAGAAAATTATTATCGAACTATAATGCGTAATTGTGCAATATGGTATTATCAAACTTAGCTTTTATTGAATTTTGTTATATATTGCGCTAGACGGCGTCACTGAGACATGGGATTACAATTTTTCTATGACATTACTTCTGATAGCCTCTTTATAGTATCTATCTTAAATCTCTTTTGGTATATAAATATTCCGTGTGGTGCCGGACGTAAAGAATAGCACCATCCCATTTCTTCCCGTCGTAAAAGGCGACTAATGTACTTACTAGAGAATGGGCAGCAGCGTTCTCTATGCATTTTAAAACCATACTGCGATCGTTAACCCGCCTGCCATGCGTGGCGATTATGCTAACCTTCTTTTGGGGGAGGTCTATGTCCAGCAGTGGACGTCTTTCGGCTGAAATTACAATATCCTAACTAATAATTATTATAAATACGAAAGTGAGTTTGTTTGTTACGCTTTCACGCTAAAACGGTTTGGCACATCGGTAGATCATGACCTGGCTTAGTTAGGACGTAGGATAGTTTTTATTCCTATATTCCCACGGAACGAGACTCATGCGGTTGAAACAACGTACTGAATTATTAAGTGAATGATTTTATAAAACTCTTTTATCATCTACCTCTTAGACCGGGGGGCGCGGTAATAGTAGGGAAGACGTGTCCTTGGGATATGGAAGGATTATTACAGCATACCGGTTATGCATCCTTAAGCAAGCATATGATTAAAAATGTATGGTTAATCTGAAGCTAATACTAGTTCTCAGTTTACTCCGCATTTTATAATATAAGGAGGCTAAAGCGCTAAAGTTAAGATAGTTAAATATTGGAAACAAAATAGTACTGTTTCTTAGTTTGAATTAGAAACAAAGATTAATGATAATATTTTTTTGTTTTTTAAATGTGTCCATCGAAAATTATGTCGCTAAGCTATTTTTCTTTAAACCAATTATAATGAATCTGCTATTATAACCTCCTTAAAGGAAAACGCTCCATTGTAAACGAGCCTTTATAATGAACAGTCTACTACTTGCTATTCATAACATCGACTCAAAGGCGTTGCATTATGTTATAATTTTAACACAATCGCCGAAGGTAATATCATTACATACATGCAAATATACTGGCCTGTTATGTACCACTTTTATTAATTATATTTTTTAACGCATGTAGTTTTCTGAGTGGCTCATCATAATATTATTCGCATGAAAACTTTTAATTTGATAGATAAAGTAAATTAAAAGGGTAATTCAATATTTTGTTTTATAGTTTTTAGTAGTTTTAATTTCAGGATTTTTCGTCGTTCCTGGGCAATATTTAACTTTTCATCCTATCAATCATTCATAAACGTTTACATTCGATATTTTATTTTATAAAAAAAAACATGAGATATAAATATTATGTGCGACACTAAAACGCGTGGTGAGTACATGTAATGTTACTGCCAGGCTGTTACAAGCCACGTGCCACTGTAGCGTGGAGAACAGTAGAACAGAAATTATACAGTACTCAATGTATTGTTTAATCGATCCATGGCGCAAGCGCAAGGTGAGTTCATGGGAAAGGCTTTATCGACAGCAAATTACGCGCAGTGCAGTGGGTCAATGTTTAGTCACTTAAATGTAACAGGCGATGGCTGGAAACTTTACTCTGTACGTGAGCAATAAGCGCTGATTTATACGCGATATCCGAATGTAATTAATCTTAACGATGATTGATAAGTACCAAGCCGCGTATTTTTAGAAAATCTTTTGAGGAATTATTGTAAATAAACTGGAAACTATTAGAAAAACATCGTAATATTTGTATTTATAATAATATTTAATTTATCCCTATTTATAAATGTTGTAATCGTCGTGGTTATAAGTTTGTATAAATATTTATTTTTGTTACAAGGTTGTGGCCAAATCTACAGTTTTTTTTTTCAGTAATTGCTATATAATGTTGCAGTAAGTAATGACATTGTGCACCTTCTTTTTCAGCACGACTGATAGTGTTATTATTAATAATTGATTCTCAGTATTAGAATTTTCAATGAAATTACGTTTTCAGGTGGTAATTACAAGACAGTGTGACTGATTAACAAAGGGCTGATAGTAAATTATTCTTTGTAAGTATATTGTGACTGAAATTAATAATAAAGCAGACCGAAAACATAAACCTATACCGCCTTATTACAAAACAAGATTTATATTTTGACATGGCTTAAACCATGGAGCTAGTTTTTGTAATAAGAACGTAACAGTGATTGAAATACCGTCCTTTATACAAAACTGAAAACTTAGTTCGGTACTAAGTTGTCAGTTTTGTGTTTAGGAACTTTAACCATAGTCAGAATAAAGTTCGAAATTTAATAATGGCTCCATGTTTTAAACCTGGGTCTAAAGATAAACCTTGTTTTGTAATAAGGGGGATTGTGTTTTAAAAAGATAATAGCTGTCTCATGAAGACCGTCCCCTCTAGGGAGTCATACCGATGTCCTTATAAGAATAAAAACACGCCAGTAGTGCAGTCTGTATGTAACCATGACGTGGTGTCCGCCAATATGTCAAGCAGTCTTTATACGATGGATTGTTGATAGTAAATGTGGGTCATATAACTAGAAATATGCATCTACAGCGACCTTAGCCATGGCTTCGATTTTAAATAGCACATGTTAAAGAAAAATAATTATGTGTACGGAGCTTTGCAATCGTCGTCACAGCCAGCTTGGTCAACATGTTGGTGAATTTTTCAGTAAACCTTTGTTCAGGTGTTTGATGTGCGCTACTGCGAACAGAACCATTCTATGTAGGTACCTACTGGCTAGTGACAACTGACAATATCGTTCTCGACAGCCCGTAACGTGTGACCATAGAGATAAGCCGCACTATTTATGCCCGACATTTGACATTTAAATAAACATAGGGTGGGAAGTTATAATTTGACTTATGTGGGTAGAGGTATTATTAATATTTTGTTTTGCTAATATTGTATCGGTTTCCCCTCCTGCGGTTACTAATGGGATGGGTTGCTACTTTGTGTATAAATTATGTATCGGATTGAATGTGCTCGTTTTATTTCAGGAATATTCTGAACATATTAAAAACTTAACACTTAATTATTTACATAATTAAACACAGTGTATTTGTATAGTTGGTAAATTGTTTCTTTAATCAACTATCGCGTTATATTGAAATTAATAAATATATATTTTAAACTTACCAATGACGGTTGAGTGCGTCTGTTTCGAGAGATGAATCTGACGGTAGGTAGCTGTCGTAGTGACAACTTAAGCTGCTGTGAGACATCCTACATGGTACTCAGAGAGTCTTATTCACTATAACTAGATTAGCGGGCAAATTTGAGGACTGGTTTACGCGGTGGCATGCCGCTCGGCTCAGCACGCTCCACACCTATGCCGCGGCGAATGTGCATCTTATAAGAGAAGGTTCGGCTGCGCGCGAGTCGGCCGCCGCGCCTCACCCCGGGCACGTGACTGCTTCGGTACGTCCAGTTTCGCCGGCCGGCTGGCCGGTCATTGGCCGACGTGCAAAAATTTTCCTAAAGTACAACAGTAGGCCCACTGCCATAAAAATGCGTTGCGAACTATTGCACGGGGCGCAGACTCGGTGATGAGTGACTAAATGAGCCCGAGGCGTCGCGGCCGTGTTTATACTACTGACTTCAAACAACGCTCGTATAACAGCGGCGCCCGCGCCGCCCGTACTACCCGCTGCCTTCGATTCTTCCGCACGCATCGATACAATGTGTGCAATCGCGATTAAAAACAGCCAAGTGATTTGTTCCATGTGGTTTTATATGTCGTCTGTTAATGATAACTACATAGGTATGTGATGCATACTCGGAACTACGACATAATCCGCACCGTTGTCTGTTGGCCGTCTAATTATTAGCTACGACGGCTAGGAGTACGTATCGTAGCCACGCTGCTTGTTGCTAATTCGAGTGTGAATTACAATATTTTATACACCTTGGTTATTGTAATAAAAGCGGTTCTTTTATATGTATATCAGGTATACGCAAAAGAACAATAGTTCACTTGGATAGGTATTAATGATAATGTCGCGGTTTTAAAAAAACAACTATTGTTAATTTTACTTCAGCTTGTTTCAAACGTCAATGAGTGGTGAGCAATATTTCGTGCGTTAACAAATTACAATATAAATTCCTTCTGTTAATACAAACCGTGTCGAATATGTGAGTGAGACAAATTGCCCCAGTCCGACATAGGTTGAAACCTTTTGTTAGACTCGTCTGGTTCTTAATCGGGACATTATAAGCATGACATCTTATTATATTCAGTATCATCAGTAACTCCAGTCGTAGCGCTTTTGTTAATTGTTCAAAATTGTCGAAACTTTGCATCTTATATGAATAAGTTATGGGTACATAACAGTACCTTTTTTAATGTGAGCACATGGTCCCATGATCACCTACTAATGTCATTAAAAATAAGGAAATCGACACTATAGTCGCGAGGAGGAAATCCTGTGGTTATCCGGTTTGCTATAAATAATAGAAGAAATGAGATAATGACGAGGAAATAATATGCATCACATTATATGGTTATATATATACCTAATTGGGTATGTAAAGTAAAAATTAACCTATGCCGATTCCAAAACCATTTCGAGATTTTAAGCTTCTAAGACTTATTTTTCTATTAATAGGTCTTAAAATTACAAGATCGTATTTATTTTCACAAAAATACTTAAAATCACTTGACTTTTATTTGACCTCTAAATGACGTCACAAAGCAGCCTGAATTGGAAACTTTCAGTGCCTCTTGTAATTAAGTTATTCTAAAATAAAATTTGACGTTGGCATGAAGCACTTATTATTATTCTATTCAGATATGTAAATAGTGTAGTATTTCACCAGCGGCGGGCAGTACAAGTCGAATCACATCGATGTATCGCCTCAGGAAAACTTAACTTACGTTAAAATGATCTTCACAATAAAACAGTCGCCGCCCAGACTTGTACTAAACATTTAATTCCTCGCACCATTTCCTTTTTAAGGTTTCTTTTACTAACAATCAATTTGTGTCGACTGTTTGTTGTGGTGTTTATACTTGACGGTATGAAGAACTTAGCAGAAGTAGTCTTTGAATCCATTCATTTTATTAATATGCCATAACTTTAAACTAAAGTACGGAAATCGCTAAAATATGAAATGTAAACAAATTGATTGTCAAATTTGACAGTTTGACTTTACTGAATTTTGGTTTTAAATAAGTGTTAAACGTGGCAAAGATCCTAAGCTATTCAGCTACTAGTGACGTCAGAACGAACAATACTTAAAAAAAAAAAAATAACTACAGCTTGTAAAAACAAAAAGATGAAATTATGTGTTTCAAATACTCTTATCATTAAAATTAAAATATAAAAAACATACCTGAAAAATACTTTACATACCTAATTCAGGTTGGGCACTTAACAATCAATCTGCCCGCCTTTTCTCAACTATCTTGGGGTCGGCTTCCAGTCCAACCGGATGCAGCTGAATACAAGTATTTTACATGGAGCGACTGCCTATCTGACCTCCACAACCCAGTAACTGGGTAATACGATACCCCTTGGTCTGACTGGTTGTTTTACTTTCTGGCTTCTGACGAGGCACGGAGGCTTAACGTGCTTTCCGAGGCACGAAGGAGTCTCGGTATGTAAAGATGGTCACCCATCTACTGACCAACCCCGGCAAGCGTAGCTTAACCTGATGGCTTGAACCGTGCGGCTGGTATTACTTAGCCAAGAGCTCCTCCACATTGTTGGTCACATAACAAGGGTACATAATTAATAGAGAAGGTAAGCAATATTTAAAGGGCCCGCTATTCAAATTAAAAAGTTATTAAATAATATTATGTAGGTTTATTTGATGATTTGTTTGTATATATACCTATAAAATTTTATCGAAAGTGGCCCATTTTATGTTTTTACAGAAATATTAATATTATGGTTATATAAAAATCGGTAACTTTAAAACTTATAAATTTTTCGTACTTTTAAAGTAGGTACGAAAACTAAATATTAAAGTAAGTACAACATACATTTGTATAAATGCTATGCTGCGCCGTATCAGTACGTTGCGGAAGGAAATTGATTATTTTGTTGATCTTTCTTTAAGGAAGATATGGATGTGATTTGATAAAACTGTTGAAGTTTGAATTATTTACTATAAGATAAATACCTATTATATTTAAAATGCATTAAGGTATTAATAAGTAGGTATATATACGTAGATTTACTGACTATAAATATCTCGTAAGTAAATCATGCGTAATTAGTCAAAATTAGTCAGGTTTCAAGATTAATCGTAAAAACTACCTACTAGTAGGTTATGCACCTTAGTTTATGTTGCTACGACAAATCAATTAAGTACTAAGCCTTTCAGCAGTTTACACGTTTTGATATTCAGATGCGGGACAAGATTAGAAGTCGCAAAGTTTATTTTAAAAGCCCAGCTTTTGATGAGTCATGGGTTCTAACCGTCGTGCGTCGCCGGGCCCCCATCGCAACAAGCCCGTAGGCGATGGGCCTCGTGACACGTCGTCCCTCACGCCTCTCTTGCCCCCCATGGTGCATTGCTCCAACGTAACAAAAAAAATCTGTCAAGCTCATAGTTACTGTACTACTTTACCAACGGCCAATGAAGTGTGACTAACGTGAAGCTTTGTGTGCGACAGTCGTAATAATGTCCTCAATAGGTATGCGTGCTATGATTAAATGTAGCTATCGATAATAATTATTCCATTTATATTTTTTGTAAAAATATGCTTGAAAAAGAGGTAATTACATTTTCTTTGGAGGTGATGAAAATTCGTTCACACATTTCGATTCGTTCGAGACATTTCGTTCGTCTGGTATCTTTTAGGCAGGTGTCTCCGTATGGGTTATCTTGACGGGGCAGGGTGTCTCAGCACAGGGGCATTTGTTTATAGAATTATGTAGGTATAGATATGATGAGTGTCCTTTTTATTATTGTATTTAAGTACTAACAATAGTTGTCTAAGTTTTTGTATGCTAACCTTTGGATCTAGTTGTCCCAAAATAAATAAATTTGAATTTGAAATGTACATTCATCTGCATAAATTCGTTGCACTGAATTTTATGATTTATTGAAAAAAATATTTTTGGAATGACAAGTAGGATTAATGTAACCTCGTTATGATAGCGGTGGTGGGCCTTTATGAAAAGGGGTTATGCAAATGTAACGTCACGTCGCGTCGCCTGCAGTATTTAGTACGTATAAATGGGAAAACGAATGTGGTTGCCATTTGCCATTCTGTCTGTTGCACTGACAAGGTGAGCAGGCGCTGAAGTTCTTGTACACATTTATTTACAGACGTATCTTGTTTATTTTTAAACTAGTCACTCATGTATTTTTTCCTTCTCGTATTTTAGAATATAATATATAAGATTACTCTTTATTATGTACACCATAAAAGTTACAGATATAAATGTTGAAATTTTACATAGGGTGACACAATGGGCGGTCGTATCGCTAAAAGCGATCTTTTACAGACAACCTTTGGATGGATTAAAGGGAGAGATTTTAATGGATCATAACTTTCTCATAGTACAAGAATTGCATGTTATATATTTAGAGACAGCACCATAGCTAAGCAAAAGTTATTATTGAAAAAAAAAATGCATGCCTCTCCTAAAGCGATCAACGAGAGCTATGAGCTATGAGATCAACTTAATTGAATCTCGAGCACAAGCCATTAGGTATAATGACTTTCTATCTCTTTAAGTCTAAAAATAAACTCGATAACGGGACCACACAAAAACGTAATCGCAATTACATTTAATTGAGATTCAAAGCACGTGACGCCTATAAGTACGCCTATCTATCATTATTATTGCAATACAATATTGTTTGGACGCCAGTCATGTGATACTTACATACGTCTTGGAAGCAACCAATCAACATGACCTCTATTATCCCCCCCTGTGTCCGTTGCTGTCAGACAACAAAGGGATATGTTATGAGTCAGCAGGGTTCTCTTGTGACTGGGCACGGTCTATGCCTTTCACAAACAACAGTCACGTGATGAGCGCAAGAAACTGTACGCTGCTTGTTGCTAATTCGAGTGTGAATTACAATATTTTATACACCTTGGTTATTGTAATAAAAGCGGTTCTTTTATATGTATATCAGGTATACGCAAAAGAACAATAGTTCACTTGGATAGGTATTAATGATAATGTCGCGGTTTTAAAAAAACAACTATTGTTAATTTTACTTCAGCTTGTTTCAAACGTCAATGAGTGGTGAGCAATATTTCGTGCGTTAACAAATTACAATATAAATTCCTTCTGTTAATACAAACCGTGTCGAATATGTGAGTGAGACAAATTGCCCCAGTCCGACATAGGTTGAAACCTTTTGTTAGACTCGTCTGGTTCTTAATCGGGACATTATAAGCATGACATCTTATTATATTCAGTATCATCAGTAACTCCAGTCGTAGCGCTTTTGTTAATTGTTCAAAATTGTCGAAACTTTGCATCTTATATGAATAAGTTATGGGTACATAACAGTACCTTTTTTAATGTGAGCACATGGTCCCATGATCACCTACTAATGTCATTAAAAATAAGGAAATCGACACTATAGTCGCGAGGAGGAAATCCTGTGGTTATCCGGTTTGCTATAAATAATAAAAGAAATGAGATAATGACGAGGAAATAATATGCATCACATTATATGGTTATATATATACCTAATTGGGTATGTAAAGTAAAAATTAACCTATGCCGATTCCAAAACCATTTCGAGATTTTAAGCTTCTAAGACTTATTTTTCTATTAATAGGTCTTAAAATTACAAGATCGTATTTATTTTCACAAAAATACTTAAAATCACTTGACTTTTATTTGACCTCTAAATGACGTCACAAAGCAGCCTGAATTGGAAACTTTCAGTGCCTCTTGTAATTAAGTTATTCTAAAATAAAATTTGACGTTGGCATGACACTTGACATATAAATGTCAAGTGTCATGCCAACGTCAAATTTACATGAAGCACTTATTATTATTCTATTCAGATATGTAAATAGTGTAGTATTTCACCAGCGGCGGACAGTACAAGTCGAATCACATCGATGTATCGCCTCAGGAAAACTTAACTTACGTTAAAATGATCTTCACAATAAAACAGTCGCCGCCCAGACTTGTACTAAACATTTAATTCCTCGCACCATTTCCTTTTTAAGGTTTCTTTTACTAACAATCAATTTGTGTCGACTGTTTGTTGTGGTGTTTATACTTGACGGTATGAAGAACTTAGCAGAAGTAGTCTTTGAATCCATTCATTTTATTAATATGCCATAGCTTTAAACTAAAGTACGGAAATCGCTAAAATATGAAATGTAAACAAATTAATTGTCAAATTTGACAGTTTGACTTTACTGAATTTTGGTTTTAAATAAGTGTTAAACGTGGCAAAGATCCTAAGCTATTCAGCTACTAGTGACGTCAGAACGAACAATACTTAAAAAAAAAAAATAACTACAGCTTGTAAAAACAAAAAGATGAAATTATGTGTTTCAAATACTCTTATCATTAAAATTAAAATATAAAAAACATACCTGAAAAATACTTTACATACCTAATTCAGGTTGGGCACTTAACAATCAATCTGCCCGCCTTTTCTCAACTATCTTGGGGTCGGCTTCCAGTCCAACCGGATGCAGCTGAATACAAGTATTTTACATGGAGCGACTGCCTATCTGACCTCCACAACCCAGTAACTGGGTAATACGATACCCCTTGGTCTGACTGGTTGTTTTACTTTCTGGCTTCTGACGAGGCACGGAGGCTTAACGTGCTTTCCGAGGCACGAAGGAGTCTCGGTATGTAAAGATGGTCACCCATCTACTGACCAACCCCGGCAAGCGTAGCTTAACCTGATGGCTTGAACCGTGCGGCTGGTATTACTTAGCCAAGAGCTCCTCCACATTGTTGGTCACATAACAAGGGTACATAATTAATAGAGAAGGTAAGCAATATTTAAAGGGCCCGCTATTCAAATTAAGGAAATAATATGCATCACATTATATGGTTATATATATACCTAATTGGGTATGTAAAGTAAAAATTAACCTATGCCGATTCCAAAACCATTTCGAGATTTTAAGCTTCTAAGACTTATTTTTCTATTAATAGGTCTTAAAATTACAAGATCGTATTTATTTTCACAAAAATACTTAAAATCACTTGACTTTTATTTGACCTCTAAATGACGTCACAAAGCAGCCTGAATTGGAAACTTTCAGTGCCTCTTGTAATTAAGTTATTCTAAAATAAAATTTGACGTTGGCATGACATGTCATGCCAACGTCAAATTTACATGAAGCACTTATTATTATTCTATTCAGATATGTAAATAGTGTAGTATTTCACCAGCGGCGGGCAGTACAAGTCGAATCACATCGATGTATCGCCTCAGGAAAACTTAACTTACGTTAAAATGATCTTCACAATAAAACAGTCGCCGCCCAGACTTGTACTAAACATTTAATTCCTCGCACCATTTCCTTTTTAAGGTTTCTTTTACTAACAATCAATTTGTGTCGGCTGTTTGTTGTGGTGTTTATACTTGACGGTATGAAGAACTTAGCAGAAGTAGTCTTTGAATCCATTCATTTTATTAATATGCCATAGCTTTAAACTAAAGTACGGAAATCGCTAAAATATGAAATGTAAACAAATTAATTGTCAAATTTGACAGTTTGACTTTACTGAATTTTGGTTTTAAGTTTTTGTATGCTAACCTTTGGATCTAGTTGTCCCAAAATAAATAAATTTGAATTTGAAATGTACATTCATCTACATAAATTCGTTGCACTGAATTTTATGATTTATTGAAAAAAATATTTTTGGAATGACAAGTAGGATTAATGTAACCTCGTTATGATAGCGGTGGTGGGCCTTTATGAAAAGGGGTTATGCAAATGTAACGTCACGTCGCGTCGCCTGCAGTATTTAGTACGTATAAATGGGAAAACGAATGTGGTTGCCATTTGCCATTCTGTCTGTTGCACTGACAAGGTGAGCAGGCGCTGAAGTTCTTGTACACATTTATTTACAGACGTATCTTGTTTATTATTAAACTAGTTACTCATATACATTCCTTCTCGTATTTTAGAATATAATATATAAGATTACTCTTTATTATGTACACCATAAAAGTTACAGATATAAATGTTGAAATTTTACATAGGGTGACACAATGGGCGGTCGTATCGCTAAAAGCGATCTTTTACAGACAACCTTTGGATGGATTAAAGGGAGAGATTTTAATGGATCATAACTTTCTCATAGTACAAGAATTGCATGTTATATATTTAGAGACAGCACCATAGCTAAGCAAAAGTTATTATTGAAAAAAAAAATGCATGCCTCTCCTAAAGCGATCAACGAGAGCTATGAGCTATGAGATCAACTTAATTGAATCTCGAGCACAAGCCATTAGGTATAATGACTTTCTATCTCTTTAAGTCTAAAAATAAACTCGATAACGGGACCACACAAAAACGTAATCGCAATTACATTTAATTGAGATTCAAAGCACGTGACGCCTATAAGTACGCCTATCTATCATTATTATTGCAATACAATATTGTTTGGACGCCAGTCATGTGATACTTACATACGTCTTGGAAGCAACCAATTAACATGACCTCTATTATCCCCCCCTGTGTCCGTTGCTGTCAGACAACAAAGGGATATGTTATGAGTCAGCAGGGTTCTCTTGTGACTGGGCACGGTCTATGCCTTTCACAAACAACAGTCACGTGATGAGCGCAAGAAACTGTACTACTTATGCATAGGTATGTATTGGGTAGGCAGGACTATGTATGAGTGAGGCATATGCTCAGTGAAAGGTACGCAGTTATTAGAAACACTTGGATCACTCGTTCGTTATGTGCTAAGCTTCATGAGTGAATGTCGTCTGTAAGTCGTATATTACACGTATTTTATTATGCCGAACGTGCTCATGCTTAAATAATTATTATAATTTTGCACACTTTTATACATAATTTTTAAAATATGTATATATTTTAAAAATTATGTATAAAAGTGTGCTAGATTAAAGCTGTGCCTAGATTTTAGGGTCATATAGTTTTTTTATTTAGGCAGGAAGGTATTATTCTAGGCCTTAGAATAATACTGAGGAAATAAACAATGTCGCGCTATCTTTGTTTCATTAGGAAGCGTGATAAACTGATAACGTAAGCTTACCACGTGCATGTAATAATCACTAAATAGGTCAAGAATAAAAGACTTCAACGCTCGCGTTTGGAAGACGTTACAAATCAAAATAGAAATACGGGTTTTTCTTTTATTAGATATGATACGAATGATACGGACCCATAAAAAGAAGATAGATTTCAATAACATATTTTTTTTTATTGTACGTAGATAAGAAAACTATTACTATATCTATTTATCAGAAAACTATTTGAAACCCATTTATTAGTAGGTACTCAATTTATTAAAACATTAGACAAATGTGGTATATTTTGAACACCACGTTATTATCATAAGATGGAAAATATGTTAAACGTTTTTAACCCAAGCCTATTTAAAAAAAAGAACAAAAAAGTTTTTAAGTAATTATTATTCCTTTATTAATATTTTTCAGGAGCACGACCAAAGATGCCGCATGAATTCGTAACTTTATTAAAGATGGGTAACAGTGAGCGCCATCTATGAACAGTTATCATAAACTCGTTGGTACCAAAACCGCACTGAGCGCTGTACTTATTTAATGTAAATTACCGCAGTGATTGCTCAATAGGTCATAACGTACCCACTGTGCGTAGTATTAGTTTTGCACGCAAACTACAGGTGGCGCTACTAGAGATATACAACATGTCCTAGAATTAACGCACAGCCTCTTAAGGGGTCATTGTACTCATCATTATGAACAACTTTTAATATGCTGTTCCCTACATTTATGTTCTTATAACTCGTCAAAATGTAGGGAACAGCTGATTTTTTTTCGCTGTTTCATGTTTGGTCCCATTGTAAAAATTATTCATAATGATGAGCACAATGACCCCTTAAGAGGTTGTGCGTTAATTCTGGGACATGTTGTATATACTGACCTTGACCTATATACATATTTTTACGTACGTACAGCAGGCTCAGCAATCGACGGAAGCTGAGATAAGAGCTGTTCAGGGTTACCTAATCAAATAATTAATTTTGCGCCACCAAGTCAGAGGTAAACCTAGGGTTAAACTTTAAAACTTCCACCCACCGACGTCGTCAGAGGGGTAAGTATCTAAAGTCTGGGATAGTAATGTCAAAATAAATTGAGGCTATGAAGTAGCAGCTGTCGCCGAGCGCCAGATCGCCTCTATGTTGGTAAATTCAGTTACCAAAACAAAAACTCGGTACTAGTTTCAATTAAAACAAAGCTTACAACTGATTATTAAGCTGCTACTTTCTACTTAAAATTATCTTTAGCTGTAGCCGCCAAGTTACTATTATTGCTACCGGATTTAATTATTTTTTAATCACAAATTCAGATTAATTTGTAGCCGCGTTAAATGGCATGTTAATCTGATGATAACGAAGAAATCATTGAATATATTATTTCAAACTTCTATGATGGAAGGGTTGCAGAACGATCTGATTATTATAATTCACAAAGACACTTAAAAAAAAACTCAATTTTGAAAGATTGAAGAAAATTTACTCGAAAAAGAAAGTGTACTCTTTTTATTAAATAAAATTAAAATGTTCCCATGTCAAAAAACACGTGGTGTTAGTTTTTAGTGGCTTAACGCGTATTATGAGTTAACATGTTAATTACTTAACTCCAAGTTTAGATACTCTACATTTATTTAATTAACCCGACTAAACGTGCAAGTCGGCCTAAGGTGCTCCCTGAAATAGTCGTATTTGTGGAACGTTAAAAATCTGATGATTTGTATTGTATCCGGTTTCAGCCATTAGATTGACTAACCAAAAAGCTGACACTGCGACTGCGGCTAGCTGGGACTTATTATTAAAGTCTTTTTAAATATTTGAATGCGCTGGACACATTGAATATATAGCTCAAAAGTACAAAACAATAAGCAAGTCTTATATAAGAATAAAGAAGAACGAGGCATAAACAATTAGACAATAACATTATGAACTTGATATCATTTTTAACATTTGAAAATTGATGCATAGCAGGTAAGATTTAGCCAATGGTGGTGGTGTAATTTACAGATCAGTGTATTGTGGTCAACGCAATCAAACGCTTTTGAGAGGTCACAGAAAATGCCAATGGCATCCTGGGATTTCTCCCAGGATTCCAAAATGTGACTGATGAGTTTTACTCCTGCGTCAGTCGTCGACCTACCTTTCGTGAAACCAAACTGATTACTATGTAAAATCCCATTTGAATTAAAATGCGACAACATCTGGTCTAGCATGAGTTTTTCATATATTTTACTCAATGCTGGTAGCACAGATATAGGTCTATAATTAGAGGGATCACTCTTACTTCCCGATTTGAAAATTGGTACTACTTTACTATGTTTCATTAAATTAGGAAACATACCGCTGTCTAAACATTGATTAAATATGTCTGTTAGAACAGGGCCTATTGTGTCAATAATAACTCCAAGAACCTTAACGGAAATCCCCCATAAGTCTTCAGTGTTCTTTATGTTAAGATTTTTGATTGCTTTTTTAATTGTAACAATAGAAATAGGCTTGAATTCAAAACTTGGAATGTCCTTAGAGAAGTTTTCTATGAGAAGTGATTCAGCTAATAAAGATGATGAGGAAAGAGATTTCGTTAGGTCTATTGGGATGTTGGTAAATAAATTTTCTAGTGTCTCAGCAACTTTTAACTTATCTGAAATGGTTTTATTATGAATTCTTAAAGACAATTCATTCTGATCTCGCTGTTTTGTGCTTCCAGTTTCTTTGTTAATTACCTGCCACACAGCTTTTATTTTATTATTAGAAATACTAATTTTGTTACTAATTAATTTAGATTTAGTTTGAGCACAGACTCTTTTGAATATCTTAGAATAGTTTCTTACATAATTATGAAGGGCTTGATCAGATGTCAATGATTTTTCGTAGCACAAGTTATATAAAATATCTCTGATTTTTCTAATGCCAGCAGTGGCCCATTCATTAAATTTTGTTTTAGAATTGATGGTAACTTTTTTTACAGGACACGCTTTATTAAACTCTTGGCATACTGTAGAAAACAATGTACCATAGTTTAAATTGGGGTCTTGCGAATCAAAACTAGCTGTTGAAAGATTGCTAAGGACATTATTATTAAACATTTTCAATTTATTTTTAGTGAGAGGTCTCAATTCAAGGGTTTTATCAGTATGCAACTTTTTTCCTAAGTCAAATGATACAAGTTGACCAGTATGGTCTGACCTGACGCCACTAATTAAGGATGAGTCTTTTATTTTACAATTAGTAAATACATTATCTATGCATGAAGCCGAGGTTGCTGTTATTCTAGTCGCTTCATTAAATATACATTTTAAATTGAACAATTGAACAATGATAGAAGCTTACATTTATCTAGTGAATTTACTAATAGATCAATATTTAGGTCACCACAAACAAAAACGAATTTATTATCTTTAAAAAGTTTGCTTAGTATTTCTTCCATAATTACTAAAAATGACGACAAGTTTGACGCTGGTGGTCTATAAACACTTAAGAAAGTATAGCCTTCAACCTCTGCATATGCTACCTCACATAAGCGATCAACAGAGCAAGCAGTGATATCCTTCCTTTCCTTATGTTTGAAACAACTATTACATAATATCAAGGTACCACCCCCTATTGAGGACCTGTTGTACGCACTGGCAACTGAAAAATTATTTACATTAAACAACATTCTATCCGGTCTTAACCAGGTTTCACAAAAACATAAGATATCCATATGATATTTATCTATTAACAATTCCACGTCTAGGATTTTGCCAGAGAAGCGATTTATATTTTGGTGATATAGTAAAATATTCTTATTATGCTTCTCTTTTGTCGAGTCTAAAAGTTTAAAGAATCTATTACAGGATTATTAGAAATACTAGATAATACTGTTTCGTCACTTAACCTAGTCTCAGTTAAATTATCAATAACTGCGTGTATATTGTAAGCTAACAGAGTAGCCAATACATGTTGACTTTTCTTGGGAAGAAACATATGTTCCCGAATTAAAACAAAATCTCTAACAAAATTGTTAGTATCAAAATACAATAAACGGTCACTATGACGACATGTCAAAATATGCATTAGGTTGTTTAAACAGTAAATGTAATTGTTTTCTTCAACATGCAAATGATCAGAATAAGGTAATGCACATAATATTAATTTACCTAACTTTAATTTAAGTAGGGTGTCAACACCATTAACTATGTCCCATTTAGTTAGACTCAGACTGTTTCCAATTAAAAGAACTACAGTAGTATGTTCATTCATTTGTGTGTGTTTTATTTTATGAACAAGCTCATTAAAATGCAGGTTATGGTAACTAGGTTATTGGTGGTGGCAACCTGTTCGCTGGCTTCCAGAGAATTGATGGTGGATATGGTGTTGTGTGCCTGGCACAATTCAGCTTCACGGCCTGATATACGTTTCAGTGTCTGTTCATGAGTGTCACTGCACTGTTGGAAGTCTGACACTAGTTGACGGAGATGGTGATGCTGGTCAAGTATGTCCATGTGCTGGGTGTGAAGTTCTACAAGCTGGCCTCTGGACTTCAATCTCGCTGTCCTCTCTTTCCTGCAGCAGCTGGTTGGAAAGGTTTTTTGATGCTTCCAGCTCCTTCAGTGCCACATTAAGTTTGATATTCATGTCACGAACTGAGGCTCCGCGGGTCATCATATTTACAACTTTCCCCAAATGGCACATAAGTATGATAAGTAACAGCTGAGTATATGAATTGAGAACTTAAGAGCCAACTAGTCGCGGACTCGAACTCACTGGCGGGCGCGGCCAAAAAGCACGCTGTCTCATCTAGCATCGTGTCCGACAGAGATAGCACCAGTGATGAGCAGTTAGAAGCTAGTCTACACGCATAACGTCTAGTCGCACGCACACAAACACAGTGCACGACGATTCATACTAAACCGCGCGCGTAAAAATATACGAAAACTCCTTTGGAAGGTGGGGTTTTATGAAAAAACTACTGCATAAATCAATTACGAATAAAGTTTAATATAATCTTCGACAATTCAGCTTTGTCGGAACGAGCTTTGTTTTTCAGATTTTATACTTCTTTTATTACTTATTTACGCCCAAAGTTGCGTTAAAATTAGCAGGAAAAACGAATCTTTGTTGGCTCATAACTTTTGAATGCCTTTGTTTTTTACTATTCTGCTTCTGTACAGACAAAATTAATAATAAGGCAAAACGATATCATGTTTTACTTTAGATGTACAATGTGTAACTGTGGAGTAAAACCCCCCCGAAATTTGTATGGAAAAAGTATCGACTAGTTGCGCCTTAAGAAGATAAGACAGCAAGAATTAAAAACAGGAAAAGAAAAATAAACAAAAGATGAAGTTTTAGAAAAGATTATGAAATTAAGGAGGTATTAGAAAATAATAAAAATAAGTTATTTTAGTACTTAGCAGAGACCTATTACACTTTTATTATTTGTAGACAAATTACATTAGGATTTAAATTAATTACTGGGCTAGCTTATTTCTAATAGGAAAGTTATGGACATCAAAGTTAATCAATTATACAAAGGGATGTTTTGTTTTTGTTTACAAAAGTAAATAGCAAATTATGAATAAAGAAGTGTAAAGTAAAGTTTGTAGTGTATGTTCTATGTCTGGGGCGAGTGTTTTCGTCGTCGATTTTTGCTTTCACAATTTGTCAAGCAAAAGGAGACATAAACGGTGCCAGTGTGTATTGGACGTAGCTCATAATTCTGACCAGTATTTACAGGTGTTGTATAGTGTGTAAATATAACTACAATAATGAATAATATAGAAGAAAATACTCCCCGGGTTCGATGAATTCAAATTCGCAATCCAAACGTTGACAGCCGGTAGATGACAACAAAATTATAGAATAAGATTGTGTTTTCACAACAAAAACACGGCACAAACACTGAGTGTGACACTTTTTACTAAGATTCTAAGCTAAAAAATAGATTTTACACAAAATATACACAGTTAAGTAGTAATTTAAAATTATTTAACTACGGGGTCGTTTTTTCACGACCTGTCACAAGTGTTCGAAATCGATTCAGTTCCCTATTCTGAGCAAACTATATTCAGGTTTCGCATATACTAAAAATAATGTTGTATAGCTCGAAGCACGAATTTTAGCTGGATAACTTAAATTATTACTACATACCTGTCTGATGGTAAGTTTTCTCGATCCTTGCTCGATTCGTCAGCCATGATGGACACTTTTCTCTTTCCTTCAAGTGAGGGGACTGAGGGGCGCTGTTTGATCGCAGATGGGTTTGGCAGCGTTTGCGCAGGCCGCGGGTCGCCACCGACAGCGCTCGGTGGTTGATTTTGTAAATCACTCAAGTCGAAAGGATATTCCTTTATAGCAGTCATTCGGATGCTCGTCTTACGAACCTGGAAACACAATAATAGACGATATAGAAAACAAAAAACAGAGGTTTTCTGAAGTTACGAATTCGAACAAGAGGCATGAGTACCAATTACGGGGTTACATTTTGGTATCGCTTGTACAGCGTGTACGTGTTTCACTAGCCAGTTACAAAAAGCAGCTATCTCCCAAAATCTGATGAAACATTGAGGAACACAGCCGGAGATAAGGAAAACCCCAAAGACCAAATGTGACATACAACCTTGCAGGATTTTTGGTGTGGCTGCACTAGCATGGGGAAAATACCCGGCCAAGTGCGAGTCAGATTCGCGCACGAAGGGTTCCGTACCATTATCTATAAAAATGGCAAAAATATCACGTTTGTTCTATGGGAGCCCCCCTTAAATATCTGTTTTATTTTAATTTAATTATTTATTTTTAAAGTGAATATATAACTAAATATTCTGTGAAAATTTCAAGCGTCTACCTGTTGCCGTTATCAATATAGAGCAAAACCAAGCAAAAAAAATCACGTTTGTTGTATGGGAGCCCCCTTAAATATTTATTTTATTCTGTTTTTTAGTATTTGTTGTTATAGCGGCACCAGAAATACATCATCTGTGAAAATGTCAACTGTCTAACTATCACGGTTCATGAGATACAGCCTGGTGACAGACGGACAGACAGACAGACGGCGAAGTCTTAGTAATAGGGTTCCCGTTTTACCCTTTGGGTATTGAACCCTAAAAATGAATTTTAAACGTTTAATCACCACTGTCACTTAGTAGTTATTGGTTGTATTATTGTTTACTAACAGAGAACTGTAAACTTGCCACAAAACTATAATTTCAGCCGAAAGACGTCCACTGCTGGACATAGGTCTCCCCCGAAGGGGGGGGGGGGTTGTCATAATCGTCACGCTTGGCGCCTGGGTTGGCGATCGCAGTATGGTGTTAAAATGCATAAAGAACGCTGCTGCCCATTCTCTAGTAAGTCCCTTAGTCGCCTTTTACGACACCCAAGGGAAGAAATAGAGGAGTGCTATTAAATTACAATAAAGTCCAATCATGTTTAGCCTTATCCTACTTCCTACTAATATTATAAACGCGAAAGTTTGTAAGTGTGGATGGATGGATGGATGGATGTTTGTTACTCTTTCACGTAAAAGCGGCTGGACCAATTTTTATAAAATTTTGTTGCTACTAGCTGCACCCCGCGTTTTCACCCGCGTAAGTTTCGATCCCGTGGGAATATAGGGATTAAAAGTATGTTAATCCAGGGTGTCAGCTACCTCACCAGCCAGCCAGCCTGCTAATTGGTCCAGCCGTTTTTACGTGAAAGAGTAACAAACATGCATCCATCCATCCATACAAATATTTTAGTCACATTAATTAACAGGGAGAGATATGTTGCGTTTTACAATAGTGGTTGAATAATTAGGGATGGTGATAAATAAATTATTTTTATTTCTGTAAATAGGTTTGTACAGACACTTTTACACGTCAATCATATTTTAAAAAGAGAAAGGCGTTTCCTATCTGACTAGTACTCTGAGAAGAAAGGCCGAACCAAACTCAGAGGTCACAGTCTCTTTTAAAGTCCAGACATAATCTTGGTCAGATCATGTGAAGCCCATGTAGTTGTGTCTGGTGGATTGGTGATGAGAAAGGGACTGGACGACTGCCGATAGTGATTGTGTGAAATACTGTAAGCTTTATAACAATGACAATTCAATGTTCGGAGTAATTCCAGAGATTCTAGCTTACCATAAGAATAGCATTTCATATTTTATAAAATTATGCATTGTTGTCAGTTTGCTGTGAGGTTTCAAAACCTGTCACGCACAATGAAGGGTTCCGCAGTTGGGATGTATTTATCCCAAAAACAAACATTGTTAAATGCCACGGTCAATTCTTCAACTTTAAATGTAAGTTGGTCGACTATTACTCTTTAACTCGTAAAGACTACTTAGCTGTGATAGTTTTCCTTTTAATTTCGTTGTAAGTACGTACCCTACTGCTGCCATGACTTTTTTCACAACAAAAAAAACATTTAGCTGTAAGGGCACTTGAATCATGCAATAATGAGCACTTTAAAGCATAATATTACGCAAACAGATCCCTGAATTGAAAATTTTTCTTCATAGACCCAGTTTTATTTTTTCAAAATTTTATTTTACCACTTTGGCGGAGTGATTAATATGTATATATACCCATACCAAATTACAGTTTTTTTGTACTAAGAGTCTCTGAGCTCAGCCGGGGACAGACAGACAAACGGACGTGGCGGAACTAAAAGGGCTCTTTGCTGACTACGGAACCCTAAAAAGGATTTGGAAAAGCAATAAACCTAGAAAAACCGGTCAAGTGCACTGCTATCTGAAAAATCTAGAGAATCTAGCTATATTCCAAAGATTTCAGTATCCAAAAACTATTAATATATGAATAGTACACACTCGTTAGCTCCTTATTAATCATCAGAAAGTTGGTAACTAAGACTAGGTATTCAAATTACTATCCGAATGAATTCACCAAATAATTAACATAATCGGAAATCGTAATACAACAATAAATAGTATTTTTCACACACCCAATAACTGTCGTCGCATATCCCGATACATGTTGATGATTATTGTTTATGTTCCGGTAGGATAACTTTAGAAAGCGCGCGATAATCGGATAAAAGCTGCGCCCGCGCCGGTCAATGTCTGACAGTGGACTGAACAATCGTGCGACTGAATGTTTCAGCTTCAGGGTTTCAGCAAAGAAGCCTCCGGCGACTTAGCAGATAAGTTCTAAGTGACGAGGCTCAACATTCACTGAGGACAGGGTAAACTCAATGATGCTAATCACTTGTTTCATCATAAACGTTTTACATTATTGTAAATAGAGGAATATTAGAGGTGCTTATTGTTTACATTGTGCTATTATACTGTGCTGATATGCTCACCAATTAGTTCTTATTCTTCGGACCCGGTGCAATATTGCACACACTGCACGTTATGTGCAAAATGATGCACCATAAAATATGATTGTACTGCAAACGGTCAGTCAGATTGAGGATGGCGATAGGTTAGCTACGCGTAAAGATTACTTGTCTCGTCTTTCTGTTTTTATTTTCTTTATTTTATTTTTGCTTTTGTTCTTTTTGTTTCTATGAGTGTGTTTTATTTTAATTTGTGAACTGTGCGAGTCCCAATAAATGCTTTTTCTTTTACCAATTGTGAGGTTACTGCTTTTTACACCCGTAAACATATTTTGTATCATTTATTTTTAACGCTAGGTGCTAATTGTGTCTTTGCGCTCTACATTACTGCGGGGTCTATTTGTAGAATATTGAGTATATAAAATATATAAATTTGAGACAATTTCTACGGATTTTTCCAAGATTATGCATTTTACCAGGTTGATCGACCATATCAATTTATATTAAAGTTTACTTATTTAATCCGTCCTCATTACCAAAACTTAAAATTTAAGACATATTTAAACATAGTTATATACAGAATTGGACATTCTGAGTTTCTAATTTTGGGATTCATTGACAGCCTGGCCCTAATGACACTTTTATTTTCAAGGTTGAAAAGTTGTTATGTTCACTATTTACAATACAAAGAGCACAATCTTAGCACATGACTACTGTCGTGTCTACATAATGTGTTGCATTCAGGACACTTTTCATTATTGCGACATATAGTGAGGAAAAAGAATATAGTAATTAAAAGCTTCGACTGTGGACTTTGCATTCGTCTGTTTGCATTGAAAGAATACTATGGTTAAGGCAAGTATCTATAGGTACACCTGGGTTAGGCTTGTAGAAAAAATATCGATAAATCGATACATCGATATTTTTTGTTCGATATATCGCTATTTTTTCGAAACCGACCCCAACATAGTTAAGAAAAGGCTAGGCAGATGATGATGATTATATGGATATTTTTTGGCGATATCTATTATTTCGATACATCGTTAAGTATATCGATATAAAATATCTAGTATCGAAAATTTATCAAATACGATATGTTTCCAAAACCCGTCGTCACAACATACTAAAACCGCTGGAATTCACAGCCGTGAAGGCTTCTACATACTGGCGCGACACCGGTAGAACAATTTTTAGAAGCCTTTAAAAGTAAACTTATTTTTATCAATGTTTCATAAGTTTAAGATTTTACTTCAGAAACGATGTTCCTATTTTATTTATATGATTAAAAAACAAACACAATATAATTTCAATGATCGATATATCAATGTATATTTTTTTTATATATCGAAATCAATATGACGACGATGAATTGACGGCACGGTTGGCGCAGTGGTTAAGCAATTGACCGCTGCGCCGCGTGTCGCGGGTTCGATTCCCGCACGGAACAAATATTTGTATGACCTACAAGTAGTTGTTCCGGGTCTGGCTGTTTGTATATGTGAGTTTAAATGTTTGTAAACGCACCCACGATACAGGAGAAATTCCTAGTGTGCGGCAACGCTTTATTAAAAAAAAAAAAAAATATCCATATTTTTTTTAATTGTTACGATTTATATCGGTACTTTTTGGCATTTCTTGCATCTCTAATCTGGGTCCAGATTCTGGCATAGATGTTACTCGATCTGCTTTACAATAATGATAAAAAACAAATTTAAACAAGCTTCAGGAATGACATCTCACACGAATATTTCAATCGTGTGAATATAAAATGAATTGATTGGGAAATCATAGCAGTAACTAACAAGTGGCACATTATTAGATTATAGATAATCTATACTCAGATAAATATTTTCCTCTAAGTACAATATATCATTGTATTGAGTATTTGTTGCCAAGGAAATACCCACAAAAATGTAATCTGTAGCATTTCACTATTAGTATTTAATTGTAAATTTTGACAGCATTTAATCGATACATCTGTATTTGCTTTACAGACATTTGTGTTTACCTCAAGTCACAAGGATGATAACAGACACTAATATTATGATAATAATATTGTACTTTTTATAACTCGCATAATACCTACAGATTAGCAAATCCATACACATTCTTTGTGTAATGAAATCACGCGAATGATTAACACATTCGTGCATTGCTGGCGTAGATTAAGGCGCAGATATATGGTTTTAGTGACTTTTAAGTTATTACGCCTTCATATAATGCAAGTAAATTATGCAAAAAATGTATGTTAAACTAGAACGCATACAAATCAATTCTATATGTGAATATTTAAGGGTGCTGTCACAAAAAAATACGTTTTTCATCAATTTCTTATCTAATTGTGAGACAGCGTGAAATAATCGAAACATTAAGTCTGTGTAACTATAAAAGTACAGTTTTCGTGGTGATAAACCATTCGTGTCAGTCTCATCACCCGTTAATAGTTTCATCACTTTTGCGCTATCGAAAATATAGCTTATTTCGCCGTTGATTTACGCCGTTATTTTACTTTTAAATAGACTACTTTTTTTTTCGATCGAGGTTACATATCGAGATAACACAGTTACCTTAGTTATTGAACAGTTTTTGTTTGAATTTGGATGTATATTCGTAACACAAAATAAAATTTCGGATGAAAAATGATCAGTAACTCTGTTTTACAGAATTATTTTTGGTGTATTACTACCATGGACATATTTATACATTTTTAAATTATGTTATCTTCGGTGTAACAAAGCATCAAAAGATACTAGATACACCCAAAAGTAAAATTTTATTAAACATCTTTTGCAGAGACAATATTTTTACGGATTTATGTAAACAAATTGAAGTATTTATTTAAAACACTCCCAAGAAAAATAACCAAACTTGCTCTGGCATATTTTTTTTTAATCTTATGGCTATATCTAAACCATAATCACACATTAAAATGTCAATCGAGTTCACGCTCAAATTCAAGAAAAATTGTGATAGCCCCTCTTAAGTATTGTAGTAAAATACTTGAAATAAATATGAAATAAATTCAGGAAGTAATGTCTCACCAAAGCATAGAAAACAATATTACTTCCAAAGTACTTAAGATATTTTCATGATTTTTTTCTATGAATAGGCTGTTTTATTATCTATGATTTTTTTCAAATATTAATAGTTTCGATACTAAAAATAAATATTCCCTATGAAAGTCAATGGTGCCGCGGCGTGAGCGCGACGCGCATTTTTGTATGGCCAAGGTCAACCGCGATTATCTACCTCTTAAGTTAACGCCACGCGCCGTCTATAGTTCAAACGCGTCCCATTGAATTATTTAGGTGAGTGTGTCTTAAGCTAATTGTCGGCGGGTGGTAGCCACCGCGGTCGCGGGTGTCAGCAGCAGCGTTTATTTGCTTAAGTGGTCTCATCACAATCACATGATCACTCACGAGAAGGCGACCACGAGTTTCCAATCATGTTTATACGAACATATGCGACGACACGCGCTCTCCTAACGCTTATCGCTTCCAAACAATTAAACGGATTGCTCACCCAATCATCGTCGTGACGTATGTGTTATGAGATCTTAATTAAAAGGTAAAGGACAATGGCCTTAGTGGACTAGCCATGAGACATCGTGAGCGGCCCTTGGGTCTGGACGTTGTAGGTCACCGAGGTCAAGTATTCAGGCTCATTTTTTATGAATATCGTTTATGAGTTTCCTGTGTTGAATACAAATCGTAAAAAGTTACTTAATATACATATTTTCCTTAGTCATTGACGGACGTAGTTGGTTATCTCAATGAATCTACCAGTGCTCAGTTATTTGTCACCCTACACTAGCGGTTCCTACTATTTATAAAACAATAAAACGGTTTAGGAAACGTCGTAGCGTCACGGTTCAAAGATTACAATAGGTAGGACGGACATGTTTCAGGTCTGGATCTCATGACTTGATCTCTTGATTGGAAAATTTCCTGTCATTTATTCATATCAATGTAGGTCATCTGGACTCTACGGCTTGTTATACATAGATAAAATATTTTTTTTGAGAAGGTCGTTAAAATTGTGTTAAAATTTTGATATGCATGAGACATGTTTCTGCATTCTGCCCCTAAATATAACGCAAAGACACACGTACCTAATGAGTTTCCGAACATCATCACTTTGAATAGAAACAAAAGACTCTTTTTTGCTAATAGCTCATTAAAAGAGCAGTAAATACATAATTATAATGTTGGTCATTCTTTTAAATAAGACAAGAGTTATTGCCAATATACAAGACGTATAAAATATTTACGTCGCTTCAATAATTTATTTGTGCAAAAACAATATCTTGGCATAATTCACGTCGTAGAACGACTTAAAAGTGTATTTATACTTATTGCTAATGTTTGTATTGACATATTTATAATTTAGTTCATCTGGTTGCCGAAAAACGTGGACCAACCTCTCTGCGACTATGGTAGAAGCAACTCCTTTGGGCTATAACTAATAAAGGCAAAACAACAATCTGTACGTCACGCTAGTTTATTTTGTCAATATAGTTTCAGGACTAATCTTTGTGGGTACTAGAAGGCCTTCATTCAACAATGGACGTTTAAAGGCGATCCTCTTTTTCGACTTGATTATATTATTTTTCAATACAGTTGACATGGCGTACTTTCAGAGACTATAATAAAATTATGATTCGAATATTAAAACTTTTGCATAGGCATCTTTCCCCCTTATTACAAAACAAGGTTTATCTTCAGACCCAGGTTTTAAACATGGAGCCATTATTGAATTTCGAACTTTATTCCGACGATGGTAAAGTTCCTAACACAAAACTGACAACTTAGCACCGAACTAAGTTTTCAGTTTTGTATAAAGAACGGTATTTCAATCACTGTTACGTTCTTATTACAAAAACTGGCTCCATGGTTTAAGCCATGTCAAAATATAAATCTTGTTTTGTAATAAGACGGTTTCTGTTTCGCGGTCGTGACTTTTGTTTACGAACATTAGTTTTGAAGTTGAGTTTTAAATTTATAAGTCCTTTTACAAAGTTTAGTAGCAAGGAGTTTTCATACATAGAATAAAATGGGATAGATTTTATACGAGGAAAAATTAGTGAGTCCGTACGTTGTAGCATTGAATTCTCAAAAGTCTTTTAAATGGTTAACTACCAGTTTCAATTTAATTATTTTCACATCAACATTTGTCAAAAATCGAACAGGCTGTATAGGCTGTTTTCGTTGTAAAAAATAAATATGTCCAGTTGCAATAACGCGCCATTTTCGGAAAATTTTAATTCTACGCTCGAATTTTACTCTCAATTTTCAGAATTAGCTATTTGGTATTTTATATTTGAAATAAACATATTTAATTCTTTGATTTGTTTTATAAAAAACGTCGTGCGATACACGGGTGTCTGGGTACATAATAAAGAGTATTCTATTCTATTCTATTCTATTCTATCACAATGTACTATTTATTTATTGTACACATAGAGCACAAAAATACTTCGTCACAAGGATAAAATACAAGGACGAGCTTACCCAAACACGTTCACAAATTTTAGGTACGTTTAGCATTAAGGCTCGTACAGATTGGAGCAATATCGCGGACCCGACCGGCAGCGCGACCCATGTTACGCCCGCGATATAGCGCCAGTCTGTACGAGGATTTACAGATTTGTGTAGAAATGATTTACCCGGTCGTATTCGAAAGCCTATTGCTTAATTAGGTATGTTGTCAAACCTCACGTCAAGTGATTTGATTAGCTGTTGTGTTCTCGGTCAATTAATGACAAATGCTAACATGAAGTTGACAGCAGATTAATTGAGCAGAAAATCAGGTTTGAAAAAGCCAGGGCAGTAACAGATACTTAGTACAATTTGTGAAAGGGGGCGCCACAATAATTAGCCAGAATAATAAATCTCTAAGAAGAATAGAATACCTATTCATATAATGATTGGCTATGCAAGTAACAGTTTGTGTTGATATTTGTGTCAATGTGCACATTAAGGCACTAATCTCTTTCATGTGACAGAAGGCCATCAATAAAGGTCTGGGTTCTGGTTTGTTTACCAAGTCATCAACATGGTTAGCACTATACCGGTCTCAGGGCAACTGGTAACTCCACCATCACGACTTGCACACATCTCAGCCCCACAATGACAAGACCAAATATATTCAATAAATAAGTGTTAGAATGTACCGTTGCAACTAAATGTTCATCAAAATTAATTGTTTTAACTGAAACGGCAATGTTCTATGTTAGAGGGTTTGGTTTCCGCACTTAGTCCTTCATGTGGACCATTGTGCGTGGGCCATGGCGGCCGTCAGTGGTTTTTTCCAACCAGCCCACCTCCCTCCAGAAGCTGATTAGGTCTTCTGGTCTGCATAGGATATCTGTGAAGAATCTGGGTGACCCGAGGGTTTCTGTTCTGATCTGGGTGATGCCTGTGCAGTCAAAGAGCACATGCGCAACGGTTTCTTTAGCCTCCTTGCAAGCTCTGCACAGAGGGCTGTCCGTAATGCCTATAATTGTGTGGAAGTGTTTGTTTAGTGAGCAGTGTCCCGTTATGGTCCCCGTCACCAGGCGCAGGTCGTTCTTGTCCAGGTGTAGCAAACGCCTGGTTAGCCTGCCATCTAAAGAAGGCATGGCTTCCTTGGATTGCCTGCAGCCCGGTGTCGAGGTCCACCAGTTCTCCACTTGTGTGTGGGTGAACTCCTGTAGCCACCTACGTAGTTGGTTAAAGGGGATGGGTACGATAGGTTCGGGTCCACAGACTGACGCGCTGGATGCTCTCCTAGCTAGTTTGTCATCTGTGTCGTTACCTAGTTATCCGCTGTGTCCTTTTATTTGAAACGGCAATACTAACCTGCTAATCTGTTAAACTCATAAATTACTTTGTATTTGTGTAATATCTTAGTTTTATTAGTATTACTGTAATATAATACTTAATACATACTTAATCAAATAATTACTTGCGATAGGTGACGTGCTTCTGGCGATATTTAGTATTAAAGTATCAATAAATAGTATTTGGGGAATAAACGATCAATCAGCGGTTTCATTGTTTTTTATTGGAATTGTAGGCGTAAATACTTAATGATTACTTAATCGATTGGTGTTATACAACTATTTTACAATTTCTATTGTAAAATAGGTTTATTATTTATCATCATCATCATCATTTCAGCAGTAAGACATCCACTGCTGGACATAGCCCTGCCCCAAACGGGGGGTTTGCCTTAATCGCCACGCTTGGCAGGCGGGTAGACGATCGCAGTATGGTGTTAAAATGCATAGAGAACGCTGCTGCCCATTCTCTAGTAAGTCCCTAAGTCGCCTTTTACGACACCCACGGGAAGAAATAGGGGAGTGCTATTTTTTATTTACGTCCGTCGCACCACACAGACGAATATTTTATAACTCCAGTTATTTTGATAAATATTAAATAAAAGCTAACACAAAAAATTAGATATTACTAGCTGCCCGGCGCGACCTCGTTCGCGTGGTGTCCTACCCCTACCCTACCCGGGAGTATGCATAAACACTCACCAAAGTTTCCTCAAAATTGGCCCTATCCCTACTCCTACCCCTAAACCTTCACTTTAACTTTTTTACATCGCATTTTACACTTTTTACTTGTTTGATTGTTTTTTTTTAATTTGCTGAATACTATATTGTGTGCCTTTTAGTCTGTCCTAAATAAATGTATTTTCTTTCTTTCTTTCTTCGCGGTCGTATGCAGAAAAACTCACCAAAGTTTCATCAAAATTGGCTCAGCCCTATCGGAGTCCATAGAGAACGAACAAACAAATGTTTATTTTTATTTATATAGAAGATGTACAAGTACCAAAACAAAAACAAAAAGTGCTCATGGGCATCAAAAAAATAGTCCCCATCGCTGTCAATGTAAAAAATGCTCAAAAGGCTGGCAGCACTGCCACGTTGGATGCATGGTAATGCTGGGGGTCTACTCCGAAGTTTTAATCCGAACTATCGGCCAAATGTTCGGCCGTTTTATAACTTCCATAGTTTCATTTTTTAACTTTGAATCCTTATCCGATTTAAAGTCACAGTTTTGACTTTGGCTTTGGGTTTAACTCTTTGACTGTCGTTTTTTTTTTTTCGCCTTTGCCATATTTAACCGTAGTCAAACAGCGGCCGAACATTCGGCCGATACTTCAGATTTATGTTCGGAGTAGACCCCCTGATTCTTTGGCCTAAAACCTAAAACACTATTATAAATTATGACTTCTTGTTCTTTGTGAAAAGTGTTTTGTTGTCAAAATTCAAGACTTGTGATTAGTCGACCAACAACAATAGCCAATCATAATAATTGTCATGAAATTCATCAAAGATCATAATTAAATAAATAGGATTTAGGAAATCTCTGGTACCTATTAATTATCTTTGAATGTGTTTGACATAAACTATTTATATGACCATTGTTCCATTGTATATTGGCTTTTATCATTCATAATTTCAGCCAAAAGACGTCCACTGCTGGACATAGGCCTCCTCCAAGGATTGCCATAATCGCCACGCTTTGCGCTCGTTGGCGATCGCAGTATGGTGTTTAAATGCATAGAGAACGCTGCTTCCCATTCTCTAGTAAGTCCCTTAGTCGCCTTTTATGACACCCACGGGAAGAAATAGGGCTATATTGGCTTTAGGCTGTAATACTTAACAAATATTTACATTATTCTGTACCTGATACGGACTTATTGCTACGTTTCGTTATATTATTTGTTATTTTTCCTTGATTAATACAATCTTCTCAAATATGAACCTTTGTGTATACCCACACAGGTTATACTTTGGGGAAAACAGTTAATCAACAAAAAAGAAAAATGTTTTTTATCGTACAGCTATCGTAACTTGAGTAATTAGATTTTTCTTTTCTTGAGAAGTCCTGATGTGGAATTGAATATGATTCGGGGGAATAACCTCGGTTAATATACTGACCCCACATAACACTACGGCACCTATGTTTTACAAATCAATATTTTGACTTTGACTTTGATGATGATAACCAAAATATTTAAAGGATCAGTAGATTTTGACAAAAGTATGGTCGACGCTTTAAAAATAGCAAACTATTTGGAAGAGTCCATACTTTGATGCTAGGTGCTATCACCTAAAGTAGCTAAAGGTTTTATTTTCTAGTCATAGGTAGGTTCTGCGAATACTTTTAAGAGCACTTGCAAGGCAGCTAAAGCCTTATACATTAGCAACAAGATTAAATCAGCAGACAATAAATTAAGAACGGTTTGGAAAATTATCAATAATGAAACGAATAGGAACAAAAATCATGATTCTGATTACGCACTGGAGACGTCATGTGGTCTCATTTGCGATAGCAAAGACGTTGCTCAAGAATTTGTAAATTTCTTTACCAATATCCCACTTAAAACTACAGAAACCTTAAATTCCTCGCCCTCGCTCGCTTTTGACTATATAAGGGCGAACGTTTCAGCCTGCTCTATTGAATTTAACTTTAAGCATATTAACCCAATAATAGTATTAAAAGCTTTTAAGCAAATCAAGATCAAATTGTCCGGAGTCCGAGTTTTTTTATACAAAAACTGTCAGACGTCAATTTTTTTCATTGAAAAAACAGGCCTTAGCTGTTTAAATAACATAGCAGTGACGTTAATAAAAAAAACAACAGCTGTACTTTTTATAAGAATCAAAAGATAGAATTCATGTTGATGTCGCTCAGTGAGGAGTAAAGCTAGTACCTTTATAGTGCTTAGCACATACTCACATACTTTTATTAGACCTCGCAACGGGATAGCACTCGAGAGAGTCTGGCATGTATCAGGTTCCACGTAAAATGTGATAAAAGCCTTTATTCGAGGCGTGAAGTGCAATATGACATAGGTACGTACGTGCTTACTCGACTATCGTATCTTACGGGACAATAGATCCCTAAGTAGTGTGAAAACATATCTAGGATGTAAACCTTTCTCAATTTGTTTTTATTAAATGAGAATGATAAGTTTAAAAAGTAAGGATCTTCTATTTCACTTTGTTTTTTAACTGACATGTATACATACCTGATAAACGATACAAAAACATGGCCTCGATATTATTGTATACAGCCACTTGCCACAGGTAACTATACTACTGTAGGATTCAAATATGACACTTATTACTGTAACAATGTTCACGGAATAAGTTATTTTCCATTGTTTTTAATTTTATTACATGCTCCACATTAGGCCTCGAGCAGTTTCCTTGTGGCGCGTTAAGGTTAAAAAAGAAACAAATAGACCAAACAGCATGTCTATGGTTATTGTTTACATCGCGCACATCAATTGGGTACATACCTATACCAATTAAACGATACTTCACTATTTACTCGTCACGATTCTCGATTGAAACTCCCGCTTCGTATGGACGACGAGTGACCACGACAAATAACAATAATTAGGCGAAAATATCACAAAAAGGAACACAATAGGAATAATACAGACCATCTTGCTCCCGTAGATTAGTTTCACTGTCACTAGGGCGAACTACTTATAGTTTGAGATATTCATAGTCTGATAAACAACAATTAATTGAGCGTGGCTATAGCATGAGGCCAGTGGCGCGTCCTGTCGATTAGGTATGTGAGGACACTACTAGCGGGACACTGACGACCAACCCACTTGGTCGTTGCACTGACTCGCTTTGTCCTATCCATGCCAATTGGATCACAACGGCGTTAACAATCTCAGCAATACAATTTCACAAACATGTGTCAATTTATTTACAATACAGATTTTATTTATTTGTGTTTACACATTATGTTTGTATAAGTTTTATGTGTAAAACGAACATTATCGTTAAATTATCATTGGCAATGAGGTCGAGGTGACTCCTGCCACGTCCTTCCTGTGGATTGATTGAGTTGAATGCAACAAACGAATGTTTCTTGTTTTAGAAATAATACATATTTTATGAGATAAAGTCATTGGGCCCTGGTTTTCTGAAATCAATGGAAAAGAGGACGGTAGGCCTATTTTGGAGCTGTCTGATAAATCTATCGGGGAAATGATTTTGAGGCTTTGACAGATTTTTCATACTTAAAATAATAGGTAATAAGTAATAAAAAAATACGAGTGTGCTTTAGACCACACGACTGAAGTGAAACTTACAAATAGTAATACTAATTATACTTCCGTAACGCTCTCGTCATGCATTCACCAGCTTACTCCCCAAGTCAATAGCGTGCTTAAAGAAGTTTTACTTCAAAAATGTTTGTATTGTTAGAAAAATAGAGTTTGCAACTAGAGTCCAACCGAAATGTACTTCCGGTTTTCGACAAATTTCGGCTGAAATATCAATTTTCGGCAATTTACGTTTTCAGCCGAAAATACAAATCCTTTTACGATCGGACTGTACTTTTGTAACCCAATTGTGATCATTAGTACGAAGTAAAACTGTCCCAAACGAACGAATTGTTACTCAACACAGCATCTGAACTCTTAATTGAATCAACCCAGGATTTTCTAACGATGATTAGTGGTATGACGAGACATAAATGTTTAGACTCCATGGACAATAATGAGAAACAGACAGCAACTATGTACTTTTCCTTTGTAATTGATATTCCTATTCCGTTTAGAGATACGTAACTTTGTTTTCGTGTCGGTCGCCCTCCCAAGGTAGAATCATTTAGAAATATGAGTTATCGAATACTGATTCTTGGAGTTTACTTGGAATTATTGGTATTTTCAAGATCATTGATTGAGCCTATGTTCCCATAAATCAACACTATCAGGATGATTGACAGAAAAAAGAAAATACAGAAAATAGTTCTTTACTCATTGATTACAGGAAAACCTATAAAAAGTTTGTGGTCTTAAAATAACATGTTAAATCTATATATATAAAATTCAAAGTCCTGACTGACTCACTGACTGACTGATATATCAACGCACAGCCTAAACCGCTGGTCCTAGAGACATGAAATTTGGAGGGTGTGTTCTTTGTAAAGAGTAAGTATCCACTAAGAAAGGGTTTTTCGAAATTCTACCCCTAAGTACCCACTTAGGGGTAGAATTTCGAAAAACCCCATTTGTAATAGGGGATGGAAGTTTATATGAAAGTCCGTGAGTTTTGAAGTTAGGATCTTCAAATTTGGTGCAAATTTGGTGTATAGGCTGATGATAGAAAATTAATTTATAGGTGTTTCTGCGTTTTTAATTCTACCCCCGAAGGGTTAAAAAGGGGGATGATGTTCTGTATGAAAAATCCTTAATTTTCGAAGTAAAATCACTAAGTTTATTATCTAGGCTTATGGTTGGAAGCTAACGCAACGGTATTGTGCGAAAAGGGGGAACATTTTACTTTTTAATGAAAGTTTTTTTAAGTTAAAATCACTAATATTTCGGCTTATGGTTGGAAACTATGCATCAGCTAAGAAGGGATTTTTTGAAATTTGACCTTTAAGGGGTGAAAAAGGGGGATAAATCTTATTCCTTGAGTAAATAAACCTAAAACTTGGCACGAATACAAAACCTAAGTAAATTATAAAGTGTGTCATTTTTTGCTTTTTTTTTAAACTACTACTTAAAGGGGGATTTGCGGATGTCAAAGATTGTATGGAAGAGTTTTAACGCGCGGTCCGATTAACTCGAAATTCAGTATTTATAAACTGTAAACCAAAAATAAAGAATAAAATTTAAAAGAGTTTTTCGAAAATTGACTTCTAACAGGGTGAAAAGGGGTAGTCAATTTACAAGGGAGGGTTCTACTGTGTGGCTTGATTAACTCCAAATTATGACGTGGGCATCAGCTAAGAAGGGGTTTTTTGAAGGGAATTCGACCTTTGAGGGAGAAAGGGGGATTTTGTTTGTATGAAAAATCTTATTCCTTGAGTTAACAAACCTGAAACCTGGCACGAATACTAACCTAAGTAAAATATAAAGCTTGTCATTTTTTGTTTTTTTAACTGGGTAGTTAAAAACTTTGATATTCCCCAATCCCCCTTTAGGGGGTCCTAAAGGGGGATTGGGGAATATCAAAGTTTTTATGGAATAATTTTACCGCGCGGTCCGATTAACCTGACCGATTTCAGTATTTTTACTAAAAACAAAAAATAAAGAATAACTTGTATCAGGTTTTTTTTAAATCTGCCCCTAATAATGGGGTGAAAAGGGATAGTCAATATATAAGGGAGGATTTTACTGCTTGGCTTGATTAACTTGAAAATTGGTATAAATACCTAACCTATAAATCCAATAATAGAAACGTCAAAAAGATGTTTGAACAATTTACCCTTTTGAGTGCGTAAAAAGGGGCGATATAGTTTGTATGAACAGAATCTTCAACTCAGCCTATCGCAGTCCACTGCTGGACATAGACCTCTCCCAGGCTGCGCCACAACACCCTGTCCTCTGCCTTCCGCATCCAGTCTGACCCAGCCATCTTCTTAAGGTCGTCGGTCCATCTAGCTGGGGGGCGTCCCACACTACGCTTGCCGATACGCGGTCTCCACTCCAGGACTCGTCACAACCAACGCAACACAGAACAGAATCTTATTACTTTTGATATATAAACTTGAAATTTGGCTCGAGTTCTTATTTACATAACATCACGCCTGCAATCCCCAAAGGGTTAGGTAGAGGTGTACCTTTAGTACACCCACATTTCGCCAGTTTTGTTTAAGTCCCATGTAATAGGGGCGAGTCTATTGCCATCACCCGGGTATAAATCCAGACTTCGGGCTGCTACTGCTAAAAGTGTTATTGGATTTTCCATTAGGAATTTCTCACCTAATGGAAAATCCAATAACACTTTTCCCGACCTGGGAATCAAACCCACCCCTCATGCTCAGCAGTCCCACTTGTTAACACTAGACTAACGATGCAGTCATTACTTAAATAACAAAGTTTGTCATAACTTTTGCGTTTTTCAAAACTACCCCTCAGAAGTATTTTAGGGAGTCAGGGTTTTTTTGGGTTTTTGGGGATTTCAGTTTGTATTTAAGAATCTTAACGCGCGGTTCGATTAACTCGAACCTCAGTGCTCATACTTTTGGCAGAAAAAAAAGAAGAAAATAAATTGAGTTTTCAAGAATCGGAAAAAGGGGTAATTAATTAAGAATTATTCGGGATTATTCTTATTCGGGAGAATTTTACTGCGTACCTTGAATAGTTCAATGGTTGGTATACATCATATATTATTTAAGAACAAAAACGTAGAAAAAATAAACAATACAAAATTTCTTTCAAATAGACTAAAACATGAAATGGAGGACACGTTTGTTGAACAAGCATGTACAAACCGAAGTTGCTATTTATACGCTATCTATATCCTCCGTAAAGTTGTAAATCAAACTGCACTCCAATCTGCTCACCACGCTTACGTTGCAGTTGGTTCCAACTAAGATATGGTATAATGTTTTGGGGGAATGCTGCTGAGATAGAGAGCGAGACATAGAAAAGCTGTTTTTTTCGACATCCACGCGGGCGAATCCGCGGGCGAAAGCTAGTCACTCAATATTGTGCGTACAAACTTACATTTGCAGTTGGAATGTATGGGGATCATGTTTTTCAACAACAATATTAAGTTTGTTCTTAGAATAAATTCATCCCATCTACGGAACCCTTCATTGTGCGTGGTCCGACACGCACAATGAAGGTCCGACACGCCGGTTTTTTTAAATAATTGACGAAAAGTTTTAACTCCAGAATTATGCACAAGAATCCATGGCAAAAGTTTGTGGCACGATGTATATATTATATACCACCAATATACAGCATTCTCACTTTAAGGTTTTATGTCAGTAACGAGGTATAAACTAGGGATGCATCCGATACCGATACCAATACCGATATATCGGTGATACTTCGGGTTTGCCGCCGATCGGTGATATTTTTATGACCGATTCAAGGATACTTTTCAAATTTCGCGCTTTAAAAATGTAATGTAAACGCACTTGTAGTCTGGTCTAGTCGAGAGATACCTGAGGTCTCCTAATATATCGAGAGATGCAGATCTGCTCGTTTTCTGGCGCAATGACGTCTTCTACCCAAACTTGGAAAAAAATAGCGCAGAAGTACTTTAGTATCCAAATGAGTTCTGTCGCATCTGAGAGACTATTTGCCACCGCAGGTCTTATTCAAACAGATTTGCGAAATTGCCTTTCTCCGCAAAACTTAAGAATACTTTGTTTTTTTTTAACAAAAATCTAATCATTGATAATATTAATTACTAAAACTTTTAACTAATCTCAACCTGTCTATATTTTTATACCAAATAATTAAAAAAAATAGCCTGACTTGTTTTTTATTTATTTTACCTTCATTTTCGAATTCAATAAGCGTATCGGTATCGGTATAGCCGATATATTTATAAGAGTATCGGTATCGTATCGGCAAAAAGGCGTATCGAGGCATCCCTAGTATTTATACTACCACATTTAAACCCTTATCAAAGCATTTTATATCAACATATTATGGTGAAAAAGACGACTAGGAAATTCAGTATTTCGTCCCGCAATCCGGTTCAGCTTAGAGCTAACATATTACCAGACGGACGCATGTGATTAATCCTTTTGGACCTATTGATTACACCGGCTACTGGCTGCTGACGCATGGAAAGCGTCACTAGCTTTCTCGACGCAGAAAGATTATATGCATAACGAATCGTTCTACCAGTAGTCAATACGTCCGGGATACACGATTCGTTAAGGGGACGATAACCGACTTTTAATGATTTTATACTGAAGATCACGTCTAAACGAGTAGTGTTAATGATTAGAAAAAATATATGATAAATTAGAGCATTTTCTCAACAACTTAATATGTGAATATTTTAGATTACGTTTTATTACATAGTGAAATTAATTTGTAAAGTTATATCTACGCGGATAATAAACCGAGAATGGCGCAAAATCTACAAAACGTATATCTGAAACCTTCACCAATTTAAAGATAATTTAATTATTGATCTTTTAGTATACGCGTTTTATTAAAATACCTTTTGTTTTGTGTATTATAATAAATTAATAATGTGTCAAATTGGGGGCAGCGCTCCTTGATGGGCGTGTCCTATTACTGGCTGAACTTACGACGTGTTGTGTGAGCTCAGTACAGAACACGCAAGCTAACCACTCAAGGTCACTGGCATATATCTGCGTCCTAATGGTAACTTATACGGACTGGATCTGAAGTTTTCTTTGCTATGACGTAATGTGACAATTTCTTCAACTTATAGCTTGCCATATCACGTGTATGCACGTAATTTTCCGAGTAACGCATTAAAGGCAAATTTTATTAATTATTATAACTTATGCCGCGTGACTTAACTTTGAATTAATTCACATTGTGTAGGTGCATCCGCCTACAGGTTGCATCAGTCACTTATAGTGTTGTTACTTATTGCATAGGTATAGGAGTCTAAGGACACTTTCAACTTGAATTTAGTGAAAAGGAAAGTAAAATCTTACACTTAAGGCGCTGACAAGAGGCAAATGATAAAAGTAGGCTTGTCTTAAACAAAAAGCGGAAAAACATATGTTATTCTTGAACATATTTCTCAGAACTTGGTTGTTACCAAAGCACGTTTAGAACAAAAATCTCGATACAAATTAACGGTAAACTAACCCTTTACTTTGAGTTTAAATCCAAAATATCTGTATTAAACATCAACGTATGGTTGGTATATAATTAATAACAAGAACTTCTTACTTGTATGCAAAACTTGGTTGTTTTTTATTTTCGATTACTCAACTCATTTTTGAGTAAATTAATAATTGCTTCATATTTTGCAATAAATTACAAGCGTTGTGTTATCGCGTTTCTCTTTCTTTTGTATGCATCCTGACAGTGACAGCGGTTTACCTGTTGTCAGAGTCTTAAAAACTCAACTTAGGATAACCAGTGAGATTCATAACCTTTTTGTCTCTGCTACATTCGGGTAAAAAAGGAGAAGACTTAAAAGAGCCAAATAAACTGATGGTTGATGGATGAAGCTCAAGGTACAAAGTAAAGATGAATAATTGTTTTCGGTTTCGTATATATGTGAGAATAAGAGATTGTAATGCCAATAACAGGTTGATAGGTAATATAATTTTTCAATGCTTTATCGCTAATATCCGAAAATTAACGAAATATAGGGATAGCGTGTCTAACCTTAAGAAAATTTAAGGTCAAAGCTTGTTAACACTTTATTCTGTAAAAATCTTACCGTGAAAATATACCTCAGTGAAGTGAGCTTGAAGTGAGTTGTCAATAGTGTCATACTATAAGTCCCAGAATTAACGCACAACCTCTTAAGCGGCCATTGTACTCATCATTATGGACAACTTTTACTAAGGGACCAAACCAGAAATCGCGAAAAAAAAATCAGGTGTTCTCTACATTTTGACGAGTCATTTGAACATGAATGTAGGGAACAGCTGATTATTTTTTCGCGTTTTCAGGTTTGGTCCATACGAGTATAACAGTGCGAAGAGTGCACGACTGTGTAGCTCAAATTGGTTTGTTTTGTAGTGTTCTAGATTTAGATCTCAAGACACACTTTTTATTTTTCTCTTTTGTCTCTGATGTTCATAAGCTAATGTCATGCATACCTGTTATTTATCTTGAATTGTAGGTGACTGTGCTGTCAGTGTGCTTATTATAAATAAATAAATAAATACCCTAGCATCAGCTGATCTGTAAAAATCTCACCGTGAAAACTTGCTAGCTTGCACCGTGAAAGCTGTAATTCCAACTCATGCTATGGATTGACACTTTTGACAGCTCACTTCACCTAAGTTTAAGTAAAATCAACTGCAGTGCTATTCTGTAACCATCTCACCGTGGAAACTTCGATGAAGTGAGCGTGGAGTGAACTGTCAGTGTCATCCCACCTGATGCTAGGGATCGACCAAGGATTACTTTAACAATCATAATCGAGATTTGGAACAGAAACCTAATTTTGTTTTTTTTTCTTTAAATGGAGTTTGAATAAATTTCTGTTTTGCTATTTTATATAAAATCCCCCTAAATAGTAATATTAAGACACATAATACTAGCTTTGAAATAATAAAAAATGATCAATAGAATTAGCTTTTAAATATTATTAAAATCTCGATTATGATTGTAAATATCCTTGTTTAATCCCTAGCATCAGTAGAATGACACTGACAGCTCACTTCACACAAAAATTCACGGTGAGATGTTTACAGAATCGACATGCTGGTCTATTCTGTAACAATCTCACCATGTAGGTGAGATGTTTACAGAATATACCGATTGATTTTGATGTTGACTATCGATTTTATCGTACAATTTGTAGTGTCTTCTTTGACTTTATCGTATCAATCAATATTGCCGGTCAATAATGTGTCACATATGCACTTGATATTGTTTAATCGAAGAATCGATGTACTAAATTGCGAAAATTATGATAGATCTATACTCATTTCAGCCCCGGATATAAAATTTTTTCAAGGCGGGGCAAAACTGCCGTCTACCGCTCCCCGCCCATCCTTTATGCTTCTTTATGAAGCCTTATTTTTTAACACGCTACTATTAGCTTGACTTTAATCTATCTATGTAACGGAATATTTCAACGTAATTTTCACCAAGATCAAGACGTCCTATTAATTTGAAACTTTGCACTCGTATCAAGGACCGATAACAATACAATAATTTCTTAAGTTTGGCCTTATATCCTCACCATGATAACCAGGATAAAACATAAATAATTATTTTACAGGTTAAGCACATATTATCCATAGGACGGTAAATATTATTCTTCTTTACCGAAATGAAAAAGTTCTGACCATTGGAACATTTATAGAAGAATGGTACAGTTATGATATTGTAGATGTTGCTAAGTCACTTTTCAACATGATTTTTGAAAATTGCTTGAATTAAGTCGAACGTCCAGCTAGATGGACCGACGACCTTAAAAAGGTGGCTGGGACAGACTGGATGCGGAAGGCGGAGGACAGCGTGTTGTGGCGCAGCTTGGGAGAGGCCTTCGTACAGCAGTGGACTGCTATAGGCTGAGTTGATTGATTGAAGTAGAATGTATGACGCAATGTCATCCATTTCTTCAACATGGAAATCCCAAAGAAGTAATTTGAATAGCGTCAAAATGGCCAATGCTTACTGCTTTGTGCGTTAATTTGTACCACATTCCTTTTTTTATTGAGTATGGTGCAAATACATCAAGTATTTATTTTAGTCGAGTCGAATTTTCTGAATGTACATTTATTTAATGTTTTTTTATTTTTATTACTTGTTTGATAATTGGTATAACGCCATGATTTTCGATACTGATATGGAGAACTGCCTCATCAGTGCTAATACTAGATTGCCCTGGCATGCTACCAATTCAGTAGGTACGTTGCTTTAAGCGGTACCTAATGGTGACACCAAAAAAATTTTGATTGACAATGGAGTTTACGTCGACGATAATGGCAACATTCCATTAAACATTGCTATCAGTGGTAATAAAAAAACCACATAAGTTGCCTGCATGTTCTTGGAGTTGAAACAGATATACAAGCTGTACGGTGCAAATCAACTCTTGCGCTTAAGTTACACTTAAAAAAATACACTTCAATTCATCCAATCCAATATATTGGTGAAAAAAGAGCCGAGGGATGAATGGCCAGAGGGTGATTAAATATGCCATTTCGCTAGCGTCAACCTCAGTGAACTAGGCACACCCTGTTGTATTTACCCTTCTATCGGACCTCTGGGAGGGTTGACTGTTTAATTGTCCATTACTCGTGGGAACAAATGGAAACTACAACACAAAAATAAGGATATTGTTGAAGAAACGGTAGATTATGCAGTTATTTATCTGGTCTTTCGATTAATTGTTGCCGGATAGGCTTATGTAGCCCTCAGTTGTGGAAGATAATATCCAAATAGACTTGATTGCTCAAAATTGACAGAAAGAGTTCCATGTAATGGAACCACGAGAAGATGTATGAAATAGTTTTAGATCTATCGACACACATACGATATACTATTGGATAGCAATTGATTCTCTTGATTGCATTTCTTTTGATGATATTTTGGGACACAAAAATAAGAAAATAAATTATAGTTAAAATGCAAATAAAAATTGTTAGAAAAAGTAGTGAGTTATAAATTTGAAACCTTCTAAATTAAGAATTTAACCCGAACAGGGCTTGTTTACACTTCTAACATACAGTTTTGCAACAAACAATATATCAGTGATACTAAAATAATATTCTCGAATAATAATAATATATTAATGTACCTCATAAACTCTTAAAACAATCAAAATAAATACTAGCAATTATATTGTCCAGTTGTAGATAGTTAGATAATCCATGGCTGTAGATTATTCTAATCCACCGACAATCTCATATGTAGATACTTAGGTAAACTCTATTGTTATGCGTAATTAATAATAGTACCTACGTATGTATGTAAATAGCTTAATTTAGTGTATTCTTCCGATTCATTTCCCGTCCCTTTTAACATATCCCTCTCCAGACCTGCTGGTGGCCGCTGATGGTTTTCATCCGTCACAATAATAAAAAAATATGATTCGTTTTGCCAAATATTCTGTCTGTGTGGATGTGGTATATGTAGGTATATATAATGTTCTAACAATTACCTATAATATTTACGTAATTTTATATTTTTGTTTGTTTCAGTCTAGTACTAAGGATCTACGTTAAGTTCCACTGTATCATCATAGATTTGTTTAATTTTATTTATTTATTTTTGAATACAGAACAATGCCCACTTGCTTTTCCAATTTACCATAGACATTAGCAGTCGACATCGGCTTTGCATGCCATAATAAAATAGAACCTAATTGAAAAACTTTGTAATAATAGAATTATGTTATCTAATTCAATTGTTTAGTGCTATGAAGACCTTTTTTATTTTCATTGTGTAAGTATACTTACGAGTATCACAACTTTTTCTAATAGATCATCGAAGAATAGATCAATAATAAATTATTTACTTTATATTGCTGTTTATACAAATATCTTCACTTAGCATACCAAATTTGAATGACAACATTCCAAGTGATTTTATGACAATGTTTATGGAAAATTTGTATCTAATTTTAAACGAGCAATAGCAATAAGACCCTTCGTTTTGTTAACGAGAGATGAAACAACATAGCAATCAAAATATGTGCCTTAGTTTATGTGGCGCCATGACAAGATCGTTATAATTGTATAAGTACGGTAAATATATATATACCCATGTGCTGGCTTACTGTTTACATCAGAACAAAGTCATCCTGAATCGATTCATATTTCATGAAATGAAAGTTAGAAGATAGGTAAAAAGTAATACAAAGTATGTTATGGCTGAATTTGGATAATTCCGTAAAACTGTTTTGATTGAATGATTAAAATCGTTATTATGTTACCTCAATCTTAAAAAAATAAACAATAAAATTAACTGAGTGAGATTTTGAACATTTTTAAATAGTATTATAAGTTATCCTGAATCGATTCATATTTCATGAAATTAAAGTTAGAAGGTATGTAAAAAGTAATAAAAAGTTTGTTATGGCTGTATTTGGATAATTCAGTAAAACTGATTTGATTGAATGATTAAAATCGTTAATATGTTACCTCTATCATAAAAAAAAACAATAAAGTTAACTGAGTGAGATTTTGAGCACTTTTAAATAATAATATCAACTATCAACCTCTCAAAAATCACAAAAAAAAGAAAAAATTGTTTGAAACGTTTCAAAAAGTTTTTTAACTGTGTTCATTTTCACGCACTGGGTTTATGACTTCATTTTTATTTTTGTAGCTTGTGACGTGTATTCACTTTATGGATTTAAATAAATAACGAATAACACAGCATAAATAAATAACCAAAAACACACTGCTCACTTTGGGGAAAAGACGTTGAGAAAAGTCACAGAAAAAAATATTACATACCACCCAACCATTTACGCGGATATTCTAGTCAGGCACATGGTCAACCAACGTACTTCAACTTGAAAGTAGTGATGTGAGGCGAAACGCTTTTCTATATAACGTCGAACGTCGTAAATTACATCACAGATACATACAACAATAAACAGGCACATAAACATTTGATCCGGACGGTTGATAGCATGCTATCTCGCGTCGTCGTCGTCGGCAGGTGATCACGGGCGTGATCCCCCAATCACGAGTCCATACCTTTTGCGATAAGGGTTAGGACAGACGAGAGTTCAGCGCGACTGCGGACAGGGCGGACTGCCGCGGCGGCACAGCGGCGGGGTCTCGGCGCTCAGCTGACTGGCTACGTGCTCGCCCCGACTAAGGGCACTCGACAATAATTCACGTCCACACTTTTTACACGACCTCGGTTTTTTAGGGAACACGTGGTCACCCTGCATTCACACCTTCTTATAAAGCATTAGTTCACAATACCGATCAAAGCTGACGTCAATGTCATGGAACATATAAGGATTGTCTTTGTTTCACTTATTATGAGGTTAGTGTTAATTCTATCCAGTCACGAGATGGTGGCCGATTAGCACCCGGAAAACGAGTTGAAAACATAGAAGCTTGTACGCTACTGCTGCATTTCCACCTCCACCAGTGGTTTTATACGGAACTCATGTAAACAATAGAGATGAAGCTCAACGTTGCGTTAGCATGTTATGGTAAATATGATGACTAAATTTGCATAGTAGGACTATAATTTTCAAGTAGTCCGTGGACCTTAATAGTGTAATGGGTCGTTTTCTTGAATCATCGAATAATGGTTGTTATTGTACAGTAGCAACTTTCCGTGCATGATTTTTCTAAACTACAATCATGTGATCTTTTATTCCTTATTTACATTTATTGACGTCTTTGATGCGGTTAAGGTTATTTCATACACATCAATAACTTATTTAAGTCGTTTATAATCTCGTCTTGTGATATTACGAGGGTACATTAGGAGGCGGGTAACGGGCGTCGCCCTCATCGTTTGAACATATGAAATTCCCTGAGTGAGAGCCAAATGAAATTACTAAGTATGCATGAAATATTAAACTCGCTCTCAGATATTACTTAATAGGGACTTTTGGCGAGATGATTACTTGACTACAACAACCTTTCAGAATATACCAGGACTGGACAGGACCAGTGTTTAAGCTGTATTTGGACCTAAAAGAGCCACGTATGACATTTAAGTTTAAGTTATTAATTAAGCCTCCACTTTTAATTGAAGCTCCCATGGAATTATTAAAAAAATGGAGGTTAATTGGCATGCAGCAAAAAAATCAGGAATAAGCTGTTTTAAGTATGTATTTGGGGAACATAATTTTAAACATATTATCTGTAATACACGCATTTAAGGTAACTACGTCACTTTACAGTTTTTTTTCTGCACTAAGTATTATAAACCAGAACAAAATATGATATACCCCATGGGCCCGCGCATGTGCCCCATGGTGGCACTATGTAAAATTTCAACATTTATATCTGTAACTTTAATGGTGTACATAACAAAGAGTATTCTATTCTATTCTATTCTATGAAATTTTCACAATAAAGTAAAGCCAAGGACATCATAGACAGCTGTGCTGCTGGGGAGTTTGTTGCGCCACTTCTTCTTCCCAGCTAAAGCACTAGGAAGTGATGAAGGGTGGGCGTTTTTGGGGGACTGTCTCATGTAATTTTTGACGTTCGAAAAGTGCTGATTCTCAGCCTAGTTTGAATAAATGACTTTTGATTTTGATTTTGATTTTTCATAAAAATAATACTAAAAAGACCACCATCATCATACATCATAACATCAGGCGTGTAATTCCCGAAGGGAAGTGAGAAGAGAAGTACATAAAGTACACCCATATTTCGCCAGTTCGTACCTAAAGATGTGTGTTGCTAAATCCTAACTAATATTATAAATAATAATATGAAAGTGAGTTTGTTTCTTTGTTTTTTATGCTTACACGCTAAAACGGCAAAACAGATTTGTATGAAATTTGGCACATGAGTCCTATTTCTTCCCGTGGGTGTCGTAAAAGGCGACTAAGGGACTTATTAGAGGATGGCCAGCAGCGTTCTCTATGCATTTTAACACCATACTGCGATCGCCAACTCGCCTGCCAAGCGTGGCGATTATGGCAAACCCCCTCAATTGGGGGAGGCCTATGTCCAGTAGTGGACGTCTTTCGGCTAAAATGATTGGCACATGAGTGACCATGATCTGGATTATTAGGACACAGGATACTTTTTATGCCGATATTCCCACGGGATCGAGAATTATGCGGGTAAAACCGCGAGGCGCAGCTAGTATTACATAAGTGGTAAGTGCACTAGATACTGTTCCAAATAGTAGAATAGAATAGACAAAAAAATGGTATGGTAATGGTGTGGTATGTTCCAAATGGTACATAGACTTCTAAATATCTTGGAATCATGTCTGTTATTGTTAATGTTTTTATATTCTTTTTTTTAAAGAATGATTTCAACAATATTGTCTATTTAATATTATTTAGGTTTCTATTCTCCTTGTTGTAAGTCGAGGTTATCTAGTATTTTTATTTTATCGTCTGTTTCCTCTAAGTCATAATCTCACAACATTATCTATAGTCTATGACGCGCATTGAATGTTAAACCATAAGCCACCATTGATTAGGTCATGAAAAATATAGCTATTCATTACGATGCGTTGCCTAGTAGGAGGATATAGCTGAAGTTAATATAATTATGTACATTTGTTGCATGTTTGTTAAATCTTCAAGAAGACTTCAGAACCACAGCATCATTGGTTCAAAGAAAGGATACAATGATAATAGGAAAATCATACTTCTCATGTAATCAACCTAAAGCAGTCCACTTGCTGGGTATTATATAAGAGCAGACACTCATGTTTTTCAATAAGTCTCAACACAAACTTCTGTGGCTTGGTTCAGTTGAGTTCGTAGTAACAAATAATCATCATAATTTCCCCATCTATGTTGGGGTCGGCTTCCAGTTTAACCAGATGCAGCAGCTTATCAGTATTTTACATGGAGCAACTGCCTATCTGACCTCCAAAACCCAGTTACTGGATAACACGATACCCCTTGGTAAGCCTGGTTGTCAGACTTTCGGCCTTCTGACGACCCGTAAAGACTGTCAAAGATCCACGAATGACAGCCGGGGACAATGGCTTAACGTGCTTTCAGAGGCACGGAGGGGTCTTGGTATGTAAAGATGGTCACCCATCCACAGGTCAACCGCGGCAAGCGAAGCTTAACCTAATCGATCGACACGTGCGGCTGTTATTACTTAGCCACAAGCCCCCCATAGTAACAAATACATTTATTGTTGTCATTTCGATGCACCGCCATGCGATCGCCATGTTTATAGTTTCAATGATTACGACTTATTCACAAATATAATGTAGATGCTTCGACGTTTTGATTGAGAAGTCAGATCTGAAGCAATCAAACGATCACATGATGCAGCCAGTTTAATTATATGTAAAGCGGAAGGAAGAAAATTAAGGAGCCGTCACGTGCTGCGTCGGTGAGTGGAACAATTAGGCTTACTTGTCTCTATCATATCAGCTATGTGCATTTTCATTCTTATATAATGAAAATGTTCCGCGGTGCTATATTCTGTAAAGTTCTCTTCGAACCTCATTCGAAAGCGCGCACTCATAGCATTTATTTCATTTAAACCATTTACAGGCACTTTTGAATTGTCTATGAGCCAGAAAGATGGAGCTAGTTGTCCATTTCAAAGCTTAGTAGGTTCATATGGAGAAGACCGCAAAGAAACTCCATGGACACTTTTAATTCAAACGTGAACTCACTAGTTTAAAGTAAATAAATCTTTGCAATGTCGCATTTATAGTTATGCACCGTTCTTTTCGGAGGGATGTTTAACTACGGTTCCATAAAAAAAAAATGGATTTGGTCAACTTACCACCAGTTGCACGTAAGTCCATTAAATTTAATTCCCCATTAAAAGTAATGCTGTCACTTTCTGATACGTTCCGTTAGATAAAGTCAGCATTAGTTTTAATGAGGAATTAAATTTAATGGATGCAATGGACTTACGTGCAACTGTGGGATAAGCAAATAGGTAATCTAATATTCTAAAGACAAATAATCTAAAGAATGTTTAAGAAGTCCGATATATCTAACATGAATCAACCATTGTCTGCGATACGTAATCCCAAAAGCTTATGTAGATTTTCACAGCTTCATGTTGTCAGTCAAGAAGAGGCTGGTAGTGCTGCTATCTATCAATCGGATAAATTGTCTGTCATTTTTCATGCGCCCAAGATAAAAGAGTATCATGTGACAGGTATTATAACAACAAAATAAAAATAAACAAATAATAAAAAACACGTCTGCCATATCAAAAAGTGAACTAAAAAATTAAAAACAAGTTACATGATTTTAGTGTTGAATGGCGACAAGGTACGTACTAAATAGATTATAATATTTACTGTGCAATTAAAACGCCATTGTGCCCAAAAGTGGAAAACTGAAAATCAATCTTTTCATGGATGTCGAAACCTGTGTGGACCTGTGGGGACCTGTTAAGAACTATTTCAAGGATCCGTCCCCCGACTTTTCCACTTTTGGGCACAATGGCGTTTTAATTGCACAGTAAATATTATAATCTATTTAGTACGTATCTTGTCGCCATTCAACACTAAAATCATGTAACTTGTTTTTAATTTTTTAGTTCACTTTTTGATATGGCAGACGTGTTTTTTATTATTTGTTTATTTTTATTTTATACCTTTTAGTGTTAAAACAATATTTTTGCAGACGCACAATGTGCCACGAACATAAGGTCAATTTTGACACCCAAACCGACTGTGTTGCCTCGTATCGTTTTATCATCGAACTCTACGAAGACGGCTTGCGGTAACTCTCCCGGTTCAAGTTCGTCACGACGTAGCGCTGGCCATACGAATTTTCTGATGACCCCCATAGCACCATTTACCAAGCCGTGTCCAACGTTAATATTTTTCCGCAACATTACTCTGGAACCGATACCAACTTAAAAAAATGGAACAATCACTTCAGCACTTAAATGTGGTGGTTGTTTAAAGCAGTATGCCTCGCCGGCAGATTTAGCTACAGGTGGAAAAAAAAAAACATCAGGTCTCCAAACAGCAAAACGTTGACACCGCCAAAATAAGCATCGCTCTCTTTCATTTGTTGTAGCAGGAGGTGAATATTTCTGAAAGTTGTGTAGGGCAACATAGAAATCTCATCTATGATAAGCCATTTTATACTATTCCACTTTTGTCTTTCTCTCTGAAGGCGCTCTCCAATCAAGAGACGCATGGTCTCAATCCTGCCCTTTTCAATAGGCAGGGCAAAAGTGGAATGTAAGGAAGCGCCTCCAATGAGCCTCGCAGCTACGCCAGTTGGCGCTGCCACCACTACGACTTTGCCGTTGGGAGTATGGAGAAGGCGACTTATTTGTTCAACCACAAGTTTAAGGGTAAAAGTTTTACCTATCCCAGCGCCACCAGATAAAAATACACGTAATGGCTCGGCCTCACAGTCGGTATACAACAGCCGGTCAGAAATGGTCCTAAACAACTCCCGTTGACACACATTCATTAAATTTACGGCTGCTGCATACTGCTCATCAGTCATTGTTTGGACTTCTGGCTCATCAATTTGGTTAACAACGATATCGCCACCCTCATACATTAAACACTGATTTCGCGTAACAGAGCCATCTTCATTCGCATCCGCAGCTAGGTTAGTACTCGTAGCCAAATTTTCTGCGACAACCTGCGAAATCGCATGCTGAATTTCTCTTGCATTTTGATATGGCAAAGTCGAACGGCAGCCTCGCATGCTAATACTTCTCGATGGGTTAAAATTGCATTTTGCATAGCAAACACTTGTTTTGCCATGCCCCCACCCTTCTTTTGCACCCATCTCATAGCTTCTCTTATGCTCCTTGATATCTCGGCAGGCTCCGACTTGGAAATGTACTTCGAAATATAATAAGCGATACCTGTCGCCGTGCCACAAGGCTGTATATCCATGTATTGTAGATGCGTATTGTAGTTATTTATTTGTTCCTCGCCTTCCTTTCTCTTCAGCACATAAAAACGACCCCTGTTCCTCATCGCTTCGTCCTCGTCCAATATTCGCGATTGGTTTGATATTGGCCTTGGGAAACCAAATCGGCAATAATTATTATTGTTTTTGTAACACGTGTGAGTGTGTTTGTGTTCTTGCAGGCGTGCGACCAGAGCTTTTAATTCCGAATCTTCGTTGGAGTCTGGTAGTCTGCAAGACACAACTTGATCCAACAGCGAAATTCCCGCCTCAGTGTCGAACGCGATATCTTCACACCACACAACCATATGCACATGAGGACTACCTCGCAGTTGAAACTCTATAACTCTATGCGCCACCAAAAATCTACAACGGGCCGGCCGGCATAGCAGAGGGTCATCTTGACGTTTCAAAATTGTGAAAAAGGTGTTCAGACGAAGCATAAACTGTCTGCACAATGTAACCGGGTATTATTCCACGAGACGCAATTTTTCTGCGAAAGTAAGATCGGCCACCGAGAAATCACTACGACCATCAGCCACTAAGAGAGCTCGTAATATATCTGGCCAGTGTAGATCGTTGCACGACAATGTAATATAAAAATGTGGGGCACCCAAATTTCGCACCATGGCCATTAAATCAGTAAATACTTTATGCCAATAAGAATAAGTACCCCTAATATTCCGCATTACGAGATGCACATTTTGTATAACATTGGTAGGTTTTGCACCATCTTGGCGCAAACGACCACAAACAGATACATTCTGTTGGGCTTTATAAAGTTCTACCACGGAAAGAGCAAAACACAGGTACTCGTTCGACTGAAATCTTTTTTCCCGACTCATGACTCTTGACTGATAATAGTCAAGGGACGTTATGGGCACTTGTCGAGGTTCTCTGAATCCATTTTTGCATTTTTTTTTAAAAAGTTTAACCCATGCCAGTTCTTCAGCTTTTTGTTCTCTTAGAATACTTATTGGTGCTGTTTTGCGCTTAAGCTCACAAATAGTTAATAAACAGCGCTTTGTGTCCACAGTTGGCAAGACTGTATTTATGCTGGGCAGGTCAGTATCGATGGGCATAAGACCAGTGGTCACTATTTCACCGTCATGTAAGTTAAACAAAATATCCACACCGATACGATCACTTACATCGGCATCGCAGTCATCGTCAATACGTGTGGCAGGCATCTCTGTTAAGGGTGAAATCGAAATACTCGTATTATTTTCTGGCGTTACTGCGGTTATAGAATACTGTAGATCCCGTGCCTTGCGTACCTCCAATACAATCAAAAGGTGCCTACAGAGAGCTTCCTCAGAGGTAAATTTCATAACCATTGACGTTCCCTTTTCATCAGCTACAAAGTCTTTAGGTCCCCGTGAATGGGAATCGAAAAGGTAATAGTCAGTGTCTGTTTGTTTGAATATACCCACCGCATATTCAGTCTGACAGGTCGCAATTCCAGAACCAAATCTACTACAAGAAAAACTGAACGCCATCATCCAAACTAGTGAAGTAGTCACTAGGTACCGCTTCAGGGTTAGTTGGTCTAATGATTTCAATTACGACATCGGGCTTAATATGTACATTTAAAGGAGTCTCAGCCACGGTTACACAAGGCAGTAACTCTTCAGCATTTGGGAAATTAACCATTTGCGTTAAGTGTGCCATGCACTGCGTAAAATAGCTGTCACCTGCCAGCAAAACTCTATCCAAGTCCGAGGAACACCACTCTGGCAGAGGTTTCAGTGCTGAAAACGCGATTGCTGTGGTTGCGTTAGCCGTACACTGGAGTCGACGTTACTCCCCGAAGCGATCACTACCCTGATGACAGTGCCCCCTTAATATAGACCTATCGTCGGCGATTGTTTTAAAATGAGGATGACTAATGTTGTAAGAGGAAGACTGCTTCTTTTTTGCGTAAGTGGAGTGGTGACAGCTTGCATGATACACTCGTTCATTGTTTCACTGTTTAAGGCAAGGTTTATCTGCACGTTAGCATACAAGGAATTGTTCGAAATGAGCCATTCAAGTGCTTTCCTTATTTTATTCATATCCACGCAGTACCTCTCAAGAGACATTCTCCAATTACTCAGCGACGATAGTGAGTTCAGCATTGGTGGCAGAAATTGGAAGCTGTTCTGATGGCTCTTCCACTTGCTGTGCGAAAAGAATGGCCTGACCTTAAAATCCTTGCTGACCAAATCTGCCCCCCCCCACGTACAACTTTAACAAACGGTCGGACACGTGAGATAAGCCGCACTTGCATTTCGTTGAGGCACTCCAGCTCAGCTGGAATGGGTGCTATACACATGTTGTTTCAGTATGCAGTTGGTGAAGTTTTGTTCTTTAAAATACTGTTGGTGCATCTATTACAAGAAACAAATTCGTCTGGGTGGTCTTGTGGTAATACTGTTATACTACTTGTCACCGATACACGACGCGTCTGCTTTTGATACAAAGCTTTTTCGCAAGAATAGCAGATGCTATCAGGTATTTGCCATATTATGTTCAGAAAATTAGCGTCGTTCAAGAGTGCCCTTCGGCATCGATAATTGCGTTGCATGCCTGTGAGTCTCTCTTGTCGCGAACAAGGGGTCTCATTTTCACGTACAAATGCAGTTTGTTCACGCATCTGTGACGACCTTGCATCACGTGAAGAAGGTGACTCAAGCTCACGTACGAATGCAGCATGTTCTCGCATCTGCGTCAACCTCGTTTCACGTGAGACAGGCAACTCAATGTCACGCATCGGAGATGCGTGTACTCGCATCTGTGTCAACCTCATTTCACGTGAAACAGGCGACTCAATCTCGCGCACGGAAGATGCGTGTTCTCGCATCTGTATCAACCTCATTTCACGTGAAACAGGCGACTCAATCTCGCGCACGGAAGATGCGTGTTCTCGCATCTGTATCAACCTCATTTCACGTGAAACAAGCGACTCAATCTCGTCCACGGAAGATGCGTGTTCTTGCATCTGTGTCAATCTCATTTCACGTGAAACAGGCGACTCAATCTCGCGCACGGAAGATGAGTGTTCTTGAATCTGTGTCAACCTCATTTTACGTGAAACAGGTGACTCAATCTCGTGCACGGAAGATGCGTGTTCTTGCATTCTGTATCAATCTCATTTCACATGAAACAGGCGACTCAATCTCGCGCACGGAAGATGCGTGTTCTCGCATCTGTGTCCACCTCATTTCACGTGAAACAGGTGACTCAATCTCACGCACGGAAGATGCGTGTTCTCGCATTTGTGTCAACCTCATCTCTCGAGATGTGGGCGACTCTTCACGACGGCGATGAAAAGATTGCTGCTGTTCTCGTGTTAACCTTGCGGATAGATCAACTGCAGACTCCTCGTCTCTTTTTTGTGATACACGTAAACGATGTTTGGTAAGTCTACTTCCTCTTTCTTCTTTTTTTCACGCTTAATTACAGTAGACCTACTATCAGCGGCTTGTTGGGATAGCTTTTGTTTTTCCTCCGTAGAAAGCTAAGAGTAATAGTGGGACATGCTCTCTCTCATATTTTTTTAGTCTCTTTTCACGTGAATTCGGAGACTCATTTTTAAGTTTTTTCGCCAATTGACGAGCTTTCCTGGTTTTCTTAGAAAGAGCCATTTGTTTAATAACTAAAAAAATACTATACTCCATTTAAAATAAGATTAGACATGTAAATAAACCTTTTTTACAGTCCGTTCAATCGATTTTGACTTCTAATGCGTTGGTGGCATGACAAATGGCAGCTGTAATAAATAGATGGTATTGTAACCAAGTTTTTGCTTTTAATGCCATCCTTACGCCTGCGGAATTGAAGTCAAAATCGGTCGAACGGACTGTAAAAAAGTTTATTTAAATTTCTAATCTTATTACAAATGGATTATAGGTACTTAATTATTATTATTAACTAAGTATATAAATTCCAAAGAAATACAAAATATCAGAAATCACCAAGTAGGTAGCTAATCATGTCAAAATCTGATATTTTCAAGGAAAATCTTTGCCAAAAATTGGTTAAAAGTCTAATTAATAAGTGGGTGAACAATGTTCAATAGTATTAAAAAAAAGTCTTAAACATTCAAGTCAATAGTCCAAATTCGTTAAATAAACTAAGTCCAATATTATTTATTATTTCCTAAAATCGTCAAAATCTAAATTAATTAAGTAGGTAAACAAAAATCCGTTATTCGTAAAGAAAGTCTAGGTATATAAATTTCCAAAAATACGTTAAAATCCAAAATCACGATAGGAAATCTCAAGTTCAATAATCCAAGCAGAATCTAGTATTAGTTTTATCGAAATAACAGTAGGTGTAGAATCGTTTACAGCAGAAAAACGTCTGTTACGACGCGCTTTTTTATTTTTTAATTTTGTATGGCATCTCGTAGGTGGCCTTGAGAGGCCGTGACAACTTAACCGGATTTTCCTGTATCTGCATTAAGGTGTAAGCTTAAAGCCTCCAGCCAGTGCGTAAATTCATATTATAACTAAACGACTGCGCACTAAGGGCACCCCCTGTGGGGTACGGACCTCGGCTTAGGGCGTCGTTGGGGGATCACAAATTGGGGACGGGCTGGATCAAAGTTTAGATCATGATTATTATCAGGGGTTACTATTAATGCTACGGCGCACTCAGCCTCGGCGCGGGCGGCTGGCGATTCGACGAGCAAGGGACGGGGGGGACATTTTAGTCGGGAAGGTTGCGTGGTATCTCGGTGGCGAGGACGGAATGACGGTTTGTGTAATTTGTGCACTGTACTGGTGGCCCTATTGCTTTCCTGGAGGAGAGTAATGGGGTCATCTGAATCTGAGAGAGTATGCCTTGGTCGGCGAGTCTGACTAATAGTGGAAGGCCTATAACTAGCGGCCTGCACAACCAGAGGGTTGCGATGACTATCCGCGGAATCGAAGAAACGCTTCGTAATGCGCTTCATGAACTGCTTGATGGTGGGCATTTTAAGGTCTAAATTGCGACGCGCTCGCGACTACGGCTTATATAGGCGCGGGTAGCCACCGTGACCCCGCCGCCGCCACCCCACGACTCCCGCGGCTGCCTAGCGGCTAGCGCGTGACCGCAGGCTAGTGTTTTATTTATTACAAGACGTGGAATCGGATAAGACAATTTTTTTCTATCGGTTTTTGAATACTACCGTTATATACATTTAATTTCTTTTGATATTAGTGAACGAATGCATATTGAATAATACTGTTATATATTTTTGTTATGTACTAAGCAAGCTCTAGACGATGATAGTATACGTAGTCAAATATTCATGGAAAAAACAAATTATTACCGTTTTTTTTCATAAACCGTGGCTCCCCTTTATTTTTTTTTAATGTTCACTAGCCTATGTTACCCGAAATAGATCAGCGCTTCTAACAATACCACATACATTAAAATCGGTTAAGCCGTTTAGAAGTTATGGTGGAATAAATAAACTCACAAACATACACACATACATACATACATGAACTCTGAAAACATAACACTCCTTTTTTTGGGCAGTCGTGTAAAAATAACATTTATTTCGACCAACAAAAGGACCATAGGCACAAAAAAGTACATAAAAAAAAAAAACCGTATCATACATAAGTAGCTTCATTTCAGCCGAAAGACGTCCACTGCTGGACCCCAAAAAAGGGGGGGGGGGGATTTGCCATAATCGCCACGCTTGGCAGGCGGGTTGGCGATCGCAGTATGGTTTTAAAAATGCATAGAGAACGCTGCTGCCTATTCTCTAGTAAGTCCCATACACTCAGTTGCAGAAACGATCTTTAAATTTTAAAGACTACATTAAACACTAATGTAGCATTAAATCATTGCACAAAACCATTTTTTATTTTATTTTAATGCTCCATTATAATTTAACTAATGAAATGTCAAACCTAATGAAACCGGCCATTTTAAACACTTTTACGTTGCACGTAACTTCATTAGCGCCCATTAGCAGGTGGTGAACTTTAAGTTTGACATTTCAGATTTTTTTATTTTAATGGGCCGAAAAGCATCCATTAAAGAGCAACATTAGTGTTTTCTACGGTACTTTAATGCATTTCTGTAATTAAAAGATGTCTTTAACCAGTCTTTCGTCATTATCTGATTCTTATTTAGTAGATTTACCTCGCCGTCGAATCCCAGACCGAGTGAATTTATTTTTAAAACATGATGGAGAAGAGTTTCGTGTAAGGTATAGAATTTCCAAGGAGGCAGTTCTTCAAATTTGTAACCTACTTGATTAAGATTTAGAACCAGTGACGCAAAGAAAAAAATCCATTAATGGCATTAACAGCTCACACAGCTTTTAATATGTTTGAGATTTTTCTCCACTGGATCTTTCCAGCAAGTATTGGGTGATTTAAACAGTTTGTCGGAAACAGGTTAGGTCGGGTTGTTTGTCAGTTTGTTTATACAAAAAGTATCCCGTGAACTAGCAAAATTAAGCCACCTCTATATTAAAATGCCAGACCGGACAGAACTACGTAGAGTTGCAGAAGGTTTTTATGAAATTGATGGATTTTCACGTGTGGCAGAAGCTCTAGACTGCACAAATGTTAAAATTATTAGAATAAGGGGGATGCGCTAAGGTAGCCCGCGAAATTCAAATTTTATTACGATTTTTGTAATTTGCAGGTCAGTAACACGTTGTATGTTGATCTAATTATGATTCGCGGCCATAACCCTTAAGGCTTTACAGAATTATAATCATTAGAATATGAATCAGAAGTATAAAAATTGCAAAAAACGTTGGTAAATTTGAATTTCGCGGGCTACCTTAGCGCATCCCCTTAAACCAGATTATTTAAACTAGATTAAACCACAGAGTACACTGAATACACATAAATCAACTAAATTTACTTTATTTTATGCTAAAATTGTGGTGTACTTGTACGTACGGATAATAACAGAACGCAAATGTTCACTCTTTTCGTTCAATATGGTAATTTGTTCCTGGCAATATTGTTTAAAGTCTTCTTTAACTAAAGTGGCATTAAAAATGTCTAATGCTATCTAAAATTTGTTTGTGCAACTTCATTAAAGTAATGAATTCATTAGCGATAATGCTGCTTTATGTAATGAAGTGTTAATGGTGAGCTTTCTGCAACTGAGTGTTAGTCGCCTTTTACGACTCCCATGCCCGTATATCTAATTATAATTATGAGACTCCCAATAATTGCTGCAATCTACTGCAAGTTAAAAATGTAAATTGACATAGGAAACACGACTGTTAATCGGATTGGGAATAGCACCTTATATTAATTACTAGACAAGAGAATTAGGCAGTAGTTCTCTTGTCTAGTAATTAATATACTCTTGACTGTATCACACACGGAATGCGTAAGAGCACGGATAGGTCGGAAGCTTCCTGTGTCAGTGCGGCAGGCTAAGTGCATTAATTGATAATTATGCAGTATGCTCTAAACTGTTATGGTATGTGCCAGACAGGAGCTTCTCGGTATTGTTGTTTTACGATATTCTTATTAGGGAATATACAGGGTTATTTTTAAAACGTTAATAACCTCTTAAGGGGTCATTGTACTCATCATTAGGAACAAGTTTTACTATGGGACCAAACCTGAAATCGCGAAAAAAAATCAGCTGTTCCCTACATTTTAACGAATTATTCGAACATAAATGTAGGGAACAGCTGGTTATTTTTCGCGATTTCAGTTTTGGTCCCATAGTAAAAGTTGTTCATAATGATGAGTACAATGACCCATTTATTCACATAGTATTTTTCGTCACTTCCAGCGTTTTCGAAGAGGAGGCGTTTTAAGTTTGCGTTCCGTTCCACCAAAAAACGCAACAGAAATAATAAATTGTGAAATAAGTGATGCATTAAAAACTGTAAAAAAATAGGAATTTGTTTCTTGTCTCCTACACAATGTATATTAAAATAATGGATACGTTTTGAATTACGTGCATATTCCCTATTGATTATGACCGGACTTTGGAAGAGAACTTGACTTGACCCCTGAGTTTGTTTCGGCATTCCTTCACAGACTTACGTACCCAATTTATATTGGGTCCCCACCTATGAAACTGGCGTTTTTTTCTCACAAATAGAGAACCTCGTCAATTCTATGATTTAAAATATTCATCAGTTGCTTGGTATTATATCGAATAATGAGCATCATAGACAACTACCAGTAGTAAAAAAACCTTTTTACTTTTAGATTTCTAAACATAAATATACCTTCAAAATTACTCCTCATTTTGTTAGCAGAAATTACCACTATTTGTTTTAACTTAGCCAAAAGCGGTTGCGCTAGCGCTTAATCTAAGTGGCATATCGTTATCTTAGTTTTGAAACATTAGTGCATAAAAGTTTTAAAACATTAGTGTTCATGGTTGTTATAAAAGATGAAAATATTAGTATGAAAAATGCAACTTCTTTAAACTTCTCCATACAAAACGCTGATTTCATAGGTGGGGGACCTATTAGATAGAAATTGTATTGCAGTACGCTAAAATATTATTTTAAACTCTGTATGATGTGTGATTGCGATGCAGTGCGTATCACACATAAAACTAGGATTTGTTAATTTTTACAGCGTCTTTCTCGTATAAAGCCTGCATACCTAATCGTATTGGAGTTGAAATCGCATTTACTCATTAGTGTTTGATTGTTACCTAAGCTCCTACTTAACTACTTGTCATTTATTGTTATCTTGATTAAGCATTATGCATTACAGTTGTTATGTTAGGCTGTAACTACTCGTTGGTACTTAGTTGCTTAGTTAGTTGACAGTCGAATCGTCCTCAAATAACTCGCAAGTAAATGATAAAGGCTTCTACAGACCGGCGCGACACGCGACGCGACACGAAGGCCCCGCGTGTCGCGCGACGTGCGGTGCCTTTGTGTCGCGTCGCGAGTCGCGCCGGTCTGTAGAAGCCTTAACAAGACTAGCTTCTGCCCGCGGCTGCGCTCGCGTGGATTTTGGGAAATATTCCACGGGGACTTAATACTACAAGGATAAAAAGAATGCTATGTTCTAACCCTGGTCATGGTCTACCTGTTTGTCAGATTTAATCGAAATCCGTTCAGGTAACAGACAGACAGAGATACTTTCGTATTTATAATATTAACTAGCTGCCCGGCGCGACTTCGTTCGCGTGGTGGCCTACCCTACCTCACCCTACCATACCCTACCCCTAAACTTTCGCGGGCGTATGCAGAAAACTCACCAAAGTTTCATCAAAATCGGTCCAGTCAGCAGAAGAGGAGGCAGTGAATAAAGTACCTGTTCTGTTATTTTTTGTGATTTCGTGTTTCATTCTACATTTGGTGAGTTGCAAATCTGGTGAGTTACGAATCTGGTGAGTTGAGCATCTGGTGACTTGCTCATAAGCCATAATAAATATAGTATGGATTCAAGTTAAGGTATAAGATTGTAATAAAGTAAACAATTAGCAAGCGTATACAACTTCTTCGAAGGGATCCGCGTCCTATAATATGAGGATCACGACTTTCAGGCATTAGTCTAAACAATACCTACCGCAACATTTACTAAGTGAATTTTCACGATTTAGTAAAGCTATGTTTGCGGCGACAAAAGAAATAAGTAGGTAAACAATATGATTAAAGCATGAATTAGCATTATTTAGTAAAATTTTGTCACGTTACCCGGATACAATACAGTTATAAAATGATCTTCAGTCTTTATTCCCATAATTTAAAAACTGAACTGCTAATTTTTATTTACGTATTGATGTATACACGACGCATTTTACATAATATTAGCGCCAAAGTGTGTTAAAAAAACTTTTTCTTCCCACTACTTAGTAATATCGTTGTTAACTCAAAATGCCAGCAGAAACAGTGGAGAAATTATTGTATTTATTTTCATTACTGCATCGCTAAAACGATGCGGAAATGACTGTGTTTTAAATTGCTGTTTTGTTGTTACTTTTTTAAACTTTTTTATTGACCAAATATTTTTCATATGTAACATATAAAATATACGCAGACAACCAAATAGATTTAAAAATAATACGTGCTGGCTGTAAATAAATAATAACAAAAAAAAAAAACGAATTTCATCAGAAATTGTAAATAAATAGATTCTTCTAGTGAAAGTGAGTTTTTCTTACTTCCTACCAACTTTTATTGCTGTAGTAGTTGAAAGAAAAGCAGATTACGCACCTCCCTCTATTACGTGACTTCTTGTCGCACTCTTGATTTTAGAGCCCTCACCTCGCCTCGGGCTCCAATCTAACACTCTATGCAACAAGAAGTCACTTTCTGCTCGATGCAGTAATCTACTATTTTCATATTTTTAATTTAAAATATTACTTAATTAAATACGTAATATTTGGATCTGTCCTTTACTGCGTGGTATGACTGATAGTAACAAGACGAGATCTCTCTATAGATAATTAAATAGCCTGCAGTTGATGTTTCTATTGAATGGACGTTCTTTTAATTTCTTGTTATAATATAATTAAAGCATAGTTAGAACAATCCAATACTAATTACATAAGGGTATTTACATACCTTTACTCAAAATATTTAAACAATCCACCAAGCGCCCGCCAAGTGTGCAATTATCCTATTAACACAACCGAAGCTAAGTTACCGTAAACAATTAGCAGCAAGAAAATTACTTGTACTAATTCATAATTACTAGTTATTTGTTCAATTTACTACTTCTTTGCTTATTCAGTTATTTTAATATCTAGAACACATCGGCGACACTTGTCTTACTGCTACGGATGATTGAATGATAGTTTTATACAAATAAAGGTGCTTGTTAAAAAATATATCTCATAGATAATCTGATATTTTTTTAACCAGCTGGACAGATTGAAGTGGCCGTCACATTGGCTTTATATCACGTGAGTATACTTGATTCCGTATCAAAATGTGTTTGTTTACTTCCAATGACAGTATTGGGATTGATTTCTGAGTATGATGGATTTCATACTGAAGAACCAGACTTACGGGCAGAAATTGTGAGAGTATATTTGGGCAAATTATTTATTTTGTCGTGATGAGAGTCGTCATATATAGCCTTGGGGTCTATTCCGAACATAAATCGGAAGTATCGGTGGAATTTTCGGCCGTTGCTTGACTACGGCTAACTATGACCGACTACGACGAAAGAAAAAAAAAATGACAGTCAAAGAGATAAGCCAAAGTCCAAAATGTGACTTTAAGACCCAGATACATGCCAGTGACCTTGAGTTAGCTTGCGTGTTCTGTACTGAGCTCACGCAACGCGTCGTACGTTCAGCCAGTAATAGGACTCGCCCATCAAGGAGCGCTGCTGTCCACAATTTGACGCATTAATAATTTATTATACACAAAACAAAAGGTATTTTAATAAAACGCGTATACTAGAAGATCAATAATTAAATTATCTTTAAATTGGTGAAGGTTTCAGAAAAATACGCTTGGTAAATTTAGCGCCATTCTCAGTTTTTTATCCGCATTAGACAGAAATTTACAAATTAATTTCACTATGTAATATAAACATAATCTAAAATATTCACATACTAAATTATTGGAAAAATGCTCTAATTTAACATATATTTTTTTCAAATCATTAACACTACTCGTTTAGACGTGATCTTCAGTATAAAATCATTAAAAGTCGGTTATCGCGTGCCTGCGGACGGTGAGCGATGGGTAGCTCACCGTCCGATAAGGTCCAGGCCCGGGTCGACGGCGCGTCGTATTCCACGCGCGCCTCAAAGAGTTGTCAGCACCAACTGACGGGGTCCGATAGGGCCAATGCCTGCCAGGGTTGCGAGTTTGTCCGAAAGGGATATCGTGGCCCTGGCAAACAGGCAAATGAAGGAATACTGGTGGGTTTTAGTCAGTAAAAGTCTGACACGCCCGCTCCGCCCAGAGCGGGAGAAGTTATTTGATAATTTCCCACCCAAAAAAAAAGGTAAGGATTCAAAGTCAAAAAAGGTACTATGGAAGTTATAAAACGGCCGAACATTCGGCTGTTACTTCAGATAAACGCTTCGGAGTAGACCCTCTTATTGTCATTGTAAAGGTGTAAATTGTAAATGACTTTTGGTCATCAGTCCTCACGTCTGCACGTCTTAGGTTAGAACATGCCTGGGGCATGTAAATAATTTCATCACCACTGCTCTAAAAATGGTGAAGGAAAACATCGTGAGGAAATCGGTATGTTCTTGAATCAAAAATTCGAAGACATGTGACATCTACCAACCCGCAGTGGGCCTGCGTGGAAGATTACAGTCTACTCCCTCTCTAAGAGTGGCCTGTGTCCTAGCATTGTGAACGTTATCTAGGCTGATTATGCCTCACGTCAGTGTCACGCGTCGGCTTCCCAATGTTCCTCTGCTGTAAACGGCCAGAGGGTTATTCTCGTTAGGTACTTATTACCAGTCATCGCACTTGGTATTTTCCGTGTGGTGCCAGACGTAAAGAATAGCACCATCCTTTCCGTGGGTGTCGTAAAAAGTGACTAAGGGACTTACTAGAGAACGGGCAGCAGGGTTCTCTGAGTTGGGCGCAAAATACACGCACAATGACATTGACCTGTTTATTTTAGTTCTTTTGCAGCGCGACACTCTATTTAGACCTAATATTATAAATAAGTTCTAGCATTAGACTGATGCTGACTGATGATGATCTCCAATGTTATACCAGTCCAACGAATGAACATTGATAAAAAAAAATCAAACAAGTAAAAAGTATAAAATGCGATGTAAGAAAGTTAAAGTGAAGGTTTAGTGGTAAGAGTAGGGTAGGGATAGGGCCAATTTTGATGAAACTTCGGTGAGTTTTTCTGCATACGGCCGCGAAGGTTTAAGGGTAGGGTAAGGTAGGGATAGGGTAGGGGTAGGACACCACGCGAACGAGGTCGATATATAAATTTTAGCTGTAGCTTTTATTTAAGACTAGCTGCGCCCCGTGGTTTCACCCGCGTAAGTCTCGATCCCGTGGGAATATCGAGATAAAAAGTAGCCTATGTCTTAATCCAGGGTGTCAGCTACCTCCATACAAAATTTTATCAAAATTGGCCCAGCCGTTTGAACGTGAAGAAGTAACAAACATACGCACGCACACACACACACACACACACACACTCACAAACTTTCGCCTTTATAATATTAGTGTGAAGTGTGATTTATTAAAATAACTGGAGTTATAAAATATTCGTCTGTGTGGTGCGACGGACGTAAAGAATAGTACCATCCTATTTCTTCCCGTGGGTGTCGCAAAAGGCGACTAAGGGACTTACGTCTGGCGAAGAACGGGCAGTAGCGTTCTCTATGCATTTTATCACCATACTGCGATGGCCAACCCACCAGCCAAGCGTGGCGATTATGGCAAACCCCTCTTTGGGGAAGGCCTATGTCCAGCAGTGGACGTCTTTCAGCTAAAGACAAAACTCGGTCGAGGTCGGTGGTTTCGGTTGGTATGATGATGACACTTGGTATTGGTAAACAGTGCCATGTGATTACCTAGCAACTTCTTTTACAGAAGCTGCTAGTTATCCACTTGGGTAGTTGGGTGGTAGACCATAGTTGACCTATTCGGTGGTTTGATACGTGAGGTTGTTCGTGTTCTGGCATTTATTCGTGCTAATTAAAGATTTTGTCTGCTCCAGTAAACTGATTTTAGGTAATCACAATATTCATCTCAAACCAACTATCGCATTCCTATTTTCCAATCTATACGCGTCAATAATAAAGCGATAACCTGGTTTTCTTTTGCGGCGGAAAAATTATCGGTAAAATCTAAGCATACATTTTGTAAAATTAAGCAGATTTTCAAATAAATTTGCGTTGTTATGGAATGGCCGCCGCGTTTGAGTTTTATGAGCCACATGGCAGATAAGCGCTTAAGTTTCCGACAAATACAAGTTTTTTTTTTCTACATACTATTTACATTTTCTTAGAGAAATGTTAGGTCACTGCAATTTAAAGGTTTCTAGTTCCCAATATAATATAACAACAAATGGCGATCGCTAGTTTATTGTTGACTGTAGTGATTCCTGTATTTCCTTTCCTAGAGATATTTTAAGGACCTGTCGCTTTGGATCCCAAAACAACGGGTCTGTGGCGGCATCAACATCGCCTCATGCGAACTATGCGTCACACTGACGTCACACAAAATCCTGCATCGCGCAAGCAGAGTTTACCGCTCGACTAGTATATAAACAACGTCCCGACTTCATTCAATCGTCGGGCAGTTGTCCACCAGACACAACACCCGTCTGGTCGGAGGATCCTCCCTTTTCTAGGATGCTAGGTGAGTAAACTTTACACCCTCTTCCTCATACCTCTATAAATCCTTAAAAAATCTTTACAGAAACGTCGATTGAATTCTTAAATCTGTACTTATGTTATCTACTTGTAAATGTCTTAGTAGTCAGACCTTAGTAGTCATAGACCAGCTACCACCTCGTTGCCTGGGTAATATTTTTACCCCGGCTGTACCTGTACTCATAGAGTTCGAAGAGAGAAGAAGAGGAAACATTTCTCTGGACAAACTCTTTTACTGTATTTGGTAAGAAGGAAGCTCTATTAGGTACTGCTACAAAATCCAGTACATTTTTATGTTTGTTCCTGTAGGTTTTTCCATGACTTTTCCCATTCCTAATCTACGATAGGTATCTACAGCTATCTGAAGTGGTCCGTCGATTATTGCTGGCGCTTTGGCTAAAGAGTGTGACCACTCCACACTCACGTTTATCGCGCATATTAACACGATCACGAGACGCCATATCTATTGAAAGATATTTTTTGGACAGCTATCTAAAAAATTTGGATGAAAATGAGGTAAATATAATTTGGATTCGAACAACTTGGGTGTCCATCGTCAACAACGAGCTGAAGAAAGCACAAGTAGATATCACGTTGAACCAGAACAGACACGTCTGGTGAAGAATAATTAGCCAACGGAAACTGAAATAGGTTAAAGCTAGGTAGAGAAAGAGATGAGTTAGATTTCAATAAATAATATTACAGTAGCGATTTCCATGCACGACGTTGGACGAAATGCGTAAACGAATATTATTGACACCGAGGTGTTAATACTGTTAAATTAGTACAGGCAAGGGCAAAAATATGACATACACTTAGCTAAACACAACACAAATGTGATATTTTCTAAAATAATAATTTTTCGCATTACCTTAAAGGTAAGTCTTGGCAGCAACTGAACGTTTAATTTGCCACAAATTAAGTAGATAGTTTAACAGAAAAAGGTTTTTGAATTCACCAAATTCTACATAAATACATAGCTATGTTTACCCTTGACTAGTCCCACCCTACCCCCAGGGGTATGGCCAGGGGTATGGCCAGGGGTATGGTGGGTCCGGAGCGGACTTTATCTACATATAATGGGTATGATGACAGGATGTCTTTTAAACTTCTACTGTTTTCTCTCTTGTTCTAGTACTTGTTAATGTTACACAATTATTATTTGAGGCTCTAGTATTACAATTATATAGGCGTTTTATTTTCAATATAAATTATTAATTGCTGTTAAACAATTGTTTTGTTATTTAAAGAGCTTAGCTTACTTGAATTAATGTTAATTGCTAACACCGTACTAACCTACATACTACGTAAGTGATATTAGATGAAATCAAATAGGTACGGTATGATTCAGTCAGCCTAGCATTGCCCCACTATGTTGCGGCCCGCTTTTAGTCTAACCGGATCCAGCTGAACCAGTATTTTTAAACTCCGACGGGAAAAGAGGGGTGTTATAAGTTTAACGTGTGTCTGTGCATCTGTGGATTTGTGTATCTGTGTGTCTGTATGCGGCATCGTAGCTCCCAAACGGCTGAACCGATTTTGTTTTGTTTGAAAGGTGACTTGATCGAGCGTGTTCTTAGCTATGATTCAAGAAAACCAGTTTAGGCGTTTGAAGGTTATCAGCTCTTTTCTAGTTGATAATTGAATGTGTGCGTCTTCCATACGCCTGATCCAGTCGAAATTAGGTATTCTGTTACTTCAAAGGTATTAGAACATAGTAACCTTGAACAGATGCTTCAGCATCGCCTAGAATTTGCAGAATATCCCCCTCACCAGCTTACAGCAGAGGTATCGTGTTAAGGGGTTATAGATAGATCAGGGTCTGACGATGGAGTTAGAAAGAGAAAGGAGGATAAACTAGTAACTACTCGTAGCTGTACAGCCGCGCAGATTTTGGCGAGGCACGTGGCGATCATAGTGTGTCTATTAACAATATATAAAGTTTAAAGAGCAGGAAAATAAAATTTAAAAAGTTCCCGACACAACCAAAAACATCTATAAAGTAAAAAAAAATACTATGTATGGGCCCTTTAAGTTTAATATAAGTTGTAGGTAATATTTTAAACCAAGCGTCTTCGCGTCGGGGGATGGCTGATGAAATCGCCAAACAGACGAGACTAATACCCAGCAATAATGGATGTATGCTATTGTAGAAAGGATAGCTACTGTTAACTTCCTATTTTCATTAGCCGTCCCCCGACACGACGACGCTTGAATAAAAATATTACCTACAATTAATTTTATACTTAGGGCCTGTAGACACATTTTTTAAACGCGCCGTTGACGCGCGTTTTACAAACGTGCGTCGACGGCGCGCTTTTATCCTACAAAGGTCTACAGGCTGCGTCTGACTCGCGTGTGTATCGCATCTGTATCGATGCAAACGCGCGTCAACGGCGCGTTTAAAAAATGTGGTGTGCACAGGCCCTTAAATGGCCAATAGGTATATATTTTTTTACTTTTTAGATGTTTTTGTTTTATAGGGAGCGACTGCCTATCTGACTTCCACAACGCAGTTACTGGGTAGTAACTACCCCTAGGTAAGACTGGTTGTCAAACTTTTGGGCTGACCCGTAATGACTGTCAAAGCTCTACGAATGACAGCCGGGACCAATGGCTTATCGTGCTTTCCGAGGCACGGAGGGGTCGATATGTAATGGATGGTCTCCCATCCACGAACCGACTGCGGCAACCTTACTTTAACCTTGGATCAACTCGTGCGGCTGCTATCTTTTAGCCGCGAACCCACGAGCCGAGGTGCGGAATGCTTTTTTTTTTAAAAAAAACGTTGCCCCCCACTAGGAATTTCTCCTGTATTGTGGGTGCGTTTACAAACATTTAAATTCACATACACAAACAGCCAGACCCGGAACAACTACTTGTAGGTCATACAACGGTGTGACGTCACGGATGTCAATCAAGGTCTAAGCTCTCTGTTTACTTCTCGCGAAATAAATAAAAATACAAGTTTGTTTTGCATAAATATATTGTGAAAGTACATGTGTATGTCAAACTTACAAGCAACAATATTTTCCAGTGTTTTTGTGCTGTGTTAAATAAAATATACTCTAAAATCTTTTTATCGATCACCAAGAATATCTATGTACCTGACACACGAAGGAAAATAAACAGTGTTTTATTCGTGAACGGGAATCAAACTGTGACCAAGCTTTAGTGTGTGCGCACCTTTACGTCAATACTGTTCTCAGCCTATGGTGTCTATCAGTACCATACACACCGTGAATACTCCCATAAACGTGTTTCTCAAAATAGCGCCATCTGTTGCCTTGGCGGTGTACTACTTGGACTAATCGATTACACAAATACACAAGTTCAACATGGCTAAGTGCGGTGGCTGTGGCAAGTTTCTATCGTCGACAGAGGCCGCCAATTGCAATTTATGTAGGTCTTGGTACCATCGAGCATGTGTGGGCATACAGAATACCGGCCCTTTAACGACCCCATGGCACTGTCCTGAATGTACTAAGAACCTGGTAAGGGACAACCAGGCTGAAACACCGGTAAGGGCGCGTACGCCAGCGCCATCTGGACACGAGGAAAGCCTCGTTAACTTGATGGATACCAGCCCCATAAACAGCACAGCCCTAGACGCTACACAGGAGCTCAACCTCAACCTAGACATTCTCAGGGCAGAGCTAAACGTATTTAAGGAGGAATTTTTGAAGACGGTGCGAAATGAATTTCAGCTGCTCCGTGATGATCTGTCCGAGCTAAGATCCTCTCTCAACGCAACTAATGATAGGATGAGTAATCTGCAGGAGAGAGTGGCTGTGTTAGAAAATAAACACACTCTGCCCCAGGTATCGTCGGAGGTAAATGATCTGATATCACAACTGCGGAGCGATATTAACGACCGAGATCAGGAGCTGCTCGCCAATGATATACAGATCACCAACATACCGGAGACAAGTGGTGAAAACCCAATAAACACGGTGATGTTGGTTGCGTCTATGATTGGCGTCAAACTCAAAGCGCGCGACATAGTGAGCGCCGACCGTGTCGGAGGCAGGCGCATTAACGCGACGCAGGCGACGGCGCCAGTGGAGACCCGCCCCCGCTTCCTCGTCGTGCGCCTTGCACGCCGCGACCTGCGTGACGAGCTGCTGGAGGGTGCGCGTGTGCGTCGCGGCATGACTACTGCGGACCTGGATTTGCCGGGCCCTGCGACGCGCTTTTTCATCAACGAGCGCCTTACGAAGATAAATCGAGAGTTGTTTCGGAGCGCCCGTGAAGCCGGCAGTCGCCTCGGTTGGCAATTCGTATGGGCAAAAAGAGGTCGTATTCTCGCCCGGTACAAACCCGGAGACGCCACTTGCCACATCCGCTGTGAGGCTGACTTACAGCGCATCTTCGGACCGACAACGGGTAACGGCGGCAATAGCACACTATAAAATTACCTTTTCGTTTGTTTTTATTTGTTTTGTTACACTTAATACTTGTCTAGTTAAGCTCATATTATTTTCTTATACTCGTACTGTCCTGTTTGTCAAAGTAAGTTTAGGTGTGTGTCTTGCGGCGCACCTCTGTCAACTACACGTAAACCAGTTTTATTGCACCACATATATTTATCTACAAAATATATTTATTACAAAACTAATATTTAATTTTACAAGCTTATTATTTACAAAACTTTTATTTACATATCACAGCTTAAAACCTATTTTTCATTTTAATTTAATTATATTAATTATTTACATTTTTACAATTGAACTAAAACTAATAATATTTTATGAAATTAGAATGGAAACTACTGAATGCGCACTGATAGTATTGTTAAATAACGGAATTATTTTATATTATTATAATGATGACTAAAGGAGAAACGTTCCTTAAAATTGGTTTTCTTAATGCTGGTTCATTGGGTACAGGTCATGATAACTTGGTAGGTGCACTCGACAGGCATTGTTTTGACATTATGGCTATTAACGAGACTTGGTTGCGTCCGGGCGAAGAGGGGCGCGCTCCGGTAGTGCCGGGCTACCGTCTGCGTCACACGCCGCGGCCAGCGAGTGTGCGCTCGGGTCGTGGTGGGGGCGTCGGCTTTTATCTGCGGCGGGGTTTGAGCGCGCGTACTTGGACTGGTGCGATCGATCCAAGGTTCGAATCGGTTGAACAAATGTGGTTAACGATCTCATTGAGCGGCAAAAAGATTGCTATAGGTACAGCCTATCGACCGCCATGGCATGACCTTGTCCTTTTCCTAGATGCCATAACGGATTCTATTAGTTCATTGGGAAATTGTGACCACTACATAGTACTTGGCGACTTCAATGTTAATTTGTTAGACACGAACGGGATAAAAACTAAAAATATTCATGAGTTTTTGAATTGCCTTAGTCTTTCACAGTTGGTCACAACTCCTACTCACTTTACAGCATCCAGTGAAACTCTCATAGATCTCCTATGTACTGACCTGAGAGCAAGAAATACAGTTGTAGAACCTTTGGGTTCAATCAATGGCCATTCTATGATAGTTGGTGAATTTCACATTAAGCGTGACAAGTTTAAGCCATACTTGGTAAAATTTCGGCCGCTTAAAAATGTGTGCACGGAAAGCTTTAATTTACATTTATCGTTTTTAAATCTTGAAGTTATTTCGTCGCTTGACAACGTTAATGATATGGTGCATGTTTTTAATACCCATGTCATTTCCTTGTTTGATGTTCACGCACCGATCAAGACTTGTACTGTAAAGGAAAAGTCGTATCCGTGGATTACAGATACAATCAAAGCTATGATGCGTTTACGTGACGACGCACTTAGTAGTTATAGGAAAACGAAAGCCGACTCAAAAAATATATATTACAAAGAGCTAAAACACTTAGTAATTAGTTCGTTGTACAGTGAAAAAGTAGCATATTTTAAGCACAACATAAACAATAGAATAAAGGATCCTAAACTATTATGGAAAAACCTAAAATCCACTTTATCGCCCTATAAGCCCAAACAAGACCTACCGTCGCACTTTAGAGACCCTGACTTAATTAATAACAACTTTTTAGTTGTCCCCGGTAACCCCGTGGCAAGCACATCACTTATGAACTATTATGAAAATCATAGACATGGTGAAGAAATTTTCGCAATCACTCCAGTGGATGAGAACGACATCTCTCGTGTTATCTCCAACTTTAAAAGTAACGCTGAAGGTTACGACAACATTACTCTGGATATGATTAACATGACTCTGCCACACACGTTGAATGTTGTAACGGCCATAATAAACCGCTCCCTATTGACGTCTACGTTCCCCGACCTATGGAAAATTGCCTCCGTTCGGCCCTTGCCAAAAAACTCAAATCCGTCTACTTTAAAAGACCTACGCCCTATAAGTATATTACCTTGTTTATCCAAAGTATTAGAAAAAGTCGTTAGCCGCCAATTAACGCTGTTTTTGGAAAAAAATAACGTTCTACCTGATTTACAATCTGGTTTTAGAAAACAGCGCAGTACATCTACTGCTTTACTGGATGTTACTGATAATATATTATCTGCCCAAGATAAGGGTATGTGCTCATTACTGGTTTTACTCGACTTTTCCCGGGCATTTGATGCAATAAATATCCCGCTATTATTAGCGAAGTTAAATTACTATGGTTTCGACCCTAGCGCTACGCAATGGTTCCGCAGCTATCTAAGTAATAGGGAGCAACTTGTTGACTTGCGTTTGGGTGACGGCACTACCCTTAGATCAAGACCTATTTCTGTAGATAGAGGAGTCCCGCAGGGCTCCATATTGGGCCCCATTCTCTTTATTTTGTATTGTGCGGATATTATAAAATGTCTCCACAGATGCAAGTACCATATTTATGCCGACGATGTCCAACTTTATATATCATTTAGACCAGACGAGTACGATAATGCCATTAAGGACCTTAACGATGATCTTCAAAGAATCGCCGCCTGGTCTGAGGAGAACTGCTTGTCGTTAAATCCAACAAAAACGAAATATATGGTATTTGGCACAAGACAGCAGTTGGCTCGGTTACCAGTGACATTTGACTTGAGACTTATGGGTGAACCAATTGAGCGAGTGAATGAAGTGCGAAATCTAGGTATTATTATGGATAAAGACCTTCGTTTTGAGAAACACGTAGCAGACTCGGTTAGAAACTGTTTCTATCGCCTTAAGGTTTTATACAATGTGAGGCCTTTTTTATCCGAAAGACTGCGGGAACAGCTAGTGGAAACTCTGGTTCTGTCTAGGTTGAACTATGCTGACACGGTTTACGGCCCGCGCCTATTAGCTCGTACCGACCGCCTCATCCAAAGGGTACAAAACGCCTGTGCTCGTTTTTGTTACAATATCCCTCGCAGAAGCCATGTAACACCTTTTCTAAACAAGCACTTTACACTAAAAATGAAGTCCAGACGCAAACTACACTTGGCTTGCCTTCTGTTCGGTGTGGTTAAATATCAGAAACCTGACTACCTATTCAACAAGCTAAGCTGGGTTACGAGTAGACGAGAATGCGGGAGAAGGCAATGCTCACAACAACTCTCGACACAGTCTCAGGGTTCAGCCGCTTTTAGGGGTAGCTTTCGTTATGCGGCTTCCAAAGTATGGAATAACCTCCCACCACCGATTAGAGTAATTAACAGCATAGACACTTTTAGACGACGCTTACGGCAGTACCTTATAGAAGCGCAACGGGAGCTGGACATGGTGGCACTAAATGTCTCAATTATATGATGTATGTGGGTACCTACCAACTTAGGTATGTGTTAGTGTTTCTGTGTCTGTCGGTGAAAGTTGCACGAAAATGCAAATAGCCGCTGTTGTATATATTACATGTTATGTTAGATTTCATTAGATATTAACAAGGTCCTGATGTGTCCTTCTCATTTATTTATTAGTGTCTTTTTTGTTTTGTTTTTTTACAGTTTTCACTATAATCACACTATATTATTTTATATCTGACACAAATTTATTTTATTTATTTATTTATGTATGCAGTATAAAACTGATTCACATCCGTCACCTCATACTTCAGGTCCAGTTGAAAACCAGCGTCAGGCACTAGTTGTCTGGCATTTATGCTGAACTGGGCCTTTTTGGCGCAGCCGTGAGGCACACTTACCCGCAAATTTCTTACATCGCACTTTACACTATTTACTTGTTTTTTATTTTTACATGCTGTACTTATGTTATATTGTGTGCCTTAGTCTGTGCTGAATAAATGTATTTTCTTTCTTTCTTCTTCTTCTTTCAAATATTTGTTCCGTGTGGGAATCGAACCCCCGACACGCAGCGCAGCAGTCAATCGCTTAACTAATTGCGCCAACCGTGCTGTCACTGTGATTGAAAGAGATGTAGAATAGAAATATTTCAGTCTAGTGTTATATTCAAGAAGATATATATGATAGCCTTTGAAAATTGCAAAATCAAAATCAAAAGTCATTTATTCAAGCTAGGCTGAGAATCAGCACTTTTTGAACGTCAAAATTACATGAGACAGTCCCCCAAAAACGCCTACCTTTCACCACTTCCTAGTGCTTTAGCTGGGAAGAAGAAGTGGCGCAACAAACTCCCCAGCAGCACAGCTGTCTGTTCACATATAAAACTTGAATCTATACAATAAAATGTAAAATAATTTGCATTACGCCACACAAAACATTAAATTTAATTATTTGCCTTATGTTAGCAAGCACACACCACTATACAAAATAAAAAAATATATAATATAATAATCGTCGAAAACTATACTCAAGCAGAAATAACGTAAACAAAACGTATCTAAATAATAGCCTCCAGGCATAATGGGCGTGCCCGCTTAAATAAAGCTATACCTATAACCATCTTCTGCCTAGCCTTTCTAAACTATGTTGGGGTCGGCATCCAGTCTTGTTATTTTAAAAACGTTTTTAAATAGTATGATTTGTCATTAACTTATGTATAATCTCACAAATGTTGGAGAGTTTTTGTAATGAAAATGTCAGCTGAAAATTTATTTAATTTGATTATCTTTTTTACAGTGGTAGGTATCCAAAATATCCATATTATCCGGAATTATTCGGATTGTGTTCTGCAAGTATCCGAAATATCTGGATACTAAAATGGGGCGGATAGTTGCATTCCCTAGGCATGAGCACTGGTCATCGCTTGCTCAAGACAGTTTGGCGATTTGAGACTTCAGGTTTCCTCACGTTTGTTTTGCTCACATGTTTTGCTTCACTGATGTTAATAATGTCCAAGATAAACTTAGAAAGTACATATGAACCGAAAAAGTCACATTGGTACTTGTTCGGATTTAAACCCACAAACTCGTGCATGAGAGGCGCGGCCGCCATCACGACATCTAACAAGATGCCACAGCAGATTCGGAATAATTGTCAATTAAACATTCTTGTCCCAATTAAAGACAACACGTCACATTCGATTAGTGAAATTAACATTGTAAAATAAATTAATGAAGGACTCATCTTTAGTACTCGTCCAAAGTATCATGATAATGATTCGACCGCTTCCGCCATGGGCCAGCACTCTAGTCTGTATCTAACAATCTAGAAATAATTGTGACGAGCGCAACAGATGTATAATTAATGACGAATGTAGGAAACTAATATTAAGGCGCTGATAAGAGGCAAATGATAAAAGTAGGCTTGCCTTAAACAAAAAAATTGGCAGATCTTTAAGTATAGTTTGTGGTAGCGGAAAAAATATATGTTAAGTATTCATGAACATATGTCTCAAAACTTGGGTTTGTGTTTCAATCCAAAATAACTGTATTAAATATCCACGTACGGTTGGTATTTAATTAATAATACGAACGTCATAGTAGTATGCAGAACTTGTTTTTTTTATTTTCGATTTCTTAACTCATTTTTGAGTAAATAGATAATTGCTACATATTTGGCAATACATAAATTACAAGCGTTGTGTCATCGCACTTCTCTTTCTTTTGTATGCAGTCTGACAGTGACTGTGGTTTAGCTGTTGTCAGCGTCTTAATGCATTTGTTATTAGACTCTTACATACAGCGATAAACCAACTCTTAATTTATGGTATCATTCTAAACTATATACACACTACGGAATGTTAGAGGTTGGTCCATTTAAGGCGCAGAAATATGATTTTAGCGACTTTTAAATCTGTTATTTCACCTTCATATAATGCGAGTCAGTTATGCAACAAATATATATTAAACTAGAACAAAAGAAACATACACATCAATTCTATTTATGAATATTTAAGTATTGTAGTAAAATAGTTTATTAAATAAATTCAGGAAGTAATGTCCACCCAAAGCATAAAAAACGATATTACTTTCAAATTACTTAAGATATTTTCATGTTTTTTTTATGAATATACTGTTGTGTTGTTGTATCTATAACACTATCTGTGTTTTTTTTTGTTATTAAAAATAAATATTCCCTATGAAAGTTAATGGTTGCGCGGCATGAGCGCGACGAGCATTTGTATGGCCAAGGTCAACGGTGACTATCTGAACCCTTAAAGACAAAATAAACAGAAACTACCTTTTTTAAAAACAAATCTGCAAAGCGCTTTCTAATTTAAATGATGGAAAAATTTAAGTAATACCACGTAATAAATAATCGTAATACTAACGTTAACCAACGAGTTTCTAGCGTCAGGCATATTGGATAGCTTGCTGGGCAGGTTTCACCACTTTCTTTAACTAGTATGGTATGATTATAAAATGCACTGCTAACTGCGATTGCTAACTTATATTGAGGAAACCACCATTGCACTGCACTGGCAAAAATACTGCACTTTGATAAATTAAAACTTACGTCACGGAGAAATCTCGAAATGCAGACGCAGTCTACAATCAATGAATTCTATGAATTACATTCAAACTTAGGTATTATCAATGAGTTAAGGCGAAAGTTTGTGAGTGTGTGTTTAGGAACTCTTCACGCTTACACGGCTGGACCAATTTTGATACAATTTTGTATGGATGTAGCTGACACCCTGGAACGTATAGGCTACTTTTTATCCCCGAGACTTACGCGGGTGAAACCGCGGGGCGCAGCTAGTTGAACAATAAAGACAAGAACAATTGGAAGTAGGTTCCTATATTTTCTTTTTCATAGTCTAATCGAGGACTTCTCAGTGTATGTTATCGAGAATCAATGAATTTTGTACAGAGGAATTACCGATTTATTTTGAAGTTTGTTATTTTGACAGCTGTTATTAGCAGCGTGTGTCTGCTATCAGATATAATTAGTTCCCATTGTTCTCTTTTATCTGTTGCCAAATACATACTTGTGGACCCCTTAAATATTTATAAGAAAATTTGCGTTAAGTTAACCAAACAAAACAATAAACACACAAACATCACAACACACGTGGTTTAAACTTTTTTTTCTAATAAAAACTATTGTTGTTACAAAGAATCTAAGTTTAATAACCAGGTGACTGAGATTTTATCCAGCCATACCGCCGGTGATAAGAGCTTTAAGCCTCAACATCGGCAGGTAATCTCCGTTTGTCACGATCTTCGTAAATGTGATAAATGGATCACATGGTTTTCTCGTCAAAGTCAAAACAATTGAATTTATCATTTATCTTAGGTATTAAGATAACAATAGGGTCAGTTCATGTATTCAAATTTTCATAGATTGAAATCTGATTACAGTATTTTTCAGAAGTTAATCAGTAACTATTTAGAAAATACACAAAATGGTTTTAAGAAATTAGCTGGGTCGGTACTCTTTGTTTTTACCCGACTGCTCCAGAAGGAGGGTGGGTTATTGAAATAACTCCCAGTTCTCAAGTAATGTGAGAGCACGTAATAAGACGTTGGAAAGTTTCCGAACCGTGCAATAGATCGTACCTAGTTTCACGTTGTTGTCATCCTCGCCATGTTCGATTGTATTATAATTTGTGGTACATCAATGAGCGTGCTGTAGTCTTGTTAACAAGCGTATTACATGGATGCGCTAATTTGATTGTTTTGTCTACGATTCTCCTCTGAGCATAGGTACGTCAGAATCACGAGGACCGCCGGCAATCGTTCCGTTTAACTAGTACATGTACCTACTTCCGTGTGAATTAATTTATACTTATAAAATGACACATTAATATTTATTATTATGTGCAAACACGACAGTGAATTTTGATTACCTATGACTTCACTTCTTTGGTACACTAGAGGTATGTATTATATGTAAGAACGTACCGATGTAGCAGATCTAGATGTCCTCCCGACGTCACCGGTCACCTGCAGGTGTAGTTTGACAGCCTCCACACCGGATCGCTTGGTTCGCTCGCGCGCCTCTGCAGCCGTCTCGACAACACCAGCACTGTTCGTCTGCCGCTTTCCACCGCGTGAAATCTCCTGCTTCACTCCCTTTTTGTCCTGCTTTCCCCGAAAATCCTGTTTCGCTCGACGGTCGCGCGTCTTCATCTTAAATAGTTTCCAAAGTTCATTCTCACGTTTCACTCAAATATTGACCGATATGTTCACTAACGTCGAATACAATCCAATCGGAAGCTGGGTTGAGATAAGATATTTGTGTTGAAGGTTAAAGAGCTCAGATAAAAAATGGTACACAAATCAGGTGTCTGTATACGTGACAGAAAAGGCCCTTTATGTTAGCACCTCGAGGTGGTCACGTAGAGTCCTTGAACCGACGCGGGAGCGTGGTGACAGCGCAGGCGCAGGCGACCGGACGTGTGTTTCAGTATTTACGTTTGTGGAGATGAAGTAGTCACCGTCGAGCGTGGCGCGGCCGGGGTCCGCTCGGACTGGCGCGGGCGCAGAGAGCGCGCGCCGCTCTCCTGTGTCGCTTGTTTGATCTCCGTTTGTTAATTGAAGGGATCTCGTATGACACTATTTGATGAGACGCTATCACAACATCATTAACACTAATGCACATCACAATAATTGTATCTAACCTCGAAAATGTTCATAATCATCTCTTTAATTTTGTAAACATTTCAATAAAAGGTTACGTTACCAAAGTATGCAATGAACATTCTAGTTGAATGGTACTTAATTGAAAAATTATAAGTAGATGTAGGGGTTTTCTTAAACCTAAACAACTGCTTACCCAAACTCGAGGGTGAGTCAATTTATAAAACCCCACACAATAAGTTTGAGTTTGCACCTCATGTACAAATTGATTATAGTGTAAGATCCATGCACTCGAAAGTTTCCATATAAACTAGTTTTATTTTCACCTGAAAAGTAAAATTCATCCGTTATCCACGAAAAATAAATTCTCGAGGCAACAGTGTCGCCATCTTGCAAGAGTCTCACAATACTTATCGTGGGCAATTATATCTTACGGTACGCAAACTACTTCAAGTGAAAATCCACTTGTTAGTTCCGGAAAATTCCAACAGATGGCGTTAGCGTGCGCAAAATTATTGTCTGTAGAAGTTTAACTTTGAGTTTTCTCAGAATATTTTTAAGATTTAGTTACATGTAGTTACACAAGATAGCGTGGTTTTACTTGATAGATAAAACACTTACCTGAATGTAGTTAAGTTACTATTATTACTACTTATTCATCATTGTTAAGTTTAACAGAAGAATGAACAGTTGTTCATTGAATTATATATTAAAACATCGAAGTGCAGGAATTTTAATAGTATTTAACAAAGAGGCCTTTAATACAAGATTTCCTAGCTACTTGCTAAGAATAAACTGCCATAAAGTTTCTCAAGAGCGCGTAAAATTTACAGTAAATTATTGTATTTTAAAATATAAGAAAGTTATTAGATATTTATTTGTTAGGTACCTACTGTCCTTTCCCTGTTCCATGGTCAAACACCATAATAAATTATGCATGCAAATTGTTTAATTATTGTGTCTGGCATAAATTCCTTACACTTACGCAAAATTCTGAAGCGATTTTCTCGCAATATTACGATTGCAACTTTGCGAAAAGATAAATTTCATAATAGTCAAATCAATCTGCCCAGCCTTTTCCCAACTATGTTTGGGTCGGCTTTCAGTCTAACCAGATTACATGGAGCGACTGCCTATCTGACCTCCACAACCTAGTTACTGAATAACACGATACCCTTTGGTAAGAGTGGTTATCAGACTTGTGGGCTTTGACTACTCGTAACGACTGTCAAAGATTTACGAATGACAGCCGGGACCAACGGATTATCGTGCTTTATGATTTCAAAAGTACTATATTCGTAACTCCATGAAATTATCAAATCTCTAGGAGAAAATCGCTTTTGATTTTGAGTAATGTAAGGTATTTATGCTCGTGACTGTACCTAGCTGCCATTATTGCTCAATAGATTGAGGATTTCTTGGCGGGAAAGTGAAGCGTCATGTTCAGCAGTTTGTTTAATTTTCCAAAATTTGTGTTTAGCCGAATATTAATGTGTAATAATGGTGGATTATTATCCATTAAGTGTTTGTGAACGTGCATTAGTGTAGACAAATGAAACATAACAGTGCAACTTTGCTTCAAGTTCGCCGCAAGAAGGCCGCGTGAGGTCTCAGTAAAGTGAATCAGTAATCTTTACTGCAACTCAAGGGGAGCGGGCGGGGATATCATCATCATGCATTGAATATAATTCATTTCATCAATATTAAACAAGTTTTGTAACTAAATAAAGACTTGTCTAAAAGGTCCCAGCAACCAGGCCATTTAAATATTATTAAAAAAAAAAACAATAGATCGACTGATATCGTTTCTATATGATATCGTTTGTATACATGAGTATAAAATAAAACATCGTTTTCACAAAATACTTTATTTACATTCTTATTTAATCTCACTTACTTAAATATAAAATAAAATACATAAAACTTATTCTAAATATTTATAAGTAATTAGCAGATTATCATACAAGATCATTGACTAAATCACTTTGAGATATTACTGCAATTGTTTAATACAGCGTACATAACTAAAAATATAGTGAAGTACTTTTCAATAACAGAGATTTAAGTTAACTTAACAATAGTAATCTCTATTAATCGACATTCGTTTTTCTTACACACTAGCAATGGTTTTCATTTTGACAGCCAACCCGCAGCAGTGAGATTATTAAACAATTTAACAAATACTGTCAAATGAATGTAATTACTATTGCAAGTGTCATGTAAATAGGCATGTCTTTTAACTATAGTAATAATATAAAGCTAGTTAGTAGCTAAATAGTTTGTTTAGTTGAACGCGCTAAACTCCTGATTCGATTAGTTTTTGTGTTGCATAGTGCATTTATCGAGAAAGGCTATGTAACATCCCGCTACGACCAAGAGGATCGGAGCATCTTTGAAAAATATTGCAAAAACGGGAAAAAAAATCCTTTTGAGAGCTTCTGTTGCGTAAGCTGCGTAAACGATTAAAGTTACGCAAAAATAAAATATGACGGAATTATTTCCCTTTAAAGTTCTAAAAAAAAGTCCGCGACAGCATGTCTATCTTTTAAGGTTGACTCACTATAACCTTTTTATGCTAATCAAATTTGTTCTAAAATAATCATTATTTGCGAAGGTGTTTTTATAAACATGATATTAATCCTTATCCTAATAAATACGCTATTCATCACAAATATTTAATTTTGAACAAAATTGCCCTTGACATCATATGATTTCAATGAATATCTTAGGAGATATCATAGTTTTAAAATATTAATATTATAAATGCGAAAGATTGTGAGAATGGATGGCTGTTTGTGACGCTTTCACGCAAAAACTACTGAACGGATTTAGATGAAATTTGGCACACAGATATAGTTTATAACCAGGATTAACAGATAGTATAGTTTTTATCCCGATATTCCCACGGGATCGAAACTTATGCGGGTGAAACCGCGGGGCACTGCTAGTCTTTAATATGGTGTTTGGGTTTAAAGCCGAAGGATACATAATTATGTCATGTTGCATGTGACTGTGCTACTGGCATGTGTATTCCTATGGCCTATTTAATTAGACTGACATGCTACAGAGGTGACCAGTGACAATCCGCCAATTTTGTAAGATTTTTTCTTAGTTTTCTGCAAAGATATAATTATAAATATGTCTAGATATACCATTGATGTATTAAATAGGAAGATAAGGTACGCACTCCCCGATGTGTTGTTTTTACATTCTGTGATTACCTATACTCACACACTGACTTATTATTTTAACATTTTTAGGAAAACATACTTTTACGATGTTTGTAAATATGTGAGCACCATATGTATCTGACGGAAGCCATATTGTTTAACAGCTGCGAGAGGCGGCGACTAGATGGCGCTAGTGGAACGTGCACCATAGACAAATCATTCATTCTATCGGTCATTTGACTTAAAAGACTTGAAGTCAATTGAGTGAAATATTGTAACGTTACCCCCCACTAGCGGATCGCCTATATAAGGAGCTGCGCTGTTAAGTCGGTACGCGTGCCCGATCGTCTCGTGCTCATCTTACGAGACTTTTTGTCGGACCGCACCTTCCGCTGTCGCATCGAGGGTGCGCTATCCTCCCCCCATCCGCTCCGCGCAGGCGTCCCTCAGGGCTCTGTGCTAGCACCGCTGATATTCACTATATTCACTAGCGATATCCCCAAATGTAGAAAAGCGCAGTTAGCTCTGTTCGCAGACGACACGGCCATCTACTACACCGGCCTCAGGCAAGACAAGATCGCCCGCAACCTTCAGGCCGAAGTCAACAGACTCGCGGCCTGGTTCAGGAAGTGGAGGATCGAAGTCAACCCTGATAAGAGCCAGGGGGTCCTATTCTGTAGGCCCCGGCGATCACCCGCCCTCCCCCAACCGATCACCATGTTCGGCAAGCCTATCCCTTGGGAGAAGCGAGCCAAATATCTCGGTGTGGTCTTAGACTATCACATAACGTTCGGTGAGCACATAAAACGCGCGCCTGTTTTGCTCTCGGCAGACTACACTCCGTACTCAACCCGCGCAGCAAGTTGTCCCTTAAGTGCAAATTGCGTATTTACACCGCGTGCATTCGACCGATCATGACTTACGCCTGCGTAGTCTTCGCTCACGTAAAGCCATATCACATCCATAAGATGCAGACGCTTCAAAACCGATTTCTCCGTAGAATTACGAAGGCTCCTTGGTTCGTTCGGAACGAACAACTTCACGTAGACCTTAAGATGCCTACCATCAAGCAGTTTATGAAGCGCCTTGCAAAACGCTTCTTCGAATCCGCGGAACGTCATCGCAACCCCTTGGTTGTGCAGGCCGCTAGTTACAGGCCTTCTGCCATTAGTCAGACTCGCCGACCGAGGCATACTCTCTTAGATCCGGATGACCCCATCACTCTCCTTCAGGAAAGCAATAGGGCCACGAGTACAGTGCACAAAATACACAAACCGACCTTCCGTCCTCGCCACCGAGGTACCACGCGAACTTCCCGAGTAAATGTTAATAAAAGTCCTCCCCCCCGTCCCTTGAATGTCGATGCGCCAGCCGCCCGGTTAGAGGCTGAGAGCGCCGTAGCAATAAATATAATATCCCCCGATAATAATCATGATCAAAATGTTGATCCAGCCCGTCCCCAAATTGTTACTAATTTTGTGATCCCCCAACGACGCCCTAAGCCGAGGTCCGTACCCCACAGGGGGTGCCCTTAGTGCGCTGTCGTTTAGTTATAATAAATATATATAATTTACGCCCTGGCTGGAGGCTTTAAGATTAAAAACCTTAGGGCAGCCACAGGAATATCCGGTTAAGTAGCAACGACCTCCCTAGGTCCGCTACGAGATGCCATACATAAAAAAAAGAAAAAAAAGTCGGTACGCATTTTGAACGGATGTGTCTTGGTGCACGGACAACTGTCTCTCGGAACACCGTTCCACCGGATGTGGAACGGTGTCTCCGACAAATTAGTACTGTCCTTATTGCGGTGGGTGCATAGACCACTGTCCCTGACAGTCAGTACTGGCCTATATGACCGCCAATACCATTATTAGTTATTTAAGTAATTTCATTTCATTTCTATATTCTCTCGATTTAAAATAACTGATTGTTCGATTGAAATAGATTACTGTATTGCCATATCTGAGTATTACTTCTGATGTCTGGACTAATCCCGACATATCTATCTCATAATTAAGTTATTTTTCATTGCTTAATTTGTAAATATTTTGACCTAGGTATAGTAATTTTTTTCTAGGTGCATCGTCTTCACATATAATCATATAATTAATGTACTCAAACAAAATATTGTAAAACATTTTTTTTAAAGTAACGGTGGAGTTTCTTGTCCATTCTTCTCCATACGAAAGTAGCTTTTGGAAGGGGCAACTAGAATCAATTGTTTTTTTTTGTAAATGTTGACGTTCAAAAGTGCCTCATATGTGCCTATTTGAAATATTAGTTTGATAAAAAAAAAAAAAAAAACAGATCAGTTATGTAACTTTTTGAAAAATATGTCGCATTGACAATTATATTAGATAGGGCCTCGTTTTACGCGGTGAGACGAACGTGATTCGTCCGCAACTCGAACGAAACCAATATTTAGAAGTATATAATGTCATCAGTGTAGGTAGTTGTCGTTAGCCACTCATTCTCCTAATCTCATACACGTTCCCTTTGAACCTATAGGTTCTCTTATTAGAGATGAGAGGTGGCCCATTAGCCGGGAACGATATGGCATTGAGTACTTCTTCACAATAAATAAACTATATAATAATGAGATCCTTTGCTTGATTATCTTCTATTATGATTCGGATTCTGAAACAAAAATAACAAATAGTTAGTTATACAAATTAGTTTGTGAGGCGGGGGGGGGGGGGGGGGGGCGACCTAAACACTAATATTCAGTGTCTATAAGTTTCCATCAAATAAACTGTCACTAAGGCATTTTAGACTACAAGTCGAGTTCAAACATAATGAAATGAAATGAAATCGTTTATTCTGTAAATAGGATATTAGAATCACTTTTACACGTCATATACAAAATTAAAAGAATAATCTAGATGTAGCCGACATTTTACTATCTGACTACTTCTGAGAAGAAATGCCGAAACAAACTCAGAGGGGTTAATTTCAAAACCTACCAAGGGATTTTTTTACAAAATCGTCGTACAATCTCGTTTTATTGCATTATTTTGCAATGTGAGGATCATTTATATCCGTGTCTGAAATGGTCTGTTGAGGAAAGAACCACACAAATTTGAGTGGACCTGTCCAATCAGTGCAAGCATTTGTTAGTAATCGTGCAGCACATCTCAAGACTTAGGAGCTCAACGATTAAAAAAAACACTATGCTAAAAATGCGTCTGTACAGCAACAACACAACACCGTACCACAGAGCTAATGTCTGTTATTCCAGTTTCTGTGAACTGACAAACAAAGGAAAACTAGTTAGGTGATACCTTTTAACTTTTTTTTACTTTCAGTTAAAGGTGAAAGATTTTTACTTAAAAAAATAAAAATTGGCTAATAGTTTTAGCCAATTTTCATTTTTCGATCATTTAACGTTTAGGCTTCTACATACCGGCGGCGGCGCGACATGTCGCACGACGCGACGCGACACAAAGGCACCGCTCGTCCCGCGACATGCGGGGTCTTTGTGCCGCGTCGCGTCGCGCGACAAGTCGCGCCGGTATGTAGAAGCCTTTTGTAGTTCATTTTATCGTACTTTGTATTATTACTTCCTAAAAGGTCCCGAAACAATGTTTCTCAATTCAATCTGCTTAGCCTTTTCCTATGTTGGGGTCGGCTTCTAGTCTAACCGGATGTAGCTGAATACCTACCAGTATTTTACATGGAGCGACTGCCTATCTGACTTCCACAACGCAGTTACTGGGTAGTACGATACCCCTAGGTAAGACTGGTTGTCACATTTTTGGGCTTCTGAATACATAATTATAACGACTGTCAATGAGCTACGAATGACAGCAGAGACCAACGGGTTAACGTGCTTTCCGAGGCACGGAGGGGTCTCGGTATGTTATGGATAGTCACCCATCCACGGACCGACCGCGGCAACCATAGCTTAACCTTCGATCGACCCGAGACGCTGTTATCATTTAGCCCCGCGCCCTTAGTAATGTGTCTCAGTAAAATGCTATGAAAGCTTGCGTTTAAAAAATTGCAATAACGCAAAAGTATCTGTTGGATCTTTGCCAACGAACATGTTAACAACTCGTTTCCTTCTTAACTTTTGCTATTTGTAAAGAATTGTATGGCAATTGGCCGAATTGATACACAGAGTATTAATACTTTTATCAGGCTGTTTTCATGAAATAGTCAATACATTTTAATAAAACTGTTACGAAAAACTTTTGCCCGTTTGTCTGTTTGTCTGGATGTAGGTATGTTCCGGATTGGCACAAAACGCCTGAACGGATTTGGATGCAATTTGGCACACATATAGTTTACACTTTACTTTGCATAGACTTTAAATCCCGGTAGTACGTTCCCGTGGGACATATTCTCTGACAACCACGCGGGCGAAGCTGCGGGCAAAGGATAGTTCAAAATAATCTGTTTATTATTAACTCTAACATCTACATCATCGTTCTCTACATTGAATAATTGGTACTGCTAAATGGAATGCTTGGATTTTCAATTGATTAGGTTTGAGATTTGCCGTATGGTACCGACCGTAAAGAATAGCACCATCCTATTTTTTCCCGTGGATGTCGTAAAAGGCGACTAAGGGACTTACTAGAAAATGGGCAGCAGCGTTATCTATGCATTTTAACACTAAAATGCGATCGCCAACCCTCCTGCCAAGCGTGGCGATTATGGCAATCCACCCCCTACCCTTTGGGAGAGGACTATGTCCAGCACTGGACGTCTTTCGGCTGAGATGATAATGATGATGAGATTTGAGATCTCAAAGGAATTTAAAAAATCGTTCTGGTTCTGCCAATCGTTGGAAGAACAAAAAAAAGGGAACAGCTGATTTTTTTTCGCGAATTCAGGATTGGTCCCATAGTAAAAGTTGTTCATAATGATGAGTACAATGACCCCTTAAGAGGTTGTGCGTTAGTTCTGGGACATGTATATAGTTCTTTAACTATGAATATACATAGTTCTTCCCTCAGTCCAACAAAGAAAAACATACTTAATTACCGTTTAAACATTTTTTATGTTTCTCCTTCAGCAGTATGGGTCCTAAATGGTTGGTGAGTAGGAAACCAATAGGCGTTGTGATCAATATGGCCTGCACGATGAGCCTCATGAGATGTTCTGCGTACTCCATCCGTACGTCATCATGGCCGCCACGGGCTATTAGCGCGTTTATTGCTACTGGACAAAGTACAGCCTGGAAAGAGAATTTAATAGGATTAATGGGTTTATTACAGCAAAAAACAAGAAATCTGAGTGACTAACTATACAGGATGTAATGGATATCAAATTAAATCAAATAAAAGCATTTATTTCAAATAAACCAATTACAGGCACTTTTGAATTATCATGGGGTCAGTCATAATGACGAAGCTAGTTGCCCATTCCAAAGCTTAGTAGGTACCTATGGAGAAGAACGGGCAAGAAACTCCACGGACACTTTTATAAATTAACATATGGTTACAAAATATTGGTTACATCATTCACGTTGAAATTATACATGTGAGAACGATGCAAAACGTCAAAAGCGTCTGTAATAAAAAAAAAAACAATTCATAAATGAAATGAAATTAAAATAAGCCAAGGCCGCTAAGAGATGACCAGTCCCTACTGATGGCGCTCGTTCACGAACATGACGCATGGGTTAGCACCATTCAGCTCAACCATTTTGAAGGGAGCTAAATGATCACCACCAGCGAGACATTACAATGAGCATGACATACTCTCAGCCGCCAGGGCACATTCAAGTCAATGAAAGACGTACCCAGTAAATGGTAGTTTTATAGGAAGTACATAGTACTCACATTTATATAAACGATATCAACGCATAAACTGTTACTATCATGGTACATGATTCTAGACCCATAGCGTAGAATTCTTTTCTTGTGTGTAAAGTGTACTACACGGTGGTGAAAATGTATGGAAAGACTCATTTGTGAAATGTAATATATTTCTTCTCGCTTTCTGTGGGAGTGATTTCGTGAAAAGGGACGGAAGTGTGTAACAAAAAGTGACAGCTTGAGCATGGAATAAGTAAGTACTCTATAATAGCATGGAATTAGTGTACTCATGGAATTAGTAAGTACTACATAGATTGTAAGTAGAGGGGGTTGAATTTCGACCCGTGGGCGACCACTAGTTATGAATAATTATAATTATTCGAATAATTATTCCAGTAAATTTTGCTTTTTAACATTTTGAGGTTAATTTCGGCAGACAACTCATTTTGCGTCGCCGTGTGAATCAAATAGCACTTTTTTATGAAACCGAATGCAGCTGCAGAATTTCTGCGACCGAAATTCTGCGACTCAGGACTCACAAAATTACGTTCATTTGGCTTCACCCTAACAGATTGGTTAAATATATGCGGGTCACATCTTCTCGGATGAAGGTAAATGTTTTTGACCTCGGGTGGCTCACTATACCGTAATTTTATAAAAATAGTCCTCGATAGTAGCACCACCACAATATTTCGTCTTGATGTCCCCTTTGCCAATTATGTATATATGAGACATTTACTTACAAAACGGATAGCAATTATTCTGAGACCCTGAACGGAGTAATTTTAACTCAAACGGATATCTACTCAGTGGTAACTAGTTAAACCAGCTCTAGTATACTTGGCTAAAAGGATATAAATGACTTCTAAAGTAATACCTTAATTATTCACCACGATCTGATTAAAGGTTAATAACCTGGGTGTTGACTTTGGGTGACGGGTCAAGGATTCGCATTTAAATCCATTAAGAAGGAAGGATTAACTCGAAGCGATGTCCCCGCTCGTTGTTCATTATCCGAAAGAAGCCTAGGGTGTGATCAGCATCAGGCAACATGAAGCGAGGAAGAGTGATTGATTGCTCTTTTTCGTTTGTCACTCATCGTTCATTCTCTATATTACCCGAATACGCGATGGCAATGACAGGGTACTGTTTTTTAGGAGGGGACTTATTTTAAATGTCTTGGAAATATAATGTCCTCTGATCTGAAAGACGATGCAGACATAGAGCAAGAACGCAGGGCGTTGTCTGTAAGGGCGAATATGATGGCCCGCAGGTTTGTTCGTTGTACCACTGAAGTAAAAACAACATTGTTGTTCAGATCATATTGTACATCTTTCTACACGAGCAGCCTGTTGGTCTCATACACGCGCAGACAGTACAACGCCTTGCGTGTGCAATATAATATTGCATTCAGGGTGCTGATAGACTGCCCCGATTCTGCAGCGCATCAGGAATGTTCACCGAGTCGCATGTGGACTGTTTCTATTCTACTTTGCAAAAACGGTGTACATTCCTGGTGTGCAGGGTTCGGGCTAGCTCCAGCGGCATCCTGAGGACTTTCGCGCAGAAGTTCAAAGTAAAGTAAAGTTTATTTATTTGCACAGATTGTAGGTACATGACATAAGATATTAAAAAAACGGTTGTGATCCTTGTACAATCTACCTTTGATTAGGCATGCAAACATTAATGAATGTAGTCAAAAACGGGTACAATTAAATAAGTTGATTAATTGATATTAAGTATGTCGTTGAAGTTCGATTGCCAGTACCTGAACTATTGCCGTATGGTTCACATACTGAGCAATCGAGGTCGGTAATGTGTTTATGTGGTATTTTTAATTGTGTGTTTTTATTTATTTTAAATATGTGTTTTTATTTAATTTTTAATTTGGTAAAACGTTTTGTGCCTACGATCCTTGTTGGTCGAAATAAATGCGTTTAGGGTTCCGTACCCAAAGGGTAAAACGGGAACCCTATTACAAGGCTCTGCCGTCTGTCTGTCTGTCTGTCCGTCTGTCACCAGGCTGTATCTCATGACCCGTGATAGTTAGACAGTTGACATTTTTACAGATTATGTTTTTCTGTTGCCGCTATAACAACAAATACTAAAAAACAGAATAAAATAAATATCTAAGGGGGCTCCCATACAACAAACGTGATTTTTTTTGCTCGTTTTTGCTCGATATTGATAACGGCAACAGGTAGACGCTTGAAATATTCACAGAATATTTAGTTATACAAAGTGATTGGAAGATGGGTGCAAAGCTTTAAGGCGAAGATAGTACAGACAATTTAGAACCATTTAAGCCATGGTTGTCTTAGACGAAGTCTTACCAAATATTTTTAACCAAATTTTTTAGTTTTTTTTCGGAAATTCTCAAAATTTAATGTAAACTGCATAATTATGGCCAAATTGAATGATAAATGAATTCATTTTTTATTTATTTGATTAAAGTAATGTGTAAGCAATCAAGCAAAACATGTTTTAGGCTTCTGTGTCATTAGACATTGTTTTTACAGACATATAAAGCTCAGAAAAAATAAAAAATTTGTACAATACGTCTTTTAAACCTTATTAAAAAAAAAACGGAGGGTGCTTTTTTTGTTCAAACCTTTTTGAAGACAAGCTTGATAATCGCTCTTTCTTTTGAGGTATCATTTATGCGGATATCTTACAAATTATTGAAATTAGGGCCTACAAACCAATTAGAGGTAGAAATTTTTTATTTTAGGCAGACTAATTAAAACAACATTTGAATTAAAATTATTTATTTTTCATGTTCAAAATGACGGCCGTAATTCCTAATACAAGCACGGCCCCGTCTTCTAACTTCTGTAGTCGTTATTTTCAACATCATCTCCTGCTTCATTGTCTCAAACGCTGAATTTATTCTTTGTATCAATTCTTCTCTAGTGTTTATTTCTATGTTGTTATACACCAGTTCCTTGGCCCGGCCCCACACGAAAAAGTCCAACGGGGTCAGATCTGGGGAGCGAGCGGGCCAAGGGATGGGTCCATCAGGAAAGCAATTGTTGACGTGTTCCCTTACATTTAAAGTCCAATGCGCTGGACAGCCGTCTTGCTGAAAGATGACTGTTCGGTCTCTTTCGAAGATCGGGACACCTGATTCCTCTACCAGCAGTGGCAAATCAATTTGCAGAAATTGCAAATAATTTTCGCCATTCAATGGATCAGGCAAAAAGTGGGGCCCAATCAATGTTCTGCCAATTATTCCAGCCCATACATTCACAGAGAATTTCATCTGAAATGACACCTGCTTCTTAAAATGTGGATTATTGTCTGCGTCAGACCATTCATGGATGTTGTGAAAGTTTGTAATACCTTCCCTTGAAAATTTACTTTCATCCGTCCACAAGATTGATTTCAGAAACCACGCATCTTCGATGTCTCTGTTGAGGAGGAAACGGCAGAACTGAATTCTTCTTTGAGGATCTTGCTCTACTAGACCTTGCACACTCCTGCCATGGAACGGATACTTATCATTTTGGTGCATTGTATGCCACACCTTTCATTGAGAAATGTTTAAATTTCGAGCTACTGCTCTAGTACTGGTAGTAGGATCCGCTTGAAATGCTGCTAAAATGTCTTTGTCGACGGCAGTTTCGTGTCTGCCCGGGTTGACTCCAGGTTCCACGCGGTGAAACCCATCTTGGGCAAGACGACGAAACGTGTTGTAAAACACTCGGACATTCGGTATCCTGCGATTCGGATAGCGCTCTTGATACATCCGTCGCGCCAAAGATCCATTGCCGTCTGCCCTACCGTACATAAATACGATATCCGCATATTCTTGATTGGAAAAAGTAGCCATAGTCACTTAACAATTAAGAAAAACGGCGTAGGAGCGCACTAAATGTCAACTCAACACAATTAAGTCAAAAATCAACACGTGCAGGAGTGCGAGGCTACGACTGGACACGGTGAAACAAAAAAGTTCAAAACTAACGCAAACAACACGTGCAGGAACGCAAAGGGCTACAACTGAACACGGTAAATTGTGAATCAACACGACAACGTCCACTCACAAGGGCAGTAGTTTGACTAATAAGTAAAAGATGTAACGGCTTCATCACAGACCGACTGACCCTGACTAAAGAAAAACGACTTTGTTGCCTCAGTAACTAAGACTATTTTGCTGTAAAAACCAACTCTTATCGCTTTTTGCTATTCATTTGGCGTTCTACCTAGAAATGCCGTCGCACCGCGCTCGGTGGCCATTGTTTAGAGAATCCCCTCAATGGGTTCCCCTCAATTGGTTCCTGCATGTGCCAAAAATTCTTAGAATTGAACAATGTTATCATTTCGAGCACATAAAGTATTCTTTTAAGCAAAAATTTAGTGTTTTGTTAGACTGCCTAAAATTTAAAATTTCTGCCTCGAATTGGTTTGTAGGTCCTAATTTCAATAATTTGTAAGATATCCGCATAAATGATACCTCAAAAGAAAGAGCGATTATCAAGCATGTCTTCAAAAAGGTTTGAACAAAAAAAGCACCCTCCGTTTTTTTTTTTATAAGGTTTAAAAGACGTATTGTACAAATTTTTTATTTTTTCTGAGCTTTAAATATCTGTAAAAAAAATGTCTAATGACACAGAAGCCTAAAACATGTTTTGCTTGGTTGCTTACACATTACTTTAATTAAATAAATAAAAAATTAATTCATTTATCATTCAATTTGGCCATAATTATGCAGTTTACATTAAATTTTGAGAATTTCCGAAAAAAAACTAAAAAATTTGGTTAAAAAAATTTGGTAAGACTTCGTCTAAGACAACCATGGCTTAAATGGTTTTAAATTGTTTATACTATCTTCACCTTAAAGCTTTGCACCCATCTTCCAATCACCCTGTATATTCACTTTAAAAATAAATAATTAAATTAAAATAAAACAATTATTTAAGGGTAAATTTTTTTCCCATACAAAAAATGTGATTTTTCGCCATTTTTATAGATAACGGTACGGAACTCTTCGTGCGCGAGTCCGACTCTCACTTAGCCAGCAACAGTACATTTAGCATGATCAGCCTATAATGATCCCACTGCTGAGACACAGGTCTCCTCTCTGTAAGAGCAGTACATTTGGTAGGTTTTGGATAAAAAGTGTTTAGTTTTAATGCATTTCAGATACGTACCTCTACTATAGACTTGGGTACCCAAGTGCAGCAAACGAACAACCTCTCTCTTATTGATAACTTTGAGCACACGAGGAATGCGACTATCAGTCTGACTGCCAGACAGACAAACAGTATGCCGAACCCCACGAGCATCACTTTCGATATCTCCGACTGTATCTGCAATAAAATACGTCACATTATTACTTTGTACTGAGAACGTTTATGGAGTCTTTATAACAGTGATATGATATCGTCAGACATTTATATACATATTTAAAAAAAGCACAGCCACATCTCATACATTACACTTAAATGCTAGAAATAATCAGGACTAATGTACACGACAATTACGGCGTACATAGCATTGATTACAATATCTTGGCCCCTTGAAATTTAATATACTAAACTAAACACAAAAAAACCAAAACCAGCGCTGGGGCTCTGTCTCGAATAGGGTCGCAGCATTATGCTGAGCGGTGGCCGTTTTGCGTGGATGTGACGCATATTTTCCCCCTACTTGTTCTTTTTAACCGACTTCCAAAAAGGAGGAGGTTATATGTTCGGCTGTATGTTTGTTTTTTTTTTGTTTGTTCACCGATTGCTCCGTCAACCGTGGAGCGATTTTAAAATTTAATTTTTGTTTGAATGAGTATGCTCCCGAGGTAGTCCCATTGCCACCAAATCAGAATGGAAGGAAGGGAAGGGATCCCATAGAAATCGAGGGCGACCCTCGAATTTTATATGCAGATCTATAGCGACTTGGGTATTTTTTATAGTAACTCATGCATTTGTACTCGGATAGCACCATTTGGTGAAGTGAAACTGATGATGGAGACCACAGATGGCCACCGGAACAATATAATAATAAGTATTTAACGGGTTGCGATTCGATTAGGTACTTTAATGTGGTTGCTAAGCAATTTATGCTCGTCACTATCCATATAGTGAGTGGAAGTTCTCCTGGTTCTGAGCAGGACAACTCCTCAACAATCAACGTCTCAGCATCGGGAAAAGCAATATTTTGTAAAAGGTGATGAGCAGTTAACATTAGGCTATTGTAACTTAGAAAAATTAAAAACTGACCCACTAAAAAGTGAAAAATAAAAAACTTTTTACAAAAAAAAATAACCGACTTCCAAAAAAACACTACAAAGTGAAAAAAAACTTTAAAATAAAGATCCAAAGACAATGACTTCCGAAATTAAAGTTATTTTTCACTTTGTAGTGTTTTTTTGGAATTCGGTTATTTTTTTTTGTAAAAAGTTTTTTTGTATCTATGTTCTTTCTTTGCGTCATGTTTACCGCAAATAAACGTATTTTCTTTCTTTCTTTAAACTAAAACAGACAAGCAAGATAAAAAAATACGTTAAGAAATAAATAAAAAATTAAAAACAAAGACATAATTTGTTTTATCATAAAGCGGTTCACGCTGGTAGCACACCTCTGCCGCGAAGCCATAGCAGCGAAACCGCAGTAGTTCAATTGTACTGGTTCGCGTCATGTTCCGCTACTCGAATCGGATGCGAGTAGCGGAACATGACGCGAACCAGTACATTTGAACTACTGCGGTTTTGCTGCAATGGTTTCGCGGTGGAGGTGTGCTATCAGCGTCAAATTGCGTCGTTATTTTAGTAAAATACTATCATATAGGTAATAATTAAATATTGTGCCAATTAAATGCTTGATTTATGGTTTCATAAATTATTATCTTGAAAATAATCGCAGCTTGAAGTCAGGTTATGTTTGATATCAAACAATCTTGCTAAATCTTTTACGATTTTATAGATTTTAATAGATACCTAATATGCCTTGTACCCATTCCTAACTTGAGTGCGATGTTGATATAAAATCATTAAAAGTCGGTTATCGTCCCCTTAAGGCGACGATAACTGACTTTTAATGATTTTATACTGAAGATCACGTCTAAACGAGTAGTGTTAATGATTTGAAAAAAATATATGTTAAATTAGAGCTTTTTTTCAATAACTTAATATGTGAATATTTTAGATTATGTCTTTGATACATAGTGCAATTAATTTGTAAAGTTATGTCTACCGCGGATAAAAAACTGAGAATGGCGCAAAATCTACCAAGCGTATTTTTCTGAAACCTTCACCAATTCCACCAAAATAAAGATAATTTAATTATTGATTTTTCAGTATACGCGTTTTATTAAAATACCGTTTGTTTTGTGTATAATAAATTAATAATGCGTCAAATTGGGGACAACGCTCCTTGATGGGCGAGTCCTATTACTGGCTGAACGTACGACGCGTTGCGGGAGCTCAATTCAGAACACGCAAGCTAACCACTCAAGGTCACTGGCATATATTTGAGTCACAAGGCATCGTTTCAAGTGTGCGTAAAAAAAAAAAGCTTTTTTGAGAACGGTCTTATGCCATTGAGATGTATTTATATTCTAAAAGCTTCTATTTACCTAAATCCATTTAATTAGCTTCTGTAACGAATCAATATACGTACCACGAAAAAGGTTCCGGTGTAGGCGAAGAGGGCCGGCTCGACCGCTGACCACATGACGCGGTACGCGGTGGAAGCCGGGTTGTTGTTCAGTTTCCAACCGGCCTTCGCCCAGTGCCGCGCCGCTGTTGCGTTGCATGCCAGGACGGCTATACCACCTGCAAACATGAATATTTTAGGGTTAAGATTTAATTTGAGAGGATTTTAAACTGGACTCGCCTGTAAATATGTAAGTTAGATAGGACTAATGGAAATAGTTATCGTAACAACAAAAGATTCAATATATTTTTAATAGAGCCTTCAATAAAATATAATAAACCGAGCAGCTTTATAATTAAGCGGATCTGACAGACGTTGGCTTGCCTATTTCCTAGAACCCGATCGCAGCGCTACCTACCGGGTCCACTTGTGAATCTAAACCATCCAGGGACCCACCCAAACACACAAAAAAATCATCAAAATCGGTCCAGCCGAGAGGAGTTCAGTAACATCCACAGGTACAGAAGAATTATATATACAGGGTGTCCGGTAAAGAATGGGTAACCTTGAAATAGCATATAATAGACCTTATGGCCGTTCTAAGAAAATACAAAACATATATACCTATATCCCAAGTAGTATCTAATATTTTTTAGAATAAAAATACTATCTTTTTTTACTTTATTTTATATTCTTGTTCACCACGATCATAAATGAATTAATTCCATTGGTTATTGGTTCAAGAGAGTCCAAGTGTCCCCTCTGCCAGCTCAATGGTTGTTTTTGGATGTGTGAAAAAGTTCACGGCAGTAGTATATATGCAACGAAGTTAAAAGGAAAACTATCACAGCCAAGTAGGCTTTACAAGTTAACGAGTAATAGTCGACCAACTTAAATTGGCAGTTGGAGAATTGACCATGACCATGATTGATATAACGATGAATGGAAGAACATGTTTTGCAACTAAAATATTAAGTTTGCTGCGAAACCCTTCATTGCGCGTAGTCTGACACGCACTTGGCCGGTTTTACACGAGTGCCCATAAAGGAGTGTAATATATTTAGGGTTCAGGTATGTATCACCATCACTTTTAAATGCCTGAACAGTTTTAGATATAAGGGGTAACGTTAGGATCCTAACATCATCCCGAGTGACAAAGGCTGTAAATATTTTTGCTCATGTAAATGAGCAAAAATATTTATAGCCTTTGTCACCTTTGTCGTCTTTGGGTGTCAGTAAGTAATTACTGACTAAACAGATAATAGTACATTGTGATACAAGGGTGGAAAGTATTACAATATTGCAATAACCTTCATACCCGTTTATCACACGACGTTTTCAATATACTTCTGAGAAATAGTAAAAAACAAATCAAAGAATTAAATAAAATTATCGTAAGTCGCCATAAATCTTTCTCGAGATTTTGGGGGAAAAATTTAATCTTGTGCAGTTTTCGCCTCAGATAAAATAACGGGTGGAGTCAATTCCATTTCATCACTTGTACTTGAACTCATATTTATCACACAAAAAAATACAATTTTCAGAAAATGGCGCGTTTTTGCAACTTGACATATTTTTTTTACAACGAAATCAGCATAAACAGCCTATTCGATTTTTGACAAATGTTGATGTGAAAATAATTAAATTAAAACTGTTAATTAAATATAATAAAGAACCGTTCAAAAGACTTTTGAGAATTCAATGCTAAGACGTATGGACTCATTAATTTTTCCTCATATAAAATCTATCCCATTTTATTCTATGTACCTACTTATGAAAACTCCTTGCTACTAAACTTTTTAAATTGACTTATAAATTCAAAACTCAACTGCAAAACTAATGATAGAGCTCGTAAACAAAAGTCACGAGCGCGTAACAGAAAGATGCCTATGCAAAAGATAATATTTTCGAATCATAATTATAGCCTCTGAAAGTACGCCATGTTTAACAACTGTATTGAAAATAGAATTATGATTGCTGTCAGGGGACCGTTCTGTGGAACACTTTATCTTAGAGTTCCCCCGATTGCAATGATAATTTTATTTATCTGGTTAGCGAGCGAGTATCAGTGACCTTTCGCTTTGTTTATACAGATTAACCAATACAACTAGTTATTTACTTTTTAGTTTGTTTTTTTGTCAGCAGTCGTGTTTTAATTTTGAATTTTTTTATACTTTGTAAAATAATATGTCGTAACAGTTTACACTTTTGATTCGTAAACAAGGCTTTAGTAAACTTTTAAAATACACGTTTACATAAAAATGCATGCAAATCAAAATGCAGTCTCGAGGTTTTCTAAAATATTATGTTTTTTGGTGTTATAAATCACTGAAATGAAAGATGTATCAAAGACCGAGCGGGCGTGGGAAAAGTCAGCCGTTCGAGGCACAGAAAATAAGTCAGTAACTCAGCTAAAACTATCATAAAGTATTTTATTCGTTTTATAATGTAACGATATACTAAAAAGTAGTTGAGAAAGGATAGGGGAAAGAAAACACACAACAACCACAACAACAACAATCTCTTAGAGTCGGAGGCATCTTAACAATTACGACCTATTGCCTCCAACTGCATGAGATTGTTTATAGTATTATTTTTTAAAGGTAAATCTTTTTCCATATTTTTTAAGTTCAATTTTTATGCAGTCGGGTATTTTGTTTTTTTATTTACTTTTTTTTTACATTGATTTTGAACTAAAATCGTAGGATAAAAGCTCGTAATACATGATAGAAAAGCTCCGCTGAAACCTCGCTGTAGCACTCTGTCGAGTTTTCGTATATCTTTAATGCAGCTTATTTGCATTTGAAAACGAAACATGTTTTGAACACCACCCATTTTGCAACGCGGTAACCTATTTTATATGTACTCGCTTAAACATACCTATACTAAAAGCTCTATCCTTCCTGCGCTGTATTTCCGTGTAACGGAAATTCTTACATAAGGCCGTATATTCGTCTAGCACTTGATGGTATCTCTTTGTAATTAGTTTTTTTTTAATACTTTTGTTAACAGAAAATGAAAACGAATAATGATTTTATTGTTACTATCGCTATTTTATTATATTAAGTATTTAGTATTGTGTTTCCCTACGTGATCAAATCAGAAATTAAGAGATCCGCAGGCAAACCAAGGTAACCGACATAGCCCGAAGAATTGCCAAGCTTAAGTGGCAGTGGGCAGGGCACATTGCACGCAGAACTAATGGCCGATGGGGCCGAAAGGTTCTGGAGTGGCGACCGCGTACCGGAAGACGAAGTAGCGTTGGAAAGCCTCCTACAAGGTGGACCGATGACCTTGTGAAGGCCGCAGGTATTCGCTGGATGCGGGAAGCACAGAACCGGTCGAAGTGGCGGTGCTTGGGGGAGGCCTATGTCCAGCAGTGGACGTCTTTCGGCTGAAATGATGATAATGATGATCGCTATTGTAAAGATGCAGAATGAGAGTTGCATAATGTATAAGAATATACAAACTGATACTACGGGCTTCAGCGGGTGCAGTAGAAGTCTGTTCTTAATGCTTCATTGAGCGTTAAAACAGAGTGAACTGGTTGGGTAAGGATTTTCCTAAAATTATTACCTTAATAGTATCACAGAAGTAACGATAGTTACACATTTTATTTATGTTCTTGTATATTTAATTACGATTACTATTTGCATTTATTTGCCGAGATAAAACACATTTTGTCATTCTTTTTTATCACATGAAAAAGTTATGTAACCTTTTTGGTGACATTTATATAAAAAAATGCAACACTACTGGCTGTTTCGTGTCAAAAATAATTACTGAAAAGCCAGTAGGCATAGTGTTATTTTAAAAACTTAATTTTTATTTATGGTTATTCGCATGAAAAAGTAATGTAACCTTTTTGGTGCCATTTAAATAAAAATATCATGGAATCACTTTGAAAAATGTATGACTGGCTGCTTCATTAAAAAAAAAACAGTATAAAGCTATTAGTTTTATTTTTAATTTACTTTTTACACGACCTAAAGGAGTGTAATGTGTTTTTAACTTTTGTTTTTAAACCTACTTGATTTATTTTCGAAATATTTTAATTTCCTAATATTAATTAAGTATGACTATGTAGCTATTTCATTTATCCAATATATTTGACTCGTACTCGTACTGACGTTTTCGAGGAATGTCTCCTATTTCCAAATTCAATTAGCGGTGCTAGAAGCAATACGTCATTAACAGGTTCAGGCCTTCACGTCGTCACTACGGAATTGGAATTTCACACTAGTAGTAGGTACTTACGACATATTTCGTACTACACAAAACTTATTCTATACACATAGTATAGAAAAGTCTCTTTTCGTGTCTGTCTGTGTGACCGCGTTGTTATCCTAAACTACGAAACGGATTTCGATATGGTTTTCACCATCATTTAGAGATTCTTTTCCGGAATGTTTATGTGTACAGCGTGTTATGGAACATATATCCATACAAACAGGGTGAAGAGTGCATCTGGTTCAAAATCTCTGTACACACGGCTACAAATCAAGCTATATTTTTCCAGTATAAGCTGATCTCACATTGTGTAGGATTTCCGTACAATGAGAGGTCACCGTATACTGGAAATATATAGCTTGATGTGTAACCGTGTGTACAAAATTGCAGCTCAAAAAGAATACTTTGAAAATGTTTGATATTTTTTTATTTCTATAGTTTATTAAATTTAAATCTTTAACACCTGCATAATACCTTGCCTTGAATATAGATGCAAAACTTGGACCCTCAGTAGCACAGAGAGCAATGGAGAGGTATTTCTGGTTATAAACGTCAGGATAAGATTAGAAACACTGATCTAAGGACAATGAAAAACTCCCCGACTTACTCTTGAGAATCGATCAACAGAAGTGGAGGTGGATAGGACATATTATGATCCGCGATAAAATGGGGAAGTGGAGCAAGATAGTCACTGAATGGTACCCAAGGGACGGCAAAGGAAAACGAGGAAGACAACACACAGGATCAAACTGGAGAAGGGTTGCTCAAGACAGGCAACAGTGGAAATCGTTGGAGGCTTTTGCTAATAGGCACACACATTTTATAGTTTTGAATTTTCTGAGTTAAGGCTCGTACAGACTGGTGCGATATCGCGGGCGCGACGCGACACTAAAGTTGTCAAAAAATAAAAGGCCCGTTTTAACATTTGAGAAAGACCCTAGAATGTAACTTGGAAGGAAACTGAAAGAAACAATAAAATAATAATTAATTATAATAGTGTTTTAAAAAAATACATAAATTTTTTTGGCGCGTTAAATAATATGATGGAATATATTGCGAGTATTCTTTTGGTGCTTACATTATAGTAGCATGCAATTTCTAATTTAGTACGAGTAGCACAATTTCTTAGTCGCTGTCTGTCGTGCCCGCGATATTGCGTAAGTCTGTAAGAGCCTTTAAATTGAAAATGTTAGTATTTTGGAATAAAGGGCTTTCTTATTATTATTAAAGCCGTGGGAAGCCGGCGCGGGTCGCTATAAAGTATCTGATAAGAAACCTACGTGTTTAATCTAAAACAGCAGCATAATTAGTACCTACTAAGTTTATTTGTAGTTAGTAGATATTTCAGTAACAAATTAAGTTAAGTTTTAATCCGGGCATACCTGTATAAACTATCGTTCTAATTGGTATGTTGAGCCTTTGTAAGCCCAGCGCGTTTCCTACTGAAGATTATAATGCCGTAACATAGGTAAACTAAAGTGCAGACGCAATAAAATTAAAGTTATTATCAATGTTTAATCTGTAGTAATAGGTAACCCAAACCACACTTCACTGTAAGAGTGACTAAATAGTGTCAATTCTTTAGTTTTTTTTAATTTATTTTTTTATTTAATTATCATATATACAAAGAACACGGGATTAAATAATAGATAGCAATCAAAAACCACTAAGGTTTAAACTTATGCTATCGTGAGTCTATCTCATTATCAAACTATACAATTAATAAAATATTTAGGTCATTAAGTGGTTACAATCATTCCTTTAAAATACTTAAGTAATATTGCCTAAGTTTACATTTTATATTTTTAGGTGTAATACATTTATTTATTTCTGAGGGTAGACTGTTTATAAGTCTCGGTATAATATAACCGGTAGTTCGCTCGCCATACGTATTGTTGGCGGGCTGTGTACGAAGCCTATTCTCAGAAACTGCCCGTGTGCATACAGGATGCTCGATTTTATTTCTTAAGGATTCATTGAAAAATTGTTCTTTTAATAACAAAAAATTCAATTGTATATGAACTGGTAAGACATTACAGTGTTTAAAGAGGCCATTTATATTGTTGTGTTTGACTTTTCAAACAACTAAAGAACTGACACTATTTAGTTCCCTTACATTCTTTCATACCACTGTGGGCTACCAAAGGGTAGTGACGTGCGAAGTTTTTAGGGCCTGGGGTCTACTCCGAAGATAAATCCGGAGTATCGGCCGAATTTAATCATATTTTATAATGTTTTTTTTTGTCAATGTGAGGACGTTGTAGGCTTATTAGACTGTAGATCTGTAGACCATTTTCTATTTTGTTAAGTACCTGGTACTTTTGATGGGCCTACGCTGTCCTCTCATACCTATTAACACTGTAATTTGAAAATATTGTAAAACCCAATTTTGTTTTTTTAAAAGAATTACCGTGGAGTTTCTTGCCGGCTGTTCTCCATAGGAAACGACCAATTGGAACCGTGCACCTAGCTTCTGACGTTTCATAAGTGCCCATGTAGGCTTATGTGAAATAAAAATATTTTTGATTTTGATTTTTTTTTATTTTGAATTGTGGCTGTTTCCTGAATACGGCTGACTATGGCAGACTACCAAAAATAATGTTCTAAAATAATGCATTATTTGCGAAAGTGTTTTTATAAACATGATATTAATCCTTATCCAAATAAATACGTTATTCATCACAAGTATTTCATTAAGAACAAAATTGCCCTGGATCATATGATTTCAATGAATATCTTACGAGATATCATAGTTTTGAAATTATAATACCTATTATAAATGCGAAAGATTGTGTGGATGGATGGATGTTTGTTACGTTCACGCAACAACTACTGAATGAAAAAACTTAGCACACCGATATAGTTTATAACCAGGATAAACAGATAGGATAGTTTCCGGGATCGGAACGTATGTGGGTGAAAGTATAGTCCTAACTAATATTATAAGTGCGAAAGTAAGTTTGTTTTGTTTGTTATCTTTTCACACCTAAACTACTGAACCGATCATCTTGAAATGTTGTATATATGTTGTCAGGTGTACAGAAACGGACATAGCGTACCTTTCATGCCGAAAAAAAGTACTGTTCCCGAGGAAAACAACAATAACGTTCTTATGATAATAGATGGCGCCACGTGTCTTTCGAATCATGATTGAATTATAATTATAGAAACTTAGTAGTGTGTTAAGCATGTTTTGCAGCCAAGCGCCAAACAACAAGCAGAGTACAACCCGAATTGATTCTCAAATTCTAAATTAACGCGAGCGAAGCCGCGGGCAAAAGCTAGTATATAGTAATCGTCGAATCTATACTCAAGCAGAAATAACGTAAAGACCGTACCTAAATAAAAGCCTCCAGGCATAATAGGCGTGCCCGCTTACATAAAGCTATAGCTGTAACTCGAAGTCACAAATGATAAACTAGCACCATCGAAGTAAATAAAATAAACCAATAATATAAGGTAAAATTTGTTTGTATGTAGGGGAAAATCTCGGGAACTACCAGTCGGATTTGATGAATTCCTTGTTTTATTTGATAGCCCAATTCTTGAGGAAGGTTATAGGCTATTTAAAGAAACGGAAAGAAAGACAATTGGTCGACAATTGACGAAAATATAAATGAACATACATTAAAAAAAAACATCAGGCTAAAAAAGGACGTGGCTCTATGTTTATAGAGCCACCTCCTTTTTGGAAGTAGGTTAAAAAATATTATATTCACAGACAGCAAAAGCACAGCCTAAATACCTGGGTCTAAAAGCATATTTTTTTTCACAAGTGTTCCATAAATAACGCAAGAGACCACCAAGGAAGGATTTTTGAAAATGATCCCCTAAAGGGGTTCAATATAATAAATAATAATAAATAATATTTTATTGACATAAAAGTATGTTACATTTCTATGGAAGCCCTGACTCCTGCGCTAGGTTGTAACCTGTGTTACAGGAATCAGTGTCTTCTCCCAGTAGTTTTACACAGATAATGCAATAAAATTTAAACAATTTTAAATTATACAAAACCTGCTTGAAGCGTGTGTGAGGGTGGATGTGTCCATGTGTGTATGTGTAAGCGAGCGTGATGGTGTTTGTGTGATTGTGTGTGTGTGTGAGAGAGGATGCGTAAGCGTACGTGTGTGTATGTATATCATGATATATAATTATAATATATTTATCGCTCATGTGTTTATAATGGACCTGGCAATTGCAGGGTTTATGTTATTATTAATATGGGGGGTGAACGATTGTATGTTCGTATCACCATCCACTTACCAATTATTTAAGTGGTGTCTGCATCGAATATGCAACAGCACTATAAAAACAACTAACCTGTACCACCCCACCCGAACTGCGTGGTAATGAAGCTGGCGAACAGTCCGCCGATCACGACGAAGAGCACCCTTAACTCCGTGACGTAAGCGTCTCGTGAGTGCGGCATGAACTTGGCGAGGCTGCCCCAGATGGCGCCAACAACTGCGCCCAACAACAGCGCACACGCCGCCTGCAACAACCAAAAGTTAGCCGGCGTTCTGCTTTACTTATTAAGATAACTTTGTGCCCTTCGGTGTTTTGGTAAGATTTTAGGGTAACCTACCGAGCTAGCGAGATTTTCCGGTGAGCAGGTGGATTTCTGATGGTTTACTGCAATTTTTATGTTTAAGTTTTTTGGTTATACTTGTCAACAAATAAAAGGCCCGTTTTGATATTTAACTTGAATCGATTTATCGTGAGTATCGAGTACCGAGTCGTTTGGTTACTTCACTAGTTACGTCGCGATGGTCAATCGCGACGTAACTAGTGAAGTAACCATAAGACAACTTTAGTAATATTAAGTTACAATTACAAACTTTGGGAAACGAAATATAATTTCATAGCTTAGCTTTCGCAAGTCCAAAGGGTACAAGTAAATTCATTGGAAAAAGCGACGTAGCATATTATTATTTCTTCCACTCAATATTCTTGCACTGTTAAGTGTTCTATTACAATAGCTTTTTGATGTCTCCACTAGCGCGTCCACGTACGAATCTGGGCTTTGAAAATAGCGCTGAGAATATCATATAGTAGGTAAACACAAAAGTTAGTATAACTTACCCTAGCATACCGGTAGGCATCATCGCCGTCGTACATGATAAAGCTGTGGATGACGCCGAACACGCCAACACTGAGAGCTGTGTCGGTCCCGCCCGCGGTACATATAAGCTGCGGCCAGTTTTGACCCAGGTTCTTGCCGGCAGTCAGTCGCGTCACCGTCGGCATCAGGATAGGACATGACACTGACGCATAAATCGAGCCTAGAAGGAAACCTGAGAATGAGAGCTTTGTGTTAGAGCCGTCAAACTTCACACGAATAATAATAATACTAAGGAAAAATAATCATTAATTACATTATGTTAAATAATTATATAATTTAAAAATAAAAACCTCCTAATTATTATAACAAGGTATTTTTTTTCATTATTATACCGGTTCATTTTTATTTCCGTAGATACAAATTATTTTTGATACAATTGATATTAGCTTCAAAGATTGCTTCATCACATTAAGTTAAGCATTGATTTAGTAAAAAATATTTAATAATTAACGAAATATGTTCGAAAGCCTTTATAATAACGGTTAAGGTTACATAGAAAATTAACCAGTTTCCGAGCCCTGTATAAAGCCAGACTATTTACTCCTATCAATCCGTCATCACCAATTTCTTTAGCAAAATAATCAGATTGTCATATTTCGACGATGGCTTGGTATTCAGGTCCGTTCTGTTTTTTTAATATTTCTATGGGTCCGTTTATTCGCGTTTTTATTTTAAGAAAGCATTTAAATGAATCGTCTGAATGCCTTCCTGTAACGACAAAAACAAAAATATTGTGACGTATAAAAAACTAAAGTACGTACATATTTAGTTTTCATTTAGTATATAATATAAGCTTTGGTATCAACTACATCTCGTTAAAAATGAAAAGAACGGCATGGTAGCACAAAGAGAGTGGTTGTATTCTGAGGACACAACGTTAAAGAATTTTTAGCAAATACAGAGTTTAAGATAGAGCGTCAACAATAAATACAAAAAATATCATAAAGGTATCATTGAACTGTACCTTGACACTTTTTCTTTACAATGATAAATAAATAATTGCTTGGAAACGTAATTGTTAACAGTGCTAGGCTTCAGTGAGCACTGTTAATATTATTCAGCAAATATAATTTACTTATGCAAATTGAAGCAATGTTTATCATTTCATATTTTATGCAGACGCACGTACGATAAAAATCCAATATAATTAAATCATTACACTATCAGCGAATTCATGTCCATGTTGATGTAGCGCAAAGTACATACGGGTTGGGTAAATAAGAGAGCGAAAGTAAAACAAAAAGTCGCCGTAGGGAACTTTTTCGCTTTGATGCTTTGTCCGGAAAATCGGGCCGGGTACTCGTAATTACAGGTGTGCGCACGCAGCAGGCGGGTAGTGCGAAGCGGTGGCGTAGCGGTGGCGTGGCGTGGCGGTGGCGTGTCGGCTGCAACGCGTCTCAATGGTGCGCTCCACGCTACACGTCATGCGGCAAAAATGCATTCAAATCTTTTGCAATACGAGTTCCGCACCAGAATTTATTGAATTGGCTTTGTACCGCGCACACACCGCGCTCCATTGTGTTCAGCGTTCGTGACAAATTTTATTTTATTACACGGTTTGAGGTGTTTCGTGTTTTATCGAACGTTAGTTCGCCGTTTTTGCAGGTTAACGTTGATTTTTAATTTATTTTTCCTTGTCGCTTGCTAATAAATGGGTTGGGACGTTTTAATAACGGACGATGAGAGCGTTGATTTATCAGAACTAATGTGTGACACGTTTTTCTATAAATAGAACAGTTTAAAATACATTATTGTTTAGCATCTGCTATTGAACATTATTGAACTCGGCGAGACGAGTGTTTTTATATGTATTTTGTTCTGTATAATCGAATATAAAATATATGTCTTATGCTACTAATAGATAAGTCCATCAAAGGCTTTTGATAAACAAAAAGGTTCTTGTTGGAATTCCTCGAAAAACGAGCGCTTCTGATACGTTCATAATGGAAGTTAGTTTTTTTAAGCGTTGCCCCACACTAGCAATTTCTCCTGTATTGTGGGTGCGTTTACAAACACTTAAACTCACATACACAAACAGTCAAGCCCGGAACAACTAGTCATACGAATATTTGTTCCGTGCGGGAATCGAACCCGAGACACGCGACACAGCGCAGCAGTCAATTGTTTAACCACTACGCCAACCATGCTGTCGAAAAGTTACAATAGCCTAATGTCAACTGCTCATCACCTTTTACAAAATATTGCTTTTCCAGATGCAGGGACGCTAATTGTTGAGGAGTTCTCCTCTCGTTCGCGTTGGTGACTTCACTATCAGCTCCACTTCACCATATGCATTGTGACGAGCATAAATTGCTAAGTAACCATATTAGAGTATCTAATCCAATCGCAACCCGTGAAATACTTATTATTAAGTAGTTCCGGTGGCCATCTGTGGTTTTCATCACCAGTTCCACTTCACCAAATGGTGCTTTCCGAGAGTAAATGCACGAGTTACTATACAAAAAACCCAAATCGCTATAGGTTTGCCTCTAAAGGGAAATAAAGAAAGATATGAGGGTTTCCAACAATTTCCATGGGAACCCTTCATCAGTTTCTGACTTGGTAACAATGGGACGACATCGAGAGCATAGTCTTTCAAACAAAAAAAATATTTTCCAAATCGGTCCATAATTGACAAAAAAAACCGGTCAAGAGCGAGTCAGACTCACGCACCGAGGGTTCCGTACGTATATATATAATATTGATGATTTCTCAAAAATTGTGCTATCTAGAGACATTTATTTATTCCCTCCAAACATACAAATATGCTTACAGGCTAGACTCAATGCGATATTGTAGTACACATATCAATTAAATATTTCCACTGCTTACACCATAACAAATTCTATACTATTCGTACATCGTTTTATTTTTCCCGTAATCTTTACATAAACATCTATCACATAAAATAATTTCAGATTTTTATCTATGCAAATTTCAGAGATAATTAGGGAGGGGGGCGGTTTTTTTTTACATTTTTCATCAAAAATCGGAAATTAAGCTGCCTAAAAAAAAATGTTGGAGAATGTGCAAACAGCGTTCTTTCATATGATACCCCACATGCCCTAGTAGCCCCACTTCAAATTTTTAAGACCCCTTTTCAGTCCCGTTTGCAAAAAAGGTATATTTTTTTAAATTTATTTCTTGTTTGCAAAATAGTTGGGCAAACGTCATCTAAAACAATTGTAAATTTCAAGTTGATAGCATACGTAGTTCTTGAGATATCCAGGTGTGACAGACAGACAGACTTAGTCTTACCATAAGGGTTCCTTTTTACCATTTTGGTATGGAACCCTAAAAACTGACGACCATGTAACCTCCTCCTTTTTGGAAGTCGGCTAATAATTTAAAGCCATGTGGTTCCCCGGCTAATGGATTAGATATTCTCTTTTTGTGGGTAGTTTCAATAGGCTACTGAAAGTTTTGAACAGGTAGTTGATTACATACTTTTAGCTTAATTGTATTCGGGGAAATTTGTTGTGGTTTAACTATTTATTTTATCTGGTATACATTTAAATGCGCACTCGTAACAACAAATACCAGTACCACTTTGTACTTTGTTTACTTTAGGCTTGCGGTGAAGGTATCAACAGCATCAATAATGTAAGTAATTAATTCAAGATCAAATTAATGACGTAGCTTCATTTGTAAATCCTCTTTACTTTAATTTCACTCACACACTAACACGTGCTTACGAAGAAGACGTGAGTTAATAACAGCCTTCATTGTACTCCATTTCCCACAATTACGTATTATAATTATATGTAAACTAAGCCCATATAAAATAATTACGAGTAGTAAGTAGGTCGTGGGTTCAAACCCAGACAGGCGCTTTACTTTGTGTAAATTATTTCATCACCACTGCTCTCATAACGGTGAAGGAAAACATCGTGAGGAATCCGACATGCCCCTTTTTTTTGTGTGGGAAATTATCAAATAACTTCTCCCGCTCTGGTCGGAGCGGGAGCGCGTGTCAGACTTTTACTGACGAAAACCCACCCGTGTTTCTACCGTTGCCTGTGTGCCAGGGCCACGATATCCCTTTCGGACAAACTCGCAACCCTGGCAGGCATTGGCCCTAGCAGACCCCGTCAGTTCGTGCTGACATCTCTTTGAGGCGCGCGTGGAACACAATGCGCCGTCGACATAGGCCTGGTCCTTATCGAACGGCGAGCTACCGATCGCTCACCGTCCGCTAGCCCGCGTCTACGGTGTCCAGGAATCGGTCTGCTTCTCGCGACACCCGGAGCGTCTCCCGCGGCGACTAGGGGCGTGAGGGCGTACAGTAGAGACTTTAGCAAGTTCCTAATGACTTATGAATTTGTATCCTGATATTCGCAATGAGCTAAGTTTTTTGTGACGTTTTCACCAGTAGACGAATTAAAGGCATATTATGACAATAAGCTTTAGTTCTGATCTTGGTGTCCAATTGTGTACCTTCCAAACAGACTGGATGTAGGTAGATCTTTTCAACCACCACTCTGGGGAATTCCTATTATAAATAAAAAACCTAGTCAGGAATATGTATCTTACCCCACAGCCAGGGGTATCCTAGCAGCAAGTTCATGCAGACAGCAAGTGTCACTACCTCAGCAGTCCAGGGCAGCACTCCGAGTGAAGCCACCTGCTTCCAGTTGTTCTTCATATAGCTCAAGTTCCAGCCCAGAGAACCCTTACCCAGAATTATTACTGGGTATATTTTTCTGCAACAAATGATAATGATAACATAACATCACGCTTGTAGTCCCCGAAAGGTTAGGCAGAGGTGTACCTATAGTACACCCACATTTCGCCAGTTATGTTTAAGTCCCATGTAATAGGGGGCGAGCCTATTGCCAACAACCGGGTACAAATCCAGACTCCGGGCTGCTACTGAGAAATTCCAGATGGAAAATCCCAATAACACTTTGCCTGACCTGAGAATCCAACCCAGGACCTCAACAAAATCTAGCTCAGGAGTTAGAGCTAATGATGATGATGTTATTTATTATTTTTCTGAGTTCCTAGAACTACTAATAGAAACTTTTGATTTAGGTAACTGATAAACAAAAAACAGTGTTGTATATATGCGGACTCAGTGCCGGATTAACCACGTAGCAGGAGTAGCAATTGCTACGGGCCCCGCGCAAAATGGGGCCCCGCGCATCCAAACCCGCCCACCTCCACCTGAGCGTAATTTTTTACTGACGTGGTGTATTAAATTTACTTGATGTCACATAAATGTGAAACGTAACACCTTTTCCAATCATATAGGTACCAAAAATTTATTTTCTTTTACCCAATTTTTTTTAACCAGTTTTGTACTTAAGAACCTATAGCAGAACAAGAGCCTAGAATTTGCTACGGGCCCCGCGCTTGCTTAATCCGGCACTGCGGACTATAGTATGAGATTAAGTACCAGCTTTCAGCATGTATGAGAACTTTGTTGCCATTGTCAGCTTGATCAGTATTGGGTATAGGCATGGTCTTGGTTGAAGCTGATGTCCTTTGGTCATTGGTCAAGTATTCATTGTAGTGAATTATTCACTTTTGAAATTTTATTATAATTGGCCATAGAGGCACTTGCTATACTATCCTAATTATTATCCTATCCTGAAAGTGATTAAATCGGTGATTTGGCTCACCTCATAAACCCATCAATTTCCGTGTAATGTCGCATGTCAAGGTATCCAATATTTCGAGCCGTGATGCCGGTTAAGATAGCCGCCAACAGAGGCGGTAGCGTCGTGGTCATCTGCAAGACTTCTCCGGTGGCCCAGGCTATAGCGGCCACCACCGCTGGCCTGAACCACCGCCCGTTCCAACCCCACTCTTCCCCGAATGCACACCATAGCAAGCCCCATGACGCTAATCCTATAAGGGATGAAAAGATACATGTTAAAAGCAGGATTTTTTTATTATGATTATCTTTTAAAAATTTAGCATTGAAGTGTTGTTTTTTACTGACATTTTTGTATTGTAAAAACAAAAGTAAGCTTTGTGATATGTATGTCAATTGTTCATGCATATGATACATTCATTATTCAGTCAGATATTTATGCCAAAGCTTAAGCATGAATTAAAAAAGTAAAAAAAGCTTTTGTTCAACTTGTTACGGCGGCTTTGTTACGGCACGGAAAATGCGATTGATCATAGTTACCCGTTTATACTAGATAGATGATTTAGTAGAATATTTAAAAACGAATGGCAGCTATCTAGGTTTTTATCAAGGCTTAAGAACAATTATTTCTATACTGCGTGTCTAATATAGTTGATTACTTTAATTTAATTTAATTTGATTTAGTTTGATTTAACTTTTGTTTTTTTTTTTATGTGACATAGTTTTTAAGTCGTTCCACTATCAATATTATGGACCAAATATGTTTGAAATAAAAAGATTTTTCTATTTTTTTTTATTACTGCGGACTGGTGTCTAAAAATGATAAAAGACCAAGGAAAATTTTGATCCGGCTACGCAGTCTTTTTTTGATAGATTGTGTGCATAGAATAAGATGACAAATCTTTACAGAAGCAATAGGTAATTTGCCTATTCAAATATTCTATGTGCACATGACGATTATAGGAGACATTAGTACCTAGTTATTTCTATTTAGATAGTTATCGCAAATTTTCTTTGTAAGTGCGACTATATAATGTCTACAAGAAGTCATGTGAGAAACAAACAAATAATTATTTATCTAGAGCGGTAGTGACGTAGGTTCAAGTTCACTGCCGTTACAGCAACATTTTGGGAGATTGATGGGGTAGTAGATAAACACTGCAAACAAGAATGGCCTTTATACCTTAACAATGGAGATTATTTTGAAACTTTGGACACCAGTTAGAGAACAATTTTTACTTCCCGGTGGTTTCTATTACTTAACTTCTACAGGTACCCAGGTAAAAACGAGCATTATATTTATATGTGTTTACTAAAACTATGCTCTCTAACTTTCCAGGCAAATTTAAATTGTGCGTCTTTCAACTGAAACCGTAGTGACAGGTTTCAGTTAGGGGTACGAAGGGTACACCACAAAGCTAGGAACAAGTTCAACTTTTTCTACACAATTTAGATTTAAATTAAAACGACATTCACTTGTTTTTTCACTTGTCTCTAAATACGATTGTTACAGAACAGCCGATGTATTCTGTAAAAATCTCACAGGGAAAACATAAATAAAGTGAACTTGCGCTGAAAAAAAAAAATTGTTTGCTTTAACAAAAATCTTGTTTAATTAATGTGATCAGTGATCACGCATCTTGAGTCCATACGAGCCTAACATGATCTTGACTTTTGAAGCTAGGAGAACTTTGTTAAACTATCATAGTTCCGTCTACTAAGTTATGAATTAGTTAAATTACGGGCAGTTATTTAATTTAGCTCAAATATTGGCCAGTTTAAGAATGATATAATGCTAACAAGTTGCTTGTTACCATGAACTTAATTATTATTTGTTAAACAAAAGTGAAGAAGTAAAATCAAACAAAGCATGTATTATGTAACAAAGACCGGTGATTATTCTGTAGGTATGTACATGTCACATTGTCGATATAAATAAAATGATTTTATTCTGGCAAATATGCCATCTTGTTTGTAGTAAATAGATACATAGTTCTTCCAAACATGTTAATGCCAAAAAAGATAGAAAATGTAAGTATCTTAGTTAATCTGCATTTTTTTTTAGTGTGAAGTTAGCTGTCAGTAGCAATCCCTCGTTAGATGGAATGACAGCTCACTTCGCCTAAGTTTTGCACTGTGAGAATTTCATAGAATAGACCGGCTGTAGTACCTACTTTTCATAAATAATAAATCACAAAGTAGAGTAGTATAGCAGAGTACTTACCTAGTAATAATAAAAGGAAATAATGAAGTAAAGTCCGGGTAGCTGCAATGCAGGAAGTGTTTTCCTTTTTAACATCGTCAATTGAATTCTTTTCTGAAGTATAAGTGACCATTAATTCAGGCGTTCTGAAAATAAACGGAAAACAACATCGTTTATTTGAACATAATTGATAGAACCAATTAAATTGTTCGATTCAATTAGATTGATCACAATGAACACTTACTCAGATTCTCTCATATCTGTATTTTGACGGCTCGTTATTGTTACTAATAACGTGTCGTCTTCGCTCATAATGTTTAATAAGTGCAATCTAATGAGGCACGCACACTAAAATGTACTCACTTACGTTTTAAAGTCTTCGTTGTGTATGATATAGACACCCTTATCTATGGCAGTTGAGTTTTTATCTGAAAATTAATCATCTCATATATTCTCAAGATCACATTTGCTTATTTTATATTAATTTTTGCTACTCGTGTTAAAAAATAAAAATAACTATGGTCAATCTGTCAGTGTGGTGCTGGACGTAAAGAATAGCACCGCCCTATTTCTTCCCGTGGGTGTCGTAAAAGGCGACTAAGCGACTTACTAGAGAATGGGCAGCAGCGTTCTCTATGCATTTTTAACACTATACTGCGATCGCCAACCCACTTGCCAAGTGTGGCGATTATGGCAAACCCCCTCTTTAGAGGAGTCCTATGTCCAGCAGTGGACGTCTTTCGGCTGAAATGATGATGATGATGGTCAATCAACCTTTTCCCAACTTTGTTGGGGTCGGCTTCCAGTCTAACCGGATGCGGTTGCCTATCTGACCTTTACAACCAAGTTACTGGGTAACACGATACCTCTTGGTATGACTGGTTGTCGGACTATTGGACGTCTGACTACCCGTAACGTTTGTCGAAGATCTACGAATGACAGCCGGGACCGACAGATTAACGTGCTTCCCGAGGCACAGAGGGGTCTTGATACGATATGGACGGACAATGGCCACGAGCACGGGCGCCTCCTCCTCATAACATAAATACCCAATTACAGAGACTGCTTTAAAAAAACTAACAAGGTTAAAAAAAAAACTCACAAGATTCAACCCTCTCGTCGGTATTAAGGAGAGAAATGGTTTTACAGAATTATAATCATAAGAATCCGATAGAAGGATCCGGTCGGGTTGGGCAGCGTTTGGAAAAATTCGTCAAGTCTTCTCGTCGCCAATTCCGCAGTGTTTGAAGACGTCTTCGTAAGATCTTCAACCAGTGCGTCCTGCCCGTTATGACATACGGTGCCGAAACGTGGGCACTGACAGTCGGACTGGTCAAAAAATCAAGGTCACTCAGCGTGCTATGGAGCGAGCTATGCTCGGAGTTTCTCTGAAGGATAAGATCAGAAATGAAGTTATCCGGAAGAGAACCGGAGTTACCGATATAGCCTGAAGAGTAAGCAAGCTGAAGTGGCAGTGGGCTGGCTATTTTTGTCGAAGGACTGATGGCCGGTGGAGCAGACGAGTCCTGGAGTGGAGACCGCGTATCGGCAAGCGTAGTGTGGGACGCTCCCCAGCTAGATGGACCGACGACCTTAAAAAAGTGGTTGGGACAGACTGGATGCGGAAGGCGGAGGACAGAGTGTTGTAGCGCAGCCTGGGAGAGGCCTATGTCCAGCAGTGGACTACTATAGGCTGAGTTGAATCATAAGAATCAGCAATACAACAACTCTCTTCGTAGAATCCTATTGAATGACTATTTCTAAAATAGTCATTCAATAGGATTCTATGAACTTAGAGAGTTGTATTGCTGATTTTAATGATTATCTTCTGTAAAGCCATATTTGTTACGGCCGCGAATCATATTTTAATCTACATACAAGTTACTGACCTGCAAATTGCAAAAAACGTAAGAAACTTTGAATTTCGCGGGCTATCTTAGCGCATCCCCCTTAAGAAAAGTAAGTACCTATGCATTTATATATACTCGTAAAGAGCCTTTAAAAATTTGTTTATTAATGGAATACACAAAATATGTCATCGAAGATAACTCTAGGGAAAGTATACCTAGATATATTTATTGAAAATCGAACAAGTACAAATACAGGGCAAGTATTGGTTGATCAATATTCTACGTAATGCCTAGTACCTACTGTGATTGTCGATACGCATCAATCAACAGATGCCAACGATTGCTTTGATTGGTCTCTATCTATTTATCATAAACATGTACCTACAAATGAACCTATTCAGCTGTTTCTTTATCTAAACACACGGCAAATAATGAGAGTCTATCCTACAGAATCCTACAGCTACTGTATAAAAAAAAATATTTGTCAAACACAAGTACAATTTGCGTCAATGTAAATAAGAGCTTATCTCAGCGTACTTAGGGATGATAATCATAGAAACAAATATTACCAAATTTAAAGCAATGCTAACTATATGGCTGGAGCAATCAGATTAATGCCTATTAGCCTACTGAAGAACTGGATAAATATTTGCTTGGACTGCGTTGTGTAATTTTCGGCGTCGCTGGAATATGGTGGTTTTTATGTTTTAACTTTTAAGTCTCAGGCTGTCTACGTTTCTGAAATTATTGAAGTTATTGTCACTTCAATGATTTGAAATAATTAATTTTCGAATTAATGGTAATCCATTAATTAACGAGTTACGAGTTGTAGGTCGTGGGTTCGTAACTCAGGCTTTACTTTGTGTAAATTAATTCATCACCACTGCTCTCAAAACGGTGAAGGAAAATAACGTGAGGAAACCGGCATGTCCTAGAACTAAAAATTCGAAGACATGTGACATCTACCAACCCGCACTGGGCCCGTGTGGTGGATGCAGCCCACTCCCTCTCAAAGATAGGAGGCCTGTGTCCCAGCAGTGGGAACATTATAGGCAGATAATACATTAATAAAAATAAAACCAATAGTTATTGAAATAAAACTGACAGGAAAACAGCTTATATTTTTTGACATAAAACGTTTCTTTACCGTTTGTCAAAGATAAATTTATTTGAGATTATGAAATAACATGACAGGAGCGGGTTGGATTTGGAAATTCCAAAATCAAATGAAAACATAGTAAACGTACCCATTTCTAAAGGAACTTCACAAAGATCGAGTAAAACAAATTAGGAGAAACCTTGGCATTAGTGTCAGATAACCCTTGAAAGATTTACAGTAGCCACAAAGTACCTACATTTTCTCGTGTGTAATTTTAAAACAATGGTACACAATCTTATCGCCCTTATAGTGTTTCTTGAAGGCTTTGTTATATTTACCCTTTTAACATTTGCATTACAAAGTACGTTTCTTGTGCAAAGATTAATTAACTACCGGATCCTTAAATTGAATGTTATTCGAGTCATCGAACCTATGAAAAACGACAACAGAACTTTATGATTATGCGTTAATTCGGAAAATTTCATTCTCCCAAAAAGTTGTCGTAAAAATTCATACCAAGTTCTGGATCCTGTTTTTCATGGCGCCATTAACCGTTGAAAACTAGTTTTGACCGACAACATTTAAGGCAAAAGTAGTTTTAAATATATTCGGTATTTGAGAGTTTAATAATAGACAGAAGATTATTAACTTAATTTAAAAAATATATAATTAATACACACTTGAAGTGTGGTTTACTATTATTAATCCAACAGCACTTGTAAGTGCCGGCAATTATTGATCTAGCAAAATTTATCATATAATCTGTGTTGAATAAGTAGGTACTTATTCAGTGCAAATATTTGTCTTTTTAATATTTACTGTAATACCAGATAGTTACTACCGTATCGTGTAGTGGCGTGATGCATTTAATGATCCTTCCATTATTATAAAACAAAGTCCCGTGCTACGTCTGTCTGTCTGTCTGTCTGAACGCGATAAACTCAAAAACTTCTAGACGGTTTTTCAAACGGTTTTCACAAATAGACGGAGTGATTCATGAGGAGATTTTGGTGTGTAAATTGGCTGTAATATGACGATTATTGTTGAAGATGTCGGAAAAAATCATGCCGACTGGGATCTTTACTGCCGTGAGCTGCGTAAACAGTAAGAGATACATAAAATTAATGTTCTTCAGGATTGTACATCTTAAAAAGATCAACAAAAAAATCCGCAATTGTATATATCTATCTTCTATAGGCACACACATAGTTAATAACCCGAATTAACACATAGGATACATTCATACTGGTAGTACGTACGTACGTTTGTAGTAGTGTGTAGTAGTAAGTGTACGTTTCCGTGGGATAATTTCCGACCACCACGCGGGCAAAGCCGCGGGCAAAAGCTAGAATCTAATAAACTATTAACAGGTCCCTAGTAGGATTAGTTCCTAGATGTAAATTTTTCTAAGTTACATCTAGGAACGTAATGGCTTCATCACAAGGGATGCATAAATTATGTACAAGGTCCCCGAGGCGGCCCAGAAGGACTTTGTGAGGTGACCTGGACGGAGGTAATCTCAAGGTAGTGCGGGAAAAAAGTACTGAAGAGACTCAGGGTTGGCCTTTGCCCAGCTGTGGGAATATACGAGCAACAAAACTTTTCCTGTGCTTGTAAGCTTATCTTCGTTGCACTTCTTGGGAGAGACATAACGAAAAGACCGGTCAAGAGCGAGTCGGACTCGCGTACCGAGGGTTCGGTACGTATATATGATGTTAATGATTTATGAAAAACTATGCTATTTAGAGACATCATTTTATTTTTCCTGTAATCTTTACATAAACTTCTATCACATAGAATAATTTCAGAGATTTTATCTATGCAAACTTCGGAGATAACGGTATTTATTTTATATAAGGTAAGGGTATTTTTTTTTACATTTTTCATCAAAAGTCAGAAACCACGCTGCTTAAAAAAAAAAAAGTTTGAGAATGTGCAAACAGCGTTCTTTCATATGATACCTCACATCAAATCCCACCAAACCAAATCCCACCCCTAGTAGCCCTACTTCAAATTTTTAAGAACCCCTTTTTGATTGTCCTTAATACAGGCTATAGTTTTATTAAAAAAATGCACCAAAGTAAGCAATAGTTATGTTTCATCATTTCGTCACCACATTCCTCGCAAAATGGCCTTAATTATCTACAAGCCAATTACTAAGATTAATACTCATTCATCTTTTAACTATAAGATGACTGTACTATTATTTGGAGACGCTGTTTGATACAGCGTCTTTCTTATAAAATAATGAGTACAGAAATATTTTAAAATTAAAAACTACCGGAATTTAACTGCTTTTTTATTTAGTTTTAGTACAATGGTAACATGGCTTTCTGAACCGGACAATTAATTTTGGAAAAAAAATGAACTTTTTCCGAATGCACCTCGAATTTTTATCATCCATGTTAAAGTTGTCAAAATACACTTAATTAATTACGGAAATCTTTTTTGGTTTCTATGCAAATTATATTTTTCTTGTGGCCATTATTGTTGGATGAAATTTTTCTATTTTACAAAAATACAACACATTTAATCAGACGTATTGTTACCTAACTATAAATGTAGGGCGTCCAAGCAAAAAGGGTCCAGTAGTGGGGTATTGAGTTAAGACTAGATTCGGTATCTAGAATAGTCAATTGATTAAAAAATATTCAAAAACTGGCACTTTTTTATGTGAAACATCTATAGGCGCACGTAAAACCGATTGCTGGCGGGGCGACGCATGCCGCGTGGCGATCGGCCACTATACCTACAGTCTACCTATATGTAGTAGTGTGTAAATGTGTGTAGTGCAATGTTTCACATCTGCCAGTCGTCCCGTGACGGCTCAATATTTTTATCAGACAGTTGAAGTTGAAACTGAAAAAGCTTGATTTGAGAAAAACTATATTTATTTATATGAACTTGTAGATAATTGAGCATTTAATAATAATCAATTCAAATCGCGAAATGCAATTTTTTCACCCAGCATTACAAAACTGCGTATATCTCGGAAACTAAATGCCGAGAACTGGACCCTTTTTGGTAGGACTTATGCAGATATATGCTGTAAAACTGTATTTTCCCAATATTTACGAACATAGCAAATACCTAGGCCATTATAATAATTCCAAGAAGTTACTTTACTTGACCCAAACAAGATATCTCAGATAGGTACTTAAAATCGCATTTAATCAGCAGGAAAACATTGAGACATCCTAGTTTATATAATCTGTGCACATATTTTCTAAGATTTACCAATGTTTTTCTAACACGGAAATATTCTAAGAAAACCTACTTAGAACACAAAGAAAGATAAGGAAACAGATAAATGCAACAAGTTCCCAATTAGCTCGTCAACAAGGCATTCGGTAACTAACCCCTGAATAAATTAACAGCCAGTTGTAGTTGGTTTGATGCTCTTAGTCAATAACCAGAGGGAGTCCAAGATATTCCTGGTTCTGCAATAACTCGAGTGGTTGACCACAACGTTAACAAACGGTAATACGCCGTCAGTCCGCCAGTTTGCTATCGTTTCAGACCAGGACATGTTCATATTGTTCATCGTGCACCTTAATAATGCATATTGGACATTTATCCACTGCGAGGTATAAAACGGATTCCGAATAAAATGCAAATGGACCATGTTTAAATAAATGAAATAGCGGAGGTTTTTATTGGTTTTTCACAAATCCAATAGTGGTGTTTTGTACAAAATATAACGAGGTATATGAAATTCGTCATGCTGGTGGCTACGTAATTCTAGGTGATAATAAAAAATATAAACAATACCTTGCTAAATCGCTTAAAATCCGACACATAATAGTTTTTTATTTGTGTCTATTGTATCGAAATTCCAACCCTGATGACCCTCGTCTCGATGACCAGATATCCTGCTCAAAGTAGGCAGGAACCATAGCGTAACCCAAAACCCTTCGTTATGGAAATCTATGGGAAAGATTATGTAAATCAAGACCGAAAGACCTCTCAGGCTATTATGGAAATGGATTTAATAACCATGACTGTAACAAAATTTCCACTAACAATTTTTATTAAGCTGGAACTCGTCAACTTGATAATCATAATCATAAAATTATAAGTGATAATAAACATATTACCATGATAAAGATATTTGGTGACAAAGAAATATTATGACAATTGTATTAGCTCATTCTTATCGCGATGACCAGTCTATCATCAGATGAACTGACTGGAGTTTGATCGACAGTGATATCCATACTGACAGACCGTAAAGATATGTATACTGCTAATCTATAAATTGACAAAAGTGGATGGGAGCGAAAAAATCATCTTTATTAAGTACCATAATTGGGAAACCAAATGGTGATTGCTGAATGTTGATGAAGGTGCTAAGTGATGTTAGTTTTCATCCTTTTTACCCGACTTCGCGATAGCAAAGACACCCAGCTTTGTATGAAGTCATTGTACCCTCGAATCATCCTAAAGGCTTATTTTTAGGGTTCCAAACCAAAATGGTAAAAAGGAACCCTTATGGTGAGACTAAGTCTGTCTGTCTGTCTGTCACACCTGGATATCTCAATAACTACTAATGCTATCAACTCGAAATTTAGAATAGTTTTAGATGACGTTTGCCCAACTATTTTACAAGCAAGAAAGAAATTTTTTAAAATATACATTTTTTGCAAAAGGGACTGAAAGGGGGTACAAATTTTAAGTAGGGATACTAAGGCATGTGGGGTATCATATGAAAAAACGCTGTTTGCACATTCTCAAAATATTTTTATCCCCTTTCAGTCCCTTTTGCAAAAAAGGTATATTTTTAAAAATTTCTTAATTTTTTAGGCAGCATAGTTTCCGACTTTTGATGAAAAATGTGAAAAAAAATACCGTTCCCCACCCCTTATCTCCGAAGTTTGCAGAGATAAAAATCTGAAATTATTCTATATGATAGAAGCTTATGTAAAGATTACAGGAAAAATAAAACGATGTCTCTAAATAGCACAGTTTTTCAGAAATCATCAACATCATATATTCGTACAGAACCCTCGGTGCGCGAGTACGATTCGCTCTTGACCGGTTTTATTTTTAGTCAAATCATCAAATAACTTCTCCGGCTCTGGGTGGAGCGGGAGAGTCAGACTTTTACTGAATAAAGCCCAGCCGTGTTCCTTCCGTTGCCTGTGTGCCACGGTATCCCTGGTCGTATCTCAGGTCCCTTTCGGACAAACTCGCAACCCTGGCAGGATCATCCTAAAGGCTGGATCGATGTTAATACATGAGGTGCCTATTGACTTGTCTAGAACTTGTAATAAAAACGAAATCTAAATGGCAATCAAAATGGCGGGTTTTAGACGTCAATAAGACGTGAAATAAATTGTAGGTACCAGTCTGATGCAGCCGGTGATTGGTTGGTGGCCTCAAAACTGAAATTGCACTAAAATAACTGTTACCAACTGCATCAGTCTGCTTGAAAGTGATCTTGTTTTGAACTGCAGTCGGGTTTTTGTTTTTTATTCCAAAACGCGAATCGACAATAATGGTGCCAATGAGTAAGTTTACGTCGGGTCATGGCGAGGACGGCTCATGAGAAGATGTCAACGGTTTGCACGCTATGGCCGCGAGACACATTATTTTATGTCTTGATGAGGATTGATGTACCGTTATATGTACATTCGTTCAGCAAATTACAAGTTTAATGAACATGCAAAATGAGTTCGTTGATTTAGTTCGGCAGATAATTTTTTTATAAAGGAAATAACAACAAAAACAAAAACAGCATATTAACTAATCAACTTGATTATAATCACAAATGTAAACAAAGTAATGCATTATTTGATTTTATCAGAATCGTAATATTATAAATCGATTTTAATTAGAGCGTGAAGATGTCACGAACTTTAGTTGAACAGGAAAATTGCTTCAGGCTACTCAATCAGATGAACCAATGAACTGAAGAAATAGACACCGATTTTCTTGAAATATGCTATTGAAACCAATACCATACTTCATTATTAAGCGTGTAAGTATAAACATTGTCATGTAAGTATTAACTTACTAACTACTTAACCAATAATAAAATGTATCACATGAAACACCCAAGGATCTTCCTCCACTCTCCTACTTCATCTATGCTGTGCCCGACAGGGTCCATAATTGTGTCTAATATTATAATTATTTCCCTACCAACTATATACGTTATGGTACGCAATAAAGAATTGAGAATTGAGAACATCTCAATATAAGTAAGTAAACAATGAGAGAGATTGATTCAGAATTGCTAGGTATGTAATGTGTTTTAAATAGCTAGTTCTACTCGCGTACACTTTATATATAGACGACAAGGCAATTAATTATAGTGGCGTCTTCATTTATAACCAGTATTGTACAAAATTCAAGACAACAAAATGAGACATGGCAAAATTGATATTAATATTTCAAACGTTTGTTATTTTAAAGGCTGTTTGTATTAAATTGGTAGGTACCTACAGGACATATTTAAGCTTCTACATGTATAAGTTAAGTACATTATATTAGTAAAATAAGACTAAAACGGTTTAATTGAAAAAATATTAAAGTTAAATAAAACTTACTTTCTGTCATTTTGTACAAAAATGAAAGCGTCGCGTAGCTTTTCACTGATATTTTCCAAAAAACAAAACTGAATAAAAACTACGGTTCAGTCAACACGGACAATGGTGGTAAGGAACATGGTTCATGTGGTATTAGCTGTGAGTACGTCGAGGCGAGCGTCGCGGGTCGCAGATCGTGCTGCCTGCGGGCACGTCACATACACCACCAATAAATACCCATTATTATCATTTAGCTACGTCATTTTCACTGCTTATTAAAGATTGCAACTGATATTCCAAACTGTCAGATTAATCGTAGCTAAAAAGTAGAGATGCATGTCACACTATCACTGTTCTACATTTCAGTAATTAACACACGTATTTTTTAAGTACAACATTAATTAATTGCAAGGTTTGTCGGCACGCTGCTAGCCTTGTCAGGCTATTAAGAAGTCCCTACATCCCTAATGTCACCGTCACAATGCGAGGAGCGAGACAGTAAGATTAGGTTTGCAGCCTTCACTGTAGTGCGTAAGTTCATGACTGACTGGGAACTAATCAGTGACATTCGACAAACACCATACTTCTTACCTAATCTCTAGATACATGACATCGGTGCCTCGTAGCCAGTGACGAGAGTAAATAGTTAATTTTAATCATGTTTCTTAAGGCGCAACTAGTCGATACTTTTTCCATACAAATTTCGGGGGGGTTTTACTCCACTGTTACACATTGTACATCTAAAGTAAAACATCATATCGTTTTGTCTTATTATTAATTTTGTCTGAACAGAAGCAGAATAGTAAAAAACAAAGGCATTCAAAAGTTATGAGCCAACAAAGATTCGTTTTTCCTGCTAATTTTAACGCAACTTTGGGCGTAAATAAGTAATAAAAGAAGTATAAAATATCAAAAACAAAGCTCGTTCCGACAAAGCTCAATTGTTGAAGAGTATAATAAACTTTATTCGTAATTGATTTATGCAGTAGTTTTTTCATAAAACCCCACCTTCCAAAGGAGTTTTCATATATTTTTACGCGCGCGGTTTAGTATGAATTGTCGTGCACTGTGTTTGTGTGCGTGCGACTAGACGTTATGCGTGTAGACTAGCTTCTAACTGCTCATCACTGGTGCTATCTCTGTCGGACACGATGCTAGGTGAGACAGCGTGCTTTTTGGCCGCGCCCGCCAGTGAGTTCGAGCCCGCGACTAGTTGGCTCTTAAGTACATTCAATTCATAAATTAGTTATAAGTTACGTAATGATTTTAGAAAGCATCTCTGATTATATACTTCGATACATCATATATTATATACCAGATATTATGTTTTATATATTAGAAATTTATTTCTCGTGAAACTGATTAGGACAATAAACTTATCTTGAATTAATTGATCAATTAGGGCGTTAACTAATTTTAATTGCTAACAAGTAACAAGTACCTACTTGCAAAATACCGTTTTGAAATAATGCAATTAAACATTCAAGAATTTAAACTAGAGCTGAAATGAGTAAAATTTTCAGAAATTTCATTCAGTTTTGTTTTGTTCTTGTTCTCAGAATACCTTAAAGGATTCTTACGAAGTCCTTATAATTTCTACCATAACTTCATTTAATAATAATGTGAACTTATGAATCAGACTGCGTCTTTCTTAGGAACTTCGCGGAATTTAAATATTTAATTGGAAACTACAAATTCTTGAATAAGGGATAGTCCAATAAACGAGGACAATTCCTCTAAAACTAAGTTACCAACATTATGTAGTTAAGTATTACCTACTCTTTACTTCAGAGAAAAGTATGACCTACTATTTCTAATTAATTTTAACCTCATTACTTTATTTTGTTTTTCTTCTACGTTTGTATTTCTAACAGTATTTGTTTTTAGGGTTCCGTACCTCAAAATGAAAAAAGGAACCCTTATATGATCACTCCTGTGTCTGTCTGTCTGTCTATCTGCCCGTCTGTCTGTCTGTCTGTCTATCTGCCTGTCTGTCTGTCCGTCTGGGACAGTCCATTTGCTCAGAATCTACTGGACCGATTAAGTTGAAATTTGGTACACATATGAACTTCTGTGACCCAAACACGGACGTGTTACGTAAATAAATTAATTTTGAATATGGAGGTGACTTTTGAGGGGCAAATTAGAAAAAAAAAAAAAAAAAGGTTTGCTGACTGTGCCGTGTGATGTATCAAATGAAAGGGCTTGTTTTAAGGATTTCATATTTATATTCTTTTTATAATTTTAAAAGAAATACTTTTGAAATTATTTAAAAAAATAGATAAAAAATTACCACCCTTATGTCCGAAACTACTCAGACTAAAATGTTGAAAAAAACAGAAAATAGTTCTTTACTTATAGATTACATGAAAACTTTTAAGTAGCCTATGATCTTCAAATAATATGGTAAATCTCTCAATATTGTGCGTACAAACTTAAATTTGCAGTTGGAAAGTATGAGGGAACATGTTTTTCAATTACAATGTTAAGTTTGTTCTTAGGATAAATTAATCCCCACTACAGAACCCTTCATTGTACGTGGTCCTTGGTTTTTTTATGAGTAGCTCAGCACTATCAGAAAAGTATCAATGTTTGCGTAATCTTCTAATGCGGCATTAGTGAATGTGGGTTAATTTAAATACCTTACCTACATAACATGCTCCGATCACCAGTAGCTAGGAATGTGTGGTGTTTGCGGTAAATAGATCTATTTTGATCGTCAGCTTGATCTATTGCCTAGTTGTGTATGCGCTTGTGAGTGCAATGGAGAGCAGTGGTGGCCCAGTGGTAACGGTAGCGACTTGTAGGTCGTAGGTTCGAACCCTGACAGGCGCTTCAATCAACTCAGCCTATAGCAGTCCACTGCTGGACATAGGCCTCTCCCAGGCTGCGCCACAACACCCTGTCCTCCACCTTCCGCATCCAGTCTGTCCCAGTCACTTTTTTAAGGTCGTCGGTCCATATAACTGGGGGCGCAGGCGCTTTACTTTGTGTAAATTATTTCATCACCACTGCTCTCAAAATGGCGAAGGAAAACATCGTGATGAAACCGGAATGTTCTATAACTAAAAATTCGAAGACGTGACATCTACCAACCCGCACTGGGCCCGCGTGGTGGATTACGGCCCACTCCCTCTCACAGAGAGGAGGCCTGTGTCCCAGCAGTAGCAGTATTATAGGCTGATTATATTGTGTATGCGCTTTAGATGAAAATCATATTTGACTACGAAAGGTTTATACGAAGTGAAATTTAAATCTGTGAATATCAACCTCCATGCGTCTGTAGGTGAAAATGTTGGCACAGTGCCCAGATTTTCTATGGTAAGTTTCAGGCAAAAGTTTTGGAACGCCTGAAATATCGATGGTCCAAAAACATAATAGATGCACTTGTGAAAAGCAACGATATATTTTTAATATTTCTGCTCATATTGGGACTCTAAAAAAAAGGTGAAAACTTCAAAAGCTATGTTGGCCGTCAATAATGTTTCGTTTACCTATGATATAATCCTCGGTCGGTCATATGATTTTCATTTGGCTTAAAATTCGTCATCATCATTCCAGCGACGTCCACTGCTGGACATAGGCCTCCCCCAAACGGTTTGCCAAAATCGCCACGCTTGACAGGCGGGTTGGCGATCGCAGCATGGTGTTAAACGCTGATAGCACACCTCCACGCCGGCGCCGCCGTGAAACCATAGCAGCAAAACTGCAGTATTTCAATTCAACTGGCGCGCGTCATGTTCCGCTACTCGAATCGGATGCGAGTAGCGGAACATGACGCGTGCCAGTTGAATTGAATTAGGTACTGCGGTTTCGCTGCTATGGTTTCGTGGCAGAGGTGTGCTACCGGCGAAAATGCATAGTTGCCCATTCTCAAGTCCCTTAGGCGCCTATTACGACACCTACGGGAAGAAATTGGGCTTAAAATTATATGATTAAAATCTAAAATGGAAATTCGGTGGCGCAAAATATTTCTTAAGTTTTCTTAAAATCGATTCATTAAGCAGCCTTTTAAATAATATAGGCCAATCAATGCTAGCCCTATTGTGTTAAAAATTTATAGGTATCCGAAGTTTTTTAATAAATACCCTTTTCGTATTAAATCTTTAATTCAGCGAAGTTTGCCTCTTATTTCATATTCATGGGTTATGATGTAGGATAATAGCAGGGTGATTCAGAGCAAAGTCCAGCCAGGTCATGTAAAATAAAAGCAGGGCTTTAGATAAATATATTATTTTATTGAACATCTATAAACTGGAGTGAGCTGGTCGTGTTGTTTCGTCTGACTAAGTTCGATGACACCGGCGGCGGCGATGACAACGTCTGTGTGCGGTAAAAATCTGAAAAAGAAAAAATGGTAATCATTAGTCGGTATCTAATATTTGCTGTACATTTATGAGGAGAGATAACGACTGGTATTTTTACAGCTTTTGAGGTGAAGCTACCCCTTAACTAACACGAAAACGGTTCAAACTTCTCAAAGTTCGTACAATTTAAGGGGACCATTAACGAGAATCAAATCAAATCTTTTTATTTCACATAAACCTACATGGGCACATATGAAACGTCAAAAGCTAGGTGCACGGGTCCAATTGGTCGTTTACTACTTTACGTTACTCTTTAAAAAATAATGGGCTTTTACAATGTTTTCAAATCGTTTTTTGGCAACGACACTACCAGCCGCACTACCAGTACTGTCGTTTACAATTAATGACACTACGAAGCCTATTTTGAATTAAATTGTACAGTCAACGCAGCAAAGTTCAGAAATATAATTCTTTATTTATTATTACCTAAGTAAATACGGTGTTAATAGGTATGGGAGAATAGTGTAGGCCCGTCAACAAGTACCAGGTACTAAACAAAATAGAAAATGGTCTACAAATCTACAGTATATTAAGCCTACAACGTTGGCACATTCACAAATTTAAAAAAGAATCTATAAAAATGTTACTAAAATAAAAACCTATTTAAACCAAATGACATGATTGCCATTACAACTGTAACAAATCTGAATTAATATCCTGTCCACAAGAGCCACTAATAAATAGATAATAATAGAGAAAAAAAGAAAGAAAAGAGAGAGGGAGAGAGTCGTCTCAAAGAGTAGATCAGTGTAAGGACACCATACAATATAAATGACGGAAGTGGACGCATGCACGAGACTCGGAAATGGCAAAATAATGGAAATTTAAGAATCATTTATCTACCCATATTCTTGAATAAACTTCCTTAACCAAATAAAAAGTACAGACAACATAATCACGAAATAAAAAACAACGTTACCAGAAAACCAAAACCAGCACCGTTTGCGTTCTCTTGTTAAACCGTTTACTTACATAACCGTGAGGTTTTTATCAGACTAAGGCCACCGTAATAGCACAGTAGTAGTAGCGATAAAAAATTACAACGGAACCATTTAAACAGTGAACGATTGTGAACGAAGTGAAAAAAAAAATATTATAAATAGATATAAAAATTATACAATATTAGTTTTAGTATATGCGACACCCGAAACACCTGTCTAGTATTTTTATGTAAAGAATCTATGTACAAAATTTCAAAACTGTATCATGAAAAATCACAAAGTTTTAAGGTTGTTAATAATTATGTTACCGGGTTGTCCGTACAAAAACATGCTAACGGCGCGGCGCCCCCGCGCCTCCAAGGTTTCCTTGCGCTCATTGATAATAATTTAGCCGTAGGAACCTAACCGTACGGCGATTGTATTGTAACTAATTAAATGGTGATAACATTTTCCATCACAATTAAATATTTTTGGGACGAAATATAACATGGTATAAAAATTATTGAAATCGATTCAGTTCCTTATTCTGAACAAACTGTATTCAGGTTTCGCATATACCAAAAATAATGGTGTATATACTCTTTATAGACTCGCTGATGCATATTTTTGAATCCAAAATAATTTTATTTTCATACTGAATTTTAATTTATACAATTCCGGGTTCATATCTGAGCGATATGAAATAGTTCTTAGATTTTAAGTTGTGGTCAGACGACCTACTTGTAACCAAGATCGAAAATGACATTGAAAATAATCGACAGCTTTCTTACGAAAGCCGATAGCAAAAAAACAGATAGGAATTCTAAAAGATCCTTCTACTTCATTTGTTTAAATTATATTTATTTCTGTAAATTCATTTTAAGAAACACGTCAAAAAATATATATTTTTAAACTAGATGAGGTTGCTGTTTCTTTCCCGACTATTCTGAGAAGCGTTCTCTATGCATTTTAACACCATACTGCGATCGCCAACCCGCCTGCCAAGCGTGGCGATTATGGCAAAACCCCCCTTTGAGGGAGGCCTATGTCCAACAGTGGACGTCTTTCGGCTGAAATGATGAAGTATTATATTACATTTTTCGATGGATTTCCATTAGTGGATAGGATTATTGACCTCAACCTCATACCTAATTTTTTTTCAATTTAAAAAGTTAATGTAGTATGGGCTTAGGTTCCATCCAATCAAAATTTAATTTATTATTACTTTTATTTCATGATTTACTTAGGCAGTAATAAATAAAGTATTATATTTCTGAACTTTGCTGTGTTGCCTGTACAATGTGATCCAAAATAGGCTTGGTAGTGTCGTTAATTGTAAACGACACTACTGGTAGTGCGGCTGGTAGTGTCCTTGCCAAAAAACGAAAATAATGTTGTTTAAGTAGAAGCGAATGAAGAATTTTAATATTTGCGAGCATTTCCCACAGCTCTGTCTCTGTGGACAGCCCTGACACAGCTGAGCACAGCACTGTCACTGTATCGTATCTTACATACACCTTATCGTATATCAAACTTAGGACTTACACATATTTTATGACTATTAATAGCCTCATAAAATATTTTTAGACTCGTATACTTATTTATACTCTTATCTTAATTGACTGGGCAATTAAGGTTATCTGATTGATAAATCGTATTTCAGAATGGAGGATTTAACACAATCTTTATGCATAAAGCAATAATTCCATCCCGTGAATGTAGACTAACATTAAAAATAAGAATAATTTATTAGTTCAAAAACATACAGACATTTAAATATTGATAAATGATAAATGATTTTATTTCTGTAAGTAGGTTTGTACAAACACTTTTACACGTCAATCATATTTAAAAACTAGATGAGGTCGGCGTTTCCTATCTGACTACTCTGAGAAGAAAGGCCGAAACAAACTCAGAGGTCATAGTCTCTTTTAAAGTCCAGACATAATCTTGGTCAGATCATGTGAAGACCATGTAGATTGGTGTCTGAAATGGTCTTTTGAGGAAAGAACCACACAGGTTGAGTGGACCTGACCAGTCAGTGCACGCATTTGTCAGTAATCGTGCAGCTCTACTCAGAATTTAAGGAGCTCAACGATGCGACGATCAATACCAAAGAAAGGACATTTGGGTAGGCCACTTATATGACTCAAACTGCCAGACCATGATTAACACTAACTGAGAATAAAATAAAGGGAAAAAAAATATTATGCAATAACCCACATAGTCTTCACATTCACAATAATTAAAATAATATAATACTTTACAAGTAAATATTCCTGTCATTGTGTATAAAATAATAATTAAATGTCACTGTTTATAAATTAATAAAGTTAGCAAAAACAATAAAAATAAACTACCTCAATATGTACAAAAATTGGAGCAGCTTAATCCCAAGCCTTTTTGTCCTCAATATAATCTTTAACAGTATAAAAGGCTTTCTGGCACAACTTACGTTTAATGAATGATTTGAATTTATTAAGGCTTAGATCTTGAACGTGGCTTGGAAGTTTATTATAAAAGCGTATACATTGACATCGAAACGAGCCACCTATTTTCTTGAGCCTTGTTGTAGGTACAACAAATTTGTGTTTGTTCCTAGTATTTATATTATGGATATCACTGTATTTTTTAAATAATTTTATATTTTTATGGGCATATAATAGATTTTCAAAAATATACTGAGAAGGCACAGTCATTACATTAATCTCCTTAAATTTCTCTCTGAGAGAAGGTGAGAAGGTATTAAGGTGATACACTATCATCATCATCATCATTTCAGCCGAAAAACGTCCACTGCTGGACCTAGGCCTCCCACAAAAAGGGGGGGGATTTGCCATAATCGCCACTCTTGGCAGGCGGGTTGGCGATTGCAGTATGGTTTTAAAAATAAGTCCCTTAGTCGCCTTTTACGACACCAAATGTAAAGAAATGGGATGGTGCTATTCTTTACGTCCGGCTCCAAACAGATACACTATACACTATATTATACTTTTATTCAATGGTGTGATAATTGAACTTCTGTGTCCGAACTAGATATAAAATATCTGTATTTCAGACATCAGCGTTCTGCCCCTGTTGTAGGCGACACTAGAAATTAGTCATTGTTCGACGTCTATACATATCTATAACACATTAAACATACGAGATATAATAAAATAATATTAAAATAAAAGGAAGTGACAAATAAGGAGAAGAATCTTATTTTTTTTTATTAGTTGTATGGTGATGGCCTCCGGTAAGTAGAGTGTAAATAAATGAGTGGATGTGTGTAGGAAGGTGATTATTATTATAAGCTACTTAACTATTATAGACAACAGGTCTTCGGTCTCATTGTAGTTTAGCTTGCGAATGTACAATACTACCATAAGTTTACACTTGTTCCTATTTAAGAGCCTTACTACCTCAAATGGCTTAACATGATCCTCCATTATGTCGAAAACACTGCAACATTAATTTAGAAATAAATATATGGTAAAGTTGAAGATTAATGTTAAGTATTATGTTTGACGAAAACACGATTCCATAAAATTACCTTCATAGAAAAAAAAACCAAAGTTACCTACAAACTGAAAAATAAACCGCTGTTATTAAAAAAATACTTCAAATTAGATAATGAAACTTTGCATATTAACTGAACTAACTATAAAGCAGGTCTTATGCACTTTTTTTTTAATTACCATTATTTCCACCGTAAAAAGAAATAAACTAAAACATCGGTGCCTTGGAGTCTTCTCCCTGCCAACCTGTCTCGCTGCGACCGCCAGCTACTTGTGCGAGCGAGATAAAGAGTGAGGTGGCGCTGAGGTAGTATAGACCCTTAAGGGGTGTATATCTACAAGCTTATTTATTTATTTAACAGTTTATGTACACACATATATACAGACAAGAAAAAAAGGACAAGAAAAATACGTACAAAGTTGATGCTTATTTTTAAAGAAATCTCTTCCAGCATACCTGTGACAAGGAAAGTAGACGAAGAGATGTAGACAACGTGTGTAAGAGTAGAAGAGAAAACATAATACATAAAACTAACTAATATTATTACTATACTAATCACTAATTTAAATAAACACGCAATAAGAGAATATACTTACATACATACTTCTAAAATAAATATCACTAAAATATATATAAGTATAAAATAATAAATACATAATATGCAACTATGACGAAGTGGAAAGATAGTGTTCTTTCACTCTTCTTTTAAAAACTGCAACGGTTTGGCAGTCCCTAATTTCAGGCGGAAGTGAATTCCACAACCGAACTGCGTGCACAGAGAAGGAGTAGGAGTAAAAGTCGGTAGAGTGGGGAGGTGATTTAAGGAGATTTCTAAGATGCGACCTGCAAGGCGCATCAGAAGGACGGGCGTAGGATAAGCGTTCCCGCAGATAGGATGGCGTTCTAGGGTTGTGAAGGATGTTAACTAGCAAACACTATATCCGAGAGTTCCTGCGAAGTCGAATAGGGAGCCACTTGAGTATCTTGCGGAAGTTAGAAACATGATCATACTTTTTAAGGTTAAAAACAAAACGAATACAGATATTTTGCAAACGATCAAGTTTATTTAAAAGCTCCTCGGTGGCATCCAAATAACAGGCATCAGTTAGACTATAATGGGCTGTATGAGAGTTTGAGCAAGGGAGATTTAGGGGGCTTATTTAGTCTTCCATACATTAAGTAGCTACTAACACTTACTATTAGGTGATGTCATCATCTGCCGAGCCTTTTCCCAACTATGTTGGGTTCGGCCTTCAGTCTAACTGGATCCAGCTGAATACCAGTATTTTACATGGAGCGACTGCCTATCTGATCTCCACAACCCAGTTACTGGGTAATACGATACCCTTGGTAAGACTGGTTGCCAGATTTTCAGGCTTCCGACAACCCGTAAAGACTTACTATTATGTGATGTACCTAATCTAATTAAATTAAGACTTGTTCACACGAGTGTTAACGTGAACGTTGACGCTAAAGATTAAGATCGTGTGAACAGACTGTGAAAAAAATGGTATCGGCAACGTGGAAAGTTGCAGTTTCCAGATACAGTCTAGGAAAGTAATTGTTGGAATATATTTTACCCAGTATTTTCCAGAACATGACACGGTATTTGCATGGCGAAACTATTATAATTAAAAATTATATGCGGGGTCTATGGCTTGTGCTTAGAGTTTGTGTAGCGGTCGCATATGGGAATAAAGTTGTGATCGCTGTACGTACCATATACTACTTAGTCGGTAGCGATAAGGCTTGCAATAACTTAAATATTAGCATTTAATTAAAACATAGACATTGAATAATAATATACTCGAGACAGATTATATCAATTACAAAAAAAAAAAAAACCGACTGCAAAAACACTAAACTGAAAAGATAAAAAACAAGAATTATAATCTATTGAATTTTGGTATCGCAGGCAAACAAAAGTTACATAATTTTTCAGGTTATTGGTTTGTGATAATTATGTCTGCGATAAAGATAAATGTAAAAATCCTGTCACTACATTATTTGAAAACTCTAGCTAGACTATCAGAGAACTGACAACTTGTTGATCTCTCACAGATAGACTATCTCGAACTTACTATTCATCCTCCACTGCTGCTTCTACATACCATCACCCATACCACCTCAACCACACTTACTCAAGCAACCTCTCACATCTCTTATATACACTTTCTCTGGTTACTCACACACACTCTGGTATTTCCATTTTTTTTTTTTGTATTTTGTATTTTTATTTTTGTTTCTTCTTTTTTATTGTGTTTCTTAATTCAACATTAGTTAAGTATTGATGGACCAAATCACAAGCATCTAGCCGCGGAAGGGCCCTGGTGACATGTAATACGATTTTTATATAAACCTACTTCAGCGGGCCGAACACGGGCGTGCCAAGACGTTTGTGACAAGACATGATAAATTATGTGTTGTCAATTTGTACTAGCATTTTAAGACAAAACGGTTTTATCGCCCAAACTGTGATAAAATGTGTGACTCAAGTCATGTCACAGTAGGCCGTGCTCGCCCCGCTGGTACCAGTTTCTCATAAAGTTTGTTCGTGCTCTATTGTCAAATATTAGCTTTAAGTAGAATAACTTGCTTGTACTTTTTTTTTTTTTTTTCATTTATTCAGTTAAACAGTTACATTTTATACTTAAAAATTGGCGCAAACATAAACTCATTAGAGTTTTACCGTGCACCAAAATCATCGACCACATCATTTAGAGAATAAACCAACTTAAGTTTCTAATTAAAATTAAACAACAACAAAAATAACAGCGAGGGTATTTAGCGAAATATTTATCTAATATTAAACAAACGAGCGAACATCGGTGACCAATTTGACCGTCCTTCAAACAAAAGTGGTAGAGGAATGTGACTTAAATAGATTGATACAGGTTGTTCCTAAAAGTATAAATATTTTTAGCAATAATTATTTTCCCTTTATTTTTGTTTGCTGATATTGATAGGTATCATGTTTTTTTATTATTTAATAACGTTCAATTGTAACATTTATTTCCATTCACATATTAACTTACTTGATTAACTTGCTTAACTAGTAGTAACTTGCGTACACAAAATAAACGTTATGTTATTTTTTTTAAGAAGTTTCTTTCTATCACGTCTACGGTGCTGCAAGCGTAATTTTATAATGGTTACTAGGTACGGATAATATGTCTTTCTTCCCATGAACTCGAGATTTTCTCGTGAAAATCTAGTTTCTCTAGGGAGCCGTAATCAATAGCCTTTGTTTTTGGAATAGTTTGTGGTTTTTCCAGCGCACCTAGTCAATGCACTGATAAGACAATAAATGAGGAGGATAATAATAATCAGTTATCAACAATAGTAGATTGTTGCACCGAGAGCTAAGTGCATTCATTATTCACTTTAGCAAGGTGCGTAATCTACTTTTCTTTCAACTACCAATCTACGTACCGTGATAAAATATACTTACTCATAATAAAAACTCAAGTTAATGAAAACAAAGTTTTTCACCAAGTCGGTTTTATTTTTTGATCTAATGCATACAATTTATATTAAACTTAATGGGAGACTTTAAAGCTCTGTGGTAAATTTATATCTTAATAAAAAATTAAAACAGTACAGAAATGTTGTATGAAATCTCATTGTTGTACTGACAACATTTCTGCACTGTTTTGGTTCTAATAACACGAAATATGTGCTTTGTGATCGGTTTTGTAGTGATTAATGATAACATTACTACGTAGTTGAAAGAAAAAATATTTGTCTATCATAGATCTGCCATTATGATACCATCTTTAAAGTTCTAATCATAGCTAAGTGAAATAATGAAACAAAAAAACACAGTACGTAGGTTTACGTTAACATTTCTTTTATCAGCGGTTGGTTGGGTTGAAGTAGAAATTTGAAAACATGTAAGTATACGGTTAATGGCGGATATATTTTGTCGAAAAGAGGTATCAGTTACCATCACGCCATCAAATTCCCACGACCACTTTGCAGATTGAAAACCTACGCATTTATATGACACCATGAATGTCCCATAGAAAAGGTACTAACCTTCAGGAGCGACCCTCGAGTCATGCGAGAGGAGCACAGGACCTAACGCTGTCGTCAGCGCGGATCCCAAAGTGGACGTTATCAGTATTGCAATAACGATGATATTCGAGTGCTGCGCAGCTATCCGCCTGTCTTTTGAGGTGGCGTCCACCCACAGGGAATCCATTGCAACCCGCACGAGGACAGCCTGAAATTAATGTTTTTATTTAATGACTTTTTAATTATCTTCTTCTCATTATAACAGCTTAGGATCCCGCTTATTTTATGAGGGGTTAATTAACAATTTTTATAATTAGTAATATGCTGTTTTAATGTTGTATCCCGCTTGCCTGAAGCCGAGGCATTTATTTTGTTGCTGATAATGAAGTTTAATTTAAATAAAAGCTTTCATTAATACTTTTCTTCATCCTTAGTTAACACAAAACACTTTCCGACTTTATATTATAGAATAAAGTGTAATGAAATAAATAAAACTACATATTATACAGTTCATTGCAACTATCGGAAATATTCCAGTCAATTAAACATTGACACGACTCAAAGAACGTACATACATAGTAAAATGACATGTTGAAATAGGTTCTGGGATGTATAGAGTAGATACATGTACTTATGTGGTATACGGGAATGAAGTCCCAAGGGCTCAATAGTTCCTGATACTACATCAATCAATGCTGCTCAGCTGTGGTTCCAATCAAGTAATTATACAACCACATGCCATTACAACGTATGACAGTTTGCGATAACCTGGCCGGGGGCAAGGCCGATTTACCGTGAACGTCGATTAACCGACGGGTCGGCTCAACCACAGAATATGCTTTGTCCGAAGACGTCGGCCACCCTTCGTGCAGTGTGTAGTTTACTCCGGTACCGTTAAATCAATTAGGCACCTATCGAGTTATCGACTCGGCTTCGGCACGTCAAAGCTAACGGTGGACGTTCGAATTACATTTTCGAATATTACACGAAGGTACACTAGGTATTGCCGTTTGCGGATATTTAATGAATCTACGTGTGTTGTGATCCGTGTGGTGCCGGATGTTAAGTATTCTTAACATCCGGCACCACTCGGCACTATCCCATTTCTTCCCGTGGGTGTCGTAAAAGGCGACTAAGGGAAAGACTTTCTGGAGAATGGGCAGCAGCGTTCTCTATGCATTTTTTTTTATAACCATACTGCGTTCGCCAACCCGCCTGCCAGGCGTGGTGATTATGGAAAACCCCATTTTTGGGAGAGGCATATGTCCAGCAGTGGTCGTCTTTCGGCTGAAATGATGATGATGATGATGTGTGCTGTATATTCCGTCCTTTATTGAATCTAAGTTGACAGGTGGAGAAAAAATAACTGTATTAGTAAAGGTGTATTTGTAACTTTACATTACACAAGTAAGTAAAGCATTGATTAGTTTATTACCTACTGTAAAAAGTAGCGTAGAAAAAATTCAACAATCAACAATATTGTATAGCGGTTTGTAACTGTACAATACATTCGGTTCCCATACAAAAAAAAACAGTCAAGAGCGAGTCGGACTCGCGCACCGAGGGTTCCGTATGTATTTATATGATGTTAATGATTTTTGAAAAATTTAGAGACATCGTTTTATTTTTATTGTAATCTTTACGTAAACTTATTAAATAATTTCAGATTTTTATCTACGCAAACTTCGGAGATAATGGGGGGTATTTTTTTTAATTTTTCATCAAAAGTTGGTAACTAAGCTGCCTAAAAAAAATGTTTGAGAATGTTCAAACAGCATTCTTTCATAAGATTCATCATAGTAGCCCCATTTTATTTTACAAAAACGATGTTTTTTTTAAAATTTATTTCTTGTTTGCAAAATAGTTGGGCAAAGTCATCTAAAACTATTCAAAATTTCAAGTTGATAGCATTAGTAGTTCATAAGATATCCAGGTGTGACAGACAGACTTAGTCTCACCATAAGGGTTCTTTTTTACCATTTTGGTACGGAACCCTAAAAACGATTATTGTGTACATGTCTGTGGTAACAATATAATATCAAATCGAAGGACACTAAATGGAGTATTTATTGTAAGAAATAAGATACGATCACTAAGCGATCATCGTTTCCCGATTTATATAGACGTTTTGTAGAATGAACTTTCGTGAAAGGATATTAACGATATCAAATGGAATTGTACCGTAAGATAACAATGATTTATCTACTCGACAAAAAAACTTAATAAAAATAAATACGATGGATTAATTTATTGGAAATTTTCATAATATCAATGTATTTTCATGAAGCAGAATTTTCATATTTATGAACACGTTATAAATACAAATAATGTTGTACAGTCGAGTTCATTAATATATTGGCACTGTCAAGGATTCAAAATATTGTGAGCGTTGGAAAGCTCAATAAATTCTATAGAACCTATAGATCAAAAATATGTCCTCATGTGAACGGTTCAATAATATATGCTGTGCATTGTGCAATAATATGTGATCATGAACAGTTCAATAATATGTGATCATGAACAGTTCAATAATATGTGATCATGAACAGTTCAATAATATGTGATCATGAACAGTTCAATAATATGTGATCATGAACAGTTCAATAATATGTGATCATGAACAGTTCAATAGTATGTGATCATGAACAGTTCAATAATACAATATGCTGTCCATTAGGCAATAATATGTGATCACCCTTTTCAAAAATATAGTATTGGCTTTTATAATCTGAGCAGGGTAAGCTTCTTAATTATCTCTACATGCATGGGAAAGTCAATTATTTGCTCGAACGAATAAGATCTAGTTTACATTGTTACAGAGATGACAGTAGTTTCCATTGTTTTCCTCGCGTTTGCGTTAGTTTTTAAAATGAGTGTCTTTCAATGCCGTATATTTTTCGTACAGCATGGCCATTTAAGAATTGTAAAAAAATTATGTGCCACCTGTCATTTATATAGCAATACGATTCGACCTAAAATTTGATTACTTTGCCACCACAACTTTTTTATGACTAACGAAGTTGTTTGCAGTGAATTGAATTTCACGTCACGGGAAAGAAAAGAATATCATTACATTATAGTTTAAACTGTATTATTTGACAAGTATATCTAAGAAAATATTAAAGTAATATGCAACAAAATAGCACATGACTTACGTTAAAAAAAAACAAACAATATTTTATCTTAAACTAAAATTAATCTTAGTTACTTATAAACAATTATTGGCGGCCAAATTAAAAATGATAGAACAGTTACTTAATATCTTGTGTATGATCCGTTCGCATCAATCACTGCTTGTAGTCGGGCTCTCATTGACTGTACCATATTGTGGCAATAATCACTATTTCTAAAACTATTCCAGATGTCATATGCATGAGCCTTTAAATTCTCTTCCGTGCGAGCCTCATTACAGTCCCAATTCTGTACCATTAACCCCCATAGATTCTCTATGGGGTTGAGGTCCGGGCTTTTCGGTGGAATTTTTATTAATTCCAAGTCTACTTGCTCAGCTATCCAATTTTGAACTCGTCTGGCATTGTGAACGGAACTATTATCCTGTATAAAAGTAATTCGATGATTATCAGGATAGACAATTTTTGCACTTGGTAAAAACACGTCTTTTAGAATATCTAAATAGGTATCACTCCTCATTCGGCCAGATATTTCGCACAATTCTATGGGTCCACCGGAATTTATCCACCCCCAAAACCCGATCGTAATGCGTCCACTGCGTCTATTTGGCAATACATTCTCTTCATCATATCGTGTATTGGCTGCACGATACAAAGAGATCCGCTCGTCCGCCGAAGAGACAAAAACTTTCTCGTCCATGAAAGCGACGTGTTCAAAATCATAATTTAAATATCTGTTAGCAAATTGTAAACGTAAAATTTTATGCCTTTCCGTTAGTAACATTTTTTTAGCTGGAATTCGGTGATGAATTCCCGCTTCATTAAGTCTTCGTCGTATAGTTAAGCTGGATACAGACAGATCAGCTGCAAATGTAGATGTTCTGATAAATCTTGCATTTCGAACACTTTCAACCAGTTGCATATCTTGATCATGAGTTGTTTTCCTAGGTCGGCCAAAAGATGCATGTTTTGTAAGATTTCCTTCTTCTTGCCACCTTTTCCACCACAATGTAACAGTATTTCTCTGTTAAAGAACGATTTTATTAAATTACCACATTAGAGATCAGAGAAAAACATGGACGAATACCTAAAATTACTTTGCTTACCGATATGCCTAATTCTTCTGGAATGGCTGATTTAGAAACACCTTCCTCACACATATAAACTATTTTATGTTTCGTATGCTCATCAATTCTATACATTTTTATTTTAAATGGGTAGGTATATTTCAATAGAATTAATATTGTATATTAAATCCAGTAAATCGTAGAATTAAATCGTTGAATCACATGTGCGTCAGTTATAATTTTATTAGAAAAACATAACGTCATTTGAAGTTAATCTAGCCAGTGATAAATAATGTTGCAAACTCCTTGACCATGCAATTTTAAGATTGCTATTAAAATTATCTTTATGACGTAAGTAATAAGGTTGAATTTGAATTACATTTACTTGTTTAGATATTATTGTATTCATGTGTGCATACATAATTGTGAATCCTACAATGTTCAGATAATATGATCTTAATGTTGTTCATATAATAATGTGCTTTTGGCTGTATACATGTTACTGAGAACAACCAGTCACATATTAATGAATCGAAATCTTGACCACAATTTAATGATGCTTATAGTTGTCACAATATTATGATTTTTTTTGACGGTCATATATTTTTGAAGCCTGAAAGGGCTAATATATTAATGAACTCGACTGTATTATCTTTTACACAAGAAAAACAAAGCCTACCTAACTTTGTCTATTCAGTTGTTTATTTAACATGATTACTTTTTATGTGCCACTGCTTAACTGATAAACGAAGCATACAAGGGTACGTAAGGATCGTAGCATCTGTAGTTTCTGCCTACCCCCATGGGAAGATGGGGTGAGTTTATATATTCATGTATATGTATTTAACTTGATAAAAACTGCAGGTTACAATGACAAAAGTCAACCAACTTAATTCGAATAATATCCTTGAAAGTTGTTTATCTCTAGTTAGTGGGTTACCGGTAACATCTGTCGTACGTAGCTCATTATGTAGTTAATATGTGAATGGCATATAATACTGTAAAGTGCAAAGATGTAAGGGCTAAGGGCTAAGAGATAAGGTTATAAGTCAGTCAGTTAGTTGGTATATAAGTGGCTTTCACCTCCCGCCATTTATTGCCCGTGGTTGGGCCCTTAAGGTATCTACCTACATAAATTTCTTAGCTACCTACTAAATTGTACTCTATGGCTATACGTTCTTATAACCTTGTGTTAAGATGACTTCTTAATTTCGTATGGTTCTAGGTAAATAATAGGCTTTCGCCTCTCGATCCTTAAGTTTCAAAATAACATTAGAAATTTAAACAAACCTTTTTACAGTCCGTTCAATCGATTTTGACTTCTATTGCGTTGGTGGCATGACAAATGACAGCTGTAATAAAAAGTTGGTATTGTAACCACATTTTTGCTTTTAATGCTATCTCTACGGAATTCTGCATTACGCCTACGGAATAGAAGTCAAAATCGATTGAACGGACTGTAAAAAAGGTTTATTTAAATGTCTAATCTTATTTCAAATAAAGTAAAGTTGTATGGCAATACACAGTGGACGCTGCTGTCCGGTCCGTGGAAAGTGATCGAGTGCGCTGACAGGGCGCGTTCATTTCCATGCGAATGTTCGTGACGATAGCGTATTTGCGCGGCCATCGTTTTGTATTAGGATATGGGGTACCCAAGTGCGTTTGCGCTGCGGATCGCCTGTTCAAAATTGCTATAAAATATACTAAAGAAACTACCTTAACTTACATATATGTATACTAGTTAGATGATGATTGCAAAAGTAAAGTATTTCATAGATATATTTTGTTGATTGTATGATTATTTGTGTACATGAGATTTCTGTTCGTAAACAATTAGGAAAAATATCGCCCTTCCTTTTATAAAAAGATCGTAATAGTTGTTATTTGTTGTAATTAGCATGTTATTTCTAACGAATGCACGTGTACCTCGTACTGTTTTATGTGGCGACTCGTATCGAAATAGACGCCTCTAAACTCAAACCAAATATACTTACTTGTTTAATCGTTTTCTTAAACTAAACTCCCATACACGAAGGCAAGCAGAGTATATAATAGCTTAGCGAGCACGTGAATTAATCGTGTTGGGCTCATTCAACTTCGCCATGTAAGCTCCTTGCTGATGAAGGGAACGAGCTGACAACCCGCTATAAGGGATACCGTACATAAGTACAGATATACAACATGTCCCAGAATTAACGCACAACCTCTGAAGGGTTCATTGTACTCATCATTATGAACAACTTTTACTATGGGACCTAACCTGAAATCGCGAAAAAAAAATCAACTGTTGCCTACATTTAGGTATGTTCGAATAACTTTCAAAATGTAGGGAACAGCTGATTTTTTTTCGCGATTTCAGGTTTGGTCCCATGGTAAAACTTGTTCACAATGATGAATACAATGACCCCTTAAGAGGTTGTGCGTTAATTCTGGGAGATGTTGTATATGTTGAAACTTTACATAGGGTGACGGATAACGTGATGGGTGGTCTCATGGCTAAAAGCGATCTTTTACAGACAACCTTTGAAGAGGAGAGACAATACTGCAGGTAGTCAGTGGTGTACCATTTACATAAACAATAAATACATACATAAATCATATACTTATTTGTATAAATATAAAAACAATAATAAACATGAAACAAAAGCAGCGAGCAATTATGATGCTGAAGGAGAGAGGAATTGTTTTTTTACCAGAATTTTAAAAGTGGTTAATGATTGAGTACGCCTTATCGACACAAGCAAGGCATTCCATAACCGTATTGCTTGAATAGTAAAGGCTCGTGCAGACCAGCGCGACGTGACGCCGGCGCCGGTAGAACAATTTCCATGAAATTTTCATAGAAATTGTTCGACCACTCGTGTCGCACGACAAATCGCGCCGATCTGTACGAGCCTTAAAAAACTTGTAGTATAGAGTGTAGACACTAAAGATGTAATGATGACTAATGTGATTGATAATTATTAATGATTTAGCTACTAATGGCTAGTAAATTTACAGACTACTTACACTATATTAGCGGTGTATATAACTATGTAGATGAACTATAATATTTTATTTAGCAGCACCTGCTATGGATTCATACAAATAAATCAAATTGAAGTGTCTGTTTGTAATGTCAAAATAACAGCTTTTTACTCAATGCATATGAAAGTATATACGGTACTTACATATAACAAAGAAAAAAAAATTGACGTCTGTTTGTTCCGGCTAATCTGCGAAACGGCTAAACCAATTTTGACGGGACTTTCTCTGGCTAATGTTTTAAGGAGTAACTTAGGATTTTAGTTTAGAAAAAGCCACGCTGGGCGGAGCCGCGGGCATTAGCTACTGTACAATAATAAACAGTGTTCTAAAGATAAAATTGCAAGCGTAAACAATATTGTTACTTCATTGAATGAAAAGCTTTCACCAGTTTGCAATGAATCTGTCTGAATGGTAAAGCAAAGGTTTTTTCGCAAGAACAATACGAGTATTGTCGCCATTGACTTGACTATCTCTCTCGGCAGTCTGCAGCCGAGTTAATGATATCGACCGATTTATGATCGTTTCAGTGAGCGGAAATACGATTTTCGATTGTTTGAGGTATATCATTAATTTTCATTACTACGCGCTAGTGCGTCTGTGGGCTTTTAGGTTATTACCTGAAGTAAACAAATATGTTCGGAGTATTATAATTAATTGAACAGGTGTTTTCAAGTAATTTACAAATTTAGATTTAAGGGATTCAGGTGCGTATAAACCTATAATGTCGTATTTGGCACGGAGGAATCTCAATTTGAAACGGACGGTCACTTTTGCATGTTCTAATACGTTAAATGAACAGAAAAACAATTCTGTCGATCTTCTGTCATTTGTTTGCTTTTTACGTTTTCCGTTAACAGCGGTGATATCTTGAAATGGGTATCTTGAAATGTACGGTTCTTACTTTTTTCACTGATTGTTTTCGTATGAGTTTCCTGTTTTTATTTACAGTCGTAGGTATATTCGCCAGGCATAGGTAATATAAAGGTACGTATGGGTTTATTTACTAAAGATAAACGACAATGAAAACAAAACTTTATACCTAATGTTAGACCATTCAAAACTATATAAAATCAAAATTAAAAAAAAAAATGTAATATTTATTTTGGGATTATAACGATAGCTAAGATAACTAATGCAACTTTTAATAAAAACTTTTGAAAGTCATTAATAATATATTTCGTAGAATGTCTGAATAGACTCCGAATAATAGATTTAAAAGAATTTAAATTTTATAATAAAGACAGCTGACCCGACAGACGTCGTCCTATCATTCAATTCAAACTGGAATACTATACTAAAAATAATAATTCCTATTGTTGTATATTTTGATATTGTATATTAGATAATATAATGTATTATTGTATTATACAATAATACATTATATAATATTATTATATAACGCATAATTGTAGCGTAGCGTTATATTCTCTTTGCGTTAATTAGTTGTATCGGTCGGCATCAATGCCTTCAAGGGTCTGCGGCGATATAGTGGATAACCATCATTTCCAGTAATTGTTTCTGCTACAAATTGTCTTGGGTAGAAATTTTTTTGAACATTTTCCTTCAACTAACACAGAGTAATAGGATTTAATATTCCACAGGGACCATGAATCATATTTTTTGTAATCACCTCATGTAACAGTGGATCTTCATCATTATCGGAAATTTCTGTTGATATTACATCATCCATTTCATTCGGTCTTATCCTCTCAACCAACCAAATGAGTATATGTGCATGTGTCAATCCGCGCTTTTGCGACTGAATACATCCCACAACGCATCTCGCCGAACATGCGATGCTTGACAATAAAATCCACGAGTGATTTTAATTTTCTTTTGAACATTCCTTGCAGTGATGTCGTGGCGATCAATGTGTGGTTGGTCAGGTTTTTTTTCTTGTCGAATTTCTGTCCACTGCGGATTGCACGTGAACGTGATTAACAAATCTGGTGTGCCATAATGACGTACATACGACATAGCCATGGTTATAATTGAATGCAGCTCGATGTGGATCAAATGCAAAATTTCTATGTTCTTGATATCGATTCCGTTCAACTTCATTTCGCGCTTCGCGTTGCTCATCAGTTTGACTTGCTCTTAAATATCTTTGACTTGCGGTATTGCGAGTTCTGCCACCTATGTTTGTAAGTCTACTTATTGGCATTTTTAAATCAACTGACAATTATAAATGAACTAACTTAAAATTTTCAGATTCACTCGACTGTGCAGTGTGCACTAAGAAATGAAAACTATGGTTTTCATTTCATTAGTTATCAATATGGAAAATCAAAGCAAATTGGTTTAATTTAACCACGTGAACGATATCATTCCGACCAGGGAGCTGGGTAAGGGTTATAATTCGTTTTTAATGCCGACCAAGTCCTTGATTCCGACCGATACAACCTAACTAATTAACGCAAAGAGAATAAACCGCTACGCTAGAATTATGCGATCTTTGTAAACGCTATTGGCGGTGTGCGATCCGTCTCTTACTGTCAAACAACTGACAGTTATTTCAAACGTGCTTTGCAAACAGTACACTAGTATAACGCTGGGGCTAAGGTTACATTAAAAAAAAATATAATAAAGGTAGTCGTTAAGTTTTCTTAAATTTTCTAAGTTTCTGCGCAATTTCCTTATTTTTTTTTTTAATGTAAGATCCTTCTACGGATTATTAGAAAACATTTTAAAACAAAGAAACAAGTGCGTGTCGGACCACGCACAATGAAGGTTTTCGTAGTTGGAATGAAATTATCCAAACTTAATATTGTAGTTGAAAAACATGCTCTCCCATACATCGATATACGTTACGGTCAATTCTCCAACTGCAAATTTAAGTTGGTCGACTTTTATTCGTTAACTTGTTAAGCTTACATAAATTAAAAGGAAAACTATCACATAGTTTTCCTTTTAATTTCGTTATATACGTATATACTATTGCTATGAATTTTTTCACATATCCAAAACCATCCATTTAGCTGGTAGGGGGGGACGGGACACATGACTCTAACAAAAAATAGCACTTTAAAGCTTAATATTACGCAAACGGATCCCTGAATTTCAAAATAGTTTTCACAAACTCACAATATTTTAAACGGCCTATCCAACGATACCCCACACCATGGAATAGACGAGAAAAAAAAAATGTTTTTCATGGTTTTATTTTACGACTTTTTTGGCGTGATTAATATGTATACCCATGCCAAATTACAGCTTTCTAGTACTAAGCGTCTTTGAGCTAAGCCGGGGACAGACGGACGGACGGACGGATGGACAGACAGACAGACAGACATGGCGAAACTATAAGGGTTCCTTGTTGACTACGGAACCCGAATTCGGTAAAGCCGTTCTCAAGATATAGCGTGACCAGGAGAAATAGGGGTTAATTTTTAGGGTTCCGTACCCAAAGGGTACAACGGGAACCCTATTACTAAGGCTCCGCTGTTTTTCCGTGTGTGTGTCTGTCTGTCCGTCTGTCACTCTGTATCTCATGAACCGTGATACTCGTAGTTAGACAGTTGAAATTTTCACAGATGATGTATTTCTGTTGCCGTTATATAAAAAAAAAACTAAAAAATATAATAATATAAATACTTAAGGGGGCTCCCATACAACAAACGTGATTTTTTTTACTGTTTTTATAGATAATGGTACGGAACCCTTTGTGCTTGAGTCCGAATTGCAATTGGCCGATTTATATATTTAGATAAGTTAGGGATTCATAATAACTATTAATTAATTTCAAAAGTATATTTTAAAGGCATTTATTTATATAATTTTATTGGTTAGAGCTATATGGTATTTAGTTGAATTAGGAGTGATGGACGTATGAGGAATCTGTTGAGCCGGTATCTAAAAGTAATGATTAGAATTTCATCTCGAACTAAGTTCTCCCACATTTCTTTATTTATTGCTTCAATATGTCAGATAAGGCTGGTCATAATTATGATGTTGTTTTTAGGGTTCCGTACCCAAAGGGTAAAACGGGAACCCTATTACTAAGGCTCCCCCGTCTGTCTGTCTGTCCGTCTGTCACCAGGCTGTATCTCATGAACCGTGATAGTTAGACAGTTGAAATTTTCATAGATGATGTATTTATGTTGCCGCTATAAACAACAAATACAAAATAAAACAGAATAAAATAAATATTTAAGGGGGCTTCTAAACAACAAACGTGATTTTTTTGCTCGTTTTTGCTCGATATTGTAGGAAGACGATTGAAATATTCACAGAATCTTTAGTTATATATTTACTTTAAAAATAAATAACTAAATTAAAATAAAACAAATATTTAAGGGGGGCTCCCATACAACAAACGTGATTTTTTTGCCGTTTTTATAGATAATGGTACGGACGGTACCCTTCGCGCGCGAGTCCGACTCGCACTTGGCCGGCATTAGCATATTTATAACAATACAAAATATTGTATTGCTAGAAATATTCTAATCTCGTGCTGACTTAATAAATAGGCTGGTAATACAATGGACATTCGAACATCTCATACTACTAAGTACATATACCGCTAGTTGCACGTAAGTCCATTAAACATTCCCGAAAAGTAATGTTCAATGAACAATAAATAAATAAATAAAAATAAATAAATGTTGTCTATGTAACGGAACGTATCAGAAAGTGACAGCATTACTTTTAATGAAGAATTAAATTTAATGGACAAGTTACGTGCAACTAGCGGATACTGAACTAATTTCTAATGCCACCTGTGTGGTGCATTTTAATTACTCTTTAGTTCTTTACTCTACAAAGAGGACCAGGGTCTATATTTGTCAAAGCTTTGATGTAAACAAGCCTGAAATTACTAAACTGGTGCTGGGACAACTCAAAGTGAATTAAACTGGACTGTGTTGGTGTAGTTTGTGCTCGTTAATGAAAAGATCACTTAAAACTTGTATAAGTAGTATCGAGGCCAAAGGACAGTTGGATGGGCGAGTCCACTTTGAGTTACAATCCTACTTTAATGTTTAATTGCTCAATAAAATAAACAGTGCACAATCAATATAAACGCGACGCAATAAAAGTAAGAATAAATATTATTAATCTTTGTCTGACAAAAATATTTTAAAGTACTAAATTACAATCGACCTTTCGAATTGTATAAATATTAACACTAGTCACTTTACTTCATTGAAACCCACTTCCACTATTGCGTACAATGACGAAAATGCAATAACAGTGAAAAATAAAGCAATTGCCAATTGATGGCATTCCCAAAAGGCGAACAGCATTGCCACTTAAAATGACAATCATTGGCAGCTTCACACGACACAGCAGTTTTATTTAAATCCAGAGTTTTATCTTTTGTCAGCTGATAATTAAAACGATATTAATGTTTACATGTATTTAGTGTGATATTACAGAGCACATGATTAAAGAAGTAGGAAGTTAACAGCGATGCGGTACCAAGGTCTCTTCTTAGTGATGGATGGTGATCGAGTGACGGTATTAATTATAGCTAGCCACGTGCAAACCCTTTTTTTTAACGAAGTGAAATGATGATACATATTTAATTGGTGAATATTGAAATTGGTGGTTACAAAACTAAATGGAAATTCTATTTTTGGTACAGTCGAGTTCATTAATATATTAGCCCTTTCAGGCTTCAAAAATATATGACCGTCAAAAAAAATCATAATATTGTGACAACTATAAGCATCATTAAATTGTGGGCAAGATTTCGATTCATTAATATGTGACTGGTTTTTCTCAGTAACATGTATACAGCCAAAAGCACATTATTATATGAACAACATTAAGATCATATTATCTGAACATTGTAGGATTCACAATTATGTATGCACACATGAATACAATAATATCTAAACACAAGTAAATGTAATTCAAATTCAACCTTATTACTTACGTCATAAAGATAATTTTAATAGCAATCTTAAAATTGCATGGTAACTTCAAATGACGTTATGTTTTTCTAATTACTGGAAGATAGTACTGGGAGCTAGTACTGGAATATAGCACTGGAAGATAGCACTGGAATATAGTACTGGAAGTTAGAACTGGAAGATAGTGCTGGAAGATAGTATTGGGAGCTAGTACTGGAAGGTAGCACTGGAAGGTAGCACTGGAAGATAGAACTGGAAGATAGTGCTGGAAGATAAAACTGGAAGTTAGTACTGGAAGCTAGTACTGGGAGCAAGTACTGGAAGCTAGTACTGGGAGCTAGTACTGGAAGATAGTACTGGAAGATAGCACTGGAATATAGTCTTCCAGTTATAACTTCCAGTGCTATCTTCCAGTACTAGCTCCCAGTACTAGCTCCCAGTACTAGCTTCCAGTACTTGCTCCCAGTACTAGCTTCCAGTACTTGCTCCCAGTACTAGCTTCCAGTACTAACTTCCAGTACTATATTCCAGTGCTATCTTCCAGTACTATCTTCCAGTACTAGCTCCCAATACTATCTTCCAGCACTATCTTCCAGTTATAACTTCCAGTACTATATTCCAGTGCTATCTTCCAGTACTATCTTCCAGTGCTATCTTCCAGTACTAGCTCCCAGTACTTGCTCCCAGTACTAGCTTCCAGTACTAACTTCCAGTACTATATTCCAGTGCTATCTTCCAGTACTATCTTCCAGTGCTATCTTCCAGTGCTATCTTCCAGTACTATCTTCCAGTACTAGCTCCCAATACTATCTTCCAGCACTATCTTCCAGTTATAACTTCCAGTACTATATTCCAGTGCTATCTTCCAGTACTATCTTCCAGTACTAGCTCCCAGTACTAGCTTCCAGTACTTGCTCCCAGTACTAGCTTCCAGTACTAACTTCCAGTACTATCTTCCAGTTCTATCTTCCAGCACTATCTTCCAGTTCTATCTTCCAGTGCTACCTTCCAGTGCTACCTTCCAGTACTAGCTCCCAATACTATCTTCCAGTACTATCTTCCAGTACTAACTTCCAGTACTATATTCCAGTGCTATCTTCCAGTACTATCTTCCAGTACTAGCTCCCAATACTATCTTCCAGTACTAGCTCCCAATACTATCTTCCAGCACTATCTTCCAGTTCTAACTTCCAGTACTATATTCCAGTGCTATCTTCCAGTGCTATCTTCCAGTACTAGCTTCCAGTACTAGCTTCCAGTACTATCTTCCAGTAATTAGAAAAACATAACGTCATTTGAAGTTAATCTAGCCAGTGATAAATAATGTTGCAAACTCCTTGACCATGCAATTTTAAGATTGCTATTAAAATTATCTTTATGACGTAAGTAATAAGGTTGAATTTGAATTACATTTACTTGTGTTTAGATATTATTGTATTCATGTGTGCATACATAATTGTGAATCCTACAATGTTCAGATAATATGATCTTAATGTTGTTCATATAATAATGTGCTTTTGGCTGTATACATGTTACTGAGAAAAACCAGTCACATATTAATGAATCGAAATCTTGACCACAATTTAATGATGCTTATAGTTGTCACAATATTATGATTTTTTTTGACGGTCATATATTTTTGAAGCCTGAAAGGGCTAATATATTAATGAACTCGACTGTACTATATGAGAGGGTGTTATTAAATACAAAAAGTCGTGTGACACCCTGTTGGAGAGAAGTTCCTTTCGCTGTATACTATGATTTTAAATTAAATACACAACCATCTAGTACGGTCCCAAGTTTCAAGTGTCGACAGCCTAAATGGCTACTACTAAAGTTGTCAAAAAATATTAGGCCCGTTTTGACACTTAACTTGAATCGATTTATCGTGAGTATCGAGAACCGAGTCGTATGGTTACTGCACTATTTACGTCGCGATTGACCATCGCGACCTTTGAGTATTTATACTCCATGGGCCATCACAGCAATAATTAGCTCTGTTCGCAGACGACACGGCCATCTACTACACCGGCCGCAGGCAAGGTATTATCTCCCACAACCTCCAGGCCGAAGTCAACAGACTCGCGGCCTGGTTCAGGAAGTGGAGGATCGAAGTCAACCCTGATAAGAGCCAGGGGGTCCTATTATCTAGGCCCCGGCGATCACCCGCCTTCCCCCAACCGATCACCATATTCGGCAAGCCTATCCCTTGGGAGAAGCGAGCCAATTATCTCGGTGTGGTCCTAGAGCATCACATATCGTTCGCAGAGCACATAAAACAGGCGCGTGCGCGCGCCGGTTTTGCTCTCGGCTGGCTTCATTCCGTACTCAACCCACGCAGAAAGTTGTCATTGCGTATTTACACAGCGTGCATTCGATCGATCACGACTTACGCCTGTGTAGTCTTCGCACACGTTAAGCCACATCACATCCATAAGATGCAGACACTTCAAAACCGATTTCTCCGTAGAATTACGAAGGCTCCATGGTGCGTTCGGAACGAACAACTTCACATAGATCTTAAGATGCCTACCATCAAGCAGTTTATGAAGCGCATTGCAAAGCGTTTCTTCGATTCCGCGGAACGTCATCGCAACCCCTTGGTTGTGCAGACCGCTAGTTATAGGCCTTCTACCATTAGGCAGACTCGCCGACCGAGGCATACTCTCTCAGATCCAGATGACCCCATTACTCTCCTCCAGGAAAGCAGTAGGGCCACGAGTACAGTGCACAAATTACACAAACCGACATTCCGTTCTCGCCGCCGAGGTACCACGTGAACTTCCCGACTAAATAAAAGTCCTCCCCCCCGTCCCTTGCACGTCGATGCGCCAGCCGCCCGGGTAGAGGCAGAGAGCGCCGCAGCATTAATAGTAACCCCTGTTAATAATCATGATCTAAACTTTGATCCAGCCCGTCCCCAAACTAATTTTGTGATCCCCCAACGACGCCCTAAGCCGAGGTCCGCATCCCACAGGGGGTGCCCTTAGTGCGCTGTCGATTAGTTTTAATAAATATTTTACGCCCTGGCTGGAGGCTTTAAGCTTAAAAACCTTAAGGCAATCACAGGAATATCCGGTTAAGTAGCTACGGCCTCTCTAGGTCAGCTACGAGATGCAATACATAAAAAAAAAAAAAATACAGCAATAATGGAACATAAAGACAGGCTTTACAGCTAGATCCTATACAGTAACTATAAATGGCAAGCAATGGAGGCATCATAACTCATTGCTCAGATGTATTTTATTTTTATTGAATGAAATAAAAAAGAGCATAAATATTCAAAGATCGCGACGTAACTAGTGAATTAAGTAAGTCTATTATTTTTTGACAACTAACTTGCAACTGACTTGTTTGGGCATAACGCTTTTTTGTTACGTGAAGATTTCTGCCAGTTTACTCCTACCGCAAGCCGCGTTAAAGAACATCGTTCCAAAAACATTAATATTGTTTTTAGCGTTCCGTCAACAAGGAACCCTTATAGTTTCCCCATGTCCGTCTGTCTGTCCGTCTGTCCCCGGCTTAGCTTAGACTAGAGACTCTCAGTACTAGAAAGCTGTAATTTGGTCTGGGTAACATTAATAATTTTAACATTAATCACGCCGACAAAGTGACAAAATAAAATCTTGAAAAAAAAAAGAATTGGGATAAATTCATCCCATCTACGCAATCCTTGATTGTGCGTCGTCAGACACGCACTTGGCCGGTTTTTATTTTAAACAAAATATATGGTGTGTAGAATGTGTGTGTGGACTGTAGAATCTACAAATATGTAGGTAAGTAGTAGGTACCAACATTGTGAATTACTCGACTTTCTTAAAGTAACATTTACAATTTTAACTTCTCTGCAAAAACTTTAACTTTCCCAACCAATTAAGGTTTTTTAAATTGAATCTCCGCTTGAAAGAACGCAAAAAAATCAGCGTACTGAAAAATATGAATCCTTGAATCAAGAGGTAATTTTGTTATTGACATTTAGTTCAATTAACCAGTTGAATTCAGCTTTATTTAAGTCAAGAGCTTCAATTGACGTGAATATAAGAATAAATATTTATCGATTGAGAAAAAATAAACTCAATCTAAAACAAAAGAAAGTAACTGCCACTCACTGATAAAAAATAAACAAAAGAAAGTAAACAAAACATTCACAAACAAACAGAACCGCTGTCGCAACAACAGTCAGTGACGCTCCAACAATGTTTTACCTGAAACATTTTACCACAAACAATACGTACTAGTAGAAAATAAATGGCGTACCTCTACAATAGCTTTAGGTATCCAGGTGACGGCGATAAAAAGACTCTCCTTGATCGACAGGTCGTTAGCGAGTGCGACTAGGAAAGCTGTCAGCAGCCGGAGAACTAGCGCGGCGGAGATGCATCCGAGGATCAGGCACAGTTCCTTCACATTTATTTGTGATACCTGGAAGAAATGTGGTTTGAAATTGGCCATTTAAATGTTTTATCTAAGTTTGGCACGCAATGAGTGCAGTTAGAGGTTGTAGGTAATTTTTAAATATATTTTTAGTGGCGCTGAACATAAGCTTCAGGTTTTTTTAAAAGAAAAGTAAAGTAAGTTAAGTACTTGGGTGTACTTTTACATCAAATTCTTTTTCGATCATATTACAATAAAATTATGAATATAATAAAATAATAAAAATGGATCAAGTATGAGACAAACTGTCGAAAAAAAGATGATATATTTTCATTACGAAAGAGGGACAAGCAAGTTTCATTGTTTTAGTCATGGATAATTGGATAAGGATAAACCATATGCAAAAACTTAAGGTATCGTTTTATAAAAATAAAGGAAGTTCTTGACTTTCGAGAATACAAGAACTAGTTCCTAAGTTGTTCCAGACAGTAAAATAAAAGTAAGATAACTTAAATTGTACCCAGCGTCTTTTATAGCTTGTGTCAATCAATCACGTGCTCGCTTTAGAAATTATTAGTTAACTAATTCAACCTTTCTGTCTAGACAAAATGGCATGCAAGAATAGGTAACTGCAACTGCAGGTTGTACGGCAGTGGATTAACGCATTTTATAACCCCAAACCCGCTTGGGTTACTGAGACGAATTTTCGAGATGTTTTTAATTTGCTCCAGTAAAATGTGTTTGAATGCACGAAATGGGCTCTAGAGCTTCGAAATTGAGGGCTAAAAGAAATTATTTTAAAGGTCGATATCAGATTTCTTTGCTGTATTAGATTAATCTGTCTATATGCTGCATGCCATGCAACTTAGAAGCTTTACTCTGTAGGGCAACGTTCGTGTTAATTCGGAAACACGAAGAATACCGAACTGCATACCTTTTCTGGTTTAAAATGCATGACAAAAAGCATATTTCGTGCTTAGGATTTGAACCTCCAATCTTATGCACGGCAAGTGGTCTTGAAACCTCCGGTTTTGGACGCTGCTGTATTTACGAGCACAAAAAAGTTGGTTAAAGCGATATGTACATCTAAGAAATACCCGCTGAGGGTGAAGAGCATGGGCTCGAATATCCTCCACAGTAGCTTGTAGACCTCCCATACGGGGTTGTTGGCGAGGGGCCAATCACTGCGCGCCCACCGCGTTGCCGCTGCTCCTGCGCACACCATGATCGCTACACCCGCTGAAACAACAAAACTATTTAAGGTTTTTTTAGAAAATAATACAGAGATTTACTTTATTCTTCGTTTCAGATTCTACAAAAAAACTGTACAATAACAGAAAGTAAATTGCTGAATTTAGATAAGGAGTGGAAGGAGGAAAATACCTTGTTCCTAAATTGGATTTAAGAATGTCCTTTAATTGTTGTTTGTTCTTTTACTGCCTCTTTAACTTATGAATCAAGGATTATTTATTTGCATAAAACACGGTGTTTACTAAGTACTTTATTCTTCGTTTCAGATTCTACAAAAAACTGCACAAGAACAGAAAGTAAATCGCTGAATTTAGATATGGAGTGCAAGGAGGAAAAGACCTTGTTCCTAAATTGGATTTAAGAATGTCCTTTAATTGTTGTTTGTTCTTTTACTTCCTCTTTAACTTATGAATCAAGGATTATTTATTTGCATAAAACAGGGTGTTATCAGGTAAGTATTCTGTGTGGTTTCTGTGCAGTGCCAATTCTGGCATTCTTTAATAACATTTAACTTACATATTAATAGACATAAAATGATTACTCAATGTTCTTGATGTCTGACACAATCTGCATCTCTATTATACGTGAAGAAGAGTTATATTTAAAATATATGTGCAAAAAACCACAGCCTTCAAAACTCTCAACAAGTTTGATCGTCAAATGGCGTGACCAATATGATATCATTACATCTTTACGAATGCTCAGAAAATAATTTCTAAAAATTAAATCGCATCATGAGATACTTGAACAATATTATAGTTTGATTGAGTTTAATTGTAATGAAGGTTAACATAAGACGGGATTTAATTATTGTGATGATGTTACGGACTTTACGCGTGTGCTTGCTTGTAGTGATAGGTAGGTATTGAACGCAATGCAGTCCAGAGAGGCGCGACACGACAGCGCGACGCGACTCTAGTAGAACAATTTCTTCCTTTATGCTAAACTAAACTATATAGCAGAAATGTTTTTTTTTGTTGCAGGAGCAGGTGGCTGTTTGATGGTCATCTGCCATACCAGCTACATGCCATATAGGCAGGACGAAACTATCCCAGAGACCGTAATTACACCGGCATCCTTAAGTACTCCTCAAACCGAATCACAGCCGTTGCTGTGACATGCCAAGCTTCGTTAAGCTTGGCGGTCGATTTACGTATACTGTGACCCGGACGAGCTAAATAAACCTCAATCAGATCTACTACTACTAAGAATTGATACTTTGTTTATGTCGTCCAAACATAAATTTTATTGACAATTTCTAGTTAATTATCGAAATTGCTACATTAATATTCTGCCCGAAATGACCGGTACTTAGACTAACTAAATACAAGTTTATTACACTACACGGCATTTAATGTAATATTGATGGAAAACAGATCATAATATTATTTCTTACGAGTAATGATCACTTTCAATGATCAAAGAGTAGTATGGCAACGACAGGAAATGATGAAGTAGCGGAGTGTATAATTTATAAGTATTAATAGAATGTTCATGCATTCTATGCCACGATACTATTAATAATTTAATTATGTATTGTTGACATGATAGTAAGTTGAGACTTTCTTTCAACAAAGCGAGGCTTAGCAATATGATGGATATCATATAACGTAAAGATGAAGTAATTTTATTAATGGATACGTTTCGCACTGATCGTCCATCTTTCGTCGCATCTAAAATAAGATTATTATTATTATAAATATCGCTTATTTTAAAAGCGACGTACGATATCATCATCATCATCGTTTCAGCCGAAAGACGTCCACTGCTGGACATAGGCCTCCCCCAAAGGGGGGATTTTCCATAATCGCCACGCTTGGCAGGCGGGTTGGCGATCGCAGTATGGTGTTAAAATGCATAGAGAACGCTGCTGCCCATTCTCTAGTAATTTGTCTCTTAGTCGCCTTTTACGACACCCACGGGAAGAAATGGGCACGATACAATGACGTACGATATTATGTTAGATATTCAGATATTATTTGCTTTGCGACAAGACGTAAATTATTATTATTTTCCGTTGAACAGTCATCATGTGGAATATTATCTAAAATACAAAAATAAACACGTTACTAATAGTGCAATGGTTGGGAACAGGTATTAATAAAGCAAAATATATAATCAGAATAACTAATTTATAAAGGTTCAAAATTCTTTAATCCATTCTACACATGAGTATTCACACGAATATCTTCGATAATATTTCACGATGGAATTTTTGGAGGCACTTCTTAACGTCAACCCCTCGCAGCGCACAGGAACGATGAGTGAAATTCCTTTTTTATACGCATTTACTTGAGTCGGGCTCATAACCCCGCCGGAGCTAAATCCTCGCGTCGCTTCATAACTGCGGAACCCAAAAATAATTTGGGGAAGGGTTCGCGACAAAGATTCACTTCGTGCGCTTCGGAGAGATCACTGCTTTATCTAGCCTTTGTGTTCTGCTAATTAAATTATTAATGGTAATATGATAGGGTTTTGCTTGATATGGAGGGACTGGAAACAATGGTTTTGTTACTTCTTCAGTCTGATTGATTTCGTTGCGTTGCGGGTTCCAAGACAGTGTGACTGTGTGTGTTGAGCTACATATCTCGATCTTCTTCGCCAGTATAGCTTCCAGGGGGCCTAAAATGGACGCTTTGGCAGAATCTTAATATGATCTGCGTACAATTCATACATCCCGCCAATTATCTGTTTGACATCTGCTATTTGACATTAGGCTTCATTAAGCAATTCATAATTTTATGGACAATTTTACGAAACTCCATACAAAACTGTCAAATAAAGACAATGATAATAAAGACGAGATATGAGGAATTAAAAATTTCTATAGTAAACTTATTTTTGTCATAACTCTTGTCAAACCAGTGTCCATTTAAAATACATATTTGGGAACCTAGATATTCTGTATCCCAATCGGAATAAGGACACACTACCAGAGTATGTTTGATTTACAAATTAATTTAGTATTACGTTTGTATGAACTGCGCATCCATCGCCGGCCGGCCTCTTAAACGTTTTCTGGTAATAAACATTAAAGGCTTCCGCAGACAGGCGCGAGGCACACTAGTAACACAATTTCTTTGAAAACTTCATGGAAAGTGTCGCATTGCGCGTCGCGCTGCGCGTCGCGCTGCCTGTCGCGTCAGCTTGCACGAGCTTTAAGCCATTTCTTATTGACTAAACGTAGTCAATATACATATTTAAATCGTCATAAATCCCTGAATTGTTTCTTTGTTTTGTATTTACTTTTTGAGTACCTACGTCAAATGATTAGATATAAATATTTACCTAGCGATGCCTAATTATCAAGTTTTTATTGATTTTATCTTAACAACATCGTCCCCTATTCCTACAGACTTCCACTGTTGACCTGGTTTTCCTTATACAACGTTCCACTGATCGGTATTAATGGAATACTGCCTTATCTAATCACTACGAAATCGGATGTTCTTTTATAACTGGAAAAAACCGAGAAATATTACACTTCTATGAATATAATTTTTGTATTTATTATCCTGTCGAAATGATGATATTCATGTAGAAATAATTTGGATTTCTCGAAAGTAATATTAATTCAGGTCTATGAATATGCCGAGCCTTTTCCCAAATATTTTGGGGTCAGCTTTCAGTCTAATCGGATACCAGTATTTTACATGGAGCGACTGCCTATCTGACCTCCACAACCCAGTAACTGGGTAATACGATACCTACCCCTTGGAAGATCTAAGCCTTAATAAATTCAAATCATTCATTAAACGTATGTTGTCGCATCGTTGAGCTCCTTAAGTTCTGAGTAGAGCTGCACGATTACTGACAAATGCGTGCACTGACTGGTCAGGTCCACTCAATCGTGTGGTTCTTTTCTCAAAAGACCATTTCAGACACCAATCTGCATGGCCTTCACATGATCTGACCAAGATTATGTCTGGACTTTAAAAGAGACTGTGACCTCTGAGTTTGTTTCGGCCTTTCTTCTCAGAGTAGTCAGATAGGAAACGCCGACCTCATCTAGTTTTTAAAATATGATTGACGTGTAAAAGTGTTTGTACAAACCTACTTTCAGAAATATAAATCATTTGTCATTTGGTAAGACTGGTTGTCAGACGTTCGGTCTTCTGACGAACTGTATCGACTGTCAAAGATCCGCGTTAACTTGCTTTCTGAGGCACGGCGAAGTCTCGGTATGTAAAATGGTCACCCATCCACGGACCAACCCCGGCAAGCGTAGCTTAACCTGATGGATCGACTCATGCGGCTGTTATAACTTAGCCACGAGCTCCTCAGATAATATAATAATAATATTAATTTAGTTCGCCTCATCGAAAAAGAGCTAATACTAGACTCGATAGTTCGGCTTCGCTTACAAAATCTCCAATGTACGCCTCATGGTTACATTTTACACCATACTTTAATTATATAGATTTACAAATACATTCAAGTTATTATATAAAATAGATCACAGAACTATTTACACTAGGTACCTACTAACGAAAAAATAAATAAAAAAAAGACACTGTTCAATACAATTTGAACATATATTTTGATATTCTGAAGTATTATAAATTAATGTAATTAATTGCAGTGATTTATAATAATTCAGAATCAAATTTAGTATTTTTGTTGTTTTTTCTCTTGTTTTTTATGTGTGCAACATTAATATTCCTTAGAATCTATAATTGTGTGGCAACTGGCAACACAATCCATTATTCTTTAGCTTCCGTAGAACACGTTCGAGTTGAACTGACTATTGTATTTTTTCTTATTACGAAAATATAGGTAGTGAAATCCATATTTTACTTTCTCTCTTTGTTTTATTTCAAAAAGACACTTAAGCGTCGAAGTACTCGTCCGCATCGCTGTCATCCGAAAATGTGCCCAGAAGACTGGCAGCATTGCCATAATTATATTATATAAGGTGTATCTATTCATACACGAAATCTCTTAACCCGTCATGTACCTACTCATCATTATGAACAACGTTTACTATGGGACCATACCTTAAATCGCGAAAAAAAATCAGCTGTTCCATACATTTTGACGAGATAAGCGATCTCGTCAAAATGTATGGAACAGTTAATTTTTTCTTTGCGATTTCAACTTTGTTCCCATAGTAAAAGTTGTTCATAATGATGAGTACAGTGACCCTTAAAGAAATTTCGTGTATGAATAGATACACCTTATATAGTTGATATACTCGTATACCTCGGTATATATCTTCATAACATTGTTAGGTAGGTACTATTTTCAGAAGTACTTTACCCCGACTTTCCTAATTGGCAAAATAATTAGTTGGTACCTAGATAGAAACACGGCTTATTTGCACAATTAGCTGTGTCGTTCATTTATTATAATAATTGTTAGATAACTTGAGTAGTGTTCCTAATTAAGAAGTTTCTTTGATTACAATTGGTTATTTGCTTAAGTAAGCTGAGGAAACTCTTCTACTGAACCACGCTGTGTGACCGTTTGTTTGAACTAACTAAATAATAATAATAATAATTCTTTTTTATTCACAAAAAAAAACATAAACTTTGACAATAACACAGAAGGGTAAAACAGACTTGAGTAAAATTACACAATGAATGGATACAAAAGGTTAGTGACTGCAATGAAGTCGAAAGTCCAAAAGGAATAGGTACCCTGTCTCCCAAACTAGGAAAATCCTGTATCTTGGGAGGCAGTGTCTTCGTATTACATTAAGTCGAGCGATTTTTGTGAGCATACAAGTAAATTTAGAATTAAAGAATTGTCAAAGATAAAGTTATATACTAATGAGAAGAAAAGATAAAAAAAAAAAACGTTGTGTAGGTATGTACAGTAAGTGTATGTAGTGTGTATTTGGTGGTTGGTGATGTATGTATTTATGTATGTGTGAAGGGTGTCGTGGCGTGTGAGTGTTATGTGCATATGTGAAAACGTTTTGAGTGTTAGTGCATGTTTGGAGATGAGAGGGGGTGCTGCCGGCGTCGGCAGGATGGAAAACTATGTGATAGAATCAACAGATCTAAGTAAGTAAAACTTCAACAGCCTCATACTCTTGTTTAATTAACCACTCCTCAACTGTAGCTCTTACCCTGAAAGCATCCAACTCAATAATATTTATTTTACTATTGATATTTGTGTATTAGACGTGTGAGCCTAGAACATAATGCTGGCGTCTAGCAAAAGCGGTCTTGTGGGTAAATGTTACCAATACTTAAGGTCCCGTCAAAATTGTCACTTTCCTGCTGTTTTTCTTAATTTAAATAATGTACCGTGTGGTGCCGGACGTAAAGAATAGCACCATCCTATTTCTTCCCGTGGGTGTCGTGGACTTACTAGAGAATGGGCAGCAGCGTTCTCTATGCATTTTAACACATTGCGATCGCCAACCCGCCTGCCAAGCGTGGCGATTATGGCAAACCTCCCTAGGCCTATGTCCAGCAGTGGACGTCTTTCAGCTGAAATTATGAATATAGTCTAATAGGTAGGTACTAAGATAATATGAAATGAGATTAAATGTGAAATGCTAAGAAAGATCGTTTTAATTTAATTAATTTACTAATTAAAAACAATGGCTTTCAAAAAACGCATGCAGCACCGTATACGTGATAGAACTGAAGCTTAAATAAAATAAAGAAGACAGAGATTTTGTGTGAGAGACAGAGAGTCATAAAAACAAAAAAATACAAAAAGTTTTGTTGCCAAAAAGGAAAAGGTGATGACAGACAGTGATCTTACATAAACACAAATGAGTTTATACATCACAGTATTTTGTTTTGGTCATTGACCCCCAAACTAAGCAGGGCTTGTATCTTGGGAGTCGGAGTGCGATTGAGCAGGAAGAAATATATCAGTTTACGAGGCTAGTTTAGTAAAGCGTGTATTATTTTGTGTGAACACCTGTGAGGGTGAATGTGTGAGAGAGGGATGTTGGTTGCTGGCACTTGTCGACAAACGTTAGAGTAATGATTCTGTTTCGGTGTATGTTAGTTCCAGAAGCCATTTCTTTAGTAGATACACTTTTTAGGCGAGCGGTTAAAAAATCTTTAATGCCCAGTAATTTGCAGACCTTGTTAAATGTGTGCAGGTGAGAGTAAGCTGGGCTTCGTCTGGCCAGAAGGGACTTCACAGGTGGAGTTGGGATTCTGAACACACTCTTTGACCGGAGCTCACTATAATGAGCTCTTTCGGGGAGGGTCTTGTGAGTGCGGATGATTGCAGTTACAATGAAAAGTTGCCTCACGCGGAGGGTTTGGGTTTCTTTATAGAGCTGGTCATTTGAGAATCGGAATGGGTTCCTAAACGTGACTATATCGAGAGAGAGAGTTATATCTTTCCTCTCTCTCATGTACGCGTGTGACGCATCCTTGAAACTTCACTCTGAATTCTCGTTCAATTATCGAATCGCCGCCTAAGAAGTTAAAACTTTGGATACAATAGGTACACGTAGTACCTACTACGAGTACTTAGGTAGATACTTTGAAACAACAATACTTATTTCAGAAAAAAATTCACAAAATGTCTGAATTCCATTCTCTAGTGGATTTTAAACAAACAAAATTGTGATTGGCTCGGAACGCAATCAAGCAAGATTGCGTTCAGGATAAGCTCTTAGGTACAGTCTACAGTTAGGTAATCATACAAATACAGCCTAAATGCAATTAATTCAAACAATACGAATTAGGGATAAGCTATCTTCACGTTCTCTCATTAGTTGAATGAAACGTGGAAAATTTGGTACAGGGCACACAGATAGGTATGTCAGCAGTGCAAATAAGATAACTTCAGTGATTGAACCCACACGTTATAATTAACTATGTATCTGATGAAATGTTTAATTTTGTATGTAAATATTGATACCCAAACCGTGCCTCGGTGAAAATTAAGCACACATCTTTCCTGGGACAAGAAAATGACTAAAAAGGATCAATAGGATGAAATGGATGAATAGATGGAAATGGGCCGTAGTATTTGTTTTTTCATAAATTACACCATAAAGGTATTAAAATTGTCAAAAATAATAGGCCCGTTTTAACATTTAACTTGAATTGATTCATCGTGAGTATCGAGTACTGAATCGTATGGTTACTTCACTAGTAACGTCGCGATGGTCAATCGCGCCTAAACGGGCCTATTATTTTTTGACAAGTATAGTATAATTTATTTAGTACCAATAATATTATACAGATATGTTATACACTCACAAAACAACCGAAAAAAGTGTGCCGCGCAGCAGCGGCAGTACACCCCCACTTTTCATACATTTACATTTCACTACAAGTAAAATACGTCCCAATTAGGACGTTTTCGAGTCCTCACAATTGCGCGCTCACAACATATCTGTTTAATATTATATCATTGTTTAGTACGTAAAGGCTCGTACAGACTGGTGCGATATCGCGGGCGCAACGCGACACTAGTAGCACAATTTCTATGTCAGTGCCTGTCGCGCCCGCGATATCGCGTGAGTCTGTAAGAGCCTTACAGGTAATTGTAGTACATGAGGGACTTACAAAGTATGCATTATTAATTACTTGGTGTTGGTACCATTAATTGTTGGGTGAATCTCTGCTCTCCCAGATAGATCACTGAGTAATATGTATATATGAGAGAAAGTTTTGTCTCCCAATTTGAGTATCTCAATAATATTTTTTGAATTTACAATATAAAACAAAACACAAAACCAAAAATCTTAAAATTAATTAAGACTAAATAAAATGAGGAGTGTTGGTTGCGTGTGCGTCTGTGTGTATGAGTGTGTGAGAGTGAGTGTGTGTGTGTGCATTTGAATAATAGGAAATAGGGTATATAACTATCATGGAAGGTATTTAGGACATCGACTGTCTTCTAAGCGTGATCATTATTATGGCAACATTTCCGATGACATATTGCTAGTGGGTTAGTAAGAGGCGTTTACAGACGAAAGTAGACCAATCAATCTGCCCAACCTTTTCCCAACAACGTTGGGGTCGGCTTCCAGTCTAACCAGATGCAGCTAAATACCACTATTTTACATGGAGCGACTGCCTATCTGACCTCCACAACCCAGTAACTGGGTAATGCGATACCCCATGGTAAGACTGGTTGTCAGACTTTTGGTCTTCTGACGACCTGTATCGACTGTCAAAGATCCACGTTAACGTGCTCTCCGAGGCACGGAGGAGTCTTGGTATTTAAAGGTGGTCACCCATCCGCGGACCAACCTCGGCACGCGTTGCTTAACCTGATGGATCGACACGTGCGGCTTTTATTATTTAGCCACGAGCTCCTCCACATAGTACTACTGAGACACGTGACAATATGATCAAATTCTCGAGAAGACGCTGACAACAGCTAAACCGTGGTCACTGTCAGACTCCATACCAAAGAAAGCGAAGCGCGATGACACAACGCTTGTAAGTTATTGCAAAATATGAAGCAATTATCTATTTACCTACTCAAAAACGAGTTGAATAATCGAAAATAAAAACAACCAAGCTCTGCATACAGGTATGACGTTCTTGTTATTAATTAAATACCAACCGTACGTTGATATTTAATACCTACAGATATTTTGGATTGAAACTTTTGAGTTTCAATCCAAAATATCTATATTAAATATCAACGTAAAGGGTTAGTTTACCGTTAATTTGTTTAAATTTTTGTTTCTAAACGTATTTGGTAACAACCAAGTTCTGAGAAATATGTTCAAGAAAAACATATTTTTTTCCGCTACGCACAAACTATATAGATTTGGCAATTTTTTTGTTTAAGACAAGCCTACTTTTATCATTTGCCTCTTGTCAGCGCCTTAAACCACTCCGCAAAATCATGGTTATTTTCAGTAAAGTGATACCTACTAGGCATCTCATAACAGTTGTTTATTTAGAAGTACGTTTTGTATCCCGGTTTTCCCATTGATGTTCCGAACACCTGTATAAGAAAGACTATTTGCTCCGTAACGATGCGGAACCCTGCAATAACGCGGAGCGCAATATCTTACAATAACTGTATATACTTTCAGGTAAGAAAATGGAACTCGCTTTATGGAAAAGTAACTGAGATTGCAGAAATAAAATGTACTATCGACAAAATAGATAGGTCTGAGCTACATGTACAGACGCCAGCAGGTCAAGCTACCCGAAACTGTCAAATTTCCTCAATCAACCTTGAACCTTATACTGTAGGGATAAAGTTGAAAATCTATTAAAGAAATTTGACAGATTGTAGTAGGTTGATGTGCTGGCGTCTGTACCTGCATATTTTTAACCTACTTGAAGTGTGTGCTGATTAATCCATATTATTATGAACTAGCTTATGCCTGCGACTTCACCCGCGTGGTGTTCGGAAATGACCCCACAGAAACTAACTGCCGGGATAAAAAGTATTCTATGTCCTAACCTAGGTCATGGTCTACCTGTGTGCAAAATTTTATCGAAATCTGTTTAACCGTTCAGATGTGAAAGCGTAACAAACAATCAAACTCACTTTCGCATTTTTAACATTATAAATAGGTAGCTATAAAAGTTAGCCCGTTCTCACACGGGGTGACAGCAACTCAACCTAAACTGATTGGCAACGGGCGTTGCCAACTGCGATGCAACTGATACTTTCACATGGCGCAACTCAAGTTATGTCTATTAAATAGTAGTAATAAATGCGAAAGTAAAGGCTCGTGCAGACTGGCGCGATAGCGCGGGTGCGACCTGGAAATCTCCGACTGTAGCGCCCGCGATATTGCATCAATCTGCACGAGCCTTAACTCTGTCTGTCTCCGATCAGGGTAAGTAATATTTGATATAATTACAAAATCTCTAATATTTACAAGATATAACAACTGCATCTATAATTTTATTTGATATAATGATCAGTTAATATAATAAACGATTGAATAATTTTAAAGCAACTAATTTTTATAAGCATATCATACATTGAATATAAAATCGTTTGATATACCACTCAAAAGACATAAAACCTATTTAGTCTAATATGATAAAACGTGCAAACAAGCATGCAGCAAGCAAGCATGCAGCAGGCACGTTTTCTGTCACGGCTCCGGCGCTGCAGGGCTCCAGCGGTCCCATGCGAGCTTATCGTCACAGATGTGTTTCACGCTCACCACCGAGGCTTCGGCTTGCTGGCCAGCTCTGCTGGCCAGCCTCAGCCGCGGCGGCAAGCGTTGAAACCACCTGCTCCTCAGCTCACGGGCCGCCTCGCCCCTACGCGCCTACGCGATTTTAAATAACACTCTAGGGGTAGGGCAGACAAGACTACGTGGAGTCGGTTTTGCTGCGATTCGTTTCTGTCACGCCGCTCCCGCAGCACGCTCAATCAAATTAATCGCAATATTATATATTTTAAAAGATAGGCCTAATGATTTTCTATTAAAGAAACGTTATATCCAATAACGTTATACGAAATAAGTTTTAGAATAAATAAATGTTATATGTAAAGAAATTATATCAACAGTTGGTATATCTTACGTTGATTATATCTTATGAACGATAATAAAATGAAATTAGACCAATTGAGTTTATACGTTATGAGACGCACCCCTCCGATCACCATGCGGGCGAAGCTACGGGCAAAAGCTATGCCTATAAAGTTGCTTGCCTAGGGACTTTTTTTTTTTCGGGGGAAACGTTCAAAAGGCACCTGGACTTTGGGGCAAAAGACCAGGGAGTGTGGGATTATTACCTCACTAAAACCACCCCGGTGATCACCATCAGCACATGGAAAGGATTCCGTTACCTGTGTCTTAGGGACTAGGGTTATTATGTACAAACTCAAAAACAATGTTGTCAGTAGCGCAATTTTTTTTATTTTTTACTTGTACACCAAACTCTTTTGTCGTGTATACCAACAAACATCGGTATGTCGTTGAGTATGTTTGTCGTGCTCGCGAAAGTACACATTATTATTTGCCATCAGCTTGGCACATCAAATACTACTACGTAAGTTTAAGCTCAACACGTGTGACGGTAACTCTATCGCAGTGCGTATAAAATAGTTCCATTCAGTGTCTGACAGTTAAAGGCGACTTTGACTGATTAAAGTTGAAGGTAGATAATCATTAAATAGTTCAATGCTATAACTCTCCGAATAATGAAAGCTTTTTCAATTTAATTTGCTGTCAAACTCAATGATTGGTTTCATTGGTGAGTGGTTCAATATTTGATCGCTTTCATTTTGCACAATCATCTAACATGAGCTTTGAAAGTTCGAACGTAGATCTAACAAAAAATTGTAACGAATCAAAGCTTGTTAATAAACAACGCAGGTAATTTGTTAACGTAGGTACCTACATTTTAAAGATGAGACCATTTCCTAATTTAATAAAATTAGGTCCTGCTATGACTGTGCGGTCCCGTTGACAACCTGATTGATTATAGAACCGAAGGGACTAATAATTCATAACCAGGGCTGCCTACCTAGGCATGTCCCCCATGATGATGTAAGCAACACATTTACATTCCTTATCATACATGCTCGTATTACCGTATTTACTCAGGTAAACTAATAAAATACAGTAGCTCTGTGTAATAAAGACGTTTCTTTTGCTTTGTAAACATAATTATCTTTACTATACAGACATGTTTAGTAAGCGGAAGTTTGTCATCTGATATGCTTCGGAGTGCTATTTTCTTTATGATAATGCATTTAAATACTTTTTATTGATGCAACTATTAGATTTGTGGAATAGTAAGGCGCAATAAGTTGGCTTTAATACTTTATGGAACCTATAACCTATTATTAATAATTTCCAATGATTTACCGCAGTTTGAGGTCGCCATTTTTATATTAGTTTCTGTTTATAGTTTGGCATCGATGACACAGCAATAAAGCTAGTGAATTCTGAGATCAATATTACGCATAGACTTCAATTGGCTGAAATCACAGATCAGAAAAAGATAGTGATCTGAGGCTGAAATGTTGTGAGAGCCTTAAGAAGAATGATTTCGCTGTTAAAACCAGCTGCAACACGATAGCTGCTTTAAGGAAAGCCACTCTTCGTAAAATTACTCTCTCGTTGACAAAACGCATAGCAACACAAAATATATAAACACGGAGATACTCACAGCTGCCACCCCATCCGATATATCCACCGGCGTAAGTCAACAGCACACCTCCGCCGAAAATAAGCAGGCTTCGTATAGTAGGCGCGTATATGTCACTGTGATCCGGCAGACTGTCTGATAACACTCCCCAGAATATTCCGAGGGCGATACCGACGAATATAGCTAGCAAACCCTGCGGAATTACGAACAAAAAGGTTAAGGGCCCTATATCCAAATTGAACCTTAAGAGAAAGTGGTTTGATTTTAAAGAAAACGTATTTGGAGTGTTTCTTGCAAGCGATCTCAAGTGTGGATAAGTACGGCCGGATTTCGAAATTTGAATTTATTGTTGAAGATAAAAATACATTTCGATAAAAGAGAAACGCTTACGAGATAGACGTACTATATAAAGTATTCTACTTTATTCAGGTTTTGTGTGATTGTTTTATGAATTTGAACTGAATTTCAGTTCGTACATTAACATTAATAGCTAGAGCGATAAAAAAGATTGATGCAATATAAATCGTCACAATTGCGTTGTAAAATATTTATTGACTGTTTTTGTTGAAGATATTGCAATAAAATTGTTTTATGTCTTTTGATTTACCTTTACAATTCTATATACAAGTGGCGCGGGGTAGAATATGGCACTGTTAATTACTCCACACACGCCCTCCGTGAAGGCGGTATCCAGCCCTCCGGCGTTCGCCACCAGGAGTGCTATTTGATTTTTTGTCCCTAAGCCTCTTGCATGTAAGCTACTCACGGTCGGTACCACTACAGCTGGCGACACCGAGGCTAAAATAGAGCCTAGATGGAGACCTGTAACCACCAGAAAATCTATCTCAAATACGGCTCCATCGATATCAAATATTTGTATATACATAGTGCTTTCTTTGACATATACTGCTTTGTGTTATTCAACATTCTCGACTCTCACAAGGCTCAATTGTTGTCAGATGAATGGGGATTTGTGTGAATGAACTCACTGAGCCGTTCCCAAGCAATAACCGGTGCTACTGGTTACATTTCAGGCATTTCTATTGGTAAGCAGCGTAAACAGGATCAAGAAAATAAATTAGAATTTTATTTGGAAATTTATCTTTTCAATTAACAACTAGTTCGAGTAAATAAGGTAGAATTTGGAGGTTGAAAGTTTCAGATGTTACTCACCCCAGTACCAAGGATACTCGAGTAGTATGTGGGCAAAGAAGGCGGTAGATAAACACTCGACAGTCCAGGGTAGAGTGGCCAATGAGAAAACTTTTACCGAATTATTTTTTATATATTCCCAGTTCCAAGTGAGCGGGCCCTTCGTCAGGATAATGACGGGGTAGATTCGCCTGAAATAATGAAATAAATGTTGTTCATTGAATTTTTTCTAATGAATTATAACAACTTGAATCATCGGGAGGTCTAATGAAGATGCTGAGTGTGTAGGTGTGTGTGTGTGTTGTAGCTTTTAGCAGGTTACGACTACAACAAAGATGGTGAACTCTCCTATGTTGACTTTATTCAGGTAATAGGAATAGCCTGGTTGTATGATGCGTTTTTGATCCGTTTGGATCAAAAACGCATTTAACGACAACGTTTTAACCTTGCAACGAAAAAATACTGAAATAATGTTGGGACTATAAGCCAGGCTTGTTGTATACGAATTCCTAGGTTTAAAATACCTTAAATAACCTAAATAAATAAAGTAACCACCGCGTCTGCAAACACTTTAAATATTCGTTTAACATTTTCATATTTAAGTATTAAATCGAAAACCATTTACGCGTGCTTGATGCGAAAATATGTTTTTATTAAAGTGGTTAATGCCCTATAACACGAAATGTAAAATAATTTTATAATAATATGAAATTTGAAAACTGAAAATGTCTGACCAAAATTTTTCATGACTCTATAATATTTTCCTCTCGTAAAATCAAGTGAGAAGGATGGCACGTCGACGTGCAGTAATTAATTTAATGGCTCCCCATCCTTAGTATCATGTAGTACTTCTATTAGCAAAATTAATGTGAGTCCCCATTAAATTTTCAACCGTTCTGTGAAGCGGTAACACATTATAAATATAGGTACATAATTACGTTAGAAAATTACGATGTGGCAAGATCCGAATCAATTAAGCAGAGTCATTTGTTACGTCATCAAGAAAGCGAGGCCTTAACAATTTATTTAATTAATTAACAAAGTTCTGTGTGCAGGTGCTATTAAACTTATTGTGGTGAAGTTTGTGCTTTAAAATATATTGTTTAAGTGTCAATCTCCAATTACTTAAACTAATTTGAAATTGATAGCAAAACATATCGGTGTGCATTCTCTGAGGGGCTGAAGGGGTAGGCAGTGTATAAAATACGTACATTTAGTTAAGGCGACGATAACCGACTTTTAATGATTTTATACTGAAGATCACGTCTAAACGAGTAGTGTTAATGATTTGAAAAAAATATATAGGTTAAATTAGAGCATTTTCTAAATAATTTAATATGTGAATATTTTCGATTATGTTTATATTACATAGTGAAATTAATTTGTAAAGTTATGTCTAACGCGGATAAAAAACTGAGAATGGCGCAAAATCCACTAGAAACCTTCACTAATTTAAAGATAATTTAAATATTGATCTTTTAGTATAGGTACGCGTTTTATTAAAATACCTTTTGTTTCGTGTATATTAAATTAATCAAGTCCTATTACTGGCTGAACGTGCAACGCGTCGCGTGAGCTCAGTACAGAACACGCAAGCTAACTACTAAAGGTCACTGGCATATATCTCCGTCTTAATCATAAAATTCGGGGCTATTAGGTACTAACCTTAAATGGAAATCAATGAGGTCTGCGGAGGGGTTCTGCAAAAAGTTTGGAGGTCCAAAATATCTATAGAGAGCTCCTGCTAACGTCATCCCAACGACTGGGTTTATTGTGGTGTATCGTTCTATTGTGTGTCCGAGCATGTACCCCGCTATGACCACTCCGCACATATTGAACATGTATCCATCCGGGAGGACGGCATCTTTGAATAGGAACCATGATATGCCCCATAGTGTTAAGCCTGAAAAATAAAATACATGTTTCAGCTTACTTATTGTGTCCTTTAGGTTGGTGAACGGGCCATTTGATAAAAAGTTATTACCACCTATGAACCCATGCAACTTCAAGGATATTTTCGGTGTTTTATAAATATCATTATCATCGTCATTTCAGCCGAAAGACGTCCACTGCTGGACATAGGTCTGGACATGGCCTGGACATAGGCGCTATAATCGCCACGATTGGCAGGCGGGTTGGCGATCGCAGTATGGTGTTAAAATGCATAGAGAACGCTGCTGCCCATTCTGTAGTAAATCCCTTAGTGCCAATTTCACCAATGAAACTGAACGCGATCAGCACATAAACCACGTACGCTGTTGGTGTCATTATTTTCTTTGGAATAATGACACTGACAGCTCTTGAACTCGGTTTAGATGTGCTGATCGCGTTCAGTTTAATTGGTGAAATTCGCCCTGTGTCGCCTTTAATGAGACCCACGGGAAGAAATAGGATGGTGCTATTCTTTACGTCCGGCACTACGTGGCCAAACAGATACAACATAAGACCCAGATATAAAAGACACATTAACAGTCTCAGAATACGTCTATTACTTTCGCGGTAATAGGTAGTTGGTATAAATTTAGTCAGGCCCACGAAGAAAAGCGGATTCTGCTAGAAAAATATGTTGTCTATTATAGTTTGAGACATTTTGTGTTAACGTATAAACTTTATGTATAAGTACTAATAAATAAAAAAATAATCTCATTACGTATCTGTAGAATACCTAGTTTTCTGCAATTTGAAGCAAACTCTAAGTAAATAATGTACAACAAATGACTTCAAAGACTGTTTGTATTTTGTACTCGTAACATAAGTAACAGTTTGTAGATTGTTAGTTCTTCTCCGAACAGCGCTAGAGCAATTTGTTTCTCTAGGAAAACTTCTAGTGTTTGAACTGAATGATAAGTAAATATAATTAACCATAAACTTAAGCTCTACGCATATCTTAGGACAGATAGATCTAAAGATGTCGCAAATGAATACATTTTAGGATAAAACACAGTTAAAATGAAAGTCCCCGTGAGCTTGTTTTAGTTTTCTAATCTCAGAATAGAGTAGAGCACTCAGTTGGTTAACTTAATTAAAACGGGAAATTCACTGAAAGACAACTTTCGTATTTTTAAAACCAAAATTAACGTAGGGAAAGATAAATAAACAGTAATTTAAATAGTGCAAACGAACCTTTGTATTTTAATTTTATGAAACAGGTAGGTACAGATAGGATCACCATATTTCTGTTAACATTTCTTTAAAACTACATCTTTTAAATATAAAGCGCACATCTTAGTAACTGCTACTGAAAGTTACTTTCTGTTTACAACAAATAATATTCAATATTCCCGGTTATATAATTGATTCATAAATTATGGTATTACTAATAATATTAGTAGGATTTCATTAAACCCAGTATTTCAGAATAAGGAGGGTCATAATAAACAGCTGTTGTCTTATGCCATTTGTAGACTCCCAAATTTATTGTCGGAAAAGTAATTTATGGCGACATGAAAACAACCAAGAAATATTATTAATCTCTCAAATAAAATATGGACTGAAGTTACCAACGGCGTTCATAATCTCTGCCTGTAATCGTTTCCTGTTGAAAATGGGCCTTTTAATGTCCGCTAAGAGTAATTGCCACAATTGCCTAACAGATCGATTGGTGAACGAAGTCATTTCAACATAATCCCTTACTCCTCATTTCTGATAAAGTATTTAATTAAATCCATTGTTGTTGTATATAATTAAACCCATTCCATATTTTGCATTTCTCTTGACAAGTGATTTGATTGGCTATAATTTCTGTCGTCCAATCACAAAAGCTTAAATTAGATTTGACAGAACAGCAGGTTTACTGATCCGCCTCTAAGGGACGGGGGTTATTCGCGCTTAAAACACCCGCAGGTAGAGCGTGGGAGGCCTAATCCTCTTCGTAGAATCAACTAAGGTAATGGGATTTTAACGTCTTTTTAAAAATATAATGATAACTTCCAGTTTTGTCTTTTTATACAGAGAGATCCCAAAAATTTGGAATATTCTTTTTTATATTACGTTTTATTCACTCGATATTTTGTAAAGCGTGAATAACGTTTGTATTACCTGATGTAATAAATCGTTCATAAAAATATGATTAACAAACTAGGCCTTTTTTTTTGGTTGGGAAATTATCAAATAACTTTTCCCGCTCTTGGCGGAGCGGGACTCGGGAGGACGTGTCAGAGTTTTACTGACTAAAACCCACCCGTGTTCCTTCAGTTGCCTGTGTGCCAGGGCCACTGTATGTCTTTCGGACAAACCCGCAACCCTGGCAGGCATCGGCTCTAAGGGACCGCACCAGTTTGTGCTGACATCCCTGTGAGGCGCGCGTGGAACGCAACGCGCCGTCGATCCGGGCCCTGGTCCTTATCGGACAGCAAGCTACCCATTGCATTGCTCACCGTCCGCAAGCCCGCGCCTACGGTAGCCGGGAATCGGCCTGTGATTACCGACGCCCAGGGAAACGAACTAGGTCTAACCAAGTAAAAAGTTTTTACTTTTCCAATTAGTATAACTTATCTGCTATCAGTTAATCTAGGGTTCGTTCTGTACCAGTTTCCTGATAAATTCGTTCAGCTGTGACGGCGCAATTGAATTAAAAACATCCTAACAGTTAAACTATGTCGCAGAGCACTGCAATTGGTTTGATTGGCTGATTGAAATATCCAAATTACCCAACCCTTTGATACTGTTTTGGTACTGTGCCTAATATAGCTAGGTATTTTATGCTTGCAGGTATTGAAACGGGAACAGTATAACAAAACCACGTTCCTGTTTTATATCCTTGGTGATAACCCGCGCCTATGTCTCAGCTGAAAGGATATTTCAGCAATAGGACAATTTCATGAAATAGAGACGGAAATAATAAAAGTAATGTATGTAATGTGGTGCTCAAGATTTTTCCATTACTTTGCTGAGTTTCAGGCGATATACGAGACGTATTTTACTACATGTATTTTTATAAACTAGGTAGGCACATTATGTACCTAGCCGTTGTTAATGTCTATGGTCCTCACAATATGATTTCTTCTGTATCGTTTCGTCTTACATACCTGAACTGTAGTTCCCAACTGCATTCGATCGGCTAAGCTACCCGCACAAATTAATAACAGCCTGTAATAGTCCCTTTAAGTTCGCGTGGTTCAAAATAAACTTTGTAAAAATTTTAGACAAAGGAGTGTATTTTATATAAACTATGCTTATATAGGGTGTTAAAGAAAGTGCGTTCCATAGCTTAGGGGTAGGTTCAGTATCGATAAAGGAACCAAGGTAAAAAAAAAAAAAACAAATAAAAAATTGCAAGATTAACGTTATTGAGTACCTACTAACTTAAAATAACTAAATATTTTTTATGTTATTTTTTTCCCTGGGTCCCTTTATCGATACTGAACCTACCACTAAGCTATGGCACGCAGTTTCTTTAACATCCTGTATAGTTAAATAATGATTAGCGACTATACAACATTAGTTTTTGATTACACTAAACCCGAAAAGGGGTCATTGTACTCATCATATTGAACAACTTTTTCTATGGGACCAACCTTGAAATCACGAAAAAAGAAATCTGCTGTTCCATACTTTTTGTCGATTTAAGTGAACTTCAAGGTTGGTCCTATAAAAAAATTGTTCAAAATGATGAGTACAATGACCCCTTTTCGGGTTTAGTAAAAATAAAAACTAATGTTGTATAACCATACATTTTTGACGTTTACACGTCTCTTAACTTTAAGCAGCGTGTATAAATACATTAAATACAGGGGAATAGTGTAAAAAACCACATTGGTTCCTGCTAGAATTTGAACCCACAACAGAGGAACACACACGTCGCTACTTGTAAACTGTACAGTCAACCGCCATCAGTGCGGTAACAGGTAAGGTAAGTGGTAACACTTGCACTATGAAAATCGCCCTTATTGTTACGATATAAATAGTCCGGGGAAATTACGCCGAATTCTAGGCTAACTTTGCATTAATTTTAAACAGCAATGTTTTTCATTTAACGTGGGTATGGACAAGCGAGTATGTTAAAATGTATACCGCAAAAAGTTTGTGTGCCCGTGTGTGCGTTTTTTTTAAGAAAACATGTTATTTGAATTTTACTTGGTAGAAAAAAATATTAACAGATATGTTTGTATGGACAAAGTCGAAGAGGTGAGGTATTACAAGTAGGTTAGAAAATTAAGCATTTTCATCTACGGAAATTTCGTTAAAAATAAAATTATAAAATGTCAAGCAAAAATAAAAAAGCAAAAATATTAACAGTAGTTTTTTGCATTAAACTCCCTAATTAAATATTTTAATACGCTATCCAACAAAATTAAACATATTGTGTTAGGGCAAGATATGAGAGGCATGTCCAGTAATACATCTCTCTAAGTTAGATTTGTTCCTTATGAACTTTTCCATAAGAGATCGAAAGATCGAAACAGAGAAAAAACGTAAGAAAATTTGAATTTTGCCGACTACCACTGCGGATCTTTTTTGGGGTTTTTTTACCACCATCCTCAACTCGGCAACAAATTTTTAGCACTTTACCGATCATGTATTTTATATTTAAATCCTATTACCAGAGGGCTAATTCACGTAATTTCATGACGCGCCGATCAAGTTGCAGTGCAGGTGCAATGAAGTTTAAGTTTCAGTGATAGCTGAATATATATAGTATCTGACAGCCGTAGAGAATAGTAGAATACGAAATGCGTTGTTTTGATCGAAACTTAATTGCAACTGCACTGCTACCACACTTCTTTATTTACGTGAATTAGCCTGCTGGCCCTCAAGTCCGCTATTACAATAGTGTCAGAATGGTCGATCATTGATTTCATAATTGTTGATTTTGACAAGTTTGGTAAGCTACTTTTATAATGGCGTCATTATGATTTTCGAATGGTCGGCCACTGACACTACATTGAACGAAATTGCATTTATTGGTAATCTCGTACATAATGACAAATTAATGACATTTCTAGTAATGGGTTTTATAATAATGGCAATACGGCAATGCCATTATAAGTAACACAATTCTATTACGACCAATGCCCGACCATTATGAATTTACCAGATTACGAACTTTTAGCAAAATGACAATGGGATGGTGTTGGAATGTCTGAATTTATAAAAAATAGCAGACTTGGGGCCCTGCTTGTTTGATGTTTTTTACCAAATCGTGATAATTATAGTGGTGAGGCAGCAGTTTTATTTCACTGCACTTTATACTATATATGTATTTCTTATTCAAAGAATCGTATAATCTGATACGATCATCAACAGCAAGGTGTTACGGTGCTTTTGTGCATACAGAGGCTGCATGATATTTACTATTTATATTACAATACAAGACAACGCGAAAGCAATGCGGACGCACTATGTGTAGACGTACGCAATAACAATGTGTGGACAATATGTCAACAAGGCCAATTGGCAATGAAATCGTATTGGCAATCAATCAGTTTTCATTTGCGGCCGTAAATGTTTTTTGTTCGTGTTTGTTTGGAAAGAAAAAAAAAATATTTTACGAGTACTTGAGTAAAACTGGGCTAAGGTTTTCTATGTACCTACCATAGATATTATATTTCTATGGTACCTACACACCACCTCAACCAAAAAATATCCAATCAAATAATGCAGCCCTAGTTTGACCAATGACGGCACTGCTGGACATAAAGTCGAATTATTAATTAACTGGAGTAATCTGACATGTGCTAGCTGTCACTTTGTGTAATAAAATGGTCATATTTATTGTAATCGTTTAGTTTAATCGATTTATGTATGTGTGTGTGTCTCGTGTGGTGCCGGACGTAAAAAATAGCATCATCCAATTTCTTCACGTGGGTGTCGTAAAAGGCGACTAAGGGACTTACTATAGAATGGACAGCAGTGTTCTCTATGCTTTATAACACCATACTGCGATTGCCAAACCGCTTGCCAAGCGTGGCGATTACGTCAACCCCCCCTCCCTCTTTGGGGGAAGCCTATGCCTAGCAATGGACGTCTTTCGGCTGAAATGATGATGATGATGTAGGTAGGTAAGTGTAAAATACATACAATGTATAAAAAAAACGGTATGTATAATATAACCTCAAACGGCGAAAATATTCCAATCTTATTGGGAGCTATATGTTCGAGCCGTTTGGGGTTGAAACACTAGGGCCATGGGGTCCGAGTGCCCGCTTGGTTTTTCAAGATATCGCCAAGCGGTTGGTCGACTCTTCACGTGACCAGAGGGCTGGTCTATTTTTCGGACAAAGAATCAGCATCGCCATACAACGTGGCAATGCTGCCAGCCTTCTGGGCACCTTTCCTGTTGACAGCGATGCGGACGAATTTTTGATGCCCTATGATTCTATCCCCCACCTTTTTTTTTTTTTTTTTTTTTTTACATGTACATATAGTATTATGTTAAGTCTGTTAGCGTTTATCTTATATATTATTATTTTAAGTCGGTTAGTTTTTATATGATGTAAATATTTTATTACTGAGTTATTGAATAATTTTTAATACAATGTATAATGAATAAGTGTAAAAGTCAAAGTGTGTGTACAATACATAAGACCATTTTATTACACAAAGTGACAGTTAGCACATGTCAGATTACTCCAGTGAATTAATAATTTGACTTTAGGTAGGTCCAGTCATTCTCAAAAATATGAATAATATATCGACAAGAATTGACTTGTGATCCATAATACTGTAAGTATCAATGTGTAGCTACAATTAAGTAGCCAATCTTTATTATGTACCAGCCCATCAAGTTAGCACAAACTGTCAAATTTTATTATTCGATTTTGAACTTAACCCTCAACATCTTAAGGTTTAAAATCATTTGGATAGATTTTACAGTTTGGTATAGCCTGATGTGCTAACGACTGTACACTAATAAAGAGGTTAAGTTACAAACTTCATTACAACTTCGAGACTACAAGATTTCATGTTAAATCCGATAGTTATCCCCAATTAGACTGAACCATATAGGCGTTTGTGTGGCACCCAATGGTTTAAAAACGATAGGTATATACCATTGACCGACATTGTTTCGTCTAGGAATTCCACAACGATTATTCGTTTTATAAACTTTTTGTTTCAAGCTGAGTCCGTTCTGTATAATTCTACCATACCGTTTCTATTTTTCAGTCATTTGTATTATGAGTCGAATTTTATTTTCATTTCTGCCTAATTTCGAAATGTTACTTGCCACTTATTTTACAACAAAGCGCTTCGAAAATTACCTCTCCGAAAACTTTATTCAAATTGTTACAAAATATAGTTTTTGCTTCCATTTTTGAAAAGTGAATGTTCTACCGAAAGAACTTTGGCTATCAAAAATGTTTTTTTGATTGTTTTCAGGCGATTTCAGTGTGGACACGATGCTATATTAGGTATAGGGCACATTGTGTCGTGTTTGCGTAACGTCTACACTGTCGATATTTACGGCAAACGCCTGCGTTCTGCATACGCTAGCGTTATAGCGCCCGCAGCGAATGTAACATACAGTTATTCAAATTGATTCAGTTTAGATATCGCGTCTATATCTGGATTGTAAGTTCGGTCATTCGATTCGAAAACCAACAAATTGAGGTTTATTTTTAGATCAAAGGACCACAAATTAAATTAAGTGACCCACGTTTTTTATGCCGGTTGATACAAACTATTTATTGTATTAAATCTTTATCTATTTAATTTCGTGGTACGGTGTGTGGACTTTAGCCTGGGTGGTCGGTCTAACAAAATGGTGAAAAATCGACCTCAACTCTGAGCTACATCAATAAATCATGATTCTTACCCTCCTGCTACTTTTTAATCCTGCACCAGTTTCTGAGCAGCGCAGCGTCTCGGGCCGTCCGTTAAACTGTTTGATTTTATTTCCGACTTCAAACAACTTTTTGAGCTTAAGTTTATTTTTAAATTGACTCGGCTAATCGTTATTACAGTCAACAATAGTACAACAGTGGATGTGTTTTGAGGTGTTTTTCATTCGAATATTTAATCCATGCAGAAAATAAAATAAAATATTTATAATACATTAATACTTTACCAACAATTTTCATTGACTTTTTCCTCTTACTCAAAACAATCATCGTTCACAATCCAACGTAGTCACCACACCGACCGTAGGAAAAAAACGACCACCGGAATAAAAATAAAGTAGAGTAAAAATTATTTCCTGTCGCCAATTACCAGCGAATATTAAAGCAAAGTTTATGCACAAAGGTAATTAAAAGTGAGGAAGTGCCCTTTATTTTCTAAGGTCTGAGTTGAACTTAAACTCAGAAAATATAAGTTCTCGGAACGCTCTCGATATTGTCTCTGAAGTCTTTGAACCGACTTTCCTACTTGTGTTTTTGAAGTGAAAACTTCTTTAGGCGCGTTGAGCACTTTTTGGGTGAACAAAAATCAAGGAACTCGCGTCATCGTCACCCAACGCTTCGATACAATTCACAAGTTACTTAGTTTTCACTTCTGACGTGCGTCCTACGACTGACAGTTCTTTTTTAGGGTTCCGTACCCAAAGGGTAAAACGGGAACCCTATTGCTAAGGTTCCGCCGTCTGTCTGGCTGTCTGTCGGTCTATCTGTCTGTGTCTGTCTGTCCATCTGTCACCAGGCTGTATCTCATGAACCGTGATAGTTAGACAGTTGACACTTTCACTGATGATGTATTTCTGTTGCGCAACAAGCTTTTTTGCTCGTTTTTGCTCGATATTGATAACGGCAACATTTAGACGCTTGAAATATACACAGAATCTTTAGTTATACATTCACTTTAAAAATAAATAATTAAATTAAAATAAAACAAATATTTAAGAGGGGGCTCCTATACAAGAAACGTGATTTTTTTGCCGTTTTTATAGATAATGGTACGGAACACTTCGTGCGCGACTCCGACTCGCACTTGGCCGGTTTTTTTTAATTAACTTATTAATCGACAAAATGGGTACTTCACTCGATGATACTGCGCTCACGAGACTTTAATTATTTTCAATATTAACGGCAATGGATAGTAAAGTTGTCTGTGACCGAGATCAGTGTAAGTTATTGTATCTCGGTTTAATTGTTGCAATTGTCTCTAGTGTGTTACCAATTGACTTTACACCTCTTGTTAATTTGTCTGTATCACGTAACAGTGGAATGGCATGATACTTATAAATTCTTCCTTTTGTAATCACTTTGTCAAAAAGGCCCGCCGAACGGGATGTGGGGTTACCTTTTCTGAGAAAGGACTATGTCTAGGCTATGTTGTATAGCGAAAGAAATATTATGTATTTACTTATTTCTATCACTAAGAACCGGCTGTTACCGGGTGCTAGTTCATCCCTGGGTGAGCTTTTTCACAATAGGCAATAATCTTAGTGCTTCTATTTTCTTAATGTCTCTCGGCAATCACATTTCCGATTTTAGCAGCTTTCCTCCTATTTTTAAAATAAATTAATAAAACGAGTAGTAACAACTCTATGTACTGCCAAGTCGATTGAGAGCGTCCAGCCTGCACCAAGTGCAAAGGGCAACTGACGAAGTTTTCCGAGAGACATTAAGAGAAAATAGAAATACTGTACTTACTTTAATTAGTAACACAATGATTGTTTCCGCTGAATTCGGCATACGATAAAAGATAGCTAGCACTGTTCCAATAACATTCGCTCCATTTGTGAAAATGTTGGTTATACTATTTTCTTTTTCGAAACAAATGATAATATTAGAATGCAATAGCAATATTAACTGGTTGGTTTCAGTCGTTGATAAACTGCAGCCTTTTGAGAAAAAAACCGGTCAAGAGCGAGTCAGTCTCGCACACCGAGGGTTACGTACATATACATATATATGATGTTGATGATTTTTGAAAAACTGTGCTATTTAGAGACATCGTTTTATTTTTCCTGTAATCTTTACATAAACTTCTATCACATAGAATAATTTCAGATTTTTATCTATGCAAACTTCGGAGATAAGGAGGGGGGAACGGTATTTTTTTTACATTTTTCTTCAAAAGTTGAAAACAATGCTGCCTAAGAAACATTTTTGAGAATGTGCAAACAGCGCTCTTTCATATGATCCCCACATGCCCAAGTAGCCCCACTTCAAATTTTTAAGACTCTCTTTCAGTCCCTTTTGCAAAAAGATATATTTTTTAAATTTCTTTCTTGTTTGCAAAATAGTTGGGCAAACGTCATCTAAAACTGATCTTTTCAAGTTGATAGCATTAGTAGTTCTTGAGATATCCAGGTGTGACAGACATACAGACAGACAGACTTAGTCTCACCATAAGGGTTCCTTTTTACCATTTTGGTGCGGAACCCTAAAAAAATAGTACCTGTTTATGTATTATTACAAATACTCTGTCTAATTACGAAATAATGAAAATATCACATTCACTGTTACTAAATTCCGCCGCTAGTTTATCTCTCGTTGCTATTATACGTTGCTAACGCTTTTTTCTTCGTAACAGGCGCTATCATACAGGAGAATCTTGAATAAGCCACTCAAACATAGCACACGTGACAAAGCGGTTACCGCTGTTTCCCCGTGTAATGCTGCAGCCTGCGGTTGCAGTAACGTTTTGTATAATGAGGTTGCAGCATGAGGTTGCTACCTAGCTATTACGATCGTTAAACTGATGTTAGTGTACGTATGTGGGTTCAAAGCTAACTTTGTCGCCACTTGGAATTGAGTTTATCTTGCGGGCTAAGCTTGGCGTTTCAGTGTCGTAGTTACGTATGTTCGAAGTCAGGTAAGCTTGCACCGATGTGGAATTAATTAATATGCTCCTCAAATATTATGACAAGGTTACGTGTCCTTAATTGGTGCGGTCCTGTGTTAGAATTTATAAGGCGTCAGTTCTAGATATTCAAATAGGTACTTAAATCAAAGCTCCGTACACATTATTATCGATACAAGCGAAAAATAGCTATACAATATTTGTCAGTGTCCATAAATGAATACAACGGAAATAAAAAAGTTGTGAGCCGTCACGGTACGCCTGGCAGATGTGAAACATCGAAATCAAACAAACACACATCGAAAAAAAGGTCAGGGTCGCGTAGCGGGGGGACCGCGCGCGCGGAATGAGCGGTGAATCGCCACACGGCATGCGTCGTGGCGCCAGCAATCGCGTAATCGGTTTTACGTGCGCCTATAGATGTTTCACAACAAAACCATTTACATACATATATATGGTGTATCTATTCATACACGTAATGTCTTAAGGGGTCATTGTACTCATCATTATGAACAACTTTCACTATGGGACCAAAGTTGAAATCGCAAAAAAAAATCTGCTGTTCCCTACATTTTGACGAGTTATACGTACATAAAAGTAGGGAACAGCTGATTTATTTGCGTGATTTCAGGTTTGGTCCCATAGTAAAAGTTGTTCATAATGATGAGTACAATGACCCCTTAAGAGATTTAGTGTATGAATAGATACACCTTATTTATTATATATAGGTATATACCGAAGTATCTATACCGACACGAAGGTCTCTCTACTTTCGAGCAAAATAATGCAAATGATCACGAAAGGAAGTATAGCTCTTGCTACCAAACATGTTTTACACAACATGTAGCGTCGCCCATTATTACCATTTTTAAGTTTGACGTTTAACTTTAAATAAGTTTGACTTTAAATTCATGCCATCCCTTACATTTTGTATCAAAAAGAAAGTGACAGCATCAATTTAAAGTCTCCGTTAAACTTATGTTGGTTTCGTGCAACTCACCGTGAGTGAGTTTAAATAAAGGTATTGATCAATTAAGTCCATGGGCAAAAAAATTACGCGCAATTCTAGAAAAAGTTTTTTTTTTAAATAAAAATCTCTTATTAAATAAAGAAAAAGTAAAAGGTTTCTAATTGCTTTGACTTGCGACGTTGGTCGGTTCGTGAAAATTTAATTTCAAGTCTGAAAAGTTTCAGACTTGAAATATACATACATGCACGCGAGCAACGCAATAAATAATCATAAACATAAACATGAATGATTTTCACTAAAGTTCCCATAGATTATTTTTATAGGATCCCTATAAATCTGTGTTATAAGGTAACCGTATGAAACATCTTTTCTAACATCATTACGCTTGGCGGGTAACTTGGTGATCTCCCCTAACGTTATTAAATCACAGGCCAGCGCCACTGCCCGCTCAGCCGGCTTAACCTCTTCTCAGAAGTGACAGCCCATTCCCATGAACATGAACTACATCGGAGATCAAACACGGATCAGTAATTTATGATTAAAATGTTGCTGATATTTTAATAATTTATTTTTGAAATGATTTTAGTAAAAATAAATTTTTAGCTTTAATTTCTGTTTTCGATGTTGTTTAAAAAACCGCTTCAAAATCGCTTCTTAATGATGAAACAGATCAGTTTTTTTCAAATTATAAGTACCTACAAGATGGATATGAAAATAAACTAAACTTCGTACTTCTAACTAATGACGTTCCCAGTCTGCATAAAAAAAACAATCAAATATATGCAAAAGTTTTGTCACTATAGCTAGTCAAAGACTGGCAAAATCCTTCGGCCAATCACCACTATTTTAAACTTTGAAAAAAAAAAAACACTTTTTTGTTGGACTTATTTGATAGTTTCAAAATATTCCTATGCATTAGTAGGTATTATCAGTGTTTTCATTTACTGCCTTGTTGGTCTAGTGGTCGCAACCGCTACTGCCGAGCATGAGGTTCTGGGTTCGATTCCCAGGTTGGGCAAAGTGTTATTGGGATTTTCCATTAACAATTTCTCAGTAGCAGCATGGACTCTGGTTTTGTGCCCGTTTGATGGCAATAGGCTCGCCCCCTATTACATGGGACTTAAACATAACTGGCGAAATGTGGGTGTACTATAGGTACTCCTCTGCCTAACCCTTCGGGGATTACAGGCGTTATGTTATGTCATTTATTGTCGCATTGTCGTCTCCACATTGTTTATGAAAGATCGGACGAAATGTAAGTGACTGAAACTATTACCGTCATATTACAAAACAAGGTTTATCTTCAGAACCAGGTTTAAACCATGCATCCATTATTGAATTTAGAACTTTATTCCGTCTACAGTAAATTTATTAATACAAAACTGACAACTTAGTACCCAACTAAGTTTTCAGTTTTGTATAAACAACGTTATTTCAATCACAGTTACGTTCATAATACAAAAACTGGCTCGATGGTACAAGCCATGTCAAAATATAAATCTAGTTTTGTAATAAGAAGGCTTGCGTTTGCGTATTGCAGTTGCGCTGTAACTGAGACCACGGTTATTTTTCGTGTGAAAACTTGGGGAAAGTATTTGCGTCGTCTGAAGCCTAAACATGACAAAATAAGACTGATAAAAAAAACTCGGGGGCAGTCTTTGGTGACTGCCGATAGCAGTGACGCGCGTTCCATGATTTTGGTTCACCCAAAAAGTGCTCAACGCGCATAGAGAAGTTTTCGATGTATTCTTTTCCTATGCTTAAAATTTGCAAATGAAAATATCTATAGTGAATCAGTTAGCTTTTAAAGTGCAACTGCAAACATGCATTGCGATTCAATTAATAATATTGCTTGAACATCCAAGTTGACATATAAATATAACTCATTAGCTGTGGCATAGTTCAAGTTTTTTTTGTTGTTTTAAAACGTTGCCCCACACTAGGTAAGTTAAGTATTTTGCTTAGCATTCTCATTTATTGATAATTTTTATTAATTATTAACTTTTTCTATTGTCATTATTTTCGAAAAAAGAACACGCGAAGTATCGAATTTACGGTCAAAGAAAATCAAATCCATCCAGGAGCGTTTTTTGAATTTGGAACATTACAAAGCTCCAGCAATGTTGTATGAAACGGCGTGCTAGGGTTAATATATTATACTCTTTTCTCAAACATGCTTGGAAATTCGAGCATTATTTTGACAACCTTCTTCGAGATACATCGAAATTGGTGTACTGGCCAAATACATGCGAACAGCGGCCATCAAAAGTTGTATGAAAATCCATGTGTCCAACTCTTAACTATCGTGTACTTGAAAAGTGGAACGACCTTTTACTCCGAAACATGGCAACCTAGGAGGTAACTTATCAAAGGTTTTACCATCGAGATATAGTACGTTAGTACTTATATCTCGATGGGTTTTACTTAAATTTCGAACTGCCTTGCAAATAGAAAGCTGTCTATTGAAAAAAAAACAAAAACAAAAAAAAACAAAAAAAAACAAACAAACATTGGCGTGTGAAAAATTATCGTTGTTCGTCATTGAATCTGGAATTTATAAATAATTTACGTTCCCTGGATTCTTTTGAGAAAAGCACTTTATATGCCTCGGCGGAAATGGTAATTACCTGTCTCGTAGGTATTAGTGAAGTCTTCGCCTACGGCTCGGCCTTCAAACTCATACTCGACTGGCCTATTTCACGGCCTTTGCAATAATGTACTATTACAGACACTAAGTATACATCTATATCAATGATATAAAACAACAATATTATGTTGTGTGGGAGTTTCTAATTGTTATTGCACAACTAAGCCCATTGTCCTACACGATATATTCATCATAGTCGGTCGCATACTTACCACAAAGAAAGACGCCAACGTATTGTTTTATTTCGGCGACATTTGGAAGTGCCCCCAACAACTTTCCCAGGAATACATTGTTGTCTTTTTTCTCAGGATGATTACTGTAACAAAGAAGGTTAGTAGCATTAAACAGGTGTTTCATGTAGTATTAAGGCAACGATAACCGACTTCTAATCATTTTATACTGAATATCACGTCTAAACGAGTACCTAGTGTTAATGATTTGAAAAAAATATTTGTTAAGTTAGAGCATTTTCTCAATAATTTAATACTTATGTGAATATTTAGATTACGTTTATATTACATACTTAGTGAAATTAATTTGTAAAGTTATTTCTAACGCGGATAAAATACTGAGAATGGCGCAAAATCTACCAAGCGTATTTTTCTGAAACCTTCACCAAAATAAAGATAATTTAATTATTAATCTTTTAGTATACGTACGCGTTTTATTAAAATACCTTTTGTTTTGTGTATAATACATTAATAATGCGTCTAATTGGGGACAGCGCTCCTTGATGGGCGAGTCCTAATACTGGCTGAACGTACGACGCGTTGCATGAACTCAGTACAGAACACGCAAGCTAACCACTTAAGGTCACTGGCATATATCTGCGTCTTAATAACGATTTATGTTATTAGGAAGGCGATTGAATGGAACATTAAATACACGTACAAGTACTTACTCACGTTTTGGCGGAACCAAGATCGAAGTTGGTTACATTATTCGCTCTTGCATTTTCATTTTTATCTGGAAATAGAAAGGTTGTATTTATTTAAATGCCTTAAAACTATCATTACAGGTCTTAAGCTAATGCGATAGCCAAGTTACATACACAAAATAAATTTTAAGAAAAAAAAAATACATCACGCAAAAAAAATACAGTATGGTGCACACAACTACACATCAAGCTATAAATTTCCAGTATACGTTGACCTCTCATAGTACGGAAATCCTATACAATGCAAGATCAGTATATACTGGATATTTTTTTTTTTTTTTTATGTGTAGCCGTCTGTACAACAGTTTATTATTGATCATACAATATTGAAGTACCGAGAGGTTACGTAATAACCCCACTCTATTAATCATCATCATCTGCCCAGCCTTTTCCAAACTATGTTGGGGTCTGCTTCCAGTCTAACCAGATGACCAGTATTTTAGTATGTAGTAGTAGTATTTTAGTATGTATAGTAGTATTATATCGATGACGAACTACCAATATCTTCTATCTAAAAATTTGCAACTTTACAGGAGACGAAAAAAACATGTCTCATAATTTAGAAGTTATTTCCTATCGTGTTAGGAGGTTTTACCAGTACACGCAAAATAGCATTTTACGTCGATTGGCATTAAAAACAAAACATCGAAAAAAAGGTAGTTAGGAGGTATTGGTATTTCATCGTCGAAAATACCACTCTATTAGTATCTATGTTTCGTTAAAAGTAGGAGGTAGTCAAAAACAGTAAGGATGGCTTTTCAGTTTCACAATTTTCAAGATTTGTACTACCTGCACTATGATAATGAATAAATAAAATTATGCTAGGTTGATTATCGATACAACCATTGTGAAAAGTTTTCGTTTGGTATTTTTCAGTTTCCCATGACATCATTTGTTTTAGATGTTGCATTTATTTTCTATTTATCTTCCATTAGAGCCCAAAGAAAACAAAGGATAAACTTAGCTACCTACTCACGAAGCATACGTCATTGATTTGTGTTACGTGTACTCAGTTTGATTCGGCTATACTATTCTTTAATAAAAACATCCCAGCACATCCTATGCAATACTAATCGCCCTCGGTTCGCACGCTCGCAATGCTGAATGTTCTACTGGCATCAACACAGGAGTGTGATTTGTTGGCCGTGAGATGGATAGACGTGCATGTTCGAGATTCTGTGAGATGATGGACGATTTTTTTTTTTTTTTTGTGCCATTATTATTAGTTTTACCTATTTGGTTAGTTATTTTGTGTATTATTTCTTATTGTTATTCCTTCCTTATTTAAAATATATCTGTTATTGAAATTTAACTGTGCAATAATTTGGGACTGGGTCTGTAATGTTGTGTGCATGTTTTTAACCAAAAAAAAAACTAAATGCGAATTCATAACACCAGTGTTTGATTTTACGAGTTTTTCTATTACTTTTTAAGATAATGGGTTGAAAAAAGCAGTAGAAATGTTCGTAGATGGTGATAGGCATTATCTTGAAGTTTGTCCGGGTCGTTCAGGCTTCCGACCATTGAGGGTCATAAATGTCAATAGGTGATCGTCTTTTGTCTGAAACGGTGAGTGTGCAAAAAAGAAATAGGACGGTGCTATTCTTTACGTCCGGCTTCACACGGCACGGCACCATATTATTATGGGGGTGCTAAATTGTATTTACTCACATTGTCACATGATGAAATAAATGCCGGTTGACACTTACATGTTAGTTATTCATCTTATACTCGTATTGATCAATGTGTGTATTCAGTTTCGTTTCTTTATTTATAGATAATGAAGATGATGGATAGTTTTTATTTATTAACTTATTGTTCTATTGTGATCTAATATTGATTAACAACTTATTAAATTAATTTATTATACACCTGAGTTTTAAATGTCATTAAGGCCTTATAAATAAATTGAAAAGTCTGTTACCAAAGCAGTTTGCAGATATATTAGAATCCTACATTCTGAACAGAGCCTTTAGAATAAGACAAGAAGACGCCTACTCAGAACTGAAACAAATTAATGCTGGCATACCGCAAGGAAGTGTGTTAGGTCCGATCCTGTACCTACTATACACTTGCGATATTCCTGAATAAGAGCAAAACACGATTGGGACCTTTGCTGATGATACAGCCATAATGGCTGTGGGAAACAGCCACGAAGAAGCAGTGGAAAAGGTCCAAATGGCTGTAAATCAAGTTTATAACTGGACCAAAAAATGGAAGATTAAACTAAATGAATCCAAATCTGTTCACATAGACTTTTCCAACAAAAAACATCAGTATTCTCCAGTTTACATTAAAAATAAACTAGTACCATACGAGAATACAGCTAAGTATCTCGGGATGACCCTTGACGCAAAGTTACGCTGGAAAGCCCACGTTAAGAAGAAAAAAGATGAACTCGACCACCGATTCAAAAGAATGTATTGGCTGCTTGGAAGAAACTCCATGCTGTCCGTGCAAAACAAATTGTTGCTATACAGACAAGTCCTGATGCCAGTTTGGACTTATGGTATCCAGCTGTGGGGCTGCACCAAATAGACCAATATATTAACTATACAACGATTCCAGAACAAAGTGCTAAGGGAAATTGTAAATGCACCTTGGTACATACGAAATGATGACCTCCATCGGGATCTAAAAGTTGAGTTCATCGATAAAGTGATCCAGAAATTTGCAGAAGCTCACGAAAAGAGGCTTCATCAGCATGTGAACGTCGAAGCAATCCAGCTTCTCGATCACACAAATATAGTAAGAAGACTAAAAAGAACAAAACCGTTCGAGTTAGTGTTTAGTGTTAGTGAATAGTGTAAAGTACAAAAGTGCCAAACAAACACAAGAATGAAGTGTATTCGCCTTAATAGAGACAATAAGAAAAGTGCTATTGGACACATTCTTAGTAAAGACAATTTAGTAGTTTAGGTTATAATTTAATTACTTATTAGTCTATTTAAAAGGCTAGATTGTAATAAGATTAGGGTTCATTCTATTGATGAACCTCAGGACAAGGGAAAAAAAAAAAAAGAAAAAAAGTCATTGTTGGGATATTTACGCAAAAACCTACTGACTGTAATTGCTCTTGAATATCTAATGTAACACTTACCACAAGTGTAAAAAAAAACAAAAGTGTTTTGACACTTTTGATATTTTTTCACTGACTGTGATAAGCGTGATAAGTGTGATAACTGATAACACAGTAAACTTACCCGCCGAAAACTCTCGAAAAAATATTCCTAGCACTTGTAATTTAACCATTTTACAATTCAGTTCACCAACAATACCATAAGGATGTGCACTAAAATCCTATTTAATTTATCTTCTGCTAGACTGGTCGAAATACACTGACCTGGTGCAAATCAATCAGCACCGTAGTTGCGTAACACTATATCACAATTTGAATGACTTTGAAGGATTATTGCTAATCCATTGCTTCGTATGTTCGAAAAATTTGTCTCCTCAGCAACGTAAACATAGCAATGAATGTTGTTAAACTGTCAAATGAAACCTATTGCTACTGTAAATGTGTTACGCAATAGGGAATATGCACGTAATTCAAAACGTATCCATTATTTGAATGTACATTGTGTAGGAGTCAAGAAACAAATTCCTATTTTTTTTTACATTTTTTAATGCATTTCTTATTTCACAAATAATTAATTTATGTTGCGTTTCTTCTGTGGAACGGAACGCAAACTCAAAAAGCGTCCTCTTCGAAAATGCCGGAAGTGACGAAAAATACTATGTGTATAAACTCTTTGCTAAGTGCTTGAAGTCTCACTAAGGTAAATAAGTAAGTAAGTTTTCTGCTTGAATAAAGCATTTAAAACAATAATTTAATGTATATGATTTGGGGCTAAAAACAAAGTAAAGTAACCGTCATGAGAAGCTATAAATACATAAAATTGCAAATTATACAACTATCAACTTTAAACTCAAGATATCTAAGTTGATTTATGAATGAAGAAATTATCGCTAAACGTCATAAAATAATTTTAGTTGCAATGGAAACTGAACCATACGCAATTTCAGTTAAAGTTTTAAATCCTAAAGTATGAAATTTATCTCGTCTCATGGCGTTGACTGTAGTTTCGTGGATAATGACGTCACATCATGACCACGACAGAAACGGACGTTTGAACTGTAGTAGAAAATTGTTGGAGTTTCATTATATTTTTGAGCAACAAGCAGTGGTTCAATTTAACTTTTAATAGTTTTCTTGGGTTTATATTACTGTATATTATTGATTTAGTGAATAAAAAAAAAATACATGTATATTCCCTATTACCGCGCTGAATTAGTTAATACAATTCGTTCAGTTTTCTTAAAAGTTGAGACAAAGCAACCAATGACAACTGTGCAAGGAAGGTAAATATTAATAAGTCAGGGCTAGCTACCAATATATATCGAGTTCTGCCAAAAGTATCAAATAACAAAGACTACTTATTATAATCAGTTATAATTTACCTCTAAACGCTGATGATTTAACAACTGCTCTGCCTAACAAAGGATTAGCTGTAGGACTTATTTTTTTTTACCGCGTAATAAAGTGGCCAATTATGAACCCAATGTAAAAGAACACATTTAGAAAAACCCGGCCAAGTGCGATTCGGACTCGCGCACGAAGGGTTCCGTACTGTACCTACTACGTACGATTATCTATAAAAATGGCAAAAAAATCACGTTTGTTGTATGGGAGCCCCCCTTAAATATTTGTTTTATTTTAATTTAATTCTTTATTTTTAAAGTGAATATATAACTAAATATTCTGTGAACAATTCAAGCGTCTATCTGTTGCCGTTATCAATATAGAGCAAAGACGAGCAAAAAAAATCACGTTTGTTGTATGGAAGCGCCCTTCAATATTTATTTTATTCTGTTTTTTTTGTATTTGTTGTTATAGCGGCAACAGAAATACATCATCTGTGAAAATTTCAACTGTCTAACTATCACGGTTCATGAGATACAGCCTGGTGACAGACGGACAGACGGACAGACAGACGGACAGACAGACAGACAGACGGCGGAGCCTTAGTAATAGGGTTCCCGTTTTACCCTTTGGGTACGGAACCCTAAAAATGAGGTTCCTTGTGTGGTTGGAAATTTTTATTATTTGCCACGGTAGCGACTATAGTTGTTCTGAAAAAGTATCTGGCTCCCTACGATACAGCCCTGTTACTGTAACTAATAGATATATACCGCACAGACTTAGTAACGTGATGGTCCCGACGACGCGACGGCGGCGGCGGTGGCGACGTCCCGTTATTGCTGCTTGGGCACGGAACCCTAAAACTAGTATTTTTCTTGCACACTTAACACGATCAAAAAACTGCAGAAACAATCAAACTGTTTTACACTTATTTACTTCTTAAATACAAGGTTTAATTTTGAACGACGTTGGCATTTTCACCAAACAGGTTTTTCCCATAACTCTCGAGTAATTATTAATTATTTTGTCTAGGGGGGGGGGCAGCCGTCCAGCTGAAATAACCACAGCAATTTAATGAGAGATCATAAATGATGCCTGTTAATAAACATGAAGTTGGCAATTTTTGATTGTAACACACACAATCAAAAAGTCCCAACTTCAAACCTCAAAAAATACATCATCGGCAGCCTTATTCGACCCACTGTTAAGACCTCCTCCCTTTTGTGCCATGCGTTCCTGGTTTGTGTAAGTCTCATCCAGATCTTCGATTGCATCCTGCGATCTTCTGTAGGTCGTCCACCCACCTGGCCATTGGTCTGCCAACGTTCCTTCTACCGTCTATCGGTAACCATTGCGGGCTCTGTTCCACCTGCCATCACCATGTCCATGCCAAGCCCACTTTCATTTCAGAGCCGCTATCCGTAGTCCGACGTCTTAAACCTTAGTCCTACGTAGGATCTCTGAGTTACGGACTCGGTCTTTCAGTGATAGGCCTAACATGGCGCGCACCATAGTCCTTTGTGCAAGTTGGGCTTTGTACACAGTGTCGTCGTCCATTAATGCATTGGAGGCTGTATTTCCTTCAGCTTTCGTTGTGGGATCAAAAAGCAAAAGAGTTTGAAATAACTCAGAGTCTGGAATGTAGACATTTCTAGGGTGGACATTGCCCACCCTTACCCCCCCCCCCCCCCTAGCTAGGACCGTGGTTTAAAAATACAGCTGTTACGATGTTACAATATTACAAAGATAATGAAGGTAAGCAAGTAAATAAAAAGGGGCTGAGGGCAACATTGCTATTGGAAAGATAAGAGCACAAACGTTAAAATAAGTGCACTTATATTTTTATTTATCTTTTTTTTCAGATTGTGCAAAAAGTAAATATTTGTTGAACTTTTATCAAAATAATGATTCGCGGAATGGCGAAGTGTGGGTGTAGACCTCTACGTAACCCTTCGGGGATTACAGGCAGATTTCATATTGTGTGTAATGATTAGCTGTTTCAATGATTTTACACTTTTGGAGTAATAATGACCTTTTGCAAAAACCAAAGGGCATGGCATTCTATGAATCCAGATTACGTCACCTATGAACACATCAAACGAAGTAACGTAATTTTAAAACGTAAAACAAATGAATTTTGTTTACTTATTTCCAAAAACTCTAACAAAAGTCGTTATGCGGGACGAGTGTTATGACCAGTTAAAAGCATTGTTAATTATATTATTAACTTTGTTGAGGTGTCAACGAGAAAAGTTTAAAATTAATGTTAAAGGTCGCAAGAAATGTATATTGGAGTATTATCATTATTTATGCTGTTAAATGAATGACACAGAAACGGGAATGGCATTTATGATTATTAGTAGGTATCGTGTATCATGACTGACTTTAATATGAGCGCGCATAAAAGAGAATAGCCAGCCGTCATAATGAACATGAAGCCATTAAATATCTCCTCTATTGTCGGAGGAATGTAAACGTGTTAATATGTATAATGTAGGTTGTATTTAAATACCTTTTTTGTGTTGATGTCATTAATTTAATTCGTTGTTGCTCTATCCCATTGTGAAATTTATTTATCTACGTCATTAAATGGATTAATTGAGTGGATGTCGAGCCAATTCAGCTCCTAGACAACACGGACATAGTACGTAGGCTACAGAGAACTAAACCATATGAGTTAGTGTAGTGTAAAAATATTGAATGACTAATAGTAACAATGCTATGTGCTACATGAACATAACTTTCTTTTTATTCATTATCAGACTCTAAGAAAGTAATCCGTCACATAAATTAATAAGTTAGAGTTAAATTGCTTATTCGTCTATGAGGCTAGATTGTAATAAATTATTAAGAACCTTGGTTCTTAATAAAGGAAAAAAAAATACTTACATAGATTAATTTATTTTTTAAATATATGTATCATCATCATCATCACAGCCGAAAGACGTCCACTACTGGACATAAGCCTCCGACAAAGGGGGGGTTTGCCATAATCGCCACGCTTGGTAGGCGGGTTGGCGATTGCAGTATGGTGTTAAACTGCATAGAGAACGCTGCTGCCTATTCTCTAGTAAGTCCCTTAGTCGCCTTTTACGACACCCACACGGGAAGAAATAGGGCGGTGCTATTCTTTATGTCCGGCACCACACGGACCAATATATGTATCTAGTTCTTTATTTCCTTCGTAGGTACGAGTATCTCTCTACTATTCGTTTTACTATTGCAAGTTAGAGGCAATTGATAAATGTGCAGTGTTTAATAATATTAATCTACTATTCTATGACACTCGATTGAAATACGAACAATGAAGATAATATATTCAAAATAAAACCTAATTGTAGTTGGTAACGAACACGTGTTGGCGCTAGTGAAATATGCAATGTGTGGGACATTTGGTTGGAATTAATAATGATTTGTGTTATGTCTCCTAATCAGATTGTGACCAGATGACACCGTGTTGCTTTATCGGCACACAGTAGACATGTGTTCTGCTTTGAGTTGAAGTTAGTAAACCAGTACAATGAATAACCCTCCTATTTTGGCTTTGCCGCAATCGGGTAAAAAGATATAGCGGTAATGTACAGTCAGGGAAATTAATTTAGTAAATTGATTACCAACGGATATACGGTCAGTTCAAATCACTAATATAACACATATTTTTTGAACATATGAAGCCACGGATTAGCAGTATACTTCAAAAACATTCAGATTTTAAATTGTTGTTTTTTAGTTTTTTGAACGCTTTTGCGCGTCTTTCTATTACATCGTTTTTACATTATGTAGTTAAAGTTTCAACATGGATGATGTAACCAATATTTTGATTTAAAAACGAGTGTCCTTGGAATGTCTTGCCTCTTCTTCTCCATAGAAACCTACTACGCTATGGAATGGGCAACTAACTTAATTTTTGATCATATTTGATTGATCGACTCCTAGAGAATTTTAAAGTACTGTAAATGGTTTAGATTGATAGTGGGTTACCCAATTAGGGTGGGTGCTGGTCATACACTCACGCCGGTTGCTAGTACCTATTCCGCACTTGACTTTGAGCACGAGGTTGAGGTTGTACCCATCATATTTTTTTTTTAAACCCTTGAGATGCAAAAGTCGCGAGAACCAGCTACTTTATTAAAAAAAGAATACATGAGAGTTCATGACAAAACACATCGCAGCTATGTATGTTGAATATAATTCTTCACAGGATCAGGACAAACTTGGCACAGGACCAGAGTGTCGCGTCTCGAAGGCGGGACCACGTAGTTCGCAGTATGATCATATCTTTTTGGATCTAACAATCTTTTCGGTGATTCCGGTAAAATTGAGAACTACATTTCATAGTAAGAATATGTTATGAATTTTAAATCAATATGGACTTTGAATGCCTTTTTCTTATAAAAGTGTAAACTTAATTTGCTGAATTTCATTCATTTTACAACATAAACATTTACTCCTGTGTTACATGAAAACGACATAAATTTATAATGCAGACTTTATGATAGTTTTTGTATAAATATGATTTTAAAACATTCTGGATTTGATTATTTCAAAAGTTATTACGGAAATAGAATCTCAAGGCAAACCACCAATTTTTTAAACTAGCCATTGTCATTACCTGCCTATATTTCGGCCGCTGAGAGAATGCGTTCCTGAAACCTGTCAGTTGAACACGATTAGGAACTAATACCCCCTTATTAAAAAACAAGGTTTATCTTCAGACCCAGGTTTAAAACATGGAGCCATTATTGAATTTCGAACTTTATTCCGACTATGGTAAAGTTTAGGTAAACACAAAACTGACAACTTAGTACCGAACTAAGTTTTCAGTTTTGTATAAAGAACGGTATTTCAATCACTGTTACGTTCTTATTACAAAAACTGGCTGCATGGTTTAAGCCATGTAAAAATATAAATCTTGTTTTGTAATAAGACGGATAAAGTTTAATTTCTTAAAATAGGTTTTCTTTTGTACTCAGCTGTCAGTTGTCAAGAACGCATTCTCTCATCGGTTGGAGTATAGTTAGTTAGACTAGTTAAAAATACATGTAGACCAGTGCTGATGGCGCCAAAAAATATAAAAGCGGGAAAAAGAATTAACAGCATAAGACCTACTGGAAGATGTGCATAATAATGTTCGTATGAGGGGAAAAATATTTTGTCGACAAAATTGAGGAGGGTGGAACGGGGTGAACTTTTAGGGGTTGTAAGTGGTATTTCATTGTTTTTCGCTATTTGCAACGAAAGTTGACCTCTTATCGAAAAAACTTAAATGGCAAAGTTGTTGATAATAAAAAGATGTACAACTTTTGTATGTAACATTTTTCCACATAACACATTTTCTGGGGAAATCGGAAATTTTCCGGTTTGTAAGGTTTTTTTTTTCTCGCGCCTAAAAAACTCTTTTTTCACGAAATTTGGTGGAAGTATAACTTATTATGTTTCAAGTCAGTTGTAATTTTTTTGTAGCGAAATATAGATTTTTCCTTGTATTTTCGACAAATTCCGAAATGACGACCTCATTTCACCGGTAAAATTCGTCTTGTCAAGCTCGCCAGCCGCCACTTTTCCCGTTGAAGAGTCTGCTTTTAGATTATGATAAAAGAGTAGCACTACTACGATTTTTTTTTCAGAAAACGCAAAAATCTATATTTTAAATTTTCAGGCGGGTTGGCGATCGCAGTATGGTGTTAAAATGCATAGAGAATGCTTCTGCCCATTCTCTAGTAAGTCTCTTAGTCGCCTTTTACGACACCCACGGGAAGAAATAGGATGGTGCTATTCTTTACATCCGGCAACACACGGAACATGTATTTGCACACTGCGTCAATTGCATTGTTCATTCGTTAGACTGGTATTACATTGGATCATCAGTCAACAGCAGTCTAATGCTAGAACTTAGATTATTTATATTTCTAGATAAAGTGTCGCGCTGCAATAGAACTAAAACAAATAGGTCAACTTTGTTATGCTGGTGTGCGTAACAGCTACGTCTACGTCTATGTGTTATTCCAGTGTGCGTGTATTTTGCGGCCAACTGTTGGACGCATTTTTTTTCGACGAGTTCACCGTTGGACTGTCTATCTAGACACATTTATATATTTGTGCTGGACAAAGGCCTTTCCAACTTCACGCCAGCATTTCCCAAACGGTTAAGCAGAGGTGTACTATCTTTAAAACACCCACATTTCGACAGTTATGTTTAAATCCCATGTAATAAGGGCGAGCCTATATTACCAACGAGACAAAGACTAACAAGGCAGTCAAATAAGCTTTATAGATTACAAAGGTTATAATTAGTGAATTTATAGTTTAAAAACATATATTTCATATCCCATGTTGGCAAACAGCGGGGCGAGCACGACCTACTGTGGCATGACTTAAGTCACACATTTTATCACAGTTTGAGCGATAAAACCGTTTTGTCTTAAAATGCTAGTACAAATTGACAAGACATAATTTATCATGTCTTGTCACAAACGTCTTGGCACGCCCGTGCTCGGCCCGCAGTCCGTTGAAATCAAAATCGCTTCAGCCTATCTAATGAATAGTTGTTACTACCGTCAGCTATTATGGGGTTTTTGTTGCATACTCTAGGTCTACTCTGTCCTCCTCCCATATTAACAATGTCATTTGAAAATATTGTAAAAGCCATTTATTTTTAAAAGAGTAACCGTGGAGTTTTTTACCGGCTCTTCTTCATGGGAAACGGCCAATTGGAACCGTGCACCTATTTTCTGACGTTTCATAAGTGCTCTTGTAGGCGTATTTGTAATAAAATATTTAGTTTTTAGGGTTCTATACCTCAAACGGAAATAACAGAAATCTTATAGGATCACTCCGTTTTCCGTCTGTCTGTCTGTCAGTCTGTCAAGACCCTTTTTCTCAGGAACGCGTGGAGGAATCAAGTTGAAATTATTATCAAATACGTAGGTCGACGGGCCCTTGCAGTTCTAAAAGCACAGCAGGTCTCACAGCACAAGTAAGGGAAAAAGTTCGAAAAACTTTAATTTGTAGTTATAACACATATTTTTTTTTGCAATTACACGCAGGTTCGCAGATGGAAAATTGACCGTGACTACAATGTTAACTTTGTGTTCGGGATAAATTCATCCCAACTACGGAATTCTTCATTGTGCGTGGTCTGACACGCACTTTACTGGCCGTTTTTTTTACTGCGAACCTTTGAGACACAGTTACCACACGTGTAAAGACTTTAGTTGCCGATGACGTCAAATTTTTTGAAGTGGGATGATTCCAACTAGTCTTTTCGTTATCATTCGACACTCATCGAACTCTTTTGTTCAGCGATATTGACACTTGAGACGGGGTAAAACATCATTAACAAAGGCATTGTTTTGGGTACGCTGACATCATTCATTGGTTTAGAAAAAAAAAAGAAGATATTGGGGTTAATTAAAATTATACAAATGTCAATAATATTGATATGTTCAAAAATTTTCATATTTTTGACTGACAGCGTTCCGAAATATGCTTGTCCATTAAAGTTAATGATTCATCATCATCATTTCAGCCGGAAGACGTCCACTGTTGGACATAGGCCTCCCCCAAAGGGGGGCGGATGGGTTGCCATAATCGCCACGCTTGGCAGGCGGGTTGGTGATCGCAGTAAGGTGTTAAAATGCATTGAGAACGCTGCTGCCCATTCTTTAGTAAGTCCCTTAGTCGCCTTTTACCACACCCACGGGTAGAAATAGGATTAGGAACTTAATGATTAACCTTCTTTATCGATAAAACTATTTGCTGTTCGTTGGTAAGCGCATCACTTGAGGTTGAGACGAACGGCTGCCGGTTGGACCGAATTGGAAAGAAACATTTAAAAAAATTCCCGAATAATTTTCAAATTTGGGAAAACTGAACGTCCTTGTTTCGATGGATTTTTTTTATGAACTATTGAAATTTGATATGAGCAACGTCTGTTGGGTCAGTTAGTTTTGTATATAAGTGTCAATAGTGTTATCTTTGAATAAAGATAAAGAATTTATAAACTCGACTCACTAGAGGGTTGGCCACAAGGGAGTGGCGGTTTGAACATTGCCTTTATTGCTGTTTAGCAAAGTAGTTATTAGTCTATATGGTTATAGAGGAATATTGTCGGAATTTTAGGTTTTAGGTTGTATATAAATGTAGTAAAAAAGTAATTATATATCTACTTAAATGACACATAAGAACCAAAAATTTTCCCTTTTTGAGATACATAAATAACTGATAATATAATTTTTTAAATGTGTTTTACATATCTCGTTACCCTGGGGTCCCGGACTTTTAAAAGGTGTACGAGGGGCCAAAGCCAACTCTTATAGACCCGTTAGATATTTTTAATAAAATAAGGTACCAACCGTCGATTATCCCTGTTCGCACTACGCAAGTGCACCAAGGACAACCCCCGGTTGGTGTAGGACTGTTGCAGGATATGGAAACAGATATTGGGCAATGCGTTTGGGTGGCTAAAGTGAACTGGTTTTCTAGGACTATGGAGACTATGGAGACTATGGTCCCTGACTGACCAAAATTGTATTATATACAAGGAAATAATGCATTGTTAATTACTCATTTTGCGACAAAATCGTACTTAAAAACATTTTTAAAGTGAATGTGAAATAGGTAACTTTTCTTCATACCTTCGCCCAAACCATACATTTATTGAGATTTTAGTACGTGAATATCAGCTGCTTATCAACACTCGGGCATAACAACAGAAGCAAAACCGTTTCTGTTTTATGAGTTGGTAGGTACTATGCCTACAATACAAACTTGTAATTTGTCAATAGGAATAAATACGCTTTTGTACCCTAATATTATAAAGAGGCTAAGTTTGTAACTTTGGATGTAGGAGGTAATCTCCGAAAATACTCATCCGATTTAAAAAATTCTACCACTGATAGAAAGCTACGATATTGCCGTGTGCCATAAAAGTGTTTTATGTAAAAAAAAAAACAAGTGCGTGTTGGACCACGCACAATGAAGGGTTCCGTAGTTGGGTGAATTTATCCCAAGAACAAACATAACACTGTTGCTGAAAAACATGTTCCTCCATACATTACAATTGCAAATGTAAGTTTGTACGCACAATTTTGAGTGATTTACGACCATTTTAAGACCATAGATTTCTTATAATCTATAAGTTTAAAACTATTCTGTATTTTTTTCCAAAATTTGTTTCGGATATAAGTGGGGGTCAATTTTCAACTATTTTCTCTAATATCTAATAAAAAATAAATATTATATATTAGAAAATACTCTTATCAAGTCCTTTAATTAAATTTGATAATAATATGTCACAATTAAGGTAGTTCGCAAAACTTTTTGCTTTTTTTTTCCAATTTTTCTTTCAAAAGTTATTCCCTTATTCGAAATTCATTTGATAACGATATACGTTCGTGTTTGGGTCACAGAAATGAATATGAGTACCCAATTTCAACTTAATCGGTTCAGTAGATTCGAAGCAAATTGGCTGTGACAGACGAACAGACAGACAGACATACGATTGATCCTTTAAGGGTTGCGTTTTTTCCTTAGAGATATGGAACCCTAAAAACGGCAGAATACAGAAATTCGATGTGCATGATTTATTCGTTATTGCAGCCAACAATCTCTGAAAACAGCTAGTTTTAATCAATATACTGATTAAAACCGGCTGTTTTCAGAGATTGTTTATGAGCTGAATTCAATTATAATAATTAAGTACCGCTCGTAGGGAGGATCTACAGACCATTGTTGATGGCTATTAAAACAAAAACATTGGGCTGAATTTGATGTATTATAATAACTTGAGCTGCAGTACGTAGCACTGAACAATCATACGTACGTAATTATTATAATAATCGCTAGTAACTAGTAGCGATTATTATAATAATTAGGTACGTAAAATAACAGGAAACTTCCTGTTATTTTTGATAAAATTAATAATTCACACTCGTCAATAAGGATATTGCAGCAGTAGTATATACATTATGTTAAAGTCGGTACTATATTTTTTTCTTGGGTCAAACGCTTTTTTTAAATCGGTCGATGATGATTGTCACCAAAGAATGCAAGACGAAAATAGAAAATATGAAAAAAAACAGACTTACCAATATCACAGTTATTGGCGGTCATTTTCCGTAACACTGGGCACAACTCAACAGACAGTTTACTGTCACGTGATTAATATTTATTTAGTAATTGAAGAACTCACTGAACTTGAAAGCGCGTCAGTGTGCGCACATAGTTTATGTAAAAAGCACAACTGACACTTTACTCGAGAGTCGGAAAGCGACCGAGGAACCCGTGTGATCTCGTTTAGCGTCCCTCTAATAATACTATACGCCGCATGCGCACTACGTTCAATTGCCATAATAGAAAATACATTAATCACTGAACGTCAAAATATGTCGATGCTACAAGTATGAGCCGCACAATCGCCACAGTTTGAAAATAAGCCGGTAACGATTGTTCAACAAGAATCGTGTGCAAGACGCGGGTGACGAACCTTCGACGTCATCACTCTATGCTTCCCTATCTGAAAAATAAATACGTACTTACTTTTTCACAAGTTTTTGGTTCGTAACAATGGTAGTTGTTGCCTTTTTATGGCAATCCATTTTATTTTCAATAGTAAAAGGTAGGTAGTCATAAAGATTTATTTTTCATATCTTTTTTTTTCTTGCCACTGTACAACATTGTGCAATTTATTTACTTTTAATTCTTTATTAATAAATGCATGAAAAATGATGTTTCTTTTTAGGGTTCCGTAGTCAACAAGGAACCTTTATAGTTTCGCTATGTCTGTCTGTCTGTCCCCGGTTTAGCTCAGAGACTCTTAGTACTAGAAAGCTAGTAATTTGGCATGGGTGTACATATTAATTACGCCAACAAACTAGTAAAATAAAATCTGAAAGTTTTTATTTTTGGGTATTTTCCTTACGTGTAAAGTGGGGATGATAGTTTTTTTCTCGTCTGTCCCATGATGTGGGGTATCGTAGGATAGGCCGTTCAAAAATATTGAGGGTCTGCAAATACCATTTTTTTTATTCAGGGACCCGTTTGCGCAATATTAAGATTTAAAGTACAAATTTTTGTTAGAGTCAAGTTCCCCCCTCCCCCCTGCCAGCTAAATGATTGATTGAGGAATTATGTGAAAAAAAATCATGGCATACTACATATATAACGAAATAGATAGGAAATAAACTATCACAGCTATGTAGGCTTTACAAGTTAACGAGTAATAGTGCAAATGTAACTTAGTCGATCATTTGCAGTTGGAGAATTGACCGTGACGCGTATCGATGTATGGGAGAACATGTTTTTCAACTAAAATGTTAAGTTTGTTTTTGGGATAAATTCATCCCAACTACGGAACCCTTCATTGTGCGTGGTCCGACACGCCCTTGGGCGATTTTCAATCATATACAGGGTCAAATTTAATTAGCTAGCGAAACTCCGCAGACGTGATGGGTATCGATATCTAAAACCGATAAATAGTTGAGAAAATCAGTTTTTTTGTTGTTTAATCGTGTTTAGATGTTGATACCTATTACGTCTGTAAAGTTTACACAGATAAAAATACTGATTTTGAAACTGATATTTCAAGTAACTACAATTACAGACCCCAAAAAAAAAAACTTTTTTTTTTTAGTTTTAATTTATTTAGATATAAGATAGATAGATAGATAAAACATTTATTCAGTGCACACAAAAGACAGCACAACACACAATAGTACAATAAAATAATAGATAACAACTTAAAATAATGTATATAAAAACAATAAGCAAAAAGAAGAACATATCGAAGGGGAGATAGGTACCCATCACGTCTGCGGAGTTTCGCTAGGTAATTTAATTTGAACCTGTAGATCTAGCTCATTTGGCAAATAAATAGCCTTTTATCCATTTACGTTAGTTTGTTGAATTAAAAGTGATCACAAATCGTGAAAGAATGATTTTCGTTTTACGTTTTTAGTTTTACTGTAGATATTATGATTTTTGTAATATTATTTTCTAGCATCCACTTTTTACCAAATATGACAAAAAATTTAATACACTTTGATAATATAAAGATAAACCGTTTATTTAATGGCTTTTTATATTCATCAATTAGCATGGATCATTTCATAATTCCTTAGAAAGCTCTTAAAACATTATAAAATTAAGAGATTTTATCTTGCCACTAGAACGTCAACTTGCCGCACAGTGAATTAAACCGCCATTTTACAGTTCTATTGTACTGTTAGCTAGTATGTTACATAATGAATTAGTTTGAGACCATTCATTATTGCACGGCTCTTTGAACGACCAACCCATGAAATATTCATACCTACGTTGTTTAAAAAGGCATTAGTGTTATTATTGATACCTGCTTCTAACCGTACAATTATTTTGTAAATAGGTATGTTTAATTTAAATAACTAACTAATAGATATTCAATATACCTATTTATTTCATTTAAGAAGTATTTAAATAGATAACAACGTCCTTGTTACAGAAAGATACTCATCCATGTTAGTTCAACCGACTTGGCATTGGCACAAATTCAATAGACTTTTATTTTTAGTTTTCCGAGTCGTTACAAACAAGATTTATGAACGAAATTTTATTAAAACATAAAATAATGATTACAAAGAACTTTCATTTTAGTGTCATCTAAACTGCCAACCATGCGCTCTAACAAATGATAAAAACCGGCCAAGTGCGTGTCGGGCCACGCACAATGAAGGTTCCGTATTGGAGATTAATTTATCTTATGAAAAAACTTAACATTGTAGTTGAAAAACATGTTCTCCCATACATCGATACGCGTCACGGTCAATTCTCCAACTGGAGAATTGAAACGCTACTAAGTTTTTACGCACTGATTGAGAGATTTACCATGTTATTTTAAGATCATAGACTTCTTATAAGTAGGTTTTCCTGTAATCTATAAGTAAAAAACTATTTTCTGTTTTTTTTTTCAAAATTTTAGGCTTAGTAGCGTTAATGGTTAATTTTCATCTGTTTTCTTAAATAATTTTAAAAGCATTTATTTGAAAACTATAAAAAAATATATTTGAAATCCTTACAACAAGCCCTTTCATATTATATGTGTCACACGTTCAGATTTGCGAAACTTTTTTTAAATGTTTTAATTTGCCCCTCAAAAGTGACCGCCTCAAAATTCATCTATTTACGTTACACGTCCGTTTGGGTCACAGAAGTTCATATAATATGTATCAACAACTTAATCGGTCCAGTAGATTCAGAGCAAATCGGCTGTGACAGATGGACAGACAAACAGACAGACAGATACACGAGTGATCCTATAAGGTTCCGTTTTTTCCTGTTGAGGTAGCGGAACCGTAAAAAACTAGTGTATATTGGCAAAACGTCACGTATTCAAAGCCTGAAGCTATTTGGCCACACAAAACGGGCTATTAACGTCGAGAGCTCCGCATTGATGGCAATATTTTGTTCGTGTCACGCCAAAAAGAGATATGTTTGTGCAGTTGCAGCAGCTTGCAATCTCTGTGTTCGTTAGGTGCGCTAGCAAAAGGAAGTCATTCCGGCGGTAAACAATAACGCACGGTCGGAAACGTCTTTCATGCTAGACCGGCTCCGTCGAGTTGGCAAACGGCGAGCCTGTAAAGAGCGGGCAATTTGCGCGGTAACACCCACCGGATACCTTCTAGCTGCTCATTAACTATGAACGCCGTCATCAACGACTCTTCTTCAGCAGAAAAAACGGCGTTTAACAGTAGCACTCTCCACGAGTAAACTGTGCGGTTAGGTGCTTTTGAGCGGCCACCGCTACAAAGTGCATATAAATTGCGCTGCAAAATTGAAGCAGAGATATGAAAGGAGTGGTAAACTTTTGAAAGACAGGCCGAGGGCAACCTGCTTAGAAATCTACCGGTCTCTATAAGATGCAAAGAGGGTGGTTTACAAGCGAATAGTTGCTATCGCTATATAGCTACAAAAGAAACTTGTTAAAATGTCACAAATGTTATGCGTTTACTTAACCTTAGGGATACTGCACACTCGATCATTAAGTAAATTTTATTTTGTCAGGGAATTATTATTAGTAAAAATTATTTGGGTTAATCATACCTACGTAAACTTAAGCCTTTTTATGCAATGATGTTATTACCTTTAGATGCGTTACCTGCGCTCAATAATGGCAAAGTAAATTCCAGGCAATTGCCTGACATTTACAATAATAATAATTATTATTACGTACGCGCCAATGAACATGCAGCAGCTAGTGACGTAACTAAATATGTATGTTTACCTCTGCCTAACAACAAATATCGGTAAAGGTCTTTCCTTTTCTTCAGGCGCTGTATGATTGTATGGAAGTATGTAGCTACAATCATGGCTTACGCTGTCTTTGAGTGCACTAATGTTCGTGTATGACGCGTCTATTTATAATACGTCATTGTTTTCATGACTGTTTTTACACATACCTACTAAATTTACTTTCCCTTCAAGAAAAAGAAAGACGGAGAATCGTTTATCTTGGCGATAGTAGACCTCCTTAGCATATTTAACATGCATGAACTCTTTTGTTACAAATGCTCCCCACGTTACCGACGGAGAGCTCGCGGCTAATCAGATCTTTAAATGACGACTTTCTGTGGGCTGCCATTGAGTATAAAATACTTATCTCTTCGCTCTTTAGAACAGGACTCACTGCAATACACAGATTTTCTTTTTATTCTTTAAATGTCGTAAATCTTGCAGTAACGCAACCATTGTAATGATAGACTAGACTTCAGCAGGCTTAGCACGAGAACCCTCTCTACGCGTTTTGTCGACGGAAGAATAGACAAAAATGACGTTTCAGTGTAGACAACAGAAAGTTTTCTACTGTCTGTAGCACGGCGATTACAAAATCGAATGTGAAGAGACTTGTCTTCTCTACCCTAGACAACTGTCTATAACGTCGAGCACGACGTACAATTTTTCTCCGATTTTGACAGTTTGGGATAGAAAACATTCTTCCGAAATAGTCTACATATAGAAGGACCTAGACAAGGATTTGGTAGTTGTTTTTTCGAGTAATTTTAGGCGGTGCTTTGTTGCTCTATCATTGTGGGGTTCAAATCACCGGTATTATTTAAGTTTTTAGAAAAACTGCAGCTTAGACTCAAATCTTTTATGGTTTATTCTAAACCAAAAATATTTTATTTTGTACGCCAGAAATGGAAAAACATGCAGATCTACCTGTTATTTTAAGACCTTGCCCATATTATTTGATGTATACTTACTCATGTTTTACAATAAATAAATTCTATTCTATTCTATTTAAAATATGATGGGAAGACAGCTTCATTTGCTTGTTTAGCCTTTGATCTCCCGGGAAGTGAGTTACAAACGAAACATTAATTAAAAACACTTTGCTTCATATATTTGTTTGAGAACGAAACGCAAAAATACGGTAAAATTGGGTAGTAATACACACCACTAGCGAATACCCCAATTGCTATGGACAAGTCACTGTCTACGAAGAAACCCGAGTCTAGGTGTGACCTCGTGCTCGCGAAGAAGAGATAACGAGAAGTGTAGACAAGCGATGTCTATTCTACAGTAGAGTAGAGATCGAAAACGCCATGCTAAGCCTGCAGGACGTGTTTTTCAGGTAAAATTTAAAATATTATGTTGATAGTTTAAAAACTTTACGGAATACCTACCTATAAAGTCAAAGTCAAATTATTTATTTCAAAAAAAATATAATTAATTCTAGTCGCCCCTTCCAAAAAGTAGTTTCGTATGGAGAAGAATGGGCAAGAAACTTCAGAAAGAAAAAAGAAACAAATAGATAATCTTTCGGGAAATAAACGAATATTCTTTTTTTCAAAAACTGTTACAACCGGCCCCTACCTTTAGGTACTTTGAAACATGAAACGCCGTTCAGTTTGAGTGGATATACTCTTGCATGCTCGCAGACATAGACAGTGTACATGCATCGTTTCAGTTATGGACATACTTCTAGTCTCATCAAATCAAAGAGTGAATCGAGATAGGGTGGCGGTCCTGTGGATCATTGGGAGCCTAAAACAAACGGCTGGCGGCGAATTCTGCTCTATTAAAAGGCGTATGTTTGTGTGCTATAAATGTAGCCTACAGAATGGATTAAAAGCCTAAGGCCTTGTGCAATTCAGTTCGACCCAACTCCAAATGATAGCGAGTTTCAATGGAACTAATTCACCTATCGGGTCTGTGGAATAACAAACGATGATCGTCCCTTTAATAAACACCTGTGGTTCACGATCAAAGCATATTGAGTACTTCACAAGCTATGAATTGTGGAATGGTGTTCCTAAGTGCTCCAGATGCTGGTTAAGATTTTCTTGTAAACTGTTGTGAAGTGCTCAGTTTAAAGCTAACCACTGAGTTGTTTCTGGAAATGCTGGAGGGTTTTGAACATTGCCTGGGCCTCATTTATGGGTAGGTAAGTATTGACAAATGTAAAAAATTTTAGCATGATGGCTATTAAGCAATCAGTTTCAGATTAATTTATTTGCAAAAACATGTGTAGATAATATACATGGTATGATGCCTAATAAATGTGTTACAAGGTATTTTTTGGCTCAACATGTTTGACCATGACTGGCTTACAAATTAGGTCGAAAGACAATACGATTTCAAAATAAAGATACAAAGAATATTAATATAAATAAATCAACATTATCATTAACATTACATAAAAAAAATAGGTCAAAATAGTCATGCGATTCAAAATACATAAATATTATATGTATCACGATCATGCATGTATTGCCCGGATGCCTCTACAGATGTTGAGCCCTGGACCCCATGCTCTGCAATCGAGGTTTCGACAGCAAAACCAACGATACAGACTCAAAGAAAGAACAAAAATAACAAACAAATAAGTAGATAATCATTCGGGAAAATACACGAATAAGATTTTTTTCAAAAACGATTACAACCAGGCCCTAGCTTTAGCTACTTTGAAACATCAAACGCCGTTCAGTTTGAGTGGACATACTCTTGCATATGCTTCTCGTTCGCTTCAAACCCCACTGAAAGACAACTTGTTTACATTTTTCAACTCATCTCGCTGAATAGCCTTTAGTAAAACCACAGGAAATCTCTATAATGTTTGCTATTCATTTCTGGAATGAAAAAGCTTACATGTACCATATGCAGGTGTGTTATTACTACAAAGGTTTTATATTAAATATTTGTCGTCTCGGATTTTCTGTCGCCAGTCCGAAGCTTATAAGAGTATTTTTTTAACTCATGATTCTTTTGTGTTGTTATTTTATCAAAAGTATGAAACCGTAGTGTATGCTGATAACTTATCATACTAACTAATATTATAAATGCGAAAGTGAGTTTGTTTGTTTGTTTGTAACGAGTTCACGCTAAAACTACGGAACGGATGTAAATAAAATTTGGCAAATGGGTACACCATGACCTGGATTAGGACACATTATACTGTTTATCCCAATATTCCCACGGGATCGGGACATATGCGGCTGAAACCACGGGGCGGCTGATAACCTATCCTACTGCAAAAGTGAGTTTGTTTGTAACGCGTTCACGCTAAAACGACTGAACGGATTTAAATAAAATTTGGCAAATGGGTAGACCAAGACCTGGATTAGGACACATGAGACTTTTTATCCCAATATTCCCACGGGATCGGGACATATGCGGGTAAAACCGCGGGGCGCAGCTAGTTCGGATATAAAAGTATGAAGAAATTAGTAGGTCTACCGCACATACAAAAGTCACCAAGTAGGTAGATGGATTCAGTAACTCTAGAAACTTCAAGATAACTACAGTTTTAATTATGTTACACAAAGAACCTTTAACCTATCGGCTTTACTTCAATAGGATAATGACGTAAGCTTCTTATACGATAATTTCGCTTAGACCCTTCGTAAGTTTTTTAAAGTAAACGGCGCGTTTGAGCGAGCTAAACCATTTTACAAGGGTTGTATAATAGAACCCCGGGCGGTCCACAATTTGTTCCGACGGGTTTTCTTGCGGTACCTACGTAAAGACATCGCGACGTCGCGCGTCGGCTTGAAGAATATTCTTATTTATCAAAGAGTTCAGCTCTCGAATAATGTTTGTATAGGCACCGAGCGCCGTATGAATACTTATTGATTTTGAAAATAGTACCGCTCGGTTTTGAAATATGTTATAAGTTTTCACAATCTACTGATTGCGATTCGAGACGAATTGATATTCTTACGTGATTTTTATTTCCTGCATATTGAATAAATGAATGAATCGTTTTTAAAGTGTTATTGGTTTAACTTGCATGATTTGTTGAGTTTCATTACGAAAATTGAAAAAACATGTTTTCACTTTACAAATCTAGCCCATTGATCACTATGAACACAATCTGAACACCTAGTGGTTTATATAATAACGATGATTAAAGTTAGAGACGTTTAAACGTCATAAATGTATAGTTGAACAGTAGCTGATCATTACTAAACTTTAAGCAGCGTTTATAAGTAAAGGGGCTAATTTGTATGAACTAATTACAACACTGTTTTATGACATTTCCATGAATGAATCAAAATCGGTTCCCCCTTACAGCCCCTGCCCCTTCATCCCTTCCTCTAGAAGTACGTAATATTTCCCCGTTTGTGGTTGACATGCAGAACTTTTCCCCAGATGTTATCGGTTCTACAAGTAATGTGGTCTAACTAATTCTTTGAGGTATGACGGTAACTTTGGTTCTTTCACCAATTTTTTCCCCTTCCGTATTTTATTACTTAGGAGTACTTGGAACATTGTTCTCTATGTCCAGTTGGGTGACCGATTTTATGTATGAGGGCAGACTTTGGAGGGGGATGAACTACCCTAATGAATATAAACTCAATAACAGTGACAAAGCTAGAGTAGTTAGCTGTCGAAAGTGTGTTATAACTTGTAACTTTTGAAAGGCTCTCTCTGAATTATCATTTGTTAAGTGGTTGTCATCTCTCACAGAGGGGCGATCTGTGTCTAGCAGTGAGAACGCTATACATACATAAACTCACGCCTTCTTCCCATGGGGATAGGCAGAAACTGTAGAACGCCACCTGCTACGCCCCTTACGTACCCCTCTTGCTTCGTTTACGTTCATACATCTGGTCATACACGTACGCCGGTTTACGAGTACTACGCACCTGACCTTTCTGAAAAACATCACCACTATTTATGTCCTTCTAGGCGTCCGTCCCCTTCTGGCGTTTCCACTCACATCTGCCTTGTAAATACCTTTTGTTAGTCGCCCTTCATTCATTCTCTCAACATGACACCAACGCTTTAGGTTATGATTATTATGCTAAGTGGTTGAGTGTCTACCACAGATATCCTACTGTTCTTAATGGCATAATTTAAAAAAAAAACACAATTCTTACCGCTTTGATAGTAGGTACCTAACAGTTCCTTCTTACCTACCTACCTTGATATCCGTGGGGTCTACACATTCGTAAGATAAAGTTTTCGGTAGCATGTGCTGGTTGTGTACTCCGGAGTCCAGACATAATTCCTGCTTAAACCATGACAGAGTTTTTTCTCTTTTACTAAAACTAAAACATAGGTCATGTTGTGATAAAAAAAAACATTAGACAGTAAGGTAAGATTTCAAGGTAAAGTTGTCTGATTATTTTTCTAGTAATGTCACCTTCAGCATTCAAACTAGGTCGTTTTGATAATAATTCGCAACTTCTACCACCCGCTATCGTATTATATTGCTTCAGGGCCATGAATTTGAGATTTGGACGCTTCTAATGGTTCTTATAACTTTTGGTAACAATGTGATAATCGGATGCTGCGGCCAATCTATCATGTGATAATCTTACTTTGATAGATGGGAATGGGATCATAATATGGGTATTTCATTATTGGCTGGGCTCTCACCCACGTTGTCACATTTCACTTCTATTAGATGAGACGCAAATTCAGTCCGACCTTTGAAATCTAACGCGTTAACCGGGTTCTTCATATTTTTACTAACAAGTTTCGCAGGATTTTTGCAGCTGCAAAAGCTACATGGGACCTACATACTTATATTACGTGCTCTCCAACGCACAGTGTGGTTTCCATAGCCAGCCAAACAAGAGCTGACCGCAAGCGGGTTGCTTGCGGTCAGCTCTTGTTTGGCTGGGATCTATTATTGCGAACGGGTCCCTTACGTCCCATAAAGGTACATAAATATTTAAGTATTTGTATTCTAATACCGAGCGAAGCCGGGACGGATCTCTAGTATCCTTATCCGTATCCGTGTGCCTTTTAGTCTGTGCTAAATAAATGTATTTTCTTTCTTTCTTTATTTTATTCTAATATTATCAAACTTCGATCAACAAACTTAAGAATTGTCAGTCTTATGTAAAAATAAGCAGTCATGAGGAGATAGTCAAAACATAAACCGGCCAAGTGCGAGTCGGACCACGCACGTTGAAGGGTTCCGTAGTTAGGATGAATTTATCCCAAGAACAAACTTAACATTGTAGTTGAAAAACATGATACCCCATACATTCCAACTGCAAATGTAAGTTTGTACGCAAAATATTGAGTGATTTACCATGTTATTTTAAGATCACAGACTTCTTATAAGCTTTTCTGTATCTATAAGTAAAGAACTATTTTTTGTAATTTTTTCAACATTTTAGTCTGAGCAGTTACGGAGATAAGGGGAATGGTCCTTTTACATTTCTTAAATAATTTCAAAAAAAAATATTTTTAAATTATAATAAAATATATGTGAAATCCTTAAAACAAAACCTTTCATTTGATATGTCACACGGTACAGTCAGCAAAACTTTTTATTTTTAATTTTCTAATTTGCCCCCCAAAAGTCACCTCCATATTCAAAATTAATTTATTTCCGTAACACGTCCGTGTTTGGGTCACAGAATTTCATATGAGTACCAAATTTCAACTTAATCGGTCCATTAGATTCGGAGCAAATCAGCTGTGACAGACGGCTAGACACACGAGTAACCATTTAAGGGTTCCTTTTCCCTTTTGAGGTACGGAACCCTAAAAATGACACATTTTCCCCAGTAGGTACATAATTAACATCGATAATGCTGCATTCAACTCTCGCGCGGTACGACACAGCGTACGCACGTATTGTACTCGAGCGAAGAGTAGTTTTTTCGGTCTACCCTACGTTAAAAAGATATCGTTATCATGAACGTAAATAACTCGGTTGACGGAACTATTGAAGATGAAGGAGGAGGATTTGTGATTGATCAATTATTAAGTGATGAAGAACTGAATAATAGTGATGTTTTGACGTTGAATATTCATCAAAATGTCGAAGGATGTCAGAATGCGGAGCAGGAACAGTTATCCCGTGCTGGGAAACGCAGATTAAATAGTCTAACTGAGACAGTAGAAATTACGGATAGTGATGGTTTTACTCTCGTCGAAACTAGAAACGCAAAGAAATTTGCGCGCAGCTTGTCACAGACACAAAATTCTAAACAATCGGAGAAAATTATAAATGAACTTGTGGAAATTTTCGAAATTAGTTTGACGTCAAAAACAGTTTTACCCAAACCAATAAGTATGGCTAAATTATTAAGATCACAAGATATCACTAACATACAAAAAATCAAATATAAAAATTCACACAAAGTTTTGTTGATTTTCGGTTCAAGAATGGAGGCTGATAAAATTATGAATTGTGAAAAACTTAAAGAACTGGGATACCAGTGCCAGTTTACTTTTGATACAAACTTGTCCTATGGAATAGTAAAACAAATTGAACAGGAAATTACCAAAGAGGAAATAAAATAAACTTTTACATGTGAACAGGAGATATTATATGTTAAAAGATTAAAACGAATGACAAATGAAGGGTGGAAAGATAGTGAAACAGTACGTTTTTGTTTTAAAACGGCCACCTTACCATCATATGTTTACGCACATGGGTGTAGATTTAAGGTGGAGCCATATATCTTTCCAGTCACTCAATGCTCGGGTTGCTGGAAATATGGTCACATACAGCGGTTATGCCCTATAAATCACGTGATTTGTCCAAAATGTGGCGAGAGACACGAGAATTGCGAAACTACACGTTATAAATGTGTAAACTGTAAAGGTCCCCATAAGTCCCTTGATAAAAATTGCCCGTCGTTCCATAAAGAGAAAAAGATAAGACTGATTATGAGTCAAGACAGTTGTACATATAAAAAAGCACTTCAGCAATATTTACAAAAAAATAAGGATTTCATCAACGAAGATATGGTTACACTTTTAGAAAGGAATCTACTATCTCTTAGCAATAAAACTCCCTATAAAGACGCCCTTACAACGGATATGAACCAGCAACAAGAAAAAACTACAGAAATAACATTAGAAAAAATTCCATATTCTGAAGAGAGAACAACTACGAGTACATCACCTATTATCACTAGAACAAATGGAAACCGAGCAAAACCCAAGTACAAGCAGAGAGAGCAGCAGGAAAAAATATTTGAACAGATAGATGTTGTTAATGAACCGGAAGAAATGCAGATTGAGATTGAAAATACTGGTGAAAATACAAGTGAAAAGACACAGATAAAAGATAGCAGTTTGTTTTGGACGAGGATATTACAGAAAGTGAAAGAAATTGTTTTTTCAGATTCATCTTTGACTGATACCATGAGAAGTCTTTTTAAGTTAGCCGTTAGAGAATTTAGATTATATTTCAAGAAGACAATGCGCGAAGGAGAATTATTTGACAGATTTATTAGTTGTTTTATAGATGGCTAATACGATTAAAAACTTTTTACTCAATGTCATCCAATGGAACGCGCAGAGTACAAGACCGAAACGAAATGAGTTTGAAGCTATTTTAAACCAGGAAAAAATTCACATAGCGATTCTAAGTGAGACTTGGTTGGAGCCAGAATGTACATTAAATCTAAGTGGTTATAACATATACAGGAAGGATCGGGATGATGGATATGGTGGCTTAGCAATAATTGTTCACAAATCAATTCAGTCGTACGTTTATCCAATCAGTCTTACCAATACTGGAATTGAAGTAATGTGCGTTAAAATCCTAAACTGTAAGTACTTAACAAATATTATTGCGATATATTGTACGTCCCCTGTTCGAACTTCACAAGCTGACTGGGATTGTTTATTTTCTCAATTTATGCACAGTACAATGATAGTTGGTGATTTTAATGCCCACCACACGAATTGGTCCTGCAAAAATGATACACGGGGCAATCAGTTGTTTGATAGTTCAATAGAAAATGGTTTTGTTTCTCTAAACGATGGTAGTACAACAAGAAGTAAATATGTGAATGGTGTACTCCAAGAAACATCACCAGATGTCACTTTTGTTTCCACGGACTTAGTTATGCACTTTAACTGGCGGGTTTTGAATGAGAATTTGAGAAGTGATCATCTTATTATAAAAATCACTTATAAATATCATGATGCTATTAAACTTTGTCCTAAACGTAATTTTAAAAGAGCTGACTGGTCAATGTATAAAGAAGAAGTTTTAATGCATGTTGATTTGCTACCAAGCTCTGAGGAAGTTCAGAACATGTATAATGCTTTTGTTAGGATAATCAATGAGGCAACTGACAAGAGTATTCCTAAAATTAAAGTGTGTACAAACCCATCGCAAAACTTCACACCTAAACCGTACTGGACAGCTGATTTATCTAAAATTGTAGCAGAAAGACGGTTAACATTAAAATAATTCAGGAGAAACCCCACACCTCAGAATTTAACCAAACTAGAAAATAAATATACTGAATCAAAATCAAAAACATGTAAAGCTCGATCAGAAAATTGGCAGAAGTTTTGTGATGGATTGGATGATGCTTCTTCTAGCCCTGAGGTTTGGAGGAAAATGAGGTGGGTAAAAGGACGGCAATATAATAGATTCACTTCATCTACTGAAGATAAATTAGATTTGCTTTGTGACTTAGCTCCTGATTCTGTAACTACGCGACAACCACTATTTACGTCGACAAACCAACTATTGGAAGGTGAATTTCGTATGCAGGAGCTTCTGTGTTGTATTAAAAAGAAAGATACAGCTCCCGGTATGGATGAAATAACTTACTCTATGGTGTATAACTTACCTTGGTCAGCGAAAGAGTACCTTCTTAAAATCTACAATGCAATCTTTAAGCAATCAATTGTACCCGTGCAATGGCGTGATATCTTAGTTATCCCGATTCCTAAACCTACGGCTGGTAGTCGTAATTTAACACAAAAATTAAGACCAATATCGTTAATATCATGCCTTTGTAAAGTTTTTAATTTAATGATCACTAAACGTCTCGAATGGTTTGTTGAAAAAAACAACATTTTAGTTCCAGTAACAGTAGGTTTCAGGCGAGGTCATTCCTCGTTAGATGCTCTCACTAGATTAGTTTCATACATCCAGATTGGTTTTTCAAAAAATTGTGACACGCTGTCCTGTTTTTTGGACATAGAGAGTGCCTATATTAATGTTTTAATAGATAAAGTTGTCACTATACTTGATGGTTTGTCGGTGGGTACTCGGGTCTGTAAGTATTTATGGGAATTTCTCAGTGAAAGGAGACTAAAAATAAAATGTGAAAATGATAATAATTTTATTGAAAGGTATACAAACAGAGGCCTAGCACAGGGTGATCCTATGTCACCACTACTGTTTAATATTATAACCCATAACATCTATAAAGCCATTGGAAATGTAACTGTTTCTCAATACGCCGACGATTTTGTATTGTATACTAGAAATAAAAAATTACATGACAGTGTTATTCACATTCAGGAGTCAGTTAATCTCATTGTTAATTTGTTAGAAAAATAAGGCTTGAATATTTCGGTAAATAAAACTAAAATTTGTTTATTCACTAGAGGTAGGAAAGGTAAATAACTAGACATTAAGGCAGAGGGTACTTCCTTAGAGTTAGTTAAGAATTACAAATATCTAGGTATGTGGTTGGACAGTAAATTGCTTTTCAATAAACATATAAATGAACTACATGCAAAAACACTAAATTTTTTAAGTTTATTGAAAATACTGGCTGGATCTACTTGGGGAATACACCCAAAACATTTACGTAGATTGTACATAGCCTTGATTCGTAGCAGGATGGATTACGCATCTTTTTTATATGATAATAGTGCCGAAAGTCATATTTCGAAATTAAACTTGCTCCAAAATCAAGGAATTATTGGTGGATTTATAAAAACAACTCCTATACACGTAATGGAGTGTGAGATCTGCATATCACCATTGTTTTTGAGAAGGCAACATATTGCCTATAAATATTGTTTTAAAGCTCGCTCTTTTTCTAATAATCCCACCATAATTTTGTTAGAGGAACTCCAAACCCTATGTGATAATAGATACTGGCAAAAGAAAAAGAAACCACTATTACCTTTTGTATGCACAGAGATTAAACACGAGAAAGTATTTGCCTCTTCCCCTCTAGTGATGTTTAATTTGGATATATGGACTTCTAAAATAAAAATTGGTGAAGTAATTTTAACCAATTTGGATTGCGTTAAAGCGTCCAAGGATTCGTATAATTATAGTTTACTGTTAAATAATGTACTAGATGAATTAAATATTAAATATGCAGGATGGCAAAAAGTGTTTACAGATGGTTCTAAGACTAAAGATGGTATTGGGGCCGCCTATGTTAGTAATAGTTTAGGAGTAAGTGAGGGCTTTAAAATTTCTTCTAGAGTAAACATTATGTGCGCCGAGCTATTTGCGATCTCAGAGGCCATATGTTTTTTGAAAAATTGTTGTTTAAAATCTAAAAATGTTGTAATTTTTTCGGATAGCAAAAGCGCTTTAGAACACATAGCTCGCTCCGCCTCTGGTTGCAGAGGGACAGCGTTAGCTTATGTTATTCTTGATAAAATTTATACCATGCCTAATGATGTAACTCTGAGATTGCAGTGGATCCCTTCACATGTTGGCTTGAGAGGTAATGAGGAGGCTGACATTTTGGCTAAAAGATCTTGTACAGACGGAAGTGAGGTATTCATAATTCCTGATTACTCAGAATATTTTTCACGGTACACGACAATATGGCAACAAAAGTGGAAAGAACATTTTGACATCAGATCTCGAGAAAAAGGAATATGGTACAAAACTATGCAATGTGAGCCTCCTCGGATACCGTGGTTTACCGATGTTAAACTGGGTAGGCGATTACTTAAAATAGCTTTTAGAATACGATCTGGACATGTACCACTTAAAAAATTTACCTTTTTAATGAAGAAATCCCTTTCACCTAACTGTACAGTTAGGTGAAAGGGATTTCTTAATTAAAAAGGTAAATTTTTTACTGCTTGTGATAAACCAGAAGATGTCCAACACCTCCTTATATATTGTATTCGCAATGATTTTGAACGACAACATTTATGTAAAAAAATAAAATTGAATGCATTACATTTAGGTAAATTCCAATGTATTCTGGCTTACCCTGCAAGCAATAAAGCTAAGCTAATTTATAAGTTTATATTCAATAGTATTAAGAAAATTTTGTAAGTAACTTGTTAAGGAAATGATGGGGCTGACATGACTTGTTATAGGTTCCAAGTCCGTAATAAATAAAGAGAAAAAAAAAATGCTGCATTTTGAAAATAATTGTTATTTACTTATTAGCGTCATCATTGTAAAGCCACCACCACCTAAGGGGATGATAACCGACTTTACTGAAGATCACGTCTAAACGAGTAGTGTTAATGATTTGACAAAAATATATGATAAATTAGAGCATTTTCTCAATAACTTAATATGTGAATATTTTAGATTTTGTTTATATTACATAGTGAAACTAATTTGTAAATTTATGTCTAACGCGGATAAAAAACTGAGAATGGCGCAAAATCTACCGAGCGTATTTTTCTGAAACCTTCACCAATTTAAAAATAATTTAACTATTGATCTTTTAGTATACGCGTTTTATTAAAATACCTTTTGTTTTGTGTATAATAAAATAATAATGCGTCAAATTGGGGACAGCACTCCTTGATGGGCGAGTCCTATTACTGGCTGAACGTACGACGCGTTGCGTGAGCTCAGTACAGAACACGCAAGCTAACCACTCAAGGTCACTGGCATATATCTGCGTCTTAAGGGAAGAGTGAGGCAGCTCCGACACAAGTACTATTGTAACTTACCTCAATTTATTTATGACACAATGCTTAAGTTCAAATAAATATTTATGTATTATGTACTTTAAACGTAAATGGGGTAAGTGGTTATTTATTTAGATTATGATGATATCAACCTGCAATATGCACTGCATAATTATGTCTTATGATTAAAGGGAAACCAAAGTTGACATCATCTTGCATTCAACAAACGAAGCGTAGGTACGAGTAATATGGGCACGCCACAATTGTGGCGATAAGTCCCCTCTTTTAGGAGTGGCTAGAGAGGCGCCACGGCGTCCTCACCTTCCGCCTGACACAGGTCCTCACCGGACACGGTTGTTTCGGGAGGTTCCTGTTCAGGATAAAGCGGGAGGAAACGCCCGGGTGTCACCACTGTGTGGATCGCCCGGAGGACACGGTGGAGCATACGGTGGAGTTCTGCCCGGCTTGGGCGGAGCACCGCCGTGTCCTCACAGAGGCGATCGGCGGCAGCGATCTCTCGCGTCCGGCCCTGGTTCAGGCCATGGTTCGGAGCGAGAGTGCATGGGAGGCCGTCACCTTCTTCTGCGAAGCAGGAGCTCGCGAAGGAGGAGGCGCACGCCCTTAGCCGCCGCAGGAGACGCCTCGGGCGTCGGGAGTCACAAGCTGATTTCCGGCCACCGTAGGCGCGGGCCTGCGGACGTTGAGCGATGGGTAGCTCGCCGTCCGATAAGGACCAGGCCCGGGTCGACGGCGCGTTGTGTTTCACGCGCGCCTCAAAGAGATGTCAGCACCAACTGACGGGGTCCGTTAGGGCCAATGCCTGCCGGGGTTGCGAGTTTGTCCGAAAGGGATATCGTGGCCTCGGCACACAGGCAACGGAAGGAACACGGGTGGGTTTTAGTCAGTAAAAGTCTGACACGCCCTCCCGCTCAGCCCAGAGCGGGAGAAGTTATTTGATAATTTCCCACCAAAAAAAAAAAAAAGGTACGAGTAATAGCTGACTACCAATCTTTTAGCAATTCGATCAGAGATTACTGAACGTGCTTTTAAAATAATTGCCAAGGCTTTTAGAACTTTATTTAATAAAGGCAGTGAAGCTATTTGCTGATAAGTCACAGGATGCGGGTGCCGGCGCGGCGGTGCGGACGCGGAAGCTGCCAATTACAGGTGCATCTACCGGTTCATCCGATGTTTCATCGCGCTAAACCTCGCCCGCATTCGACTCCAGACCCCGTAAGCCACCACAACACAAATAAAATCTGGGGAGCCAATATCCAATCCAAGATATACTAAAGGAAGGGTGCATTAAATAATATTTTATTTTTATGAGAGGCTATTTGTCAGTATTGCATTTAAAGCTTATTCGAAACTGGAAAATTCAGTCGATAAAACATTCACAGTTAAACTGCAAGATTGATATGAACATAAAAGTTGTTATATTGAATAGGTTCCTCCGGAGACCGGAGCAGGTTCAAAAATGTATACCTACAGAATAAAGTGCAAAATTAGTCCATGAAGTTAATTCCGTGTAAGCCAACACTTGCCTAATGCTTTAAGGAATAAGTGGCTTATGAGAGATTTATGCTGTCTACTTCAGCAGGTAGGCAGAATTTAATTAACATTATACAATATTAGTTTTTGTGCGAAACCCGAAACACGTGTCTAGTATTTTTATGTTACCGGGTTGTCCGTACAAAAACATGCTAACGGCGCCCCTGCCCCCCCCAGGCTCGTCTTGCGCTGATTGATAATAATTTGGCAGTAGGTACCGAACCGTACGGCGATTGTATTGTAAGTAATTAAATGGTGATAACATTTTCCACCACACTTAAATATTTTGGAACAAAATATAACGTGGTGTAAAAATTATTGAAATCGATTCAGTTCCTTATTCTGAACAAACTACATTCAAGTTTCACATATAGGTACTAAAAATACTGTTGTATAAGAGAGGACCAAAAAAATATTTTTTACGGTTCTTTCAGGTGTACAGTTAGGAACATAATGCGATTACCAATCCATTTACTGAATTTGCAGATAGTAGTAAACTCAGACTTAATTCCCGGTAAAAACTATCGGAGCAGTCTATTAGAATTTATACCAAGCACTCAACTATCTCACTCATTTATCTCAAAAGCATTTATTTAAATAATAATTTTCAGGCCTAAATAAATATTAATTCACGACTGCGTAATTCAGGTCTTTAAGTAGGTACGCATCTTCCAAAGCCAAAGAATAATATTCCTGATATAAACTATTGTATAGAATCCGTCCCCGGTCTTTTATTTTTTGTTATGATAATTTTATTAAGAACAATTGAATACTTTATGCACATAATTTCTCCTATATCTATACAGAATAGTATCCAATACAATCCAGCTAATAAGTTTCTTCAGAAGTAGAAAATACAAAAGGTGATTATACCTTTATCACGGTTTATAAAATTTCAGGTTTTGTATGCTTTCAGTTTCGTTAGGGTTTAATAGAATCGAAATCTTAGCACTTTAATAAAAAGCTAGATTCTGAATACTTATATAAGTACCTTCTTATTATGGCTGTTTATAACAGAATTCTTAGCCAGTTGTCCAGTAGGTAGGTACCTATTTACTTGTTCTGTAAGGTTGTAATGCCATTATTATTATTAAGTATGAATCGAGTTTAATTTTCATATCATTTTGTTGTACCTACACACGACTACACATCAAGCTATACATTTCCAGTATAAGATGATCTCGTATTGTATAGGATTCCGTACAGTGCGAGATCAGCGTAAACTGGAAATGTATAGCTTGATGTGTAGGCATGCGTACAATCAAGTAATCAGATGAATTTATTAATATAATTAGCGATTAGTTTTAGTGTCCCTCAATTATCAGCAGACAAGACTTTTAGAAGTATTTTTAATTTAGGGCAGAATTTTTTGATCTTCTGATAAATTTTACCTGTGGAATACATACATATGTACATAATCTCACGCCTTTTTTCCATGGGGGTAGGCAGAAACTATAGAACACCACCTGCTACGCTCTTTACATACTGCTTTAGCTTCGCCTACGTTCAGACATCTGGGCGTACACGCACGCCGGTTGCGAGTACTACGCATCTGACCTTTCTGAAGAACATCACCAATTAGGTTACTATATAACCTCATAGGGTGTGGTCCCAGCGTTTCCACTCACATCTGCCTTATAAATACAATTTGTTAGTCACCTTTCATTCATCTTCTCAACATGACCAAATCATTTCAGCATACTCATTTCAATTTTTGTCACCAAATCTTCTTTTATACCACACCGCTGCCTTATCACATCATTTTTCCTCGTAACCTCTTCTGAACCAGCCTATTTGGCGCGAAAATGGGTGTGCGCCACGAACGAACTGAATCAGTCGGACTGAATCAGACCGATTGGTGAATCCCGCATAATTGACATCGGCCTCATCGGCCTCATTAAGGCCGCTCAGCGAAAGAGAGGATATAATTTATAGTCACACCACACATGCTTCGCAAGGAACGCATTTCCACAGCATTTGTTCTAATTTCGTGCTTCCATTGCCACAACCAACATTCACTTTCATATATAAGCGTAGGTACCAGCACACCATCGCATCGGTATCCGGTTAAGTAGCAACGACCTCTCTAGGTCTGCTACGAGATGCCATACATAAAAAAAAAAAAAACCATCGCATCGCATCGACTGGCTGGTCACAATATAGCAATAGCATGTTTCACTTTATGCACCATTCACTTTATGCCCCGCATTTACTCTCCTTTCGACATCTTCATTAATCTTTCCATCACTTACTTCCTCCACACTCTTATCTTTGCAGTCTACTATCAATTTTCTTTGTTCCAATGATCATAGACTATAAGTGGAAACTTGTAATTGGCCATTTTCTTCTATGAACTATTACTAAATGTATCTGTTTAGCTGTAAGTTTTCCTTAAAAATAAAGTAAATAAATAAATAAATTTATTTTCACATCACACACCGATATATCCTCTTCTCTTTCAAACACCATGACCTTCATCTTATTCACATTTATATTCATCCCTTTCGTCTTATATGCTTCATCCACTACAGTCACCATGTCTTGCAGCTGTTTTGCTGCAAGTAGTACTCGATCATCTGCGTAGAGAAGACATTTGATAATTTGATAGGCAACTCATTTATTCTCAATCCGCACTCACTCTCTTTCAAATCTATCAGACAACTATCCATGTACAAGAAGGATAGTACCTGTGGAATAAATGTGCGGTTTTTAAGCTTTTGTATAGAATCACAACAACGATTGTTTCAGGAAGTCAAAGGTTGACCATGAATCATTAACCGGTTTAAGCTTGTAAACTAACCGGTCGTAATCATTACAATAGCCCTTTTGAATACCTTATTGGAAGTATTGTTTCCAGTATGTTTAGCATGAAATCAGCGTTGTTTGTACTACAGCTAACCTGTCAGCTCTGTCCCACTGTTCACGAAGAACTGAAATTAAGCATAAAAAGCACTTAACCTTTTATTTCGCTGACTATAACGAATACAAAATGGCGAGAGCGAATAATCAGGCCTATTTACATTTTGTTTAGGCACACCTGACGCCAGGGAAGCGAAGCGCAACACCGCTTGTGTACCTATCATGACAAACTAAATATTTTAATTTCCCGCGTTATAGTAATAAAATCTGAACTTTAAGGTTTAAGCATTAAAATTTCAGAGTTAAAATGTGAAGTTTTATAAATGAACAGGCAGCCTTTTTATTATCATGACGGTGCTCGTTCGAAATGTGTACCGTCAAGTTAAATTTAATCGAGCATTGTTTCAGAATAAGGGTATAAAATTGTTCGTCTTCTCGAATGCGCTATGAAAACAATAAGTACCTAGGTATATTCATATGGTGACGTCATCTGTTGCAGAGGGTGTGTGTTAGGTATAACACGAGGTTAATGTGTTTTTAATGTGCTTACCTTTCTTATATTCTTGGAGTTGTTACGGCTATTTCTCGTATAAATATTAAGGGTCCCACGGACATTTGCGACGCGACACTAGTAACACAATTTCTATGAATACTTCATGGAAAGTGTCGGCCTGCTGGTAGCGCCAGTCTGCACGAGTCATTATAGTCAACACTGTTAAGGCTTCTACAGACCAGCGCGATTTGCAACGTGACACAAAGGCACCGCTCGTCGCGCGACACGCGGGGCCTTTGTGTCGCCTCGCGTGTCGCGCCAGTATGTAGAAGCCTTTATACGTTCGAAACTACCTGTAGGTATACTGAAAATTCCAATTTTATTTTCTATTGCTTATCCTAACTAATATTATAAAATAATGCGAAAACGAGTTTGTTTGTAACACTTTGACGCTAAGACGGCTGAACGTATTTGGATGATATTTGGCACATGGGCAGACCATAACCTGGGTTAGGACATATGGTACTTTATATTCCGTTAGTATGTTCCCGTGGGATAATTTCCAACATGCACGCAAGCGAAATCGCTGGCAAAAGCTAGTTATAAATACTTTCACGGTTGAGTTGGCTCATGGTAACTATAGTTTGCAAATATTTCTTTTCTGCCAACCCTTTTGATAGCATAGGCGTGCCGCTGTGTAAATCAATGCGTAACCTTATTTTACTTTCAAATCTAATTAATTTTCAGATTGTATTATGAAGTTTATCCGAAAGTTTTGTTTGAAATTTAAATATTTTCTCTAAGTCTAGAATTTAAAGGAGACCGAGACAAATGTGATTCAATTGTCCTCTAGACAAAGCCTAAGAATTTATTAATTTATTTATTTCATTAACAATTTTTACATTGTATCGAAATGTATTAATTAAAAACTAAAGCTACAGACACAGACTACGAAGACAAATAAAAACATAAAACATTAAAAAAAAATATTATTAATACATGAGTGATTGGTTTAAAAAATGCAAATTCAATTAAATTTAGGTACAATAACACGATACAAGTGTCAAGAAAAGAAATAATATTAGTAACAAAAAATTACTACTTCTTCAAATACTTGTCACAAAAAAAAATGGTTAACAAACATAATAAAAAAAAGAAGTTTATTTCAAGTAACAAGACTACAATTAGATACATAAAAAGGATACAGACAGGATAACAAGCACAGACAATATAACAAGCACAGACAAAATAACAAGCACAGACAAAAACGCTCACAAGGTTACATTATGTCTGCTACAGCATTGCCGGATAAAAAGGCAATCCAGTCTGTTGGCGATCATCACCAGGACGGTATTGGCGCTGCCCCACACTCTGCACACCGCTTGCGCATCGTCGCGTGAAAGCAGTCACCGCGAACATGCCCGAGGAGCTGCAGTGGCGGGGCAGCCCCAAAACCGCCCTAAACGCGTTATTGAACTGGACGCGGAGGGCGCTGTATAATGAACAGTCCTCTAGGTATACACATTACTGAGAAACTCATCAAGTGTATAATTTAGTACTCATCAGAAATGACTTTAGCTGGTTTTAAACTGATTTATTTTAAAAAAGGACTTTAATTCTACAGGTAGTTTATTATAAAGTTTAATTATTGACTGATAGCTTGCAGCATGTCTAACTACTCTCAAATGCGGTTGTATCTTTTATGTAAGTCCTTGCGCCTTGCTCCTTCCCGATTATTCCTTTCCTCAAGTGTTTTAACTTACGATAACAAATCGTTGACCTGGCTTCAGGATCTGTTACAGCGGAAAGTTGGTGAAAAAATATGGCTTATTTCTTCAAACTTCCAATTACAAAGATCTTGTTAAAAAGCCTTACACATTATATGCCTTGATAAAATAATTTAATTTCATACATATAGTACGCCACATTTCATTGTTCAAGTTCCATAGTACCTCATAGGAGGCGCACCTATTTCTCACAAGTCCAGACTTCGAGTTACTACTGAGTAATTCTTGATGGAGAAACCCAATAATACTTTGCCCGACCAGGAAATCGAACCCAGGACCTCGTGCTCAGCAATATCCTCATATACTATACCAACGTTGCAGTCCTTGAAACTAAGAAAGAAAGTGTAAGAATGTAACTCTGGTGTATACAGTGTGTCTGTATACAGGGTGGCGAAAATTAAGGGTGTGGTACAGACCACCGAACTGAACAACTTTCTCCCGGAGACCAACATCGTAACCGTGAAAAAAAAACTGTCGTTCCATACAAAACAGTTGTTCAGTTCGGTGGTCTGTACCACACCCTTAATTTTCGCCACGCCGTTTACAGACACATTGTTTAGATGAAATCGTGTGCGTTACGATTGCACCGCCAAGTTACCCAAACAAAAAAAAACTTAGCATAAAAAATTGTCGAAATTTGTCAAAATCGAAGGGAACAAACCAAAAATTTGTCAAAGTAAAAATAAAAAAGTTATAAGGGTTTTAAGTTGGCCGCGCGAACTTTGCGTGGAGGATTGCGCGGCCATGGAGATCTCAGCAACTACTTGGGTTAGAGATCTAATTCTTTTTGTCAATTGAAGCCAATGTCAAAATTTGCCAATATAATTGCTAGTCACCAGTGGGTGTTCCCGAATCAAATCGAAATTATGGTTACCGTGCTCGAACATTGTATGAGATAACATCATTTTTGAGATTACACGCGTTGAAAACTGTTCTGAGGGTAAAACGATATGTAATTTTAATGAGGTAAATATGTCAAAAATTAGATGTTCATACCGAAATCCTAGCAATTATAGATAATGAGATATCAGCGTACAAAGTAACGTTTCGACCGCGCGGCCACGTGTTTTTCGTTTTGGACTGATTTCGTCTGTTTAACTAAACTTTTGTAGTATTTATTGCTTTCGTTAGTTTTGACAAATTAAGACCATTCTTCTGGTAACAGTTTTACTGTATATGTCTTAAGTTTTAAAGAAATAATCAACATTAAATAAATGACAAGTGCACGATTGCGCGGCCATAACTTCCAAGGTGAATATTTCGTATAATATGGATCTAGAGCTTATAATTGTTCTTTCGACAATTTTTGACAAATTCAGTCTTCAATTGACAAAAAGAATTAGATCTCTAACCCAAGTAGTTGCTGAGATCTCCATGGCCGCGCAATCCTCCACGTTACGTTCGCGCGGCCAACTTAAAACCCTTATAACTTTTTTATTTTTACTTTGACAAATTTTTGGTTTGTTCCCTTCGATTTTGACAAATTTCGACAAATTTTTTGGCTAGTTTTTTTTTGTTTGGGTAACTTGGCGGAGCAATCGTAACGCGCACGATGAAATCTTGTCTTCTAAATCATCATCATTCATCATTTCGACCGAAAGACGTCCACTGCTGGACATAAGCCTCCCCCAAAGGTTTGCCATAATCGCCACGTTTGGCAGGCGGGTTGGCAATCGCAGTATGCTGTTAAAATGCATAGAGAACGCTGCTGCCCATTCTTTAATAAGGCCCGAATTTATAGAGCGTTACTCAGTACTCAAGCATTACTTAAGACTAGATTCAAGCCATTGGATTGGTGGAAACTAGTCTTAAGTAATGCTTGAGTACTGAGTAACACTCTATAAATACGGGGCTTAGTCCCTTAGTCGCCTTTTACGACACCCACGGGAAGAAATAGGGTGGGCTATTCTTTACGTCCGGCACCACACGATACTAAATACACTTTTACAAATCTTACTATGAAATCCTTACAACCTGCACTAAATAGTTCCAATTCAGCATAAGCCAAACATGACGTAATGGTTACCCTAACTTCCAGCTTACCCGTTTAGCTACTTACGGATGTACGTTTTATCTCGGGAGCATTACAACGTGTCTTTATGCTGCAGCGGCTGTAGCTGCTGTGCCCCGCGTAAGCAATTGGTCCTCGAGAGTAAAGGCATGCCTAACGAACCGTAAGCGACTTACACGAAGCAAGCATTGCATTGTTAACTGTCTTACATTTGCTGTTTTTCGTTTGTTAGAAAGAATAGTGTCTTGACTTCTTTAATTGACAAGTAGTTGACTTTTCGTACAGGTATACAATGTAGGTATTTACTTGAAATAATTTCGTAAAGAACCGACTCTAAGACCAGGAAGCGATAATCCGAAGTATCGGTCGAATGTTCGGCCGTTTTATAACTTCCAAAGTTTTCTTTTTCGACTTTGCGTCCTTATCCGACTAAGCTTTAAGTCACATTTTTGACTTTGGCTTATTTCGTCGACTGTCATTTTATTTCAGCGTAGTCAGCCATAGTTAACCGTACCTAGTCCAGTGTTGCAAACTCCTTGGTCTTGGTAAACTTTTTAATAGGTTTTTATATTTTTTGTGAATGTTATTATTTTTTTTTTGCTCTGCTTTGTATCTGTCAAAGGTTAAGGTTTGCTTTTCCAATATTTTGTTATATTTTTTCCTATTTTCCACTAAAATCCTTCTATTACACTGAAGCTTTAGTTTTATTTCATTCCACCAAACACAAATACATATACAGTCCATTTCCATCGCCTTCATCCAGAAACCGCCGAACATTCGGCAGATCTTCGGATTTATGTTCGGTGTAGACCCCCTGCTTGCACCACAAATCAGTAAATGAATTTAGCGCTAAACTAATTTAAAACTTCGTTTATGTCTGTCAATCGAGACAGAGGGGCTTGTGGCTAAGGAATAACAGCCGCACGGGTCCATCAAACAGGTTAAGCTACACTTTTCGCGGTTGACCCGTGGATGGGTGACCATCTTTAGTTACCGAGGGGTCTTGGTAACTAAAGATGGTCATGAAATGCCTCGGAAAGCACGTTAAGCCGTTGGTCTCGATTGTCATTTGAAGATCTTTGACAGTTGTTACGGGTCGTCAGAAGCCCGAAAGACTGACAATCACTCTTACCAAGGCGTATCGTGTTACCCAGTTACTGGGTTGTGGAGTTCGATTAGGCAGTCGCTCGATGTATCAGCTGGACCCGGTTAGACTGGAAGCCGACCACAACATAGTTGGGAAAAGGCTGGGCAGATAATGATGTTTATGTTTGTCAATCGTTTGAAAATAACAAAGACAGAATTATGTTTGAAATACTTTTACCGTTAACTGAATTTAGTTAGTCGACTCGTAGTAACCGATGAATTAACCAAAATTTCGATAAACTAATTTAGTCTTGTACTTATAGGTAACGATCTTTGAAATTAGGTAATCAGGCTCCTGAAAGATTTTTAGCCCAGATACCTTCATTTTAAACCAACGAACAAGTTTGTGTTATTACCAGGCACAAAACGTTTTATTGAAGCACTTAGGCTCTAAACGAAAGGCGTGGCTGACGACTCGTATTAACCCGTCGGTGATCCATGGACCAATTGATATTTGACCAGTTGGTCTATGGGAAAAATTACATGTTTCCATCGTCCAATTACCAACTCGATGAATTAACCAAAATTCAGATAGACTAATTTTGTCTTGTACTTATAGGTAACGATTTTTGAAACTGGGAAATTTCCAGGCACCTGAAAGATGTTTAGCCCAGATACCTTAATTTTAATACAACGAATACGTTTGTGTTATTACCAGGCACAAAACGATTTAAGAAACTAGACTCTAAACTAAAGGCGTTGCTGAAAATAAATAATGGAAGAATTGTATCAGCCGTAACTTGATCGATTGTAGTGACTGCAACAATGAACAAAACTCAATACCGACTCTGTTAGACCCATATCTACAGAAGGAAGAACAATGACAATATTTATGTTAGCAAGGAACTTCTGGAGTACAGTTTGTTAGTAATTTCTACTCATTTATCGTGGAACGTTGGTGAATAGGAATCTTCTGGGTGCGTTTGATTCATCGTAGATACTGAGCTTCGACATCATTAATTGGAAAGCATTCATTGGTCCAGAGTGCCTAAATTCAATCTATAGTTGTGTCAATTTATTCTTAAACAAATTAGCTAATAGTGAAAGGGTCGTGGAAGAACAAACTCTGTTCAGGGTCATAACCTAAGGTAGTGTTAAGAGATTTCAGATATTTTTAGGGTTCCGTACCTCAAGAGGAAAAGACGGAACCCTTATAGGATCACTTCGTTGTCCGTCTGTCAGTCTGTCAAGACCCTTTTTCTCAGGAACGCGTGTAGGTATCAAGTTGAAATATCAAATACGTAAGTTTATGGTCCCTTGGAGCTCTAAAAAAATGAAGCTTCTAAGTCAACGCAATAAAAAAATACGGCGATTTAAGCGACATTATTGCGACAAATTTCGATACTCGCAAATAAATCAAAACCCTTTAAGGTACTTGACCTAGAATCATGAAATTTGGCAAGAAGCAAGATCTCACAGCACAAGTATAGGAAAAAGTCCTAAAATTGTAAATTTGTAGTTTTATCACATCAAAAAAATGTTTTTTTTGCGATTACAAACTTATATTTGCAGTTGGAGAATTGACTGTGACGTATGTCGTAGGACGATGTATGGGAGAACATGTTTTTCAACTACAATGTTAAGTTTGTTTTTTAGGATAAATTCGGAACCCTTCATTGTGCGTGGTCCGACACGCACTTGGCCGGTTTTTTAAATTATCCTTTATTTTTGGGCTACAAAAAAAACTGTTAGATTTTTAGATAAATAACCACCTACTTTTCTTAAAATGTATGAGTTTTTTTCTCATGTAGGGTAGGGATTAGTTTTTTGAAAAAATATACCTGCAGAATAGAGATCGGTTATTACTTGGGATTTTGTTAGAAGTTCCAATGTTTGTCTTTTCTAAATGTATTTCGCTAATACTCGCACAATTACAGTACATTACCCCATCAGTCTCTTTAATGGCACCAAATCAAAGTTCGTTTTAAGAGAGTCACGACATTAGGAAAAAAGATTTAATACCAAAATAATGTTTTTCTTATTTCGGTACTACCTACCTACTGGTTTCTTATCTTCATATTGGATAACCTTTTAGCGGTATGGTAAGAAAATCGTGCATGTTACAGATAACTTGCAACCTTCAATACTCATAATTTCAGCCGAAAGACGTCCACTGCTATACATAGGCCTCCCCCAATCACCGCTACTTCGACCGTTCCTGGTTTTTTCTTAGTGCTTGACATTTGATTTGCCATAATCGCCACGCTTAGCAGGCGAGCTGGCGATCGCAGTATGGTGTAAAAATGCATGGAGAACGTTGCTGCTCATTCTCTTAGTAAGTCCCTTAGTCGCCTTTTACGACATCCACGAGAAGAAATAGGATGGTGCTCTTTACGTCCGACATTTCACGGCAAACCTTTAATACTAAATCTAATAAAAATCTTAAATTCATTCATAGACAGACAACGCACAGCTGAAACTGGAAGCGTAACATTTTGCACAAGAGCTCCTTTTGTAATAAAGGATTTTTGAAAATTCATTCCCTAAAGGGTTTAAATAGGGATGGAAATTGGACATTTTGCCGATGGGAAATCTCTTCGGGCCCACGGCTTAAAAGGTGTATATTCAAACTAGTAATATCGGCGGTTTCTTAACAATTACTGGGCGCGGCCAAATCGGACCTCTGGTCTATGATAAAAATACTTTAATTTTTTTTGTGTGGGATATTATCAAATAACTTCTCCCGCTCTGGGCGGAGCGGGAGAGCGTGTCAAACTTTTACTGAATAAAACCCACCCGTGTTCCTTCAGTTGCCTGTGTGCCAGGGGCACGGTATCCCTTTCGGACACACCCGCAACTCTGGCAGGCATTGGCCCTAACGGACCCCGTCGATGATCAAAATACCTAAATCCTTATTCGAAAATGCCACCAAATATTAAGTGGCTCTCCCTTGGGTCGGGTCACGCGAGGTTCACAAGAATCGTAGAAAGACGAATTGGAAACTACAAACAGCTTAGATTTATATCTTTATCCGTTTCAGAGAAATTCGACCGAGAGTCTTTCTACAAGAAATTCATTTTAGCCATTTCCATTTCGTAGAAATGTCGTAGCAAAACTAAAATTGTGTAGATTTTGTGACAAAATTAAATGGATTTTATAAGGCAATATAAATGTGAATAATACTTAACGATAATATGTAAATTATTATTTTGAATCTGTTAATTATTTGATTAAAAATTGAGCAATAAAGTTAAAAGGGCTTTTAGAATGACCAAATCTGATATTAAATACAATCTGAAGTAATAAAAAGAACTCAAGAGCCCTTCCTAACGACATTGAAGTTCATTTAGTTAGGAGGAGGAACATTTTGATTGCTTTCTTACTAATTACAACAAAGATAATTTGCGGGTGACTGTCTTGGCGAGAATGGAGTAGAGACCGAAATATTACGAAAAAGAATTCAATGGTTTGTTTCTGGTGCGTTTTCAGACGCGATAACCAATATGCACCAGCCGGTAATAAAAATAAACAAAACGAGTGAGCCTTACAGTACAGTAGTCACATAGGAAGTGTAACATCTTACCTTGGTAATAAGCACCCGAGCAGCGACAGAAATTAACCTCAAATTTAAAAAAGCTAAACATTGACGGCACAGTTGGCGCAGTAGTTAACCGATTGACTGCTGCGCAGCGTGTCGCGGGTTCGATTCCCGCACGGAACAAATGTTTGTATGACCTACAAGTAGTTGTTCCGAGTCTGGTTGTTTGTGTAAGTGAGCTTAAATGTTTGTAAACGCACCCACAATACAGGAGAAATTCCTAGTGTGGGGCAAAGTTTATAAAAAAAGAAGAAAGAAAGATTTATTCGAATAATTATTCATTTTTAGTAGTCACCCACTGGTCGAAATTCTACCCCCTCTACTTACAATCTATATGGTACTTACTAATTTCCATGAGTAGGTACACTAATTCCATGCTATTATATATTTTTTTATTTTCTTTATTTTTGGAAGACTAATAATAGCATTAACAATAATATTTATCAAAGTTGCTAATTACAAGCCCCCAAAATGAGAGAAAATATACTTACTAACTCCATGTTATTAAAAAGTACTTACTTATTCCATGCTCAAGCTGTCACTTACTGTTACACACTTCCTTCCCTTTTCATGAAATCACGCCCACAGAAAGCGAGAGGAAATATGTTACACATAACAAAAAAAACTGCTAATCGCATAAAAAAAAAATACAAAACCTACTTAAATCATTCTAACACCCTCCTCTCGATTGAAAACAAGTACCAAGTCGGACAACGCTCAATGCAGGGTTTCTCCCTCCCGCTCCACCCAGAGCGGGAGGGAGTGTCAGACTTTTACTGACTAAAACCCACCGTGTTCCTTCAAATGCCTGTGTGCTAGGGCCACGATATCCCTTTCGGACAGACTCGTAACCCTGGCAGGCATTGGCCCTTTCGGACCCCGTCAATTGGTGCTGACGTCTCTTTGAGGCGCGCGTGGAACACAACGCGCCGTCGACTCGGGCCTGGTCCTTATCGGACGGCGAGCTACCCATCGCTCACTGTCCGCAAGCCCGCGCCTACGGTGGCCGGGAATCGAAAACAACCATTTAGCTGGCAGGGGGGCGAGACACTTGACTCTAACAAAAACGTGCACTTAAGCTTGATATTACTAAAACCCTCAATATTTTGAAACGGCCTATCCAACGATACCCCACATCATGAGATAAACGAGAAAAAACATATCATCCCCACTATACCTGTAAGAGACCTCCCTAAAAATTTTTTTTTATGTATTCTGTCATTTTGTTGGCGTGGTTAATATGAATACTCATGCTAAATTACAGCTTTCTTGTACTAAGACTCTCTGAGTTAAGCCCCGACAGACAGACAGACAGGCTGACATGGCGAAACTATAAGGGTTCCTTGTTAACTACGGAACCCTAAAAAAGAGCATTATTTTTTTCTGAATAGTATGTTCCGTGTAACTTATAATGTTACGAGTATAATGCACCAAAGTAAATATAAAAACTTGAATCTACCATACACGGAGTCAGTCAAAACGACATAACTGCAGTTATAAATCTAAGTCAATGTTTAAAACAAACTGGGCACTACGCCCGAGCTTTGAGGTGTGTGGTCAGTTTGTCACGCAACTTCTGAAAGGCAAGTTACATGCAGGCAATCTGTTATGCCAGACGTGCAGCCGTTATAACCAACTTGTTTGGCGACAGATATAACTAATTAATTTATTTGCTGGACATTAATTGAATAGCGACCAACCACTAATCAAATAGTTGGTAAAACTTTTTATGGAATACAATGCATTAGAGGTTCATAGCGAAATATAACAGCCAGACGGACAAACGGGCCACTCCTGGGCTCCCGGGCGTGGGTGCCTCTGACGCCGTGGCACGTTTGCTGTACGGCGTAGAACGCCGCAAACCTGATTCAAGAACACCTCTGCTGCACGCCGTAGGACGCCCCAGCTCTGACTCCAGAGCATCCCTGGTGCACGGCGTAAGACACCGCAAACCTGACTCAACAACTCCCCTACTGCACGGCGTAGGACGCCGCAGCTCTGCCTCAAGAACCCCCCTGCTGCATGGCGTAAGACGCCGCAACTCTGACTCCAGGACACCCCTGCTACACGGCGCCGCGGTCCTGACTCCTGGCATCCCTGATGCTCAGCGTAGGATCAGCCACGACCGCGACCCTGACTCCTGGTTTCCATGCTACTCGGCATAGGACCAACCGTAGACCAGACTCCAGGGGGTCTACTCCGAACATAAATCTGAAGTATCGGCCGAATGTTCGGCCGTTGCTTGACTACGGCTAACTATGGCTGACTACGGCGAAAAAAAAACAAAAAAACGACAATCAAATCTGCCAGGGTTGCGAGTTAGTCCGAAAGGGATATCGTGGCTCTGGCACACAGGAAAATGAAGGAATATGGGGGGGGTTTTAGTCAGTAAAAGTCTGACACCCCAAAAGTCTGGCCCTCCCGCTCCGCCCAGAGAAGATATTTGATAATTTCCCACCCAAAAAAAAAAAAATCGGGTTAGTATTCAAAGTCAAAAAAGGAAACTATGAAGGTAATAAAACGGCCGAACATTCAGCCGATACTTCGGAGTGGACCCTCTGGCTACTTCTGCTGCTGTTATTTTATCGCAATGCGTATGACAGCCCCATCAACCCTGATTATATAATAAAAAATACACACTGTTATGGATTAAACTCGGGCCATGAATCTGAACAGACTCTTCACATCATCACCATTTGGTTGAGACTAAATTCTATGGAATGTGCCTAAATCAAGTCGATTCAACCTCATCACCCGAAACACTTCATTTCTATCAGACTCATATCGAACACAGACCATCTATAAGTAACGTAAGTCTTCCACAACTCCACACTCCACACAATTATGCGAGTTCGTTTTTTTCATCGTAGAGGTAAACTTATTACATGGAATGTGTCCAGATCTGAGTCTATGAGCTGTAACAACTAATATTCTATTTAAATTACTATTCATGAACCAGGGCACACGAAAAGGCTGACCCTGCATTGTTTTATACCAGATCCCTTTTTCTAATGAACGTTTATCAAAATACTCCTTCCAATCATCGCAACACATTTTTTTTCTCTCTCGTTGTACAGCACCTAGTTATCATTATTTTTGTTTAACTTGTGCACTACGGTTCACCTTGACATTTTTTTGACGAGCGAGCTGTAACGTTACACCGGTTAGACTGGAAGCCGACCCCAAAATAGCTGGGAAAAGGCTAGACAGATGATGATGAATTAGCTCGTGTCAAATCTAGTCGTCTCGTTATGAATAGCAAAACAAACACGTTCGCGTATAATAGGTATGAGTTATCTCCGAATGAGTGCTATGAAACATTTACACAATAAATCTATCTTCAGCAACGTAACGCCAAGACATTACGCATCTTTTTAACGTTCAGAGCAACAAAGGAACACAGTTCTTGTAGATGTGAGTAATAAAATATTAATCTCCTAAACCGTTCACATGCTTACATGATGAAGGCACTGCACTGCGGCATTTTCAAGTAGCTCTCAAGTTTACTCGGAAATTTGAGGCCTCCTAGTCAAGTACATAGAAACAACCCTAAGTCAGACTTAGTTTTCTCCGAGAAACAAAGCTCTTGGGTGAATTTAACGACTAGTTTAACTTAACTAACTCCTCTAACTAGTACAGCAACTGTAGTCACTGCAGAAACAATAGTGTTTATCAGTTCCACATTTTTCTATGAAAGAACTAATATTATCTATTTTGTAACTGCTGACCGCGGCTTCGCCTGCGTGGCTTTTTCTAAAATAAAAATACTTATAACCTCAGCTATCTACCCATCTACCAGTGAAAGTCTCGTCAAAATCGATCCAGCCATTTCGAGAGTAGCCGGAACAAACAGACAGACAAAATTAAAAAAAAAATGTTATCAATAAGTAAGTAGGTACCGTATGTACTTATACAACATTATTTTTAGTATTATATGCGAAACCTGAATATAGTTTGTTCAGAATAAGACCTGAATCGATTTCAATAATTTGTACACCAGCATGTTATATTTTGTCCCAAAATATTTAAGTGTGATGGAAAATGTTATCACCGTTTAATTACTTACAATACAATCGCCGTATGGTTAGGTACCTACTGCCAAATTATTATCAATGAGCGCAAGACGACCCTGGAGGCGCGGGGCGCCATTAGCATGTTTTTGTACGGACAATCCGGTAACATAACAACCTTATAACTTTGTGATTTTTCATGTTACAGTTTTGAAAATTTGTACATAGATTCTTTACATAAAAATACTAGACACGTGTTTCGGGTTTCACATATACTAAAACTGATATTGTATATGAATTTTGTAAAAAGCTGTTATTTTGCTCTGCTGTTATCATTACAAATACTTATTTGTATAGATTAACCGGTTATGAATTTTATCATATACTTTACGAATATGTAATTTATATATTATTATCCACGTTTCATAATATTATTATCTTTGTGAAGCAGCTGTCGATATACCCTTAGAACTATTTTGCAATAATATTCAAATTGAATCCTCCAATTGAATTGATACAAAAGACAATTAGTGGCCGGGAACCGAATTAATTTAATAAATCTGGCTTGGTAGACAATTCAAATACGGACTAAGCCGAGATAATCGTTACATTTCATTAATTTAGTAAAGTCTTCATTACACGATTTGAAGTCCCGTACCTATTCTTAGCAGTTAAATGAAAGTTACGAGTGTAATTTCTGAACTGCTTTACCAAACTGAGTTCAAAAACTGGGCGGACGAAATCGTATAACACGGAGGAAAGAGTTGCCCTATTACCGCAAACTTCAACGCAGATCTAGCTAACAGAGTTTGCACAAACGGTTTACGTTGTAAGTACAATGCTGATGTAAATACAAAAATATTTTAGTGCTCCATTCTGAATTTTGTTAAGACTTCAAAACTTTTAAAGCTGTTTTCAAGTTGCAGTGGATAGGTATTTATTTTGTTAGTGAAATGTTAAACGACTTTGTAAAGAGTCGATCGGTATCATCGTTTGTAGATTCTGCAGGGGTACTTAGTAGTTTTAGGTTATACAGGATGTTAAAGTAACTGCGTGCCATAGCTTAAGGGTAGGTTCAGTATCGATAAAGGAACCCAGGAAAAGAAAAAAAAAAGAAAAAAAAACATAAACAAAAAATTTAATTAAACATAAAAAAGAAATAAAAATAAGTCTCTTCGTACTTTAACAGGCTTAAGACCGTTAAATAAAATAATTTGAATTCTAAACGATTGCTATTTTAAGTAAGTAGGTACTAAATTAGGTTCATCTATCAATTTTTTTTTTGTTTTCATTATTTTTCCTGGGTTCCTTTATTGACACTGAACCTACCCCTAAGTTATGGCACGCAGTTACTTTAACATCCTGTATATTGAAAATATAGCTTGTTCACCCTATAATGTTCCTACTGCTGAGACACAGGCCTCCTCTCCGTGAGAGGGAGTGGGCCGTAATCCACCACGCGGGCCCAGTGCGGGTTGGTAGATTCATTCATTTCATTTATTCACCAAACAATTTACATTGTGTCGAATATATAACCTATACACATGCAATTTACATAAATAATATTTATTTAAATAATACAATAACAAATACTAATGAACTAACATTCCAAATAAAATTCAAATGGTGCGAACAGTTTTATATTCAATGTCAAACAGATTTAAAATAAAATGTCAAACAGTTCTAAAATTAATGTCAAAAGATTCTAAAATTATATAAAGTCAAAAAAATAATAATATTATTATTTATTATTGTGTGACATTAGTTCCGAAATATTATATAGACATTTTTCTAATAAAAAGGCTTTTAACTTTGTTTTAAACAAGTGGGTGTTATAAACCAGGATCCTTAGCTCAGAAGGCAACTTATTAAATATCTCTACAGCTTGGTACTTCCAGCAATGCTCTACTATATTAAATTTAGGTGCTATTAGTTGCTTAAAGAATTTTCTTCGCGTGCTCTCTCTAATCTCACGTTCTTCTTGCGATTCAAACTCATGTAGATACTTGGTAAAATGACTTATAAGGACCAATATATATAGGCTAGGTACTGTTAAAATTCCTAATTTTTTAAAATAATCTCTGCATGAGACACGTTGTGCAATTCTGACTATTGTCCTTATGGCTCGTTTCTGTAAGATGAACACTCTCTGCCAGTTATAACTGTAACTATTTCCCCAGAGCACGATGCTATACCTTATCCTAGACTCGACCAGCGCATAATATACAGCCTTTAACTGTTCTATGTACAATTCATCCCTAAGGCTCCTGAGTGCGTAACATGCTGACGATATGGATGATTCAATACCAGCAATCTCCGGTTTCCAATTTAAAAGCGAATCTATATTAATCCCTAAGAATTTAACCTTGTCCACTAATTCAATCTTGTCTCCATTTATTTGTAAATCTAAGTTGTCATTATGACGAGTCGTAGTCTTAAATAATATGAGGTTAGTTTTACCTGTATTTAGCAATAAGTTATTGGCTGTAAACCATTCGCAAATTTTTTCTATAATTATATTAGTTTTAAAAGTCAATTGTTCTATGTCTTTTGCCCCAATTATTATGTTTGTGTCATCTGCGAAAACAACTAGTTTCTCGTTCGGCTGAGTTTTATTCATGAAGTTGAGTAAGTCATTTGTAAAAATAATATATAGTATAGGTCCTAAAATTGAGCCTTGAGGCACACCACGCTTTACATATGTCATTTTTGACTTGTATATCACTTCGTGATTATTCTCGTCTATACTTTTAATTTCTACATACATTCGTCTATTTTGTAGGTACGATGTCATAAGTTGTAATGTCTTGCCTCTTATACCATAATGTTCGAGTTTAGTAAGTAGTAGTTCATAATCTATGGTGTCAAAAGCAGAACTGAGGTCAACAAATAGTCCAGCTACTTTCATTTTTTCATTTAATTTACTAACTATGTCATTTATTAAAGTGTTCATGGCATCCGCGGTACCAACGCCTTTCTGATATCCAAATTGTCTCAGATTGATAATTTTGTTAATACCCAAATGTACCATCAGTCTAGTTTTGATAATCTTTTCAAAGAGTTTTGATAAGGTGGGTAATAAAGATATAGGGCGGTAATTTTTCGGATCGGTCTTAGTGCCCTTTTTGTGTATTGGAATCACCTTGGCCAATTTTAACTGGTCAGGAAAGATTGACTCTTTGATGCATTTATTGAAGAAATCAGAAAGAGGAGAAGCTAAAATCTCGATATTTTCCTTTATAATCGATATCGGTACGTCGTCAAAACCGCAAGAATGTTTATTGGCCATTTTGCTAACCAACTTTGCAATTTCATTTGGTGTAGTTGGCTTGAAAGTTATATCACTTTCAACTCTTTTCGTCGTGTCCAGCTGAAACGATATTGCTCTATCTTTATTTTTATTTGCTATTGATGATTTAAATAGGAAACTATCGTTAAATATATTTGCAATATCCTGAGGATCAGTGATTACTTTATTGTCTACATTTAATATAAGATTTGTATGTTGCTTGTTTTTCTTCTTTTTTGTATGTTCGTTTACTATTTTCCATGTTTCCTTTACTATATTTTTTGCGCTGTTTATATAACGTGATAAAGCTTGCTTTTTGGCTTGATTAATAACTCTTCTATGAATGCGAACGTAGTTGATTTTATAATTTTTGATGCTGACATTATTTAATGTTCCAGAGCATAGGACTCTTTTCATTTTACTTGATACTTTAATACCTTTTGTAATCCACTTTAATGTATTGTTATTTTTGGACTTTATTCTAATTGATTTTTTGGGATAACAATCATGGAATATTTTGTTGAAATAGCCTAGAAACTGATTTATTCCCATATTAGTCCAAGTTTTGTCAGTAATACTTCTTTTGAAAACGGAATTATTCTTCATATTAAATGATCTTTTAATTACTGTGTACAGATGTCACATGTCTTCGAATTTGAAATGAAAACATGTTTTTCTTTAATACAACAATGTGTACGCTTGTCGCATATACATTGTTATCTAGAACAATTATCAAAGAATCCATTGTTGGGCATTCTTTAAATATTTACAGTAGGCTTACATTTAGTGGTAGTGAATAAGCCAGGGGTGCAGCACACGCAGGTAGGTGTACACACAATTATTCACACGGCAGAGGCACGTCCGTCGTTTCGAAACCGGGTAATTTACGGGCGGCCTGATCTGTCGCGGCGCATCGTAAACTCCGCGCACTTCACGTTCAAGCTCACTATTTTACAAATGTAGCTAAACGTGACGTTTGTTTGTAGTCACAATGTTTTATTTTTAATTTATGTGGCACAGAATTGTTGGACCTCCTACATGATCTGGTTATATATTTATTATTAGGCTTTGCCGGTCCTGACTTGAGCGTTCGAATGTTTTGTTAACAAATGTCTGCTAGACGCGTGCGTCTTCATAGCAGCAACAATGTTAATGTGAATTTCCAAACATTACTTTATACATGGATAAAAAAGCAATGCGGGCACTGAAAATATGCTATTAACACAAAATTATTAAGGAATTTCTGAAACCAGTTCAAACGTCCATAGTATGCGGATATTGTGGTTAAAATTACCAAAAATACGTGTTTAAAATTAATAAAAGTCGTTCTGTACAGAACTGGAGAAGTAGTTATTATTTCTGAGCGGTTTTATTTATCATCGCCCATAAATACCACTGAAACCGAATTTGGACGCGTGGGTGGGACCCGGCCGGGCGGCGGTTTCCTCGGTCCCTTTATGTAACAGATTTGTCATAAAATGAAATATTCAATGCATTAATTTTTATCAAATTTCCACCGACCTTATTTCTATGGTAGTTGGATTGGGTATGGTCCTAGCTTTAACAACTTCCCTGTCCCCATACAACGCATTTTATGAATACCCCACGCCCACTGTATTTTTCTTCTGATGAGTTCGCTTAAGAGCCAAAAATCGCGAAATTTTGTTTTATTTCCTTAAAGGTTAGGGTTTTTGGTATACGTCCACGTATCATTAAAGTAATATCACGACACGTTCATGACAAGTAATCTGCCCAATATTGTATAGAAAAATGAGTCACATGTGACTCATGAACTTATCTTAGTACACTCTCGTGAGTCATTAGTGACTCATTGGACAGGGAAGTTGTAAAACTGGAAAATTGTGAAAGGGTTATTCCTTAGGTATTTAGATACCAACCCAAAGCTTGAATTGTTCCAAAAAAACCAAACGACTTTTCTCCTACCAAATTATACCTTAAACATAGCTGGCGTAATGTGGAGGTAGTATAGGTACACCTCTGCCTAACCCTTCGGGGAATACAGGCGTGATGTTATATGCTATAAAGAACTGTGTGTATTAAAGGATACCCTCAAATTATAACATCTAGCGACTAGACAGAGAACTAAAGAATATGTTTTCTTGCCTGGTCGTCCTCTGCGTGGAGTGTGCATTATTGTATTTTATTTTATTTTATACCTACCTATATCTACTACTAACACTAGAATATAAGTTATTTTTGTAATACTAACATATTATGGATCCCTGTTGTCTGTAATAAATGAATTTATTTTTTTTTAAATGTAAAGTGGTTCGGACGATAGTAAATAACAATTTCATCGCACTTCACATGGGCTCGCTGTCTAACTGCGCGTATGAGTATGATGACGTTTGGTGAAGCAATGGATCGAATCCAAGTCGAAACAATGAACTCTTTTTGAAGTATTCTTTAGATTCATCATCATCATCTCAGCCGAAAGACGTCCACTGTTGGACATAGGCCTCCCCCAAATAGGGGGGGGGGATTTGTTATAATCGCTTGGCAGGCGGGTTGGCGATCGCAGTATGGTTTTAAAAATGCACAGAGAACGCTGCTGCCCATTCTCTAGTAAGTCCCGTAGTCGCCTTTTACGACACCCACGGGAAGAAATGGGATGGAGCTATTCTTTACGTCCGGCACCAAACGGAACCAGATTTAGATTATTCATAACAAATTCAATGTACTGGCAGTGTAACATTTTAAAACTTGAGGGATTAGCTAGTTACTGACGCTGCATGTGTGTACTACACAGTACACAAAACACATGATCACAAAATATTTAATACACTACTCAGTCAGTAGCTAAGCATCTATATAGGAGAAGGGCGTCCTCCTCTAGCCAATCCATTAATTACCACATACACACACATAACGGTAAAACTCCAACTTTTTAAATCGTAGATACTCACACTACCATCCAAGTACAAACACTTTTGAAAAAATAAGGCTTTAGTTAGTAAGTCATAGTTCAAACAGCCAGAACCAGCGAAACTAAGTAATCGAATGTTCCAATAGAACTTAGCGGCAGAACTTTGTTAACACCCGCACGCCTTAGAACTACTTTGCTTGTATTTGCCACAATTAGGAACCGATGGATTGTAATAATTGTTGGTGGTTCATTTTATATACATTTTGTGACATATTCTGGGGTTATTAAAAATGGCTGAATTATTTAATATTTGTTCACGTTGATAAACTTACGTAAAACTGCGATACAAGCAGATTTGAGAGACAATTTTTTATTTTTTGTTAAAAACGTTGCCCCACACTAGAAATTTCTCCTGTATTGTAAACGCACCCAGCGTTTACAAACATTTAAACTCAATATACACAAACAGCCAGACCCGAATCTCTGTCTTTAGTAATTCTGAACCCAGTTCAGAATTACTAAAGGTTCTTTTAGACATTACTACCTAAAGGTTCAAATTACTAGAGAATGGGCAGCAGCGTTCTCTATGCATTTTAACACCATACTGCGATCGCCAACCCGCCTGCCAAGCGTGGCGATTATGGCAAACCCCCCCTTTGGAGGAGGCCTATGTCCAGAAGTGGACGTGTTTCGGCTGAAATGATGATGATGAAGTAAGACAAAGGTAATAGCTACTTCTAATCATCTTTATAATCCAGTTATCGTCAATCGTAAGGGCTTAGGACTGACATTTATTACTCTTAAATCAAAGACCAAATCATATTCGCGCAGAATATATCATGAATATCCAACTGAAAGGTTTCCACTCAGTCATTTCGAACTTCGATTAATTATAAGAAATACCAAACTCTAATAAACTCGCGATGGTAGGGAACACCTAAACAAGTTACAACAAATAATTCTCGCAGTATATTTGATTTATTGTAATAACTATACACACAAGTTGGGGAAACAAAAACTAGAAAAACAAAGCGGCTCCCTTGAGCTTTGCTGTAGTCGAATAAAAATAAATATATCTCAGGACAGAATCAATTATGGAGAAAAGATTCGAGAAGCCATGTCTGTATTTATGTGTCGCATTTCAGCGATGAAAAAGCTTTTAAACATTACAATGAGAGCCATTTTATATTTCCTGATGTAATAAATCAAATCTCCTTGGCGTAGTGACGTCCCCCTTGAATCTCGGAGCCAATACTGAATGGATTTAACTCCGTATTTCGTAGATGGGAGAAAGAACGTTCATCGTACCTAATTTTGATGAAGTATGTTTGATTGCTAGATTTGTTTAAGGGGACGCAAACATGGCAGGCCAGCTGGGGCGAGCCAAATATATTGGTTCAATTCGTAGCTCCAGCCCTTCTGGGGCTGCAGTCTCAACATAATATAGATAGCAATCGCTTTAAGACCGAATTCAGTCAAGATTGTGATTTTTCGTGCTTATCAAGCAATGTTGACAGTCTAGGGACCCCATTAGGACTTTGCGACCGAATTCGGTCGTAAACCGATCGCTATCTATGTCGAGACTTCAGGCCCTGGTTGTTCAAATTTGCTGTTCAGCACATCATTATAAATCATCAGAAATGAAGAGATTCACAGACATAGCCCGAAGAATTGCCAAAGTTAAGTGGCAGTGAGCAGGGCACATTGCTCGCAGAACTGATGGCCGATGGGGCCGAAAGGTTCTGGAGTGGCGACCGCGTACTGGAAGACGTAGCGTTGGAAGGCCTCCTACAAGGTGGACCGGTGACCTTGTGAAGGAGGCAGTTATCCGATGGATGCGGGAAGCACAGTACCGGTTGAAGTGGCGGTGCTTGGGGGAGGCCTATGTGCAGCAGTGTATGTCTGCTGAAATGATGATGATGACATCATTATAATAGACCCGGTATAGAGAATAAGAGATGGATGGTCCGTTTATTTTGGTCCTTAACTCACCATAAGTAACCATCAAAAGAACCGAATAAATCAGTAAATCTTCACGTTTAACTGCAAAACTCTGTTTACGTTCTCGGTATGTGCAGAATGGATTATGGGAAGATTGATTTTAAGTTCACATAAGTAGTTTCATACCTCCGTGAAGTAAGGCGAAACGTGTTTTAATTCGAAATAGAGTAGCAAGTTGTGAAGTAAACTGGGAGAAACTACCCTAGCGGGTAGAACGGGTAGGATGGGTAGCACGGGTAGCACGAACGTGCAAGACGACGACTTTGAACCCTGCACAATACATTACAGTTGTACGTGGCTTCAGGCACTTGACGCAAGAAGTGTATTCAGAGTATGTTTTTAGGGTTTCGTAGCCGAATGGCAAAAACGGAACCCTTATAATTTCGTCATGTCCGTCCGTCCAGATGTCATACAGCTATTTTACTTGAAGAATTGATAAAAATTTAAAAGTAGGTAGGTGTATTCTATGCACCGCTAAACGAAAAAAATCCCCATATTGATTTGTAACAGAGGAATAGCGGAAGTTGAGCGATGGGTAGCTCGCCGTTCGATACGGACCAGGCCCGGGTCGACGGCGCGTTCCGAGTTGGCAGCACCAAATGACGAGGTCCGTTAGGGCCAATGCCTGCCAGGTTGCGAGTTTGTCCGAAAGGGATATCGTGGCTCTAGCACACAGGCAAATGAAGGAATACGGGTGGGTTTTAGTCAGTCAAAGTCTGATACGAAGAGAGCGGGAGAAGTTATTTGATAATGTCCGACCCAAAAAAAAGGGATGAAAAAACAATAAATGCACTTAAGCGGTATTGTTGGATGCCATAATTAAAAAGACTAATAAGATGTTCCTGAATGACTTTGCAATTTAAGTCGATATTTTTTTAGATATTCCATATTTTCGTTTACAACCTTTATATATATACCTATAACTTTGCTTTTCTTGGTTTTTTTTTTAGACATACTATGACCAAACTTATTGTTGCGGTCGATAAAATCAATTCTGTGCATGCAAAATATTCATTTCAATTAGGGAACCCTTCATTGTGCGTGGCCAATTTTTTTTTGGTAGGTATGTATGCGATTTTTTTTTAATCTATCTTCTAGTAGCTAGATAGTAATGCCACTGCATCTTCCCAGCCTTCTCCCAACTTATATTGTTTTTTTTTTTGTCAATGTCAGGACGTTGTAGGCCCAATAGACTGTAGATCTGTAGACCATTTTCTATTTTGTTAAGTACCTGGTACTTTTGACGGGCCTACGCTGTCCTCTCATACCTATCAACACTGTAATTTGAAAACATTGTAAAAGCCAATTTTATTTTTTTAACGACCAATTGGAACCGTGCACCTAGCTTCTGACGTTTCATAAGTGCCCATGCAGGCTTATGTGAAATAAAAATATTTTTGATTTTGATTTGATTGAACTATGTCGGGGTCGGCTTCCAGTCTAACCGGATGCAGCTGACTTCCAATATTTTACATGGAGCGACTGCCTATCTAATAATATAAGTAATAATAATAATACCATTTATTTCAGGCGACATAGGCCCATAGAAAAATACCTTAACCTAAACATAGATACTGTATATAAACAAAAACTTGTGTTAATAAAAAGGCTTAAGACTATGTTAGTAGCACTTCACTTTGCACTAGATTGAGCTGTCCTGTGGAACTTGTCCGCGGAAGCGACGGAACACCACGTCCTGCGGCCAAAAGTCTTCTTCCATGACGAGGGGCAGATAACAGTTCGGAACACGCACGACGGACGCTTTGAAGTTGACGTTCCGGCGCGACTCCAGTAACTGCACCCTCGGCGTGTACCTCGTCTTTTGGCGCACGTACTCCACGATGTCTTCCGCCTTAGTGGTGTAGTGCAGGCGAGAGATGTACACCGGTGTGTTCGGCTTTGCAGCACGCAGGCTCACTTCGGGCTTCGTAGGAGGTTTGCCGCAGCGGTTCTTGTTCGTTTGTTACAATACCCATTGGGAAGACTGGTTGTCAGCCTTTCGGGCTTCTGACGACCCGTAACGACTGTCAAAGATCCAAGAATGACAGCTGGGACCAACAGCTTAACGTGCTTTCCGAGGCACGGAGGAATCTCGGCATGTAAAGATGGTCACCCATCTACGGACCAATCCCGGCAAGTGTAGCTTAACCTGGTAGATCGATCCGTGCGGCTGTTATTACTTTAGCCACGAGCTAGATAGTAATGCTTGTTGCTCCTGGCTTTTCCCATCACGACATTATTTTCCTATCTATGTCCTTAAACCCCCTAAACCTAAACCCATGTTTCAGTACAGGCGTGCCTTTGCACGTATGAATAATGAGAGGCTTCAACAAGATGCATTCAATATTGACTGGTCACTCCTGGAAGCAGCTGCTTCAGTTGACGAGAAAGTTAGCGTTTTCAATGATGTTGTGGTCAAACTTTATGGCACTCATGCACCCGTCAAGAAAATAAAGTTAAAGCGTCCCCCTGTGCCTTGGATGAACACGGGAGTTCGGATGGCAATGCGACGGAGGTACATTTAAAAAATATCGCACGGAGGACAATTGGACCTTCTTTAAGGCTGCTAGGAATCGGTGTAATCAGATGATACGCAACGCTAAACGCCACCACATCCTAAATAATATCACTTCTTCTTCTCCTGCCGATATTTGGAAGTTCCTTGGGACTTTAGGCATCGGCAAATCGCGACATTCAGACCTTCCCAACACAATTGGTTTAGACGATCTAAATCGCCATGTCTCCACTGTTCCAACTCTAGATAGTCTAACCAAATGTCAAACCCTCGACTACCTTGCTGGTCTGACGCGTCCCAATATCGACCCCTTTCTCTACATTCCAGTCGACCCGGGAGAGATCAAAAAGATTATCCTATCCATTAAATCCAAAGCCGTGGGTTGCGATAATATCAGCCGCCATATGATCGTGACGGCTCTTGATCAACTCCTCCCTGCAATCTCCCACAAAATAAACTTTTCCCTTTACACCGGTGTTTTTCCTTCCCTGTGGCGCAAAGCCCTTGTTCGGCCCCTGCCTAAGATACCCAATCCCTCTCTTCCCAGTCGCTTCCGCCCAATTTCCATCCTTCCCTTTCTATCCAAAGTGCTCGAAGCCTGTGTTCACAAACAATTCTCCCACTTTATTCACCACAACTCCCTCATCAGTCCATTTCAATCCGGGTTCAGGCCCGGACACAGTACCGTTTCAGCTCTCCTTAAAGTGACCGATGATATAAGGCGGGCAATGGAAGACACTAAAGTTACGGTCTTAGTGTTAATCGACTTTTCCAATGCTTTTAATACCGTCAGTCACGAAGTCCTTTTATCCATCCTTTCCTATCTTATGGTCTCTACGGAGGTGGCGACAGCAGTCTGTTTATGCTGGAGACTCTTCGTCAAGTTGGTGTGATCTTGCAGCTGGCGTCTCTCAAGGAGGTATATTATCTCCTCTTTTATTCTCCATTTTTATTAACCTCATTACTACCGAGCTTCGGACTGCGTATCATCTGCGTAACGGCACGGTTGGCGCAGTTAGTTAAGCGATTGACTGCTGCGCTGCGTGTCGCGGGTTCGATTCCCGCACGGAACAAATATTTGTATGACCTACCAGTAGTTTTTTCGGGTCTGGCTGTTTGTGTATGTGAATTTAAATGTTTGTAAACGCACCCACAATACAGGAGAAATTCCTAGTGTGGGGCAACGTTTTTAAAAAAGAAAAGAAAAGAAAGGAAATCTTTATGCTGACGATTCGCAGCTTTATTGTCGGGCAAGTGTTGACATATCCGATGCGATTGAGGAGCTAAACCGGGATTTAGATGTCGTTAAAAACTGGTCTGATCGATTTGGGGTAGCGGTTAACCCAACCAAGTGTCAGACTATCATAGTAGGGAGCCCTTACAGTATGAGAAAGCTGAATGGCTTAACTGTGCCACCAGTAATCTTCGACAATTCAGTCATCCCGTTTAGCTCCGATGTTAAGAATCTTGGTCTGCATGTCGACAATTGTCTTGACTGGCGAAAGCAGGTAACGACTGTAAGTCAAAAAGTCGCCGGAACGTTGCGGTCGCTCTATCGATTGAAAAATCTTCTTCCATCACACATAAAGGCAATGCTTGTACAGTCCCTAATATTTCCCATGATTGACTATGGTGATGTGTGTTACTATGACCTGAATGCAGATCTCCTCAATAAACTTGACCGCCTTCTCAATAACTGCATTCGATTCGTTTTCAATCTGCGTAAGTATGACCATGTATCCGCGCACCGACTGCTTTTGAAATGGTTACCCATTCGTCAACGCAGAGAGTTGAGGGCTTTGTCTATGTTGTTCTCTATTCTCGACAAACCCACTTCTCCTTCTTACCTGACTCTGCTCACCAACAATCGTCTTCTACAATGTCCTTCACACCGTTCTGGCTTCTTTCATTCTTCTTTCTTTGTCCAGGTGGTCTTTCTTTGGAATGCGCTCCCTCTGAACATCAGGACGGCACCCAGCCGGTTATCATTTAAAGTGAAGGCACGGGAACATATTCGTCAGAAGTTGGCCAAAACATCTCAACGGTGATTTGCTGGTGTGGTTTTCTTCGCTACCGGTCGTTATTTCTCCTGACAAAGTTTATTTTGGTATATTATGTATGTATGTATCTATCTATGTATTTGTATTTATTTATGCTTGTATATTATAGTTATTTCCGAGCTATCTATCCCGTACGTTGCACCTGCCATGTTTTGTCTCTGCATCACCCTAAGGTTGACTGGTAGAAAATGCCTCAGGCATTAAGTCCGCCTTTGTACAGTGTATTTTTTTACTTGTGCATAAAGTTTTAATAAATAAATAAATAATGCTACTATTGTGACTAAGTTTTTTAGGGTTCCGTACCCAAAGGGTAAAACGGGAACGGGGTCTGTCTATCTGTCTGTCTGTCTGTCTGTCTATCTGTCTGTCTGTCTATCTGTCCGTCCGTCTCTGTCTGTCTGTCACCAGGCTGTATCTCATGAACCGTGATAGACAGTTGAAATTTTCACAGATGATGTATTTCTGTTGCCGCTATAACAATAAATACTAAAAAAACAGAATAAAATAAATATTTAAGGGGGCTTCCTTAAAACAAACGTGATTTTTTTTGCTCGATATTGGTAACGGCAACAGGTAGACGCTGGAAATATTTACAGAATCTTTAGTTTGTATATTCACTTTAAAAATAAATAATTAACTTGAAATAAAACAAATATTTAAGGGGGCTCCCATACAACAAACGTGAGTTTTTTTGCCGTGTTTATAGATAATGGTACGGAACCCTTCATGCGCGAGTCCGACTCGCACTCGGTCGGTTTTATTAAATATTTTTATGGTTATTCGAAAAAAACAAATAAGTGTATTATTTTTTTTTTAAGGTTTACTATGATTATTACTTATTATTTATTACATTTAACCATTTACTTGTAATACAGGGCTTCGTTAATTTATTTAGTCGGTGTTCAACATTCAAAAATCTTCGAGAATCTGCGGACACTGGCGCTTCCTTAGATTTGGTTCACATATTACTTACGATTTACTAAACTTACCACATTACCATTTTGGTATCATCCGTCACGTCCTGTGACAAAAACAAGCCACGATCGTATAACTAGTAATAATAGGTTAGGTTCAACATTATCCCTATAATCCGTAACAGGATAGACCAAAGGACAGACAGAGATCTTCTAATGTAATGTAAATCTCCGTGGTCGCAACCTGACCTCGTGGTGCCGCGTCTGTACTTCATATCATACGAGATAGATGGCGCTATCTACCGCTCATGCTTATTCTATTCTGGTTTAAAACAAAATTCTCAAACTTCATTTAAAGTTTTTGTTCCTACAATATTTGTATTAAAATTACAGATGAAACTTAACAGACACTTTAGAGAATTCCGTTGCATTTGAGAATTCGGCAGTCATCATACCTCTATAAAAAATATGACGAGTGTTTTTTTTTATAAATTTGAGAAAGATGTTACATTACGTAAGTAGCTACCTATAATAAGTTGATAATACACTGCCGAACTGATAACACAGCTGCACTTGACATAATATGTACCAAAGATATATTCTGCGACATTCCTAGTGACAACAATAAGGAAATGTTCCCAGAATCATTTGCCATCTGGCATTAGCTTTTGCCTGAAAAGCTCCCGCTTGAGTTCTTTAGTAAGGAATACCACGAGAAACCCTTTCAGTAAACATGTAGATTTATACGTATATAGTTATGGGCGTCCAAGCAAAACGGGTCCAGTAGTGGGGTATTGAGTTAAGAAGGAGAATGCCCAAAAAAAACCCAACGTCGATTCAAAAACCATATATTATGTAGGATTGTAAGGCATACATGGTAGGTATCAAATGTGAAATTAGTTTCTCACAAAATAATCAACATAAGCGTCACAGCGTGCACAAAGCGGCAACATTGCAAGCGTCGAATAACGAGTTTCCTGTGGTTAAAAAGAGATAGGTAGTGTACCATGCGGATAAGTTGCACATATTCTACCATCTAAACAATTTAACGGAAGTCAGTTAAGCACTGAGAGTGCTAATAAGTCGCGACTATTGACAATGATCCGAACAAAACAGAGACGAATGTAATGAATTTAGAATTACAGAAGCTCTCATTAATGCTTATAAAGAATTTAAAAAAAAAACCTTACCCGGTTTTAGATGTAGATAATATGAACCGGCAAAGTATAGCGTTTACAAGATTAGAGGCAAATCACCCTTAGATCTGAGACTTTCCGAGACTGACAGATAATTTGTAACAGCGATGTATTTTTTGTAATAAATATCTATCTAAGCGTTTTTACGTGTGTGCTTTTCTGAATACTATATACTGCTAACCAACTTTATGTATGTACATGAAAAAAGCAAAATACAATTATTACTAAAAAGCCAATAATGGGGATAATTTTTTTAGACAGTAACTTCATATTTATTATCAACAATTAATGCCCTTTTAACCCACATACGTTTTTTAAATCGAATCTGGGTTTTTTGCCCATACATTTTTGGGCATTCCCCTTTGGTATCTAAAATAGTCAATTGACAATAAGGATAAAAACAATATTCTAAGCTGGCACATTTTTTTATAACAGACATTTGAAACTGTGGAAAAGCTTGATTTGAGAAAAAGCATTTTCAAATTTGACCACTGGTAGTACATTTTTACTAAACTTTTCTCTTAAAAAATCTGGTACTAAGAATCATCATATAAAGTCATTTACTATATGAAATTGTAGATAATTGAGCATTAATTAATAATCAATTAAAATCGTGAAACCCAACCTTTCAAAACTGGGTATATCTCAGAAACTAAATGCCGAGAACTGGACCCTTTTTGCTTGGACATATACATAACTTACGATCCCAGCAAATGCAACTCACTCCTGTAAGATACCTACGTTTACGATCCTAGATATATTTTTGTTTTCTTTTTACGGACATTTATTCTACACTCTGCAGCACTCAGTAGACTACCGCTAACCTTAAAGTAAAGAAAAATCCCACGGGTCTATAATTTTACCCTTTTAACCTGATCGATGTTCCGTGTGGTGCCGGACGTAAAGAATAGCACCATCCAATTTCTTCCCGTGAGTGTCGTAAAAGGCGACTAAGGGACTTACTAGAGAATGGGCAGCAGCGTTCTCTATGCATTTTAATACCATACTGCGATCGCCAACTAGCCTGCCAAGCGTGGCGATTATGGTAACCCCTCCCCCCAAATGTTGGGCGAGACGCACTACCTTAAGAATATATTTGATTTACAAATTATTTTGGTATTACGTTTGTATAAACTACGCATCCATCCTATTAAGCCGGCCTCTTAAGGGGACGATAACCGACTTTTAATGATTTTAAACTGAAGATCACGTCTAAACGAGTAGTGTTAATGATTTGAAAAAAAATATGTTAATTTTTTTTTTCATTTTCTCAATAACTTAATATGTGAATATTTTGGATTATGTTTATATTACATAATGGAATAAATTTGTAAAGTTATGTGTAACGCGGATAAAAAACTGAGAATGGCGCAAAATCTACCATGCGTATTTTTCTGAAACCTTCACCAATTTAAAGATAATTTAACTATTGATCTTTTAGTGTACGTGTTTTATTAAAACACCTTTTGTTTTGTGTATAATAAATTAATAATGCGTCAAATTGGGGACAGCGCTCCTTGATGGGCGAGTCCTATTACTGGCTGAACGTACGACGCGTTGCGTGAGCCCAGTACAGAACACGCAAGCTAACCACTCAAGGTCACTGGCATATATCTGCGTCTTAAGGTGGCGTTTCAATACCTACTATCTACCTAGATAGTAGGTATAGTTACTTGAGTGGCATAAATTGGAAAAGGCTTATTTATATGCAATTCCTAGTGCAGGCTTAGCTTAACGTTTTCTATTTCTACTCTACTGTAGACTAGAAATCGCTTGTCTATAATTCTCGGTAAAACACTGTTAACTGTCTACACGGAAACGTCATTTTTGTCTACTCTTCCGTCGACAAAACGCTTCTCTACGGTTCTCGTGCTAATAATATAATAATATGTTTACCATCGAAACAGAAGCATTCCGCCTGTTTATGCGATAATTTAACGTATCAATTGAAAAATCCTGCTTAGGTTTGAACGAAACATGGCATAGTTAATAGTAGGTTGTTGCACCGAGCGCAAAGTGAGTTATTAATGTACGAATGTTATGTTGGTGCCCGAGCGCATGCGAAGGCACTAAATTAGCACGAGTGCATTAATTACTCACTTTAGCAAGGTGCGTAATCTACTTTTCTTTTGACTACCAATCTACCTATGTGATAAATATACCCACTCAAAATAAAAACTCAAGTTAATGAAAACAAAGTTTTTCACCAAGTCGGTTTTATTCAGCCGATTTTTATTTTCAGCCAGTATCGTTTTGATCTAATGCATACATTTAATAATAAACTTAATGGGAGACATTACACCTCTGTGGTAAATTTATATCTAAATAAAAAATCAAAACAGTGCAGAAAATGTTGTATGAAATCTCATTGTTGCACTGAAAAACAGTGCAACAATGAGAGTTCATACAACATTTTCTTTTAGTTCTAAGCAAAAAATACGTGCGTTGTGATCGGTTTTGTAGTGATTAATGATAACATTTCTACGTCGTTGAAAGAAAAGATTATTTTGGAGCAACATTAATATTTAAATTACTTTTAATCCTGTTAAGACAAAGGGCTCCCACGGGATACGCAAAATACCGTATTTCTAGAAAGGTTGAATGGATTATCCTTTAAAACTTTTAAAGATTCCCTGGTAGAATAGTCTCTTACGGGAGAATACTTTTAATCTCTAGTGCCTAAATTTCTTTATAACTCAGTTAACTGTTTTGCTCGCTAGAATTAGAAGATTCAAAATACTTCTTGACCAATCAGAAATTAACCTGAAATTGCGATTTGATGTTGTTTTTTTCCGACTTCCACGTAAAAAATTTGATTGTATTTGAGTACCTAATTCTCCCACATTGATAGACTGGTATAAAGGCCATTGTATTGTTCCAGCCTTTCTCATTTACAAATAAACATCCACTGGTGGGTGCGCTGTGATAGGTACAGACGGCTACACATCAAGCTATACATTTCCAGTATACGCTGATCTCGCACTGTACGGAAATCCTATACAATGCGCGATCAGCTCACGCGGCTACACATCAAGCTTGATGTGTAGCCGCGTGTACAACCGAATGTTATGACTGTTAAACTGTAATCTATAAAAAATTTGTTACTAATGATAACACTTACAGCCGGTTTCTGGATTGAAAATTATCGATGTGCTAAAATTAAACGCACGTCAAGGGATCCGATTAGCTCTTAATAATTCAGCTAACTAATCACAATAGTTTACAATTGGTTAGCCAAATTTTGTGTTGACTTTAGATCCAGGAACTGGGCGTAAGCGTGACCTCTAGAAAGAACTCTCAAAATGATTGCGGTCAAAGGGCGTCTTCAAATAAGACGATAACCACGAAGTGAATCGATACCTTCACTTATTCTGATTACGGTTCCGATACCAATTAACCTTAGTAATTCTTTGCTGTTGACTTCTGCACCATCGAAGATTCGATTACAAAGAAATATTGGTCAGAATGTTGTTCCGGGCTAGGGTTATCCTAGAAACTATTTAGTGTAAACGATAAAAAAATGAGGGCCCATGTCAAGCAGTAAAAGTTTACATACTGAACATTGATCCTATATAGCAATATCGTCCCTTGAAAAAGTCTGTCATAAAAATCTGGAGAATTTTATTCGTGTGCAAGATAACGCTATTTTTGAGCTACACAGCATTTTTTCCGCTGAAGAGAAATAGCGGGAAATTCGCAGCTTTTCCCCTTTCCCACCTGCACTTACTAAACTAGTGCTGTACTGATATCTGTGTATTTATGTAAGCTTTATTTCATCGTGTTTGAAAAATATAATGAGTGAAAAGGTGGTTTACTTTACCCAAACCAACGTATTCCCCAACATTTCTTAACGTAATTTTCTACGTTATTTATACTGAGAATATAGAAATAAAATGTCACGTTCGTACCCCGTGTGCTTAATTAGTGTACAGCCACAACTCCGCAGCTGCCTCCCACGCACAACTCCGCGGTTTTATAACGTCACTAGCGACACTGGCTCAACCCGTATTGCGTGCAAAACGTGCAACACAACGGCTGTTGTAATAAATCTTTTAGACGAATAAAGACTTCCCGGCATAGTTGGGGTTAAAAGTTTTAGCGCGCAACCCTAAATGCATGTTGCCGTAGCACCGTACGTAGCCGCGTAGCAAGCGTAGCAAAACAGCTCAAATGCTCATTCAGATAATTTGATCATCCGAATTATCTGTGTATCTGATTAATTATTAATGAAAGCAACTCGTTTTATTATTCAGTTATCATTTAATAAATTTAAATAACTACGAGCTTATGATTCGCGAACAGTTGTATCCCGGGAGTCACTCTGTTCGGCATTGATTTAATGTTGTTAACTTTTTAATGTTCGCTTGTTTTTACTCCACTAATTGCGTATTTTTTTAAGAGCTTTTCCAAAAGTAAAAAAATGTGAATAAATGGATCAGAAAACGTGTGGATGTAAATTTGTAGTTCCACTTACAGATTCATCATCATCATCATTTCAGCCGAAAGCCGTCCACTGCTGGACATAGGCCTCCCCCAAAAATGGGGGGGGGATATGCCATAATCGCCACGCTTGGTAGGCGGGTTGGCGATCGCAGTATGGATTGATTAAGGGAAAGGAGAGACAATACTGCAGGTAGTCTGTGGTGTACCATTTACAATAAATACATACATACATGCATAACACATATTAAACTTATCTTTATAACTATATTCAATAATAATCATTTAACAAGTGTTAAGAACAAAAAAATATGTTTAAGGAGAGAGTTAGTGTGTTTTATCATAATTTAAAAAACGGACAAAGATTGTGCATGCTATATCAACCTTTAGTGAGTCATAAGAATTGAACCTATATACCGTTGGTTTAGGAAGTTAAATAAAGGTAAACAATAAACACACGTAACGAGACAGCTGTGAAGTAATCGACTAAACGTAATACCTGTCACTTCAGTTGTCATGCTACTTCACAGTTGTGCTCTTTAATTTAGCAACGTTATAATTCGTTGACGTTTTGAGAACCTGTATTTTTGGGCTCTTTACAGTAGACAGATTACAAAATATAGTATTATAATTAATGTAATTAAAAAATTGTGCTCAAACAGTTACATCAACGAAGAGTAGTTTAAGAATAAAAGATAAAGTTTAACATACATTAATAAAAGAGGAAACTATCGAAATCCATTTAATTTGGGGATGAGTTACAATGTGTTTTTAAACAAGAAAGTGTCATCTATAAAAACCCTTTTTACGATTTGTTTACCTTTATTTAACTACTAAACCAATGGAGTATAAATAGTGTTTGTTAACACTTTCATTAGACAGGTACTTTTTAGAGACATAGTATTGCATTACTTTTAGAACAGACTATAATAGTATTGTATTACTTTAAGAACACATTATAGTATTGCATGCTAGGTCTACACTGCAAGCCTTTTTTTTTTGGGTGGAAAATTATAAAATAACTTCTCACACTCTGGGAGGAGTGGGAGGGCGTGTCAGACTTTTACTGTCTAAAACCCACCCGTGTTCCTTCAGATGGCTGTGTGCCAGGGCCACGATATCCCTTTCGGACAATCTTGCAACCCTGGCTGGCATTGGCCCTGGTGGGCCCCGTCAGTTTGTGCTGAAATCTTATTGAAGCGCGCGTGGTACACAACGCTCCGTCGATCCGGGCCTGGTGCTTATCGGACGGCAAGCTACCCATCACTCACTGTCCGCCAGCCCGTGCCTACGGAGGCCGGGAATCGGCCTGAGACTCCCGACGCCCAGGGCGTCTCCTGCGGCGACTAGGGGCGTGAGGGTGCAAATTTTATCTCTCCCTCACGCGTTCCACCTCCTCAAATCGGTGACGGCCGCACTCTCGCTCCGAATCTTGGCCTGAACCACGGCCGGACGCGAGAGATTGCCGCCGCCAACCGCCTCCGCGAGAACACGGCAGTGCTCCGCCCAAGCCGGGCAAACGTCCAACGTATGCTCCACCGTGTCCTCCGGGCGATCCACACAATGGTAATACCAGGGCGTTTCCTCCCGCCTTATCCTAAACAGGAACCTCCCGAAACATCCGTGTCCGGTAAGGACCTGCGTCAGGCGGAAGGTGAGGACGCCGTGGCGCCTCTCTAGCCACTTCTCAAAGAGAAGACTTATCACCACAATTATGGCGTGCCCACTACATTGAAGCCTGAGTTGGTATGAAATGAATGATAGTGTTTACGTGTTTAGTTACAATCCAGTGCAGAGTTAGCGAACGTGACCGAGTAATGTATGTGGCTGCACAGATATATTATACGTCTGAGGTCTATTAAAACTTGCTCCCACGAAGTGCAAGCACGTGTTCTGTTAGTATAGTTGGAAATTAAAATATTATTAATTTGTTTTAGTTTTTTGCTTTCGTGCTGTATTCTAAATCCTAACTTAGAACCGCGCAGGTATACAAGCAGCAAAACTAAGCGAATAATCTGTTTGTTGTACCTATTCAAAGCTAAAAAAAAATATATGAGAGGTACATTTTCCTGATTTTATCAATCTACTACCATCATTGCATCTTTAGAGAAGCCGCAAAACTCAAAAGATTTACAACACTTCCGCCGCCATCGATCAAAAACGACTGAATACTTCACTGACGTAAGACGCAGCCTTTTTCGCTTAAAACTTGTGTTCAAGAAGTTCTTAACGGCAAACTTGTGGGACGTTTTTTCCGCCACGATCGAAGGCGCCGGGCACTGCATCACGTGTTGCCAGGATTAAGCCTGCAAGCGCAAGAACCCTGCAGGGAGGCTGGGAAGCCATTAATTTTGTTCAGCGCCTTACAAGTTACAGCGAACGCTAAGCCGCCGCCCCACTTTGACTGCATTACAAAAAGAATATTATGAAGTGTCTGCACAACGGAGCCGGATTACAATGAGTCGCCTTGAGCCTCTCCTCATATTGCTCACTTTTCTGAAAATTTTAGTCTTTTAAATTCTTTGTCTCCTTATTTTGAACAGGCCGAGTTAATAGATTATCTTTTAGCTTATTACGATATTTCTTCGAAAGCTGCTAAAAGTTCTGATGGTAAAGCGCTTTGCGGTTAACTTGGTTTTGAGATTTTGTTCTTTGAATTATGTTTCGGGGAAAGGTAACTATTTTCTGTTTGGAATCTAATTGGGTTATCTTTTGATCAAACTCACCTGCGGACTTTACAATGTCATCTTCTGAAGGTGACTCTTTTCATAAAAGAGATGACTGGTCGATTAAATTCACGGTATACCTACAATCTTAAGGTTGAATTATTCCTACTTTTTTTTTCAAATAAACCGTTGTTCTGAAATAGGTCAACTTTTGCCACATCTTAGTATTCGTTATCTGTGGCGACACTGTGTCCACAGGCACGTGAGTGCACGCATTGGGCACGCTGGTCGCCTGTAGGAATTTAATTTTTCCCCTCGGATTCCTGCCTGAGCCCGCGGAGTCACGACGTATTCAATTTACTGCTGGGTAACACATGAATACAGATTTCTTGCCCAACGATACTCAATAGTGCCCGCTATCATCTACTATGGTCCCATATTTTTCTTCAGCTGAATATTGGAAAACAAGAAAAATTTTGGTCACAAGTTGTGGAAAAAGCATGCATGGCGGTTTTTGAAGTCTTATTATACACTGTGGAATGTTTTGTGAGTTGTGGTAGTTTTTTAATAGACTTCTAAAATTCAGCAACACTGCATAAGCTAAGAATTGCAACTAATACCTACTTGGGACACTCAATCAATATGTTATATTACAACTTCCATGTGGACAGTGCCGCGAGCACAGCTAGTTCTGTAATAAATTTTGTAATAGCTCACTCCACTCGCATTTGATTATACAAAATTAATTCATACATAGGAAAATTAATGGTTTCGAGACAATTCTGTGCTTTTAAATGTCCAACAATACTACGTGATACGAAATGTTCGAAATCAATAGCAATTGATAGCTTCATTTGGGAGTGGAATCACCGCGTGTAATCCGAGTTGCGTCCAACCGCAATGTGCCAAATTTTGACTATTGAAATGTCTGATAATACCTTGCTATTTTCAAACTAGATGCTTTTCCATAATTCGAGAATAGTTATGTGTTACCGGCTAGTTGTTATGTTCAAAGTAAGGACATAGTTTGGAACTGTAATTTTTGTGAGTTACATCCAACAGTGTCCCGGACAAAGACCAATATGTATGAGTTTTACTCGTATGTTTTGGGATTGACCAACTGCATACTTTTGCGAATCCGTGAGCCAAACCATTATTACACATTCATGACCTGAAAAGTATATAGTTCTAACATACATACATACATAAACTCACGCCTTCTTCCCATGGGGGTAGGCAGAAACTATAGAACGCCACTTGCTACGGTCCTTACATACTCCTTTTGCTTCGTCTACGTTCATACATCTGTACCCCGAGTGTAGGTTTGCAAGTGAGTAAACGTAACTAGCGCGTTTGTTCGCACTCTTATACTCTTAGCATTATGATTTATCGGTAAAATTTTAACGCAAACGAAATAGTTACGTTTACTCTCTTGCAAACTTACACTTGGGGTACTGGTCATACACGCACGCGAGTACTACGCACCTGACCTTTCAGAAGAACATCACCAATTTGGTCACTATTATGTCCTTCTAGGGCGTCCCCTCCCGGCGTTTCCACTCACTAGTTCTAACAAATTACAGTTATATGTGTGAAGGAGAACATGATCATCATCTGCCCAGCATTTTCCCAAGTATGTTGGGGTCAGCTTCCAGTCTAACCGGATGCAGCTGAATACCAGTATTTTACATAGAGCGACTGCCTATCTGACCTTCACAACCCATTATTGGGTAATACGATACCCCTTGGTAAGACTGATTGTGAGACTATCGGGCTTCTGACGACCCGTATTGACTGTCAAATATCCACGAATGACAGCCGCGACCAACGGCTTTTCGGTATGTAATAATGGTCACCCATCCACGGACCAACCGTAGAAAGCGCAGCTTAACCTGATCGACGACCCGTGCGGTTGTTATTTCCAAGCCATGAGCCAACGACGTGCCAACATTTGAAGGAAAACAAAACATTTAATTTACTAAGGTAAGGTAGAAAAACAATGCATTTAATTTACTAATTTACTAAGGTAAGGTAGAAGTTACACTACACTACCTCATTTATTAATTCAATCCTACGCGGTTGGTTACTAGTGCCCCCTAACACAACTTTGTTATTCCAATGTTTTAGCTCCAACCCAACTCAACGGAAGCTGAAATGTTAAGTTTGATTATAACTTAATTCCTTACTACTTGTTTCAAGTGTGGTTGGAAACGGAATCCTGATCTTGAACAAAATTACTTAAATAGCAATTTTGGAGATCAGATGCTATGAATTACCTTCAAACAGCCGAGTTAAGTGCAAACATGAAGATCGAACAGAAACTAAATTCCTAAGCTAAATCCTTTCGAGACTTGCGCACCTACTTCCATGATACGAGCTGTGAAACATTCTCAGCTGAATATCTTTTCAATAAAATATATTTTTCACGTTATTGCTCTAGACTGCAAAGAAAGCATCTAAGTATTATTTTGTTTCGAAAATCTAAAACCAGTGTAAAGCGAAGGAACTTTTAATTTGTTTCGTATTTATTTCGGAATGTTTGATTAATTTGGAATCTTTTATTTGAAGATATAAACAGCTTTGTTCATGTTTCAAATACAAAACACCTAAACACAGAAAAACTACATAATCAAATCAAACCCATGATAGGTAACGCGTAATAAATCCTTCGAAGGATTTATTACGCGTTACAAGTCGAACAAAATACCTGTTTAAAAAAAACATATATCATTTACACATATATCACATTTAATTAAACAAAGCAGAATCGTTACTTGGCTTTATTTATTTCAAAGTCCAAGTTAACTACCGAACAATAACTTACTATCCGAATAATATGTTTCGTCAGTAGCAATCGTATTATTTAAGGATCGTTAACGGCTTTACTCAAGTACGTTTTATCGGGATTACCACACCAGCTTTGCACTTAACTGAAGCTTTAGATATTACCGAAGCATTTATAGAATCACCGTAGATTTTCCGGATATATAAAAAGTACGCTTTCCTGAATCGCTGCATATCAAACTGCGCCAAAAATATTTAAACTCAGAATCAACAAACCGCAAACACAAGCGTACTTAGCCATGCCAAATTACAGCTTTCTAGGACTAACAATCTTTGAGCTAATCCGCGGACAGATATAAGTACAGACATGGATATGGCGAATCTATAAGGTTGAAGATTGTTGACAACGGAACCCTAAAAACAAGTTAACAAAGGATTTTGTAAAATTTCTGCGAGCCAACAGTTTTGGTAGACGCCTAAAACATATATGCTTAAATATTAATTTAGGTATAATTAGAAATTTAAACTTAGGGTAAAAAAGCTAAAATAATTGCTTTTTACAAAGTTATCAAATTACAGTGTTAATAGGTATGGGAGGACAGTGTAGGCCCGTCAACAAGTTCCAGGTACTTAATAACAAAATAGAAAATGGTCTTCAAATCTACAGTCTATTAAGCCTACAACGTTCTCACATTCACCAATTATTAAATAATCTTAGTTATACAATATTATTAAGATAATAAGACACGCTCACATCAACATCTATTGCTAAACATGGACATTCCATTCAACTGACACATATAGCCTTCTGCCCCACGAAATCTCATGGGCAACAACACAGATAGAGCTACACAACGTGCCCGAAACATCATACAAAACAAATGAGTGATTTGGCAAACAATAGGTAGAGTGGGTATTTTTTGTTTGCTTATTCTATTACCGTATTGTCAAAGTGTACTAACATCAGTTTGGCTACAAAATCTCTGTAGTGATAAAGATTTTGGTTCATTATCAACTTTTTTAGGCAAGACCATGTATTAGAAAAAATACTAGACTATTTAGTAGGTAGTCTAGTATTGTTTTTTATTTTGTACTTTGAGGTTTTTTAGGGTTCCGTAGCTCAAAAGGAATAAACGGAACCCTTATAGGATCACTCGCGTGCCGATTTGCTCCGAATCTAATGGACTGATTAAGATGAAATTTGGTACGTACATTTGAATTTCTGTGACCCAAACACGTGTTACGTAAATAAATGAATTTTGAATATGAGGGTCAGTTTTGGGGGGCAAATAAGAAAAAAAATACAAACTGTACCGTGTTACATACCAATGAAAGGGCTTGTTAAGAGTCTCAATTTTTTTTTTCAACTTTTTAAAATAATTACCTTAAAGTTATTTAATAAAATAGATGTAAATTGACCATTCCCCTTATCTCCGAAACTGCTGAGCCTAAAATTTTGAAAAAAATTCAAAAGATTTTTTTTTTTTTTTAATTCTATTTTCAAAAAATGCTGTTAAAATAACATGGTAAATCTCTCGATACTGTGCGTACAAACTTATATTTGCGGTTGGAATGTAAGGGAGAACATGTTTTTCAACTACAATGTTAAGTTGGTTCCTGGAATAAATTCATCCCAATTACGAAACCCTTCATTGTGCGGGGTCCAACACGCAAAACCCGAAAAGGGGTCATTGTACTCATCATTTTGAACAATTTTTTCTATAGGACCAATCTCAAAATCGCGAAAATAAAATTTTCTGTTTACTACATTTGTGTTCACATAAATCGACAAAATGTATGGAACAGCTGATTTTTATTTCGCGATTTCAAGGTTGGTCCCATATAAAAAATTGTTCAAAATGATGAGTACAATGACCCCTTTTCGGGTTTAGTATAAACAAAAACTAATGTTGTATACATAGGTTGATTGTCTTCTACAAAATTGAGTTTCCTTTCAATTAAGTACGTAAAAATGTATTTTTCCGTTGTCTGTCCTTTATAAAGGTTTATTTATGTGCAAATATAATTATTGCAGATGCTATACTAGCGTCCAATATCTCGAAATACTGTCCCACGAAAAAATTAACACAGCTAAGCAATTAACATGATAAAGATTCTTAACTTTTTATTTTTATACATTAATCGGGACCGAACGAGATGTAGTGGTAACAATGTACAGCAATCGACCGTTCGCATCAGTCTGAAAATAAGACGGACAGCCCTCACTGGGAAAAGTTGAGTGGTCAGATACTGTGGTCACAACAAGTGGCACAATTTTGCATTTGTTTAAAACACAGTCAACAAAAGAGATAGGTACCTACGCAGGCAGCTTATCAATATTTACGCAGGTACTTCATGTGTTTAATGCAATAACCATGATGAATATCGCCAACTTGGTCCCAAGGTGCTTATGTCCTTGCATTTGGCGGGAATTTAATTAATATGAAAAAAATCCTCACTTTTATTCAGAATTTCAGCAAAATGGGGCCACACCTACGCATAAACTGCCAATTTAAGCTGGTATGGGCAGTAACCGATGTATGGATACTGGATATTAACATCAGAGCGTACGTTAATGACCAGATATATTCTTGTCAGTTTACGGTCTTATCGGAATCGACGTCCCATCCATTATGATCGAAGTGCGGGCTCTGAGATCTGTCAGCAATTTGACGCAGCCACGAGAAATTAGGTTATGCAAATTGGATGGTTATTGAGCCGCCCCGCTTTGTCATTCAAGAAATGTCAAAGATAACACTGCTATAGTCGTCGCAATAAACCCATGGAAAAAAAGTATTTTAATAATTGCAGATTTTTCCTTAATTTTTGTAATTATAGTTATGTTTAATCTTAAAAGATGAGAATAAATATTTTCGGTTACTTACATTCATTTTCGTCTGTGTGGTGCCGGACGTAAAGAATAGCACACCCCTATTTCTTCCCGTGGGTCTCACAAAACTACGCGATTATGGGACTTACTAGAGAATGGGCAGTGGCGTTTTCTATGCATTTTAACACCATACTTTGACCGCCAACCCGCCTGTCAAGCGTGGCGATTATGGCAAACCCCCCCCCCCCTTTGGGGGGCCTATGTCCAGCAGTGGACGTCTTTTAGCTGAAATGATGATGATGATGACATTCATTTTTAGATTATAATATATATATTATAATATAAAAACGAATGATCTTTTAAATAATTTATGTACGTAACCGAAAATTGTTTTTTCCTTTTTCCTTCCTATTTTTTATAATTTTTATCTACCTATTAAATTAACATTGATATCATTTTCGGTATTTGTTTTTTCTCAACGCTTAGTATCAACCAGTACCTACCTAAATACACAATTTACTTTGAAAAGAAGTCGATGCGTGTTGCCAGCGATAGGGTTGCGGATATATTTCATGAAGTGAAACCGTAATGTGACAGAGGAGTACCTATTACGGGCGTGCCATTGTCATAAATGTCTACTTAACTAGAGTGGCTTGCAAGGTAAAACTAGGAAATGCGGTTATTATCGATATAGTAACTTTATTCTCAAAGCCGCTGTGTTATCAGGTAGTTTAAATTCCGACCGAAGGGAGTGCTACAATACTTATTGTATTCAGGGTGTAATGAAGAAAGTTTTCTGCTTGAAAGGGTTGTAAAGCCTCTTTTAAGTAAGAAAACTTGTGGTTTATGAGTGGATTCGTTGTGTGGAATAAAATTATGCCAACTCTTAAGTAGTAGTTACAAGGGACCGTACAACCGGGGGGTAAAGAGTTAAGCCTTTCGAAGGGGTAACCCATTCAATGGGTTACTTTTATCATGATGTAACCCATTGAAAGGGTTTTATACTAGAAACCCATTGAAAGGGTTACATGATAACCCATTGAATGGGTTTTATACTTGAACCCCAGTGAAAGGGTTACATGATAACCCATTCGATGGGATCTATACCTACTTGAAACCCAGTAACATGAAAAAATCATAATATTATGTTATTTCGATATCCACCCAGCAGGCCTAGCATGACCAATTATATCTCTATTCTACCCAGGGACCATTTTGTTTACCATTTTAGAAGAACCCATACGGTGTGGGTAATTTTGAATGGCTTAAATTAAGCCGTTCAAAAGGGTTACCCACACCGTAGGGGTTTTTATCAAAAACCCTTTCAACGGGTTACCAATTAAAATTTAATTTAAGCCTTTCATATGGGTTAGGTACCCATATCGTATGGGTTTTTGTTTAACCGCTTAGAAAAACCCTATCGAAAACCCTTTCAATGGGTAACCAAAATGGTCCCTGGTAGTTACACATAAAAAAGTAAATTACGGTCGAAACCTAACAAAAAATCCTATAAAATGGTTTTCAAACTTTTGTATAACTTCATCTCGAGCATTGGAACCCAGAAAACATGCTATCTCACTTTAAAGCTGAATTCCGAGGTATTTCAGACTTTAAAATGGAAAGCCAAATTAATTGGTCAAAAGTATTTTCACAGTACAGTGCTTGTTAATTAATTAACGCCTAGTTTTAAGTAGAGAGTTAACAGTTACGAGTCTATTAGCTATAAGGAAAAAGGCAGGAGTTTCAGAGAAAAAGGTTTAGTGTGGTGGAGTCGCCCCTCGGAGGTAAACTCAGATTATTTGCAAGCACCGCGAAACTCTTTCAACAACACTAATTAAATCAGCTTTCGTCTGTGAGAACTTCAGTGTTGTGGAAAGGCAGAGGTTAAAACATGGACGAGAGAGTAAACATAAGATACACGGTGTACTTTTCCAATAACACAATGGGTGAATTAAATCAATTAACGATGGCAAGTTTTGGATGGTTTTTTTTTTTAACTGAAATCTTTTAATTCTTAATTAGGGATTTTTTTTGTTTACAATTAGGTACACACAGCTACACATCAAGCTATACATTTCCAGTATACGCTGACATCTCATTGCACGGAAATCCAATAAAATGCGAGATCAGCTTATACTGGAAATGTATAGCTTCCATCCTATTTCTTCTCGTGGGTGTCGTAAAAGGCGACTAAGCGACTTACTAGAGAACGGGCAGCAGCGTTCTCTATGCATTTTAACACCATACTGCGATCGCCAACCCGCCCCCCCCTTTGGGGGAGGCCTATGTCCAGCAGTGGACGTCTTTCGGCTGAAATGATGATGATGAGGTACCAACCTATCTGAAAACAGAGTTTTACATTTTATTTTTCCACCCACGAATGTCTGCAGGTTCACTTGCAAAATGCTTCAAAAAAATTCCTTTCATCGTAGGTAAATAAACTATTTTATGGCTCCACTTAAAGGGTAAAAAAAATAAAAAGTTAGCGTATTAACACATACAACACTAAATAAATAAAGAAGAGAAGTTCGAAGTGTATTCTACCTTCATATTTATATGTACGTTTACCTCTTCGTGACTCCACGCGTGCGATATATAAAAGGAAGTGCCCTTAAATTGTTTGTTGGTTCCCACCGACACGAACAGCTGAACGGATTTTGATGACTGTGTTTTGCTTAATATTCTGTAAATGTTACGTACTCGTATCTCTTTTAGAACGTGATTTAGGAAATCACTGTACTGTACCTTGGCTAGTCAGTTGTTGTATTTTCGATTAATTAAATAAGTACTGATTTAAGTCATCTTCATAATAAAACCATACCTGTATCCCTGAAGGGACAGAGGTATACCTATAGTACACCCACATTTTGCCGGTTAAATATTTGCATTTATTAAAATATCCGTACAAAATCATATTTATTTTTAGACCAAAAACGATTTATTATTTTACAAGTTAAGAGCGCCACCGTTACAAACGTACCTACGGTTTCCATCAATTTACTTTACAACACAGAAGCTAATACGTCAAATTATTCATTCGAACCGCTTCAGTCCTTTTGTGTATTTCTAAGCTATTTTCTTCTTTGTTATTTGAACGTTCCCTCGCCAAGAGCAAGGTAAAGACAAATTAAAACTATTCGCAAAGAACATTAGCAAATTTTCCTGTTTGGTTAATGGCGAAGTTCTAAGAATTTCTTCACGGGTGTCCCTCAATGATTGCGGATATTTATACGAACACTTACTATTATTTATGGAGTCAGGGAGCGCCATGTATCACGCTAGAGCTACAGCGGCATACAGGCGTGTCTTCAATACTTGGCCTCTCAAGCATTCGTTAACAACGGGTAAGCACCTCGTATAAGAGAGGATAGAAATGTTATGAAGTAATATCTTCCGTTTTTGTGGCCTGTGTGCTATACATATTTTGTTCAAACATAAAGCACTTGACTTGTACTTATCGTTTAGGTGCCCAGTGTGCAGATGATTGTGTACATGAGAAGGTACTTTTCTTTTGATAGTAAATATCTTTACTTTGTTTAGTTGAGGCACCAAACTCGCTTTCTTCTTCTCTCTTTTTAGGGTTCCGTACCCAAAGGGTAAAACGGGAACCCTATTACTAAGGCTCCGCCGTCTGTCTTGCTGTCTGTCCGTCTGTCACCAGGCCGTATCTCATAAATCGTGACAGTTAGACAGTTGAATTTTTCACAGATGATGTATTTCCGTTGCCGCTATAACAAAAAACACCAAAAATTAGAATAAAATAAATATTTAAGGGGTCTTTGATACAACAAACGTGATTTTTTTGCCGTTTTTATAGATAATGGTACGGAACACTTCGTGCGCGAGTCCGACTCGCACTTGGCCGGTTTGTTTTAGGGTTGCGAGTTTGTCCGAAAGGGATATCGTGGTCCTGGCACACAGGCAACGGAAGGAACACGGGTGGGTTTTAGCCAGTAAAAAACCACCCATACACTTCTCCCGCTCCGCTGAGAACGGATGAAGTTATTTGATAATTTCCCATCGGATCTACTAGTCCGATGCAGTTGAAATTTGGTAAACATGTGAATTTATGTGACCCAAACACGGACGTGTAACGTAAATGAATTTTGAATATGGGGGTCACTTTTAGGGGCCAATTTGAAAATTGATGACAAGTTTTGCAAACTGTACCGTGTGACATATTCAATGAAATGGCTTGTTGTATGGATTTCAGATATATATTTTATATAAATTTAAAATAAAAATTTAAAATTTTTAGTGTCCATCCAAAGGTTGTTTGTAAAAGATCGCTTTTAGCGATAAGACCGCCCATTGTGTCACCCTATGTAAAATTTTAACATTTATATCTGTAACTTTTATGGTGTACATAATAAAGAGTATTCTATTCTATTCTATTCTATAAATGAAAATTGACCATTCACACTTACCTCCTAGACTATGAGCCAAATGTTTTGAAAAAAAAGCATAAAATAGTTCTTTACCTATAGATTACAGGACACACAGTAAACCTATAAGAAGTCTATGTTCTTAAAATAACACGGTAAATCTCTCTATATTATGCGTACAAACTCACATTTGCAGTTGGAATGCATGGGGAGCATGTTTTTCAAATTGGAATGTTAAGTTTGTTCTTGGTACAAATTCATCCCCACTACGGAATCTTTCATTGTGCGTGGTCCGGTACACACTTGGCCGGTTGTTTTTTTAATGATCGAGGCTATTAGTTCTACTCAATTTCCAGAAGCAAAATTATACTACTGGTAGATTGTACACAGAACTACAGCACTTACATCATCCAAAAATACCAGCGTACGTGAAAAAGTCAACGTTTCGAGTCAACTACCCGGAACACCACCACATCACCTACCCTCCAACATTTTTGCGGATGCAATGTCAACGCTGAAATAAAACATTATTCTTCTTTTATTTGTATTTATTTCCCGGGTCCGTTACAATGCTTGCGGTCACGAATTGACTACTCATGCCTGCAGGCGTACCTAAAAGCTCAATGCATCGCGCACAATGTAAACAATTCACCAAGTTATTTTTAATTCAATTCCATTTAAACAATACAATTTGCATCAGCTGTTTCTCGTTGATACATAATGAGTTCTAACCGAGCAAATTCTGCTGTTTTACAAATATTCCCAATGATAAATTAATATTTCCTGCAAGCTGCAGTTGGTTTTACGAATGGACTAATCCTTATTCAGTTTTTAATCACAGGTTGTATACATTCAATTAACGAAGTGGAAAATATATTATTGCAGTTTTCACAGCTGCTCTGTTCATACCCAAGATTAACTTTTAGATCAACCAGATTCATTCAACACTTTTTAAATCGGAATATAATTCCAGCGAAATGAGTTCGCAAAGCAAAATACACTTAAATGGTAAGCAAGTAACAGCTATCGTTTAGAGCTCTGACTGAACATTTTTTTCACAAATTGTCGCTTAAAAGGCGGTAGTATTGAGCGTTAAATACATTTGAATTCTCTTTCGCTCAATTGAAGTTGGTACTAAGTGGTTCGAGACAAGTAGTCTGAGCATCACCGAATAATGTTCTGTGTAAATTGTGGGCGAAGGGCCCTCGGCACCCGGTGGGAGCATCCACTCGACGGTACATAACATCATCCTTCATAGACAGATGCTCATAATTATGGCTGTCCTAGTGTCGTATCATTGTGTTTATAATGAGCGATAACAACGACACTCGTGCTGGAGCCGCTAATTCGACACTTCAACTCTAGTGGGAATATACTTGTTTAGGACTAAATTATGTCAGATTGTAGATTTTATTATGAATACTTTTACAAAATCAAGCTTTAGCTGATGCAACTGTGACTTCTTGCGCATTTTAAATTTCTCGATATTCTGTTGCTCGGAGTAAGGAATTATGACAGTTATATAGGACTGAATATTATCATCAGTGTCATCTTTAAAATGTTATTGTACCAGACAGGGTATGCCTTTTTACCAGCATGCCGCGGGACCAATTCAGCAATAATCTCCCATTATACAGAATAAAAAACAGCAACAGATAGATCGACGGTATCCGCCTTTAAAACAATGTCGCAGTCTTTAAAAGCACCATCTCTGCGTATCACTTCTGGAAATAATGAACCATGAAAAGTTCTTACTAAAGACATTAGGTTCTGTTATTAGTTCCATTTAACTCACTCCGATGCCTTTAATAGAGTGTCAGTATTTCGAAAGACGAATGGTACACTGTGTTGTACTTAAGTTCTCAGCCAGTCAAAGACGGGGAAATTACGTCTTTGTTTTTGTTGGAATATTAACTCGCGGACTAAGTTGTAAGTCGAACGCTAAATTGTGCTTGTTTAGTGCTGAGACAAATAGCGGTGTCTATTATAAGACGACTTACGACTTATTTAGTCTTCTAGGGGTGCCACTACTTTAACAGATAAAACGAAACGAGTCAAGTTGAAAGTGTAAGAATATGTGCGTTTAAAAGTGGCCACGTACTACAATAATTTAATTTTTAAGTGCATGGTGTAAAGCTCTAAAGTGTCTATTGTATCACTGAGTGGAAAAATAAGAACTAACACGGCATTAAATAAAGTGCCAACTTCAAAGGACAGAGGAAAATATAAATGTGGAGAAAAAATGCTCGGCTTTATTTGCGTTGCACGTATGTTAGAGTGAAATATTTGTCTATAAAGTAACCGGTCGAGCCGGCTGAATGCTAAGTGCTTCGCAAACGGGCACGCATAAGCAGAGATTGAAAATATAATTCATAAACCTGAAATATTATTTAACTGGATTTTTTTGCGATTAAACTTTTACCTGTGGCGTTTCGTTTGTAATAATAAAAAACCGGGCAAGAGCGAGTCGGACTCGCGCACCGAGGGTTCCGTACGAATATATGATGTTGATGATTTCTGAGAAACTGTGCTATTTAGAGACCTCGTTTTATTTTTCCTGTAATCTTTACATAAGCTTCTATCATATAGAATAATTTCAGATTATTATCTCTGCAAACTTCGGAGATAAGGGTAACGGTATTTTTTTTTACATTTTTCATTAAAAGTCGGAAACTATGCTGCCTAAAAAAAGTATTTTTTTTTTTGGGAATGTGCAACCGGCGTTCTTTCATATGATACCCCACATGCCCTAGTAGCCCTAATTCAAATTTTTAAGACCCCCTTTCAGTCCCTTTTGCAAAAAAGATATATTTTTTTAAATTTCTTTCTTGCTTGCAAAATAAATGGGCGTCATATGAAACTATTCTAAATTTCAAGTTGATAGCTTTAGTAGTTCTTGAGATATCCAGGTGTGAAGACAGACAGACAGACAGACTTAGTCTCACCATAAGGGTTCCTTTTTACCATTTTGGTACGAAACCCTAATAATAATAAATATCTCGACTTAGCATACGAGGTTGTTGACATGTGGAATGTGAGCTCGGCTATCATTGTGCCGATTGTCGTATCGGCCAATGGCCTGATGGCCGAGAGCCTCGATCAACATCTCTCGAGGCTCTCATTGGGTGGTTGGATCAAGGGCATGATTCAGAAGGCAGTACTCCTCGATACGGCTCGCATCGTGAGGAGGTTCCTATCTCAGGAGCCCTAACCACCGGTAGCTTGGACCCTGCTCCCGATACCGGTGGACAATTATTTTTTATATTTTTAAATGTTTTTTTTTATAGGTATTCTAATATTTAAAAATATAATTTATATGTATAACATTAAATAAAGGAGATAATAATAATAATGTATTGATTAACTCAGACAACAATGATCCATTTGTTAGTTAGTTAGGTACAACCTTAAAAGCTATACTAGTGTGATACAATCACTTACAATAACAAAATACAAAAAAAAAATATATACAAATGTTTAAATATTAACGTTGCCCCACACTAGGAATTTCTCCTGTATTGTGGGTGCCTTTACAAACATTTAAACTCACATACACAAACAGCCAGACCCGGAACAACTACTTGTAGGTCATACAAATATTTGTTCCGTGCGGGAATCGAACCCGCGACACGCAGCGTAGCAGTCAATCGCTTAACCACTGCGCCAACCGTGTCGTCCATTAGGGCTAGACCGCGTTCTCGTTCGTGCGTAATGAATGCATGCCAAAACTAAATGTGAAAATCAAATACTACGCTATACAAGAGTTTTACAAAGGTTTTACAAGGGTTTTATAATTGGAGTTTAGTCGTTAAAATAAATGTGAAGTGAAGTGATCGCGGAACTTAGTGTTCTATGTTCTATGTTATAGGGTTTGGTTTCCGCACTTAGTCCTTCATGTGGACCATTGTACGTGGGCCATGGCGGCCGCCTGTTATTTTTTTATTCCAACCAGCCCACCTCCCTCCAGAAGCTGATTAGGTCTCCCGGTCTGCATAGAACATCTGTGAAGGATCTGGGTGACCCGAGGGTTTCCGTTCTGATCTGAGTGACGCCTGTGCAGTCAAAGAGCACATGCGCAACGGTTTCTTCAGCCTCCATGCAGGCCCTACACAGAGGGCTGTCCGTTATGCCTATTGTGTGGAAGTGTTTGTTTAATGAGCAGTGTCCCGTGATGGTCCCCGTCACCAGGCGCAGGCCGTTCCTGTCCAGGCGTAGCAAACGCCTGGTTAGCCTGCTATCTAAGGATGGCATGGCTTCCCTGGACTGCCTGCAGCCCGGTGTCGAGGTCCACCAGTTCTCCGCTTGTGTGTGGGTGAACTCCTGTAGCCACCTGCGTAGTTGGTTAAAGGGGATGGGTACGATGGGTTCGGGTCCCCAGACTGACGCGCTGGATGCTCTCCTAGCAAGTTCGTCAGCTGCGTCGTTACCCAGTGATCCGCTGTGTCCTTTTATCCATTGCAGTGTCACTGTGTTACGGTTGCACACCGTCACCCGCTCCAGTGCATTGTGACATTCTAGTGTTAGTCTGGAGGTAATATATTTTTTATCTAGGGATTGCAGAACTGAGACACTGTCAGACAGTATACGTATACGAGTGTCCGTAACTTTCCTGGCTTCTATGGCGTAAACCGCTTGTATAATGCCCACACATTCCGCCTGGAAGACGGTGTTGAACACTCCCAGCGGGCTGGATATATTTATGTTAAAGTCGTGTGAGAAGACTCCGACTCCGGTTCCGGAGTTGGTCTTTGATCCGTCGGTGTATACTCTCATCTCTTTCGGGCCTGAGTAGTCACACCGTTCTTCTGTAAGTATAACGTTGTAGTGCTTCTGAAAGAAGTGTAGTTTCTGGGCTTTGTCGCAGGGTGATGCCATCATCGGTTGTCGTTCGATTGCATCCTCCCTTATGCGTGTGTGCTTGACCCTAGAGTCTTTGCTTAGGGTTCCCGATAAGTAGAGCCTGAAGGCGGCCAGGGCTGCCTCCTCTCGCACGACGAGGTGTAGAGGTGGCAGTCCTAGCATTACTTGTAGTGCGGCAGTAGGTGCAGTCCTCATACTGCCAGTTATTGCTACACAAGCAAACCGCTGCAGTTTTTCGAGGTCTTTTCGGGCTATGCTCAGGTCCGTCCTGGGCCACCAGACCAGTGAGCCATATGTAATAATTGGTCGGATGACTGTTGTGTATAGCCAGTGGGTGACCTTGGGGCTGATGCCCCAGTTCCTTCCAAGCAGTCGTTTGCACTGCCATAGGGATATGCTGGCTTTTGTGGTGATGTAGTTGGTGTGTTTTGCCCAGTTCAGCTGTTTGTCCAAATAGATGCCCAGGTATTTGGTTTCGGTTGATAGGCTTAGGGTAGTTCCAAAGAGTTGTGGCAGTTGTAGTGTCACCAACTTCCTCTTTTTTGTGAAGAGAATCAGTTCGGTTTTTGTCGGGTTCACCGACAGTTGGTGTTTGTTGCACCAGTCCTCTACTATTTTCAAAGCTTGGCGCATTAGGTTGCATAAGGTGTTTTCGTAGGTGCCATTTATTATTATGGTTATATCGTCGGCGTAGCCTACGGTAAAATAACCTTTGTCGTTGAGTGTTTTAATGAGGCTGCCTACCACCAGGTTCCATAGAAGCGGCGAGAGGACACCCCCTTGCGGGCAGCCCTTCGCCACGATGGCCCTTGTGGTGTCATTTACGGTGACTTGTACAGCTCTCATTTTGAGCATGTTGGTGATCCAGCCGCTCACGGTCGGGTCTATGTTGTGTCTGTTTAGAGCCATGTTAATGCTGTTGAACATGGTTTTGTCAAAGGCGCCCTCGATGTCAATGAAGGCGGCTAGTGATGAGCATTTGTGATCCACTGCGCATTCAATCTTAGAGACCACGCTGTGTAGCGCGGATTCTGTTGATTTGCCTGTGGAGTACGCATGCTGTTGTTTATGGAGTGGTTTTACACGAAGGGGTCCGTCTCGAATGTGTCTATCACAGAGTCTCTCCAGGGTTTTCAGTAGGAAGGATGTAAGACTGATAGGCCTATAAGCTTTGGGTTGTGTGTAGTCGGTCTTGCCCGGATCAATGTTTTTTTTTATAGGTATTCTAATATTTAAAAATATAATTTATATGTATAACATTAAATAAAGGAGATAATAATAATAATGTATTGATTAACTCAGACAACAATGATCCATTTGTTAGTTAGTTAGGTACAACCTTAAAAGCTATACTAGTGTGATACAATCACTTACAATAACAAAATACAAAAAAAAAATATATACAAATGTTTAAATATTAACGTTGCCCCACACTAGGAATTTCTCCTGTATTGTGGGTGCCTTTACAAACATTTAAACTCACATACACAAACAGCCAGACCCGGAACAACTACTTGTAGGTCATACAAATATTTGTTCCGTGCGGGAATCGAACCCGCGACACGCAGCGTAGCAGTCAATCGCTTAACCACTGCGCCAACCGTGTCGTCCATTAGGGCTAGACCGCGTTCTCGTTCGTGCGTAATGAATGCATGCCAAAACTAAATGTGAAAATCAAATACTACGCTATACAAGAGTTTTACAAAGGTTTTATAATTGGAGTTTAGTCGTTAAAATAAATGTGAAGTGAAGTGATCGCGGAACTTAGTGCTCCAACTACCGACTACATCCTGACGTTAAGTGTTTTAATAGATCGATTCGTTGCGAACGTTTGTGAGAGAACTATGCATGTTTTATGTTTCATTATTAATGATCGAAATCGAAGAAGAAATTAACGACGGTAGGGTGATAACGAGCTCAAGTCTTGGTAATTAACTCGAGTTATAATTTTAGTACCACAGTTAAAATATTTAAGGATTTGTTGGAGGAGTCTGGTTCGCGCGATAATGGTTTCACCTCGGCGGGTGCAAAACTTAGTAACAGATTTTTAGTTTTAAGGCTGCTACAAGTACCTGAGGAAGTTTTCAATTATTTCAGTAATTAATTGAAAACCCTTTCCTTCTTTTCCCTTCATTTGTTGCACAGTAAACATTGAGTAAGTTCGAACTAATATTCGGTCCCTGTTTGTTAATGACGTTCGTGGAAAAGCCTTCAGTGTGGGCGGCATTACTCGCAGCTCCAATTTGTACTTAAAACAGACACGGCTGCCTCACGGAATTAAGTTCTCCTGTATGTGCGACTTAATTAATAGGAAAGGAGACCTTCAAATAAATGCAGTCGGAAATAAACATTCTGATATGTTTTAGACATTTTAATTATACGCTTTTCTTTTCTTAACTCAAACCTGAAGATATTAACTCTCCCTGCTCTATATATCTACGCGGCCTCAATTTTAGTTAAATCAAATATCAGTAGCTATGACACATTAATAAGCAGTAGACTTAAAAATACACTACGCAATAAAACATTCCACACTGTGGTTTACAGCAATAGTATTTTTTGTATGGGCATACAAATATATAATAAGTTACCCATTAAAGTCAAGAACCAGCATTCAATTGGTATTTTTGAAAGGAAGCTAAAATACTTTCTGATTAAAAAGGCATACTACTCTGTAAAATAATTCCTTGGAGATAAATAATTATTTAATATTGAAATGATTGTGATACTTAATATAATGATGTGATATTAATTTTATGAATATTATGTAATAATATAAAATATATGAATAATGATAATATAAAATATATGAATAATGATAATTAATATAATATAATGTTAAGTCTGTATATCTGTAATATTGAGTAGGTATTTTCGTTTTCTTCTTACATTTTATAACCATTTAAATTGCAATGCCTTAACAGGCAACTAAGTTCTAGGACCTACCTATTGTTAACATCTACAAAATCCTGTACACTTAGTTCGCAAAAAAGAATTTGATTATGAATCTTACGATGACAGATTCTGAAAGCGTATTCGTCATAGTACACCAATATTAATTTTTGCAACAATATTAATTAATTCTCTGTAGGCCTTGTCAATTAAATTGTGAGCAGTGATGACCCAGTGGTAACGGCCTCGACTTACGAGTAGTAGGCCGTGGGTTCGAACCCAGCCAGGTGCTTTACTTTGTGTAAATAACTTCATCACCACTGCTCTCAAAACGGAGAACGAACAGCGTGACGAAACCGGCATGTCCTAGAACTAAAAATTCGAAGAAATGAGATATCCAACACGCACTGGGCCCACGCGGTGGATTACGGCCCGCTCCCACTCACAGAAAGAGGAGGCCTGTGTCCCAGCAGTGGGAACATTATAGGCTGATTTTGTAATTAAATTATATCCAAAATAATTGGTTGTTATTGTTTGTTACAAAACATTTTTTTTTTATTAGTCATAGAAGGAAGTCAAGCTAATAAATAGATATTTGTATAATTTAGAAACCTTTAGAGGCATGAGGAACAGGGTGTAAAGTTCACTCAACCTCTATAGAAAAGGGAGGACCCTCCGACCAGACGGGTGTTGTGTCCGGTGGGAAACTGCCCGACGCGCGACGGTTGATGTCGGGACGTTGTATATATGCTAGTCGCGCGGTAAACTCTGCTTGTGCGATGCAGGATTTTGTGTGTCGTCAGTGTGACGCGTAGTTCGCATGTGGCGATGTTGATGCCACTACGAACCTACGGATGCTAAATAAGTATTATAATAATTTAATAATTTATTTATTTCACCAAAAACAATACAGCGGATTACACAAACTTATAGGCTAGTAATATGGTAGTATATAACATGGGAGCATCTGTAGCCGAACTAGGACGAGTCCTGTATCTCGGCTAGTATTAAGTATCCAATCTCTCTTTCGACAGCCCCATCACTACTTTCTCCATGAGGCGTTATGACGATAGCTCGCTTACTAGCCGACGCCGTCACTCCGGCGATTTATGCATGATCTTTTCGCAGACTCATCACTATCATCATTTCAGCCGAAAGACGTCCACTGCTGGACATAGGCCTCCCCCAAAGGGGGGGTTTGCCATAATCGCCAAGCTTGGCGCCCGGGTTGGCGATCGCAGTAAGGTGATGAAATGCATAGAGAACGCTGCTGCCCATTCGCTAGTAAGGCCCTTAGTCACCTTTTACGACACCCACGGGAAGAAATAGGGTGGTGCTATTCTTTACGTCCGGCATCACACAGACCACTTTTCGCGGACAACCCGCTACTTACTTTATGTTATCCTAACTAATATTTTAAATGCGAAAGTAAGTTTGTTTGTTACCTTTTCACGCCTAAACCACTGAACCGATCATCCTGAAATTTTGCATATACGTATTCAAGTGTATAGAAACGGACATAGGGTAACATTTCATCCCGAAAAAAAGTACTGTTCCCGAGGAAAACGACAATAACGTTCTTATGATAATAGATGGCGCCACGTGTCTTTCGAATCATGATTGAATTATATTATTATGGAAACTTTAGTCGGGTATTAAGAGTTTTTTGTCGCCAAACAACAAGCAGAGTACAATCTGAATTGATTGTCAAATTCCGCCGAAAAGCCGCGGGCAAAAGCTAGTTATAACATAAAGCGTACATTTCGTAACTCAAACACTGCAAATATAGTCCATACTAAGATGTGCACATACCTACTTGCTAAACAATGTTCATAAATAAATACTTAAGTTAAGTCATATTAAGTAATAAAAATATGTTTATAAGGCACACACAGCATATGTAAGAAATAATTTCATGATTTGTATACAAATAGAATAAGATCATTTGTAAACATTATTGTAACAACGTGTGTGTAAACAAAGACCTTGAAAAATTAATGATTAAATTAATCTCTCTTTCACAATATTAATATTGAACGAGCCATACTTCTACAACCATTCGTAGTTTTTAGAATCAAAGCTTTTATTCTAGGCAAGTTTTTGCTCGCGGCTTCGCCCGCGTGGTTGTCGGAAAATATACCACGGATTAAAACTAACATAATTATTTGTTAATTCTGTGTACCAAAGAACAATGGCGAGAATTTTTTTGATGGAATAATTAAGCGTCTACTTATGTTACCCTGATAGATACCGACAAAATAATTTATATATTTATTTAATAGTCTAAGCACACAAATGTACAGAGGCGGACTTAATACCATAGGTATTTTCTACCAGTCAACCATTGGTGATACTGAGACAAGCAGTGGTAGGTGCAATAACGAAAATTGTGGAATAAAAATTAATAATATTTTTATTTTATTAATTTAGTTAATTTTATCAAATCAACCATTTGGGCTATCGAAGTCTGACAAAAAAATCGCCATAATTGAAAAGCTAATTCATCAGCAAATGACAATAAAATTGGTTTGGGAGTTTGCCATTGTTATTTCGTTCAAATCCGTTCAGCCGTTTTTGCGCCAATCCGGAACATACATCCAGAAAAACGGAAAAAAATCTAAAAACTATATTTTCGGCAGCAGACTAGTAACAATTACAATTTTTTTTTTAATATTAAACGTACAGTTTTGATTTCGTTACTGATTTATTATATTATTAAGTGAAGATATAGATAAACCGAACGCTATGATAAAGTCAAAGATAGTAGTTACTTACCATCGTATAAGAGCACCCCTGTAATCCATTTACCACAGTGACTCTTACAAATTGCCGAGCTAATATATACCTACTATGTTTTATCTCTCATTCCCGTTTTTTTATTATTATTTATGTTCTTATTTTTCTTATATCAACAGTAGATTGGTGTGTATTATTTAGATATTTCTTATCTTAAATAATCGTTTGCTATTAATCGAACTTTCTTCTGTGATTGGCTATGAAACATTATATTGGATGTAACTACTATATGAAATGAAATGAAATCATTTATTCTGTAAATAGGATATTAGAATCACTTTTACACGTCATATAAAAAAAAAAACATAAGCTAGATGTAGTCGACATTTCCTATCTGACTACCCCTGAGAAGTATAGGAAAGCCTGTTACCGACTAGAAAATACTGTTCTATGTACAACAACACAAGATACATACGCTTGTCCCAAGCTTTACTACGCTCAAAATACAGCCTGTCGTAGCACGCTACGGTGCTACGAACCGTAGAGAAGCTACACTTTCGTAGCACGGTGCTGGTCCGTGCTACGAAAGCTGTGATGAAACGTAATACGAATTATACGGCGAATTATTATTATATTGCGTTATTTTACGCTATTTTTGTATTTCTTGTGCGTGTCCTAAATATAATATTTTCTATTTCTTTTTTTGTAATTATTATTATTTTACATGTTCTAGACATCATTAAATCAGGCTTTTGAAAACATGGTATCAAAAATTACCTAAGAATCAAAGGAGTCGCTTTCTAACTAAATAAAAACAAACCTAAAAGAGTATCAGCATTCAAAATTAATTGCTTTGGTACCACCCAAAGTCACACAAAAAATAGTCTGTCAATGTATACTACATCTGGTGTATATTTTAAAAGAGTAACAGTTTTCTTCGGCTTGTAGTTCGAGTATCGTTGGAAGGGGAGACAGTTTAAATAACTTGCAAGTTCCTACGCCTGTAATTAAACTAAATTGTTGCTAGCGTTTGACACCGGAGTCTGGCAATCATGACTATGAAATTAACTAAGTGGGGAATTATTATTCAACTGCGTACTGCATAATTGTGTGATACAGTGATATACAGCTGTTTATACTGCTAGATACACTCTGTGTTATTTATTTTTTATAATTGAAAGCAGATGTCAGCTATTTTGATTCTAAATATCTATAATATTTAGAATCAAAATGAACGAAAGCACGGAATGTAAGAAGGTTTGATAACAAAATAATATAAAGTCAGGATGTATATGACAATCAGACAGAGATGTATAAGACAATCAGACTTTTCGCAAGTTAGATATTTAATGATTCTCCCCCGCATAGACATGAAATACAAAACATCACACCAGTATTGCCCCGAGGGGTAGGCACACTTCTAGGCTATAATTATAAGTATACTTGCTTGTATTTTCCTTCACAATGGAAGAGATATCCGAAAAGTCTCAACTTATATTTATTAGTGACATTAAGTTTAGTCATACATAACATAACGCCTATATCCACTTAGGGGTAGACAGAGGTACGGCTCTATTTTATAGGACAACAAACAAACTTATTCTGCTATTCAAAAAGAAAATTCATATTTCACGAGTGACATCATACTTATAACGCACACACAACATAACATCACGCCTTTTTTCACAAGGGATAGCCAGAGGTGAACCTATAGTACACCCAAATTTTGCCAGTTATGTTCTACTCGTAGTCCCATGTAATAGGGAGATATAACTATATTTATTTAATAGACTGTAGATCTGTAGATCATTTTCTATTTTGATAAGTACCTGGTACTTTTAACGGGCCTACGCTGTCTTCTCATACCTATTAACACTGTAATTTGAAAACATTGTAAAAGACATCAAGACAAACACACACAAAACACACAACACCGTGGAGCTGTTTCTTGGGTACCACTGTGGTACCCAAGAAACGGCCAAAGAAAGAGAGGTAGACCACAGAAAAGGTGGGATGATGACATCAGACAGGTCGCTGGAATGACATGGGCCAGAGTGGCCAGAGAGAGGCAGGAATGGAGAAGGTTGGAGGAGGTCTTTGCCGACTGGCAAACGGACATACAAAACGTAACTAAACGCCAAATACGAGACTGAAGGCTACACTCTATGTTTGTCCGACTGAAAGGCTAATAATAATAACCGTGGAGCTTCTTGCCGGCTCTTCTCCATAGGAAACGACCAATTGGAACCGTGCACCTAGCTTCTGCGGTTTCATAAGTGCCCATGTTATGTGAAATAAAAATATTTTTGATTTGATTTGAATTTATTCAAAGTGGACTTAATAGTGCCTGTATTCCCCGCAAGTGTAGGCAGAGATGTATTGTTATGTCATGTTAAATAAACTTCATATTATGAAATAAAGTAAAATAAGATTCGATTTTCAATTTTTTATAATCACACTTATTGTCTACTTACTACAGAATATGACCACATTTTATTATTTTCCTTTAAAACCCCATACAATAGACGGTCGTCACTATAGTAAAATGATCAGTAAGCAAGGACCTTTTAAACGAGATACGTCTCAAGTATGTTGACTAAGTTTTGATATCGTGTTGTAGCTACGCTGGGTAGGTAGATATTATCTACCTACACCTATGGGGTATGAAGCGTTAATATGTTGTCATGGAAAATAAATACAATATGAAGTATCTTAAGTAAAAACCAATACGATTTTCACTTATTTTTTCATAATCAAACATATTTTGTACTACAGTAGTACCATTACATTTCCTTCTTTTCCCTGGAAACCCCATGCTTTTGATGGTCGTCGCCATAGTAAAGAATGATCAGTAAGCCAAGCCCTTTTAAATGAGATATGTCTCAAGTCTGTTGACTAAGTTTAAATTTTGAGGACGCCAGTTCCCATCGTCCTTTAGGTACATAAAGTCTACCTATTCCGATCTCTGGATTAATCATTTAATAATATAGTTGGGAAAACGCTAGACTGATGATAATGATGACACAAAGTAAACACGCCTTAAATAATTTTAAAAAGTATTCACAAAAAAATATTTGTTAAGATTATCAATTTAACATTTAAAAAACACTAATGCCAGCCATAAATGTTCTATTCGTCTCAGCACCCGATCAGAGTACAATATTTCTGGCCCTAACTTGTTGAAATGTGATAGCAGTATCTAAAACCACGTTGAGTTGCGCCAACGTTTCGGCGCAACAACCCTTATCAAGCTAGAGAAAATCGACTATGACAGAAAAAGGAGTGATCTTATTACAGCACCGTCTTCCTTTTTACATTGCGGAACTATGAAACGATTAAAGGCTTCTTCAGAACAATTTCCTCGATTTTTTCATAGAAATTGTTCTACCGATTTTTACATACCGATTTTTTCATAGAAATGGTTCTACCGGTGTCGCGTCGCGTGACAAGTCGCGCCAGTATGTAGAACCTTTAAAGGTGATGAGAAATGTTTATTTTTTCATGTTCTGTTTTCAATTTATTTTGTTATGTTGAAATTCTTTTAAACTATAGAATTTTCATGTCAATTATTAATTATTTATTAAAACTTTATGCACAAGTAAAAACGGTTTAGTCGACAAATGTCAGATTCTAGAAATGTCAGATGCGATTAAAACGCCTGAATAAATGAATGCCAGATTATACAAATGCCAGAATCTACAAATGTCAGATTCTACAAATGTCAGATTCTATAAATGCCAGATTCTACAAATGTCAGATTCTATAAATTTCAGATTCTAATAATGCTAGCGTCTATAAATGCCCGATTCTATTAATGTCAGATTTTCATTCCCAATTTTTCAATGCAAACATTTTGAAATGAGCTCTTAGAAATGGAAATTCTGAAATGGAAAACTACTGTACAAAGGCGGACTTAATGCCTGAGGAATTTTCTACCAGTCAACCTTATATATGATGATGCAGAGACAAAACATGGCAGGTGTTACTTACGGGATAGATAGCTCGGAAATAACTATAAAATACAAGTATAATTACTAATACATAGATAGATATAACATATGTATACCATATATATACATATACCAAAATAAACTTTGTCAGGAAAAATAACGACTGGTAGAGGAGAAAACGACTCCAGCAAATCACCGCTGGGTTGTTTAAAATAATGTTAATTATAATTTTATTTTACCAACATTCAATGACATAATGCATGCCCTATGATAGAAAAACCGAAGTAGTTTGAGGGCAAGTCATAGATTTATAGAATCAAAAGTATAGACAAAAAAAAACTACAAACGAGGTGTTACTATTCGTATCTGATATCAAATGCATACACGCGGTATGGTTATATCGGTAGTTGGGCTTACTAAGTATAACAGCCACATGGGTCGATAAAACAGGTTAAGCTACGCTTGCCGTGGTTGGTACGTGGATGGGTGACCATCTTTTCATACCGAGATCCCTCCGTGCCTCGGAAAGCGCGTTAAGCAGTTGGTCCCGGTTGTCATTTGTGGATCTTTGACAGTATTTACGGGTCGTCAGAAGCCCGAAAGTCTGACAACCAGTCTTACCAATGGGTATCGTATTACCCAGTCACTGGGTTGTGGAGGTCCGATAGGCAGTCGCTCCTTTTATAAGGCCCGGTTTTCACCAAAGCGGAGAGGAAAGGAGATGTTTGTAAACGACCAATAAGATATCGTTATTTCGATGCGATGGTACGGTAACGGTATAATATTGGTCGTTTACAAACATCTCCTCTCCTGTCCGCTTTGGTGGAAACCGGGCCTTTTACTGGTACTCAACCGCATCCGGTTAGACTGGAAGCTGACCCCAACACGACCAATACACGGTATGGTTATAATCAAAAGCAAAATAAGAGCACTATGTGTGTATGTTTGTATGTGTGTATACCATGGTTCAAGCCGTAGTCCATAGTATAAATGTAGCCTACATTTACACTATGTACTAGGGCTTTTGCATTTTCGATAGTTTTTGTATTTTTTTTCCAACATCAAACAGCACGTAGGAAAACAGGTTGAGCGAGAATGCGTTCGCCGAAAACCTGGAATTGGAGAGCAAGATTTGCATTTCATAAGTTACTGCCTCTGCAGTGTTTTACGAACACAAAATTAATGTAATGTTATTATTCAAAGATATTTGTAGATAAAACATGACTTATGAAAGTTAGTTTTTAGGGTTCCGTACCCAAAGGGTAAAACGGGAACCCTATTACTAAGGCTCCGCCGTCTGTATGTCTGTCTGTCCGTCTGTCTGTCTGTCTGTCTGTCTTTTCAACTGTCTGTCCGTCTGTCTGGTCTGTCCGTCTGTCACCAGGCTGTATCTCATGAACCGTGATAGTTAGACAGTTGAAATTTTCACAGATGATGTATTTCTGATGCCGCTATAACAAAAAAATTTGCTCGTTTTTGCTCTATATTGATAACGGCAACAGGTAGTCGCTTGAAATATCCACAGAATATTTAGTTATATATTCACTTTAAAAATAAATAATTAAATTAAAATAAAACAAATATTTTTCTAGATAATGGTACGGAACCCTTCGTGCGCTAGTCCGACTCGCACTTGGCTGGTTTTTTAAGCTATGTCAAGCAGTGGACGTCTTTCGGCTGAAATGATGAATGAAGCTATGTCAAAAATCTCAACCACAACATCATCAAAAATGGAATTAATTCAAAGCAAACTCTGTCGAAACCAATATCATTTAGGTATTTGCTAAACATAAATGCTATGGATCATGAAGTTAATTAACATTTCAGTATCATTATGTTAGGCATTTAAATATTGATACACCTAATGAAACTAATAACTCTTTAATTTATTACAACACAATTTGTCTTTGAAACCTGAATTGACATATTTGATATCAAATCACATTATCGATACATTACCGACGTTTGAAACTATCAAATCATAAAATAAGTTAATAATAGATGCACTCATTTTACCCTGAAACTGCTCGTTTTCATCAAGTTTTTAAACGGGAAATATGCGGAACTCATTACACGGCTTAGTTACAAATGGTATTCATCCCATGCAAATCAGTTTCACTCTGCCGTATCATAAAAAAACTTAAGATAACTTGTAGTTTAATCACGTACAGAATACATGCCTGGCCTGTCGGGAAACATGAAAGCAACCACGATGTCACGACATTAGTTTAAACGTGTAACAGTATTTCATAAGCCCCGAGTAGTTTGGAGACGGGCACTGGTATTTATGAGCGAACTTGGCAAATCATTCAAAGGAAGCGTAAGTCGCATACGGGAAAATTTGCTACCTCCGTGCATTCTGAGACGCACACAATTTACATAAGTTAAACTACAAGCGGCAATCTTAAGTTCAACTTGATTGCCAACTGTATTTACTGCGAAGAGTTTGGTAATTAAGTTGGATTTATTGGTAGGTTACATATAAAGCAATGTGGTGAGCTAGGTATGTGTTACATTATGTTAGAAGGAAACTGGCACATTTGAAGGATACTTTAATTTGTGGAACAGTTAAGTAAATATATTAGTTTCAGCGGGCCGAGCACGGGCGTGCCAAGACGTTTGTGACAAGACATGATAAATTGTGTCATGTCAATTTGTACTAGCATTTTATGACCAAACAGTTTTATCGCTCACACTGTGATAAAATGTGTGACTCAAGTCATGTCACAGTAGGCCATGCTAGCCCCGTAGATATTTTTACAGTTTTACTGGTAGCCAAACTTATCCTACAAAACGTAAACCAAAACTTCCCCAAATGCGACAGAAAATCCCACAATGTGATTACGACCAGCAATATTTATTAAAATACAAATGAAAACATTCAATAAAAATGTTCAGTAAAAATACAGTAGCGGTCGGCGAGTAACTATTTAAAAAAGCAACGCTTATTCCAATAAAACCTCATTGTATCGTGAAATTCTGCATTGTCTTTATTTGTAGAGGGTAAAAAGATAAATGTTACGGGTAATTACTTACACACACGTTACATGTGACCATAGTTAACATTATATTTCATTCACTCGCACGATTTAGTTTTATAAACGTATTTTGCTACTTGCATGATGGAGTATAAATATACGTGTACGGAGTAGAAATGATGATGATTAATGATGCCTATAACTTGTAAAATATTAGCACAGTGTTATTACAATCTACCAGTATCGAAGAATATTTAAATATGTCCGTAACTTTTAGAACAATTTTGATCTGTTAGAGCTATTATGTGGGCACAGTGGTGCATGCATTGCTAGTGCCGCACATAAATCAATGTCAAAAATGAAATTTGCGCCTTCTACGATGAATATTAATGGAACTTTGAGGTATAGAACAATATTGTACAAACGCAAAACAATCTTAAACTAGTCCAATATTGTCCACCAAAATATTGCAGTGCTTTTGTTATAAGATTGAATGGTATTTTTCAATGGAATTCCTTTTCACATGACTTTGCGTTTTATGTGGCTAGCTCCCAGAATTTTTTATCCACTGGGAATTTCGAACCCAGCTAAATTAACAAAAACCAAACGAATATTTGATGAACATGACATACCCTTATTTATTTTGATACTTTACGCTGGCAAAAAAAATTTAAAGCTATGTAATTTTATTTTCAGTTATTACATTCGCAAATAATTTTTATTTTGTAGGGCTCTGTGTCCATCAATTCTTGTTAAATCTATTCTTTGTTTTCTTCATGAATTCATACACATTCCCTTTACAAATTACTCCTGGAACATTATTAACGCTGAAAAACACAACCTTTTAGTCCTTTTTAACTGTCTTTTTATGCAAATACTGTATTTTATAGTATTAATTCGCTTAGAATTTTTGTGACTGACGAATTTTGACATATTTTTATTTTCTAAAAAGCTTTCTTGATTAAGCCAGGCCTACACTTATCTAGTGTTATAATGACGGGTTCACATGTAAGCCGTTTTTATTGATTCTGAATTTTTAAATTGTCGGTGGTTTGGTACCGGTGGTTCTAGAACAACGGGCAGAATCTACAGGCTGACTTTGAAAACATGCGACAAAATTTAAGGGAGTGTTCTACCCATCAATATGAACAACTTTTACTATGGGACCAAAGTAGAAATCGCGAAAAAATTATCAGCTGTTCCCTACATTTTGACGAGTTCAGCGAACTTAAATGTAGGGAACAGCTGTTTTTTTTTTCGCGATTTCAAGGTTGGTCCCATAGTAAAAGTTGTTCATATTGATGGGTAGAACACTCCCTTAAATTTTGTCGGTTTGATCTGGTGTCTTTCGATTAAATTAATTAATAAATTAATCAATCTAATCAATTGACGATCGGTTGTAGTCGGGGCGACTACGAGAGCGTTACGCAAGCGTAACGTACCGGGCACGAAAGAGCAGCGGGAGAGCGGGGCACAGCGAGAGCAGCGCAACACACGTCCTTCCGCGGCGAGCTTCGAGCGCAGAATGTTGTTTTGTTTGTTGCGGCCCGATCAACTCGAAACTCAGTATTTATACTTAAAACCACAAATGAAGAATAACTTGTATCAGGGTTTTTCGAAAATCTACCCGTAACGGGGTGAAAAGGGGTAGTCAATTTTACAAGAGAGGATTTTACTACGTGGCTTGATTTACTCGAAAATCGCAGGTATAACCTATAAATCAAATAATGGAAAAGTCACAAACCACTTTTAAAATTAACATCTTTGGGGGTGTAAAGGGGGATGGATACAGTTTGTATGAAAAAAATCTTCTTTCGTTGATCTATTAACTTGAAACTTAGCCTGAATACTTCATCATCAGTCTCCTGCCCTAGTCCCAATTTATTTGGGGTCGTCGTAACATGTCGAATTACACTATAGATTTAATACATACAAAAGGAAACAGTGACTGACTCATCTATCAACACAAAGCTCAAATCACTGAATTGATTGGGCATGGAGCAAAAGGAGATGTTTCATTTTCGGCCATAAAGTGTACGGTAATGAAAAAAGAGGAAAAAAATCCACGAATTCAGGAAAAATATTCTTTCCTGAATATTTTCTTGATGACTTCGGCACAAAAAATAACAGTTTTTCTAATTATTGCCATATTCTATTGATCATGGCGTCGTCTTATTTGCATTCTGCTTTCGTCCAGAAATCATGTTACATTAAAACGTAACAATATCACGTTGACGATAGTTATATAAATATGAAAGGCATTAATTTCTGTGCTATTAAGATAATAATAAGATAGCTATCTTAGACAACTTTTTTGGCTAATTATAAGAAAGTGATCGATAAAAAAATATATTCTATTTTTGTAGATTGTAGATTTGTAGGATTTCTGGACGAAAAATGGCTGGCTGTCGATGTTCGTAACTACATGACAAATGTCAAACATTTTCAGTTTTTATTTAGTGCCTAAAAAATATTAGGTATTATGAAAAAAGACATTATTTATTGTATTCCGGGGATCGTTTCCCAGGTTTTCTAAAGCGTACATGTTATGGCCGGAGTCCTATACAAAAATGAAACGTCTCCTTTGGCACACAGATAGTTATTATGACGTAGGTAACCGCTAAAAACAGATTTTTGAAGATTCAACCTCATAAGGGGTGTAAAATAAAACTTCCTGTCTCTGTTGTTTTCATAGCAAGTAGTGGTATATGAATTGGTGTGGGGTAGGTACCACTAAAAAGTGAAAAATAAAAAACTTTTTTACAAAAAAAAAAAACAAACCGACTTCCAACAAAAACACTAAAAAGTGAAAAATAACTTTAATTTCGGAAGCACATAACATAAATTTCGGAAGTTGGTGGCCATAAACGAAAATACAAAACCAAAGACACCGACTTCCGAAATTTAATTAAATATAATATTACGAGTAAATGTGGGTGTACTACAGATACACCTCTGCCCTACCCTTCGAGAAAACAAGGCGTGATGTTATGATATGTGCTTCCGAAATTAAAGTTGGCTGGTTATTTTTCACTTTTTAGTGTTTTTGTTGGAAGTCGGTTTGTTTTTTTTTGTAAAAAAGTTTTTTTATAATTTTGTAATACTTTTTTAACTTGTGACCTACGACTGGCTTTCCGGCCAATCGTAACGTTACAAGGTAGATAGGTTTTTTATAAGGTAGGTACTTAATTCATGTTATTATATTTAATTTTTTTTTTATATAGAGCTACAAACAACTGCCTAAAGTTTTCAACTCTGTGTTTAATATACTCGTACGTAAGTAATTTCACACCGATTAAACACAAATTAGACTTAACTACTTCAGGGTAATCGCTAGTTCAGAAGTTATAATTACCAACTATTTGTGCGTTGTGCGGGTCGGCTGGCCAGTACCCACCGACTAATATCTACTATTGAAGTTATACATACTCGTACAAGTTTAATTCATAGTTATTCTCAAAGTTATACACATGATAACGTAGGAATCTATTTGAGCGCTATCTAAAGTAAACATAATGCCGAATTTCACCACAAATTTGTGTTGTCTGTCTAATACCCATTCATCTTATTCCGTGGCATTACTGACTACATACGACTACACATGTAGATTCATTAACAAAAGTTATCGATTTAATGAAATTGTTTGATTAGAATTTCAATATAAATGGGATTTAGGGAGAATCCAATTAAAGTTGTAACTAGTTCACTTTATCATTAGTTTATAATCAAAAAACCGGTCAAGTGCGTGTCGGACCACGCACAAAGAAGGGTTCCGCAGTTGGGATGGCTTTATCTCAAGAACAAACTTAACATTGTAGTTGAAAAGCATGTTCCGCAATTCATTCCAACTGGAAATGTAAGTTTGCACGCACAATATTAAATGATTTACCATGTTATTTGAATACCATAGACTTTTTATAGGTTTTCTTGTAATCTTTATGTATAGAACAATTTTTAGTACATTTTTTTTTCAATATTTTAGGGTCAGCGAAACCAAGGGAAAAAACAACTGTTCGAAAATAAGGGGGAATGGTCAATTTTCATCTATATTCTTTAATAACTATAAAACCAATTATTATAAAATTATATGTATTAGATAATATATTTAGATAATTCTTATACCAAGCCCTTTCATTTGATATATCACACGGTACAGTTTGCAAAACTTTTTTTGTTTAATTTTCTCATTCTTACCCCAAAAGGAACCCCATAATCAAAATTCGTTTATTTACGTTAGACAATCGTGTTTGGGTCACAGCAATTCATATGTCATTCCAAATTTCAATTCGGTCCAGTAGATTTTGAAAAAATCGGCTGTGACTGACGGACAAACGTACAGACACACGAATGATCCTATAAGGGTTCCGTTTTTCTTTTGAGGTACGGAATCCTAAAAACGATACCAAAAGTGTTAGCTTGAACATGGTATAGAAATGAAACGCACTATGTTTGGATTCCAAATACGATTCAATCATGAAATAATCCTGATACGTAGGTAAATATAAAATGTTGTTGGCTTATGTCGATAACCGTCCGTACGACGTACGTCCGCTAGTCAAGTCTATCGTGTATTCACAAACTGGATCTTCTATTCAAGTTGGAGTTTCGTATTCGGAAAGCCCGACCGGCTACATGGAGAACTGTTCCGTCCCTCGGCGATTCAACGCGAAATTTGTAAAGATGTTGCTTCCAGGATCCTCTTCAATAGGGGCGAGAAGTAAACCATTTTGCTCCGAAAGATAGCCAACTAGATCATTCTATACAATACCCCTTTCATGTGTAAAACGGGCCTAATATTAATAAACCCGCTTTTGGCCAACGTCTGGATAATCTCTAGGATCTTTTAATTAGCCGTATGCAAAATTCAATTGGGTCTGGTGCTGAAATCCGTTTTTATAACGCTATCAAAACCTCTTGGCGACATAATATCACGATTTGGCAGCAATTTGAGTTGCGCATTATCCAATTCATTTGTGCTGCTTTCTATGTGATATAACGTAAAATTTTCAGAACCGGAAGTATATTTTTCCCAATAATATAACCAAAAAAAGCTTGTAACAAAAAAAGAAGACGGTACTTATTAACATTTTTGAGGAGCGATAATATGAAAAAAAAATATTTCAATAAGAATTCCAATCTAACTAATAAAAATATCCAATCTTGACTTACACAAAAATCCTCCCTCCATATTTCTTTCACGGAAGACAGACAATGCCGAAGGCCAAAGGCGATCCCTAACTTCCCTCATTCCTTCTTCTGGAAAAACAAAACCGGAAGGAAAATGGCGGATACATCGACATGTCCATTGTCCGTTTAATGCAAAGTAGGGACGCATATTATATAAAAATGCAAGAGACAAAGGTTTATCGGAATTTTTCACGTTTTGTATATTTTTATTTATGTATTTTCATACACATAAAGAACCGGTCAAGTGCGTATCGGACCTCGCACAGTGAAGGGTTCCGTAGTTGGGATGCATTTATCCAAAAAACAAACTTAATATTGTAATTTAAAAACATGTAAATTTTCCAACTGCAAATGTATGTTTGTAATCGCCAAATTTTTTTATGTGATTTAACCACAAATTAACGATTTTTGGACCTTTTCTTTACTTGTGATAGGAGACCTTGCTTCTTGCCAAATTTCATGGTTCTAGGTCAATGAACGGGACCCCTAGGTTTTGATTTATTTACGAGTATCAAAATATGGCGCATAAAGACTTCTACAGACCAGCACGACTCGCGACGCGACACAAAGGCACCGCTCGTCGCGCAACACGCGGGGCCTTTGTGTCTCGTCGCGTGTCGCGCCAGTATGCAGAAGCCTTAAATGGACATATTTTTAAATTGTGTTGAATTAGAAGCTTGATATCTCCACGCGTTCCAGAGAAAGAGGGTCTTGACAGACTAACATACAGACGGACAATGAAGTGATCCTATAAGGGATCCGTATTTTTCCTTTTGGGGTCGAAACCCTAAAAATGCATCAAGAATAGGGCCCAGGCAGCCGGTGGTCACGTTTGTAAAAAAAGAACGTCTTAACAACAGGTATTTTTATTTCGTATAATGGTCAGTCAAACGTTACTTTTATGAAACATTGCTGTTGGTCTATCAATCAGTAATACTTCCCTCCGGCCGCGGTTAATCTATCTTAATCATAGTTCAGGTTAAGTATGACGGTTGTTGTTGTGTTCGTGAAAGATAAGAGCTCAACCAGGATTCCTTTGGTTATCCCTGGATTAACATCAGTATTTGTAATGATTCCTACACGAAAACATTGAAGTATATTTTGGCAGTAGTCATAAATATGTCTATTTTTGTTACGAAGTTACTGGAATCACCGAAAAGGTCGGATAAGAATGACACTGGCTGGTGACAGTCACTCTAGCAGAGCGTCGCATCGATGGTTGCGCGGCGGCTGTCTTCTAATGACAGAAGAAGTTAGAGGAATAAATCCAAAATAGGAATGCTTGGAAACATGCTGGTCCAGCTCCATAGGACAATCTAGATTCTAGAGTCTAGACAAAATCAAACTGGTTGCTATTTTAATTGTATAATTTGTTATTTTTATGACATTGATTTTACACTCTGTGATTACCTAGACTCATACACCGACTAACTTTTTTTTTTTTAGGAAAACATGCTTTTACGATGTTTGTAAATATGTGAGCACCATGTATCTATCTCATAATTAAGATATTTTTCATTGCTTCATTTTTAATTCTTTTTATCTATTGTGGTATAGTAATTTAATTCTAGGTGCATCATCTTCAATATAATTAATGTACTTAAACAAAATATTGTGAAACATTTTTAAAAGAGTAACGGTGGAGTTTCTTGCTCGTTCTTCTCCATACGAAACTACTTTTTGTAAGGGGCAACTAGAATCAATTCTATTTTTTGTTTGTGATTTTAGGCGTTCAAAAGTACCTCATAAGTGCCTATTTGAAATAAATAATTTGACTTTGACTTTGAAGTGTAAAGGAAGCCGCTGTCGTACCACGACCACGAGAAAATGCTATTATTCCGGTACAATCCTGATGATATTGAAACTGTTGAACCACTAATACGATGATCACTTCTGGTAACGGCTATCCTGCGCGTTTTAGGTATTCTATGAAAATTTAAACTAAAATCAGAAAGTTTTACAACTTCAAACATAGTTGTTGTCCATCTAGACTTTATAGTTCTGTTTCATAAAGCCACCAAAAGTCTTTTTGCTTACAAAAGTTTGCCAATTACACTTAAATGTTCAAGTAATATAACTGTAATATTCATGAATAACTAGAGCACTTCAGAATATAATGTGGCAATTTACATAAAACTATAAAGTAATTAGTCGATTTCTTTGTGACGTCACCAAGCGAAACGGCTAAAAACAGGTTGTTACGTTGGTAATGCAAATTAGATTTTATAACAGAGGACCTAAGTACTGTTGGCTGATGTTTTGTTACTACTAACACTGAACTGTCGTTAGCTATGTATGTAAGTAGCGTTGCCAGGCGTCCAAATAAAGTCGGACACAGTCAGGTTTTTTTGTTGCGTGTGCGGCCAAATGGGGAAGGGGGAAGGCAACTGTCAAAATGGCGCTGATGCCGCGCTGTCGTAGCTAGTTCCCGAAACAAACTAATAATACAAGACGTGAGGTGGTTTTATTTTATTTTTGCAAAAATGATTAGGTAATTGTTGTGTTTCTTAATACTCCGAAATTAAAGTCCACCTTTTTCCGAAAGAGCCTAAAATAAAAGAGTGTGGCTTATTAAAGCTGGATAGACTTTTTTTTCACTAAACAGAGTTCTAGGTTACGTCGGAAACATTTTGTTTATAGGTTTTAAATTCTAACACTTCCCATGTCAAATACTTGATTTAAAATTCTATTGAAATTGCCGAAAATAACGAAATAGTGAAATAAAACCAAGTCATGAATGAACACGGAATGGATTGAATGAACGGAATGTAAAATTTACTGTAGGCCGTAGGGACCGAGCTATGGTCACACCTACAATTAGCTTTGACCGACCTTCCCCATTAGATGGAGCCTGTCCGGCTTTGGCATTTTTTTATATTTGTCATGACGTAGAGCAGTGGTGACCCAGTGGTAACGGCCTCGACTTACGAGTAGTGGTTGTGATTTCAAAACGATGAAGTAAAACATCGTGAGGAAACCGGCATGTCCTAGAACTAAAAATTCAAAGATATGTAATATCTACCAACCCGCACTGGGCCCGCGTGGTTGATTATGAATGGCCCACTCCCTCTCACAGAGAGGAGGCTGCTGCTGGGAGCAGTGGGAAAATTATACGCTGATTACTCGTATGTATGTATACTAAGACTAAAAAAATTAAGGGTGTCCGGCTTTTTTAGCCAATTATCCGGCTAAACTGGCTGGTCTGTCCGGCTTTTTGGTTTTAAAACCTGGCAACCATATAAGTAATTATAAATGTACTACCCGAATACTACAAAATCTCGTATAAATGCTAATACAAGTTATTCTAATTACGGTTATGCGACCTTCGTCAAATATTTCAATGAATTCAAAGGTACAATAATATAGTTTAAATATTTTTTTCCAATATTATAAAACTGTTGACATAATTATGATTTTGTAAAAATGTGTGAAACTATTTTTAACATCGGATCGGTTCGGTCGGTCAAAAACCTAACTGAATATTTTTAAAGCTTGACAGATATTTTTAGCGGCAATAGAATTCAATGAATTCAATTAATCTCACTGTTTCACCGAGTATTTTAGACCTGCCCACCCGTGATTGACATCAGTCACACGAAATATTTTAGGATCGAGCATTTTTTATGAACATGGAAAACTGTTTGTAAATCCTTAATTAGAAACTACCACATTCTATTTTGGAAACGCAAATAGTATTTATTTTAAATATTTGTGTAGATTTTAATAATAATATGTTACCTATTAATAGATTCGTAATTTTTGCAACAGGCCTAGCTTTTTAAGCGGTTTACAGAACACTCCTGTGTTCTGTAAACCACAGGATATTACTGACCGCTTTAAAGATAAATAATAGTGCAGCAGCCATATTTTTACCTTGTGAGTGTTCGTTTTTGTCTGTGCTTGTTATCCTGTCTGTATCCTTTCATGTATCTGTTTATAAATGTCTTGTTACTTGCAATAAACAATTTTTTTTTGTGAAACATTATAAGCGCACGTAAAACCGATTGCTGGCGGGGCGACGCATGCCACGTGGCGATCGGCCACTACATAGTCTATATGTAGTAGTGTGTAAATGTGTGTGTAGAGCAATGTTTCACATCTGCCAGTCGCCCCGTGACGGCTCAATTTTTTTTGTTTATTGTCCTCTTAGACCGAATTTCGGCCATGGCGACCAATCTCAGCGGAGACCAGCTTTCGGCGCGGGAGATATTATAGTGCACAAGTGTGTGCGCCGATACAGGTGCACTCTCTCTTCTCTCACTCTCATAGTCCGAAGGGACGGCAATCCGACACGACCGGAGAGCGATCAGGTGCAGGACCAACGGCTTAACGTGTTTCCTGCTGCGATGTTTCACATCTGCCAGTCGTTCCGTGACGGCTCAATTTTTTTTTGTTTATTCTCCTCTAGACCGAATTTTGGCCATGGCGACCAATCTCAGCGGAGACCAGCCTTCGGCGCGGGAGATATTATAGTGCATAAGTGTGTGCGCAGACACGGGTGCACTCTTACTTCTCTCACTCTCATAGTCCGAAGGGACGGCAGTCCGACACGACCGGAGAGCGATCAGGTGCAGGACCAACGGCTTAACGTGTTTCCTGCTGCGATGTTTCACATCTACCAGTCGTCCCGTGACGGCTCAATTTTTTTTGTTTAATGTATTCTACACTGAATTTCGGCCATGGCGACCAATCTCAGCGGAGACCAGCCTTCGGCGTGGGAGATATTATAGTGCACAAGTGTGTGCGCAGACACGGGTGCACTCTTACTTCTCTCACTCTCATAGTCCGAAGGGACGGCAATCCGACACGACCGGAGAGCGATCAGGTGCAGGACCAATGGGTTAACGTGTTTCCTGCTGCGATGTTTCAAATCTGCCAGTCGTCCCGTGACGGCTCAATCTTTTTTGGTTATTGTCCTCTAGACCGAATTTTGGCCATGGCGACCAATCTCAGCGGAGACAAGCCTTCGGCGCGGGAGATATTATAGTGCACAAGTGTGTGCGCAGACACGGGTGCACTCTTACTTCTCTCGCTCTCATAGTCCGAAGGGACAGCAATCTGACACGACTGGAGAGAGATCGGGTGCATGGCCAACGGCTTAACGTGCTTTCCGAAGCACGCGGGTATCGCACCGCCACCTTCCAAACTCCGGGCTGTTACTAAGGAATTCCTAATGGGAAAACCCAATACCTTTTGCGCGACCCGGGAATCGAACCCAGGATCCCACGCAGGACCAACGGGGCAATCAAAGATAAATAAATTATCATTAACATGCCAAAAATAAATCCGAAAGGTTATTAGTACAAATTTACTTCTAGGACAGACATTAATGAAGCTTAGTCAGAGGGAAACAAGAATACTGCTCCGGTATTTAATGCAAATAGTATCTGAAGAAAGTATGACGAGAACCTATACACAGTGTTTCTGCCCGAGGAAATGTTTACCGAAGTATATTATAAGTATTTATTATTTTTCCCTGAATCTTTGCAAATAAACTCACATTTCTCTGATCTGTGTTTCTTGAGTCGTAGAATATTCATTTGTTAGAATCAATACGAAACATTCGGACATAATATCTTCTTTCTTTAATACCTATCTACCTAAAAACATTATCATTCTTTTTAGTTTATGATAAATTAAACAAAGATTTCTTGATGAACAATAGGTTTACTAAGGTCTTTTACAATTTTTAATAGTTTTTTAATACGTATGAACAGAGAATTTTGCAAGATGAATATTGAACGAATTTAGGAATTAATATAAGATTGAAAGTTAAATTGAATGAAGACTATTGAGCGAATGTGTCGTAGACATCCTGGGAGGCCTTGAAAGTTATAGATGAAGCTTTCAAGATCATTTGTCCGTGTTGTTAACTGGTGAAGGCAGCAGACACAATTTGTTGATGGCTCTCCGTATGGTGCCTTGTGATTGTGAGGTAGATAGGTCAGCGACTCTTGGCACACCATCAGTGCCGGGAAATAGCTTCGAGAATCATCCAAGGCGCCAGCATAGTGGAGGAGTCCTATCATCTTTGATTAGGGCTAGGTCGTCTATCTTTAATTCTTGGCACCGCACCTTCCACTTTGTGCGGTGCTGGAGCTCCGTGACTTATTCTGTCGACCACCCCTTCCAAAAGTGTTGACGAGCTTGTTCCAATCGCTGAAAACGATAAAGACGGTTTGAGCTATAGTACGGACGTATAGTACGGCGTAGTTATTGAGAACAGATGGCATTTTGTAACATAATAAAAAGTATCAAGACGATAAAAGTACTCTCAAAAACAAGCAGCTTGCAAGTAGAACTTGAAATATATTATTTTAAAGCAATAAGTGCTTACAAGTACCATCCGCCCCTAGACAAGTGACGACCTCTTACGTATACTTAGATAATGTTATATCAATAGAGAAATCAGAATCTTACAAAAATAAAGGATATTATTCTTACAAATTCAGGTAACATTCAGCCGGATTCTATTAGTAGAACCAACATTCTAAATCCTGCTAGCTCCAGATGATCTAAGTGCTTTTAGTGGAACATTTACATTTTTTTTGTAAAACATCGGTTGTTTCCATGAAACGTAGGTAAGTATTTAGGTAGGTACTGTTAACACTGGGCACACTGTAACAGGGTCGTTCAAATAAAAGATGTGCTTAGAACTGCACTGGTAATTATTTAAATGAAATCAGATTAATCTTTATCATTTCACATGATGACGCGCTCTGACGAGAATAGTCTATTTCTTTCTCTCTCTCATAATCTTAAAATATTGTGCCATTAACTTGTGAAACAGCAGTTGTGAGCAGCCACAGATAGCAGTGGTGGCCCAGTGGTAACCGCCTCGACTTACGAGCAGTAAGTCGTGTAGTAAGTTCTGGGCTTGGCGGCACTCGGGCTCGACTAAGGGGGCTCCTAAGCGCATGCTTGGAGAGCGGCCAGTTCCCACTTCGTTGGAAGACGGGGAAACTGGTCCTCATTAAGAAGCCGGGGTGCCCAGCGAACTCTCCGTCCGCTTACCGGCGCATCGTGCTGCATGACGAGGTGGGCAAGCTCTTTGAAAGAGTAATTGCAGACCGCCTTGTCGGGCGGCCTGGTGTTCGCTCGAAGGATACGGTGGATCATACGGTGGAGGTCTGCCCGGCTTGGGTGGAGCACCGCCGTGTCCTCACGGAGGTGATCGGCGGCGGCGATCTCTCGCGTCGTTCCCGGTTCTGGGAACGGCCCTGGTGCGGGCCATGGTTCGGAGCGAGAGTGCATGGGAGGCCGTCACCTCGTTCTGCGAAGCAGTAATGCTCGCGAAGGAGGAGGCGGAACGCGTGATGGAAAGGCAGGGTTTACGCCCTCGCGCCCCTAGTCACCGCAGGAGACGCCCCGGGCGTTAAGAGTCGCAAGCCGATTTCCGGGCACCGTAGGCGCGGGCCCGCGGACGGTGAGCGATGGGTAGCTCGCCGTCCGATAAAGACCAGGCCCGGTTCGTTGGCGCGTTGTGTTCCACGTGCGCCTCAAAGAGATGTCAGCACGAGTTGACGGGATCCGTTAGGGTCAATGCCTGCCAGAGTTGCTAGTTTGTCCGAAAGGGATATCGTGGCCCCGGCACACAGGCAAATGAAGGAACACGGGTGGGTTATAGTCAGTAAAAGTCTGACACGTCCTGCTCCGCCCAGAGCGGGAGAAGTAGTTTGATAATTTCGTAACCAAAAAAAAAAAAGGGCGGCCTGGTGCGGGTGGGGCCGGATTCGACGGAGAGCCAGTTTGGTTTGCGCAAGAGGCGCTCTACTTACGAGTAGTAAGTCGTGGGTTTTAACCCAGACAGGCGCTTTACTTTGTGTAAATTATTCCATGACCACTCCTCTTAAAACGGTGAAGAAAAACACCTCACATCCTGAGGAAACCAGAATCTCCAACCCCAACTCCCCACCAACCCGCACTGGGTACACATGCTGGATTCCGGCCCACTCCCTCTCACAGAAAGAGGAGACCTGTGTCCCAGCAGTGGGATTACACGAGTAGGTTGATTATTATGTAACTTATGAAATACTCGTAGAAGTTGCGAGGAAACGACATATATTATGGAGGCTAAAGTCGCTACAGTATCTACTCGTACCTATTATCATGGCACGGATGCGAACCGCAATGCTCGCTCGTTCAAGTAAACGATCAAAACAATTGCATTACGTTTAATATGTTACCAATTCAATAATTTGAACCGAATGCTGTAATTGGAGTTGGTAAACAGTTATTACTCTCACTGGGGTTAATTAGTCTAATTTACTACTAACGAGGGTTTGGGACAAATGGCTCGCCATTTTAAATTTAACTTACCGAATAAGCAATGAGCTGCCAAATATTCCCGTTTGATTTCACATTACAATTTATATCTAATTGAGTTTTATCTCTATTTGTCACTGTGCGCGACTGTGACAAATTGATATGCGAGCGCCTGACAAATCGTATTACATTCCTCAGAAATTAAATTCTATAATCTAAAATATAAAAGCTCAAATATCGACGAAAGTTGTTTGTATCGGTACAACTATAAAAAGACATTCTTGGAAAATTACTTATAAAATATTGGAGTTTTCTTTAAAAATAATATTATGTTTTTTTAGGCCAAGACCTTTATGAGTTTTTTATACTTAACTACTTAGTAAATAACTTTTCAGACGTTACAATTTCGGCATTGAGATATTGAAAGTTGAGACCAAAAAGGCCAAAAAACCTAGAACGTAATCCTAATATTGTTAATACTTTAATATTTCTCTTGCAATGCGAAGTGGAATGAGAATGTTTTTATTAGAAGAGATTTATGAGATTTATGCGCGCCGAAAGCGGTTCAGATGGTGCAGCTGAATGCTGGCGACAAGTATGGAATTTAATTTTGTCGTGAGAGCTTTTCGATTTGCTTACTGTTCGAGAATTACCGCAAGTGATATAGCGGAGAACGAGTAAAAGATTTTATCTTAAACACGGTTTCAATCCTTTAATTGCCAAGTGCAATAAATTTTATTATACATATATAGAATTTTTTTTATCAAAATCGGTTTATCCGTTCAGGAGATATGATGCCACCACACACAGATACACACTACAAACTTATAACACCCCTCTATTTCGTCGGGGGTTAAAAAAACAGAAAAAGTAGTAGTTTGTGACCATTTTGTGGGTTCTGAACTGTGTGGTACCAATGTGATTTATTAAATCTTTCTTCGTTGATTTGTTGAAATAGGTACAGTCTGCGTGACTATGTGCTACCCCTTCAAAATTTAAAATATTACACTGCTACAACATTACATTGAATTCGTTACGAATAATCTAAAGAATACTCAAAAAGAGTTCATTGTTTCAACTTGGATTTGAACCATCGCATCACCGAACGTCGTCATACTCATACCGGCAGTTTGACAAACTAGCCAGCGAGCCCATATGAATTGTGATGTATTATCTCGAGTCACTTTATCTTTAGGTCTCTGCCTAATCGAAAGATGTTATAATTTGAGGGTATCCATTTACGTTTCTTTAAAAGATTAATCCATACCATCAAGTTATAACTACAACGTTTAATGTATACGTTGACCTAAAACGACGAAGAGTGACTACGATTCACCCATTACTCTGTAAAATGATTTCTAATTTTATGAGGACAAAAATAGTTGTTCTGCATTCACAAAATGTGAGTATAAAAGGAACAGCGAGTTTTAGAAAAGTTTTGTTAAATAATAGCAATAATAAATATTCATTTCAGCCGAAAGACGTCCACTGCTGGACATAGGCCTAAGGGGGGGGGGGGGTTTGCGATAATCGCCACGCAAGACAAGGGGGTTGGCGATCGCAGTATGGTGTTAAAATGCATTGAGAACGCTGCTGATACTGATAATAAATGTTATTAAAATATTTGATTTTTCTTGATTTTTAAACTCTTTATAAATATTAGTAAATAAAACAAAATAGAAAAATACTTTATATTAAAAAAATATAATGCATGACAAAAAGCACATTTCGTGCCTAGGATTTGAACATCCAATCTTATGCACGGCAAGCGTCTTGAAACCTCCGGTCTATATGGACGCCGAATACCTTTACGTAAATTTTAACCGTATTATTGTAGTCGTTGTACGCAATAATAAAAGTTTACCCAACTGGTGTGTTTAATTGGAAAAAATAAAACAATCTTAAAAACAGACTTTCAAAAAATACCAACTTAACTTATTTATTCACTAAAAAATACATTAATTATTTTAAAATGCTTTTGCAAACTACAAAAACCAACTTGGGCCTATCTCGGATTTGACTTTTGGTGGGGTAACCATTTAATGGAGCTGTGTGTACCACTGTCTTGCAACAAAGGACTACAACCTTTTTTTTTTGGGTAGGATATTATCAAATAAATTCTCCCGCTCTGAGCGGGAGCGGGAGGGCTCAGACTTTTACTGACTAAAACCCACCCGTGTTCCTTCCGTTGCCCGTGTACCAGGGCCACAATATCCAGGACAACACCCTGCCTTAGTAAACATGAACCTTATAATCTGAAGTCGTCATGACTTGAGCTTTTTCTGTATGAAGGAAGAGAGACAAGGTTAAAGGCCAATTAATACAAGCCAGAAGTGAGTGGAAACGTTAGGAGGGGACGATCTATAAGGTCATATAGAACCTTATTGGTGCAGTTCTTCAGGAAGGTCAGGTACTACAACTACTACTACTACTCGCAACCGGCATTCGTGTATGGCTTTAAGATGAACGTAAACAAAGCAAAGTAGTGTGTAACTTTAGAGGCATGATGAGCTGGGTGTAAAGGTCACTCATACTCTATAGAAAAGGGAAGATCCTCCGACCAGACGGATGTTGTGTCTGGTGGGCAACTGCCCGACGGTTGATGTCGGGACGTTGTATATATGCTAGTTGCGCGGTAAACTCTGCTTGCGCGATGCAGGATTTTGCGTGACGTCAGTGTGACGCGTAGTTTGCATGTGGCGATGTTGATGCCGCTACATAACGATCGTAGCAGGTGGCGTTCTGTTAGTTTCGGTCTACCCCCAACTTGGAAAAAAGGCGTGAGTTTATGTGTATATGTTATCTTCCGCTATATAAAAATCAATGTTTGTTTGTTCGTATTTTATGCGTACCATACCGTTAATCCCATTGCGATAAAACTTTGTCAACTTATTGCTAGCACAACCGGTGGTTACACAAAAAAAACACACCGCCGAAGTAGAGAGCAGACGTTAGTTCAAAATAAAATCAAATCGTATTTTTCACAGTGGCGTCTGACATCGTATAAGCTGAAAAGGAAAATACGGTATCTACTGGAACTCTAAAGGAACCTTATTAATATATAAGAATGTACCTGTTTCGTACCGGTGAGTTTTATAAGAACGTGGACGTATGTATGAGGAGCTCGTGACGTCTGCAATAAACACATTGTGGAATATTTTGACGTCTAACATAATTGTACTTTCACTCAATATTTGAAGTCGAATTTGAATTAAAATGGAAGCTGCTATTATAGGAGGTTCAGTTAAACCCAGTTGGAACTCTGCCAAATTAATTTATAGCTACGCAGAGTAACATACTTTATCATAACATCGTTTAGCAGTTTTAAAACTGCAAAGAGGAAACCATTTTATTTCTTTGTTTAAAATGGGTTTTGAATGTGTCGGTTATATATCCTGTATCTGTTCTTTATTTTAACAAAGAATTTAAAAGATCACGTTAAAACTCAAACTCAAAGCATTTATTACAATTAAACCTTTTACAGGCACTTTTGAACTATCAAGGAGTCGGTAGGTCAGAAATATGAAGTTAGTTGCCCATTTCAAAGAATAGTAGGTACATTGTGGAGAAGAACGAGCAAGAAACTCAATGGACACTCTTTTAAATTATGTATTTAGAAAAATATTGTTACATCTTTAATGTTGAATTTATAACTAAATGTGAAGATGAAATAGTTATTTAAAAACATGTTAATGATTATCCCGGCCATTGACAAGATATTGATTTACAAAGGACATTTTAATAAGAAGAGGACAAATCGCCACACCATATGTGGTGTAACACATTACCGTCATGACCATACAATAAATGGGCAATGCATTACCTAAAGTGATAATTAATTAAGCAATTACGTCATCGCATTCATTGCTTTATCCGCGAAACCCGTGGCTGACTGCGCGATGACACGTCCAATCATTACAACTCACCAACCATCAGATTTACATTATACCACTGTTTATAATTAAGCGGTAATAGTCATTTCGCAATGCAGTACCGAGCTTGCAGGGACTTTAAAATGATGTTATGTACTCGTATTTCAAAACACAGTTTGGGAACCTCTATTATATAACTTTCTAGCTTTTGCCTGAGGCTTCGCCCGTGTGAAAGTCGGGAATTAACCCACGGAAACGTACTACCGTTTTGAGAGCAGTGGTGATGAAATAGTTTAAACAAAGTAAAGCACCCGTGGAGTGAACCTACGACCTACAACTCGTAAGTCGCGGCCGTTTCTACTGGGCAACCACTGCTCTCGTATAAAAAGTCAAGCATAATATATCCAGAGAAATCAGTTTTAGGGTTCCGTACCAAAATGGTAACAAGGAACCCTTATGGTGAGACTAAGTCTGTCTGTCTGTCACACCTGGATATCTCAAGAACTTCTAATGCTATCAACTTGAAATTTAAAATAGTTTTAGATGACGTTTGCCCAACTATTTTGCAAACAAGAAAATTAAAAAAAATATATTTTTTGCATAAGGGACTGAAAGGAGGTCTTAAAAATTTGAAGTGGGGCTACTAGGGCATGTGCAAAGAACGCTGATTGCAAATTCACAAACATTTTTTTTTTAGGCATAGTTTCCGACTTTTGATGAAAAATGTAAAAAAAATACCGTTTCCCTCCTCCCCCCATTATCTCGGAAGTTTGCATAGATAAAAATCTGAAATTATTCTATGTGATAGAAGTTTATGTAAAGATTACAGAAAAAATAAAACAATGTCTCTAAACAGCACAGTTTTTCAGAAATCATCAACATCATAATTATACGTACGGACCCTAGGTGCGCGAGTCCGACTCGCTCTTGATCGTTTTTTAAGTATCTTTCTCATTATCCTCCCAATAAAAAAATCTCTTTCCCTGCGTATCTACCTATAACTTTACATAGTTTAAAACTAAGTCGGTTCGTGTCTGTTTGTGTGACCGCTTAGACCTTCTGCACAACGTAGACAATGGCTTTTGGTTCGAATCTACGACCTACTATCTGAGTCTACGACAACTCGTAAGTCGCGGTCGTTACCACTGGGCCACCACTGCTCGGTGAAGGAAAACATCGTGAGGAAACCGGCATGTCCTAGCATCAAAAATTCGAATACATGTGACATCTACCAACCAATGGTGGATTACGGCCCACTCACTCTCGCAGTGAGGGAGGCCTGTGTCCCAGCAGTGGGAACATTATTTATTTATTTGCTAACATGTAAAACACTGGTTAGTAGGCATGCATTAAAATTTCATGACACAGTATTGAGACATGCACCCTGTAATAGCATTGCAAATTGTATAATATATCGAATTATTATTATAAAATTTAATTATTAGTTACATACTATTGACTCTAATTATTGCAATTTAATACATTATACTAAACATTAACCAATCATTTATTACTAACAATTCGTTCATTCATTTAAGTCATATACGTCACAAATTTACGTCAAGCATCAAGGTCGATCGATTCAAAATTTGTCAGTTTTAAATCCCTCAACGGTATAGTAGCCTTTCTTTATTAATAGAGATTTCAACTATTTCGAAAAAATTGAGTCATTTGGTAGGGATTTCAAACTTTCCGGTAGCTTATAGGCTGATTATGCTAAACGTTCTACTGGGATTAATGTATTCTATGTGTTAATCCAGGTAATTAAGAGGAAGCCGACGCCAACATACTTGGGAAAAGGCTAGGCGGATGATGATGATGAATCCAGGTTATTAACTATCTGTGTACCAAATTTTATCCAAATCCGTTCAGCCGTTTTTTCTATCGTAGTAATAGCAGAGCCGGCGCCGCCGTCGTAAACCAATAATTATTTTGTTACGAGTAATTTTGAATCTATGGTATCTTTTAAAGTATTCATTTAAATGATATGTCATCAAGGCATATTTTAATTTTAATTAAATGTCCACTTTAAATAACATATTTTTCAATACAGTTGTTAAACATGGCGTACTTTCAGAGGCTATATTATGATTCGAAAATTAAATATTTTGCATAGGAATCTTTCAGTTACGCGGTCGTGACTTTTGTTTACGAGCTCTATCATTAGTTTTGCCGTTGAGTTTTAAATTTATAAGTCAATTTAAAAAGTTTAGTAGCAAAGAGTTTTCATACATAGAATAAAATGGGATAGATTTTATACGAGGAAAAATTAATGAGTCCGTACGTCGAGCATTGAACTCTCAAAAGTCTTTTAAATGGTTCTTTATTATATTTGATTACCAGTTTTACATTAATTATTTTCACATCAACATTTGACAAAAATCGAATAGGCTGTATAAGCTGTTTTGTTGTAAAAAAAAATATGTCTAGTTGCGAAAACGCGCCATATTTGATTTGTTTTTTACTATTTCCCACGTGTATTGAAAAACGTCGTGTGATACACGGGTGTGTAGGTTACCTATTTTCCACCTTTGTATTACAATATACTATTTTTACTGTAACTTAGTTTTTTGTGGGTAGCGAGAAATCTAAAAAAAAAATTGTCAAATACCCGGCACGCAAAACAGTCCAAATTCGTGCCTTGATATAATTCAATGCCCGTTCTTATATAATTAAGAAAAGAAGCTTTGTCTCTGCGTTGGGACAAATTGCAGCTTGAAGTGTTATTACTAAAATCGATGGAAACTTAATCTTCACGAAAAAGCATGTCTTCTGTAGGTAATTGAATATAATTCGTTCATCCTTAATTAATTGTTTCCTATCCTATTGCAACTGAGTTGATTAACAAGCGAGTATTGATATTTCAAGTGAATATCGACTATCGTACTCGATGGGGAAACCTTTACAAGTAGCTACCTTCATCTTCAGTAGAAGATAGTCGTTATAATGAACCGGTTGCAGAATTGCTTCAAGAGTATTTGGATCATAAGCAAATTAATTGCATTCGTCTTAGTTTCCGAGGACACTAAAGTTCTTTTAAGGTTTTTCGACTTTTATATATTCTTACTTTTTATGTTTTGTCTTAAGACTTCCTAAGTTGACTGTTTCACAAATCATTTTTGAATTAAAATTAATAAAACTGACCTTTGCTGTTTCAAATTGATTAGACTTCTAATTGTAAACATATTACCGGCGAATTTTGTCCTCAAGTATAAAAAACTGGCCAAGTGCGTGTCAGACTACGCGCAATTCAGGGTTCCGTAGTTGGGATGAATGAATTCCAAAAACAAACTTAACATTGTAGTTGAAAAACATGTTCTCCCATACATCGATATACGCCATGGTCAATTTTCCAACTGCAAATGTAAGTTTGTAATCGCATATTTTTTTATGTGATTAAATTACAAAACTACAAGTTTACAATTTTAGGACATTTTTCCTATACTTGTGCTGTAAAACCTTGCTTCTTGCCAAAATTCATGATTCTAGGTCAACGGGAAGTACCCTAGGTTTTGATTTATTTGCGAGTATCGAAATATGTCTCATAAATCACCGTATTTTTTTACTGCGTTGACTTAGAAGCTTGATTTTTGTAGAGCTCCAAGGGACTGTAGACATACGTATTTTACATTAATTTCAACTTGATATCTTCACGCGTTCCTGAGAAAAAGGGCCTTGACAGACAGACGAACAACGAAGTGATCCTATAAGGGTTCCGTTTTTTCCTTTTGAGGTATGGAACCCTAAAAATTATGACAAACAGAGTAAATGGAAACACACACTTACAAAAGAAGCAATTTAATCAAAGAAAAGAGACGTAATTCGTAGGCAATATTAGCAATCAAAAACATCTACAACTAAACAAAACACTACCATGCATTTTAATCCACAGATCGTTGTCCGTAAAGTTTACAGTGGCTTACAGTAAGTGGGTAGGTATGTACGACGCTGTTATGTACGGCAACCACTTCTTGTGGCGGTTCTGTGGTGCAAAGCTGATCTTTGCAGCGTAACCATTGTAAGAAGGCGACGCTGTACGGTAACATACGTGTCTGTAGAACATTGCTGAATTGTTCTAGATTTGGTTTTGGAAGTCTAATATTTCGAGTAAACTGAAATTCGTGATATGTTTCTGAGACTGTTTAGCGAAAACTTTTAACAACTTTTAATCATTGAGTGGTGAAAATATTGATGAAATGAGTAAGAAAAGCCATTTAATATGTTTATAAAAATAATACTTGATAAAGAAAACAAGCCCACGCTTTCTTGGTATTATATAGTACCTAATAAAACACTGTTTCTTATTAAACGGTGAATTATTTAAATAAGTTAAATATTATGAAAATAAAGTTAGTGAGCTTATTACTATTTTATAAACACGCACTTAAAACCTGCAATTTCTAAATGCCCATTATAAAAAATATACGGTTGCTACGAGTGCTACGAGGTTGCTACGGTTGCTACGAGCTGCGATAGCTTCCCAAAACAACGAGCACCCGCTGATTTCACACGCTTTTAACGATATTTTTTGTTTTTAGAGTTTGTTACCGCGCATTGTATCGGATACACATTCTCATGAATGTTTGTATTTTGCAATTTGAACCTTATTCCAGTGTTATAAGAGCCGTAGGCGTCGAATAAGTCACAATGCAAATAAGTTACATACTCGTAGGTCTGTATTGAGTTTTTAACAAGAAAAAGTTTGTAGATACCTATTGATATATTTCATGCAAAATAAAAAACTATCCTACAAAATAATATTGGTACAAATCTACAAGTTACAGTGATCGTTATCTACAGAAGAAATAGAAAAACATAAAATATAGTAATACAACATAGCGTCGGAGCGCGACAATAACTAGATTTCCTGATAAGCACCGGCAATGTTTCTGTTTTCACTTCCCCGAGGAATGTAGGAATAAAACGAGTTATCTAACCTGAACAAATTGCACGACTTTCTAGGTATAGCCAACATAAATCTGGTTGGTAGTTTCTTCTTATGCTTAATAGGTACCTACCAGTACCTTTCTTCTGGAACCGGTTAACTTCAGTGCCAAAATTCTCATTACCACCAATAAAAGTAAAGCACTAAAAAGCGAGAGTGCTGATACTAGACAGTATTTCTCAGAATTCTTAGAAGACTTATTGCAGGCAACTTCTGGAAGTTGCCAGCAATAAGTCTTCTAAGAATTCTGATTGATCTAGGGCAGTTAATTTAAAAGAGTGTCCGTGGAGTTTCTTGCCTGTCTTCTCCATAGGTACCTACTAAGCTTTGGAATGGGCAACTAGCTTCATCTTATGACTGACCGACCCCTTGACAATTCAAAAGTGCCTGTAATTGGTTTATTTGAAATAAATGCTTTGAGTTTGAGTTGATTTTGAGCAGTGTTCTATATTAAGATAAAAGGGATACTTGTTTTAGCTACAGTTTGTACGAAATCCGCATTTTTCCTGGTCATTGAAAGACATAAAAGATAAATTCCATTCAAACCGTGGTGCAGCAATCAAAGAAAACAGAGTGCCACTTTTCCCCACTCTATGACTGGTCCCGCTGCTTATAAATTTTAGATGTTAAAAATTTACCCGGAAGGATGAGCATCGGATCAAAGAAGGTTATCTCAGCTATAAAATATTTGAAAATATATTTATTTCGAATATAAATATAAAGGATCAGAAGACAAAATATATTTCAAAGAGTTATTCCGAAGGGTTTGAGTTTGTTCGCGAACCTTCACATTTCACTTGGATGAATGAATGTAACATTAGTCAATTAAATACAAATAAAAAAAGCCTTTATATGTATGACTCCGAATTGAACTCTTCTTTCAGTGCGTAAAAAGTCATTTTAGACCTAATAAGTTTTTTGTGTCGTGTGTTTTGACTTTAACCACTATTATGTGTTTCAATAATCCGTTAAAGGTCTATCACAAAAAAAAAAGTTATTCGTCAATGTTTTATCTAATTGTGAGAAAGCTTAAAACAGTTGAAACATTAAGTCTGTGTAACTATAAAAGTACAGTTTTCGTGGTGATAAACCATTCGTGTCAGTCTCAGCACCTGTTAATACTTTCATCACTTTTGCGCTCACGAAAATATAGCTTATTTCGCCTTTGATTTACTTAATGAAGATATTGTATAATCATAAAATAAAATTTTAATTTTATAACACGGTTAGCTGAAGCCCAGTGTGTGATTTTTAAATTTCTTGATAATGTTTGTTAAATAATAGGAAAAAAAACCGTTACCGACTCGTAGTCACACTAGATTGTCACACCAGTATGACAAACAGGATTTTTTTCTCGTTTGTCACACAACTGATTTTTCCACACCATGTATACGATAATAGCTAGTGCAGTACCTTTATATTCTAATAAAGTCGATCTGCTGATCGGCGTTTGCCGGCTTTCATTCATTGCAATAGACTTTTGTTCTATTTAGATTTTTCTACTTTTAGTTAAGTATATTTATTTATTATTATTTATTTATTAAAACATTATGCACAAGTAAAAAAATACCGTACAATGGCGGACTTAATGCCTGAGGCATTTTCTACCAGTCAACCTCAGAAGTACAAGTAGGTACCCGCTACATTTGAGAAATTTATCGTTGCTGACTATCAATATGAGCATACCAGACTATTAGTATTTTGTTCTGAAGAAGCAAAGCAATTATTAAAAAGTTTGAAAGAATATTTAATAGATGCGACTTTTAAGAGTTCTCCACGACCATTTCCATAATTACTTTCTATCCTCGGCGACTTGGGGAGCACGTCTCAAACAACTTCAGTGATACCGCTAATACATGTGCTCATCATGAGCGACAAAAAAAAGTCGACATATGCTGCATTGTTTATCATCCTGAAAACTAAATTTCCTGATTGGTGTCTCACTGTATTCCACGCAGATTTCGAGATTGCCGTAGCAAATGCCTTGAGATGTTTTTTTCCACATAAGTATATCGGTAAAAAAGTGTTACTATCATTATTGTAAGAGCATGGCGAAAAGCGAAATCAATTGGTTTGAAAAGTAAACTACATAAAAGAATTGTGGGACTATGTACGGCATTGCCGCTAACTCCATTAGAACTTGTTAAAAACGGATGGAAGTACATAAAGACAGAATCTAATGAATTTAGCGGGGAAAAGATGAAACAGTTCATAGCATACATGGCCCGACAATGGCTAAATGATGAACAATATATCGCCGACTGGAATATAGTTGGCCAAAGGCACAGAACCAACAACATTTGTGAAAGTTGGCAATCCCAATGAAATAAAAATACTTATATAAAAACTACGTAACCATACTAAATTTATTAACAGTATTATTCAATCAAAAGGAAATTAACATAAAAAAGGGCACACTGATAAAGATAATTTTATCTTTTTTGCCAATTAAAACTTTTAAATGGTGATATATCATTGGGAAATTTCCTTGACACATTGCGTTAAAAAAACATCACCAAAAGTGTTTTAAAAAAAAAATGGGTTTTTCAACATTATTTTCTGAGACTATTTGTAACATTTTGATATTAGTTCTTTTTGCTACCTTTTTGAGTTGAACATAAATTATTTTTAGGAATTAAATTGATGTTATTATATTGAAGAAAAATGTTCCTAAATTCAACACGATATCGTCAATTTTGTGTGAAGAGGCAACGGAAATTATTTTTTACAATATTAAGAAACAACATTTTCGAAAAAAAATTGCTACTATTTGAGATGTAGGAGTGGTCTATCTGTGGCAATTATTAGTTACATTTGGTTTATTTGGGATCATTTTGTCAAATTTTGCGAATGCGTCCTAATAGAGTTTAGAAATTAATTTATAACCTGTAAGGCCACTACAAAATATCATGGCATTCTTTTAATTGAATGCAAACTATGTTTACCAACCGTTCCTATTCATCCAACAATTTTCTGAAAGTTGTCAGCGAACTAATCCGCTTGCGAGAATGAAAAATTCGTAACAAAACATTTATTGTGCCGCTGCACGACATCATAAACCAAGTATTTGCCAAGTTGTTGGAACGTGCACCACCGATAATAATGAACCGAATGTCGATACATTCGCACCTTGTTAGCTTCATTTATTGCTCTATTACTTCTTATTTGCGGCAGTAGAATTAAACTACCGAATTTACAGCGCTATAATAGCGCACATAGAACCACATAGCGCAGTATTATTTGAGTGCTCAACTCGGCACCAGATATTATGTTAGTTTATTACTTCACATTAATACTAACTTTGAAATAAGGTTCAGACTGCCACCTACATTATCTAGCTTTCTAAACTTGGCTGGGAATAAGGCGCAGCATGTCTGCACTCAGCTTGACAATTTGCTCTAGGCGGCGACTTTTGAATTAATGTCGTTGCAATGCAGCCTCCCCCGGAAAGTCAACTTTTTATACTATTTTTTAATTTAATCTCTTGCCCCACTGAAGGTTTCCACTTTGCAAAAAATTAAGAAGATAAATTTAATGTCCCACTATAAAAAGAGCTGAGTAGTTTTTAATTGTCACAAGCGGAAAAATAGCCGGTGGTTTATACGCTTAAATACAATTATCTCATTACTGGCGCTAATGCAGCATTTGTGTTAATTAACTTCAGTATGTGTGGCGGAAAGTCTTACAGAAATGTTAATCCAGTAACAAGATAAATCTACCTAATTTTCTTAGAAACACAGCGGCCGGAATCCGCTTTTCCAAACTCAATTTTGCGAAGATCAAAACGGAAAAGAGTTAACGTTACGGAGCGGCGACATGAATGCTTTCCAAGGGCCATTTCGGCAGATAATGCAATTTGTTACAAGTCTTCGCTCGTTTGCTTTTATTATTGGTGGCTATTAAGGAGGCCGTAGCTCTCGGCGTCGGCGGCAGTGGCACGTGGAACGGCGCGGCGCGGCGGGCAGCGGTGGAGCGGCCCAACTGCGCGGCGCCCGCTGACGCACTGGCAACCCCATCCAACATCTGGCTATTTAAATCGAGTATTTAAGCTGATTGCCATCATTACACTGTTGCTATTGAAAGGGTGCCTCAGAATGGATTGTACTTTAATTTTATGATGAAAATAACGGTTCAAAATTGAAGTAAGTTATGTTTACATTATGTTGATTACTAATTTAAGTCTGTAACTGTTTTGAATTACTCTTTGGGCTATAAAAACGGTTTGTTGCTTTTTCGTTATAAGAATCAACCATGCATGCATACACATGAGTATATGTAACGTAAAAAGACAAGAAGAAGCATGATAAACTAGATACGGGTACCTACCTACTTTACTAAACAAACGTAACAGTATTTTAAACAAGTAATAAAAAGTTTAATTGCTTATCATTTTGGCCAATCCAATACGAACTGAGTTGTGCTTAAAATGACAAACAATCTCAGCCGTTTTGGGCTTTATTCAGTATTTGATTGAAAATCGTTCGAAAATGGAGTGATTTACTTGTGATTAAGTAAAAGTGAAGAGCTCTGTAAATAGTAGATACAAATGAGTGTTTACGAAAGCGTCGGCAACAAAAAAGACCGCGCAATTTCGGATTGGAGTGGCCATTACCCGCGCCGACTGCGGAAAGAACGCTCGCAATTGCATTGAAAATGTCGCTTTTAATTTTTCAAAATGCAAAGCGTAAATTCGCATTTGTGGCTGGCACGATAACTGCCCGCCTAAAAGCTCCAGCGATGCAAGTCCCAGTGTGGCTTTGTTGCTAATACAAAGCGCTCGCTCACATACAGATGGTTTTGCAAAAACTTTGTCTCATCGCAGTTCCTCTTACATGTTAATAACTCAGCCGTGTGTCACTGCGGAATTGTTGCGATCGATGTTTTTAGAAACTGAAGCTGGTGACTGTACCAACAATGTGAGAATACCAAAGTGAAATATAAAAGAAGTGGGTGGGTGGCGCTCAGCGTCGGGCCGGGTCGCTGCAACATTCATCTCAATTGTCTGAGCGGTGGGCTCGTGACAGCAGCGCATTCCCCTCGCGTGACTGTACGTCGAGTTGCGAGCTCCAGCAGCACTTGCCCACGAGCCTGCTCCTTTATGCCTCATGATATATTACGAGCCTCCACATACTGACTTGGTAATATAACTGTGATTTATCCTCCCGACGCAGACAATTCTATACCAGAAGACGTGTTGTCGTCACGACGCTGTACTGCCACCGTCCTTAGATTAATATTGCGACGCTAATATCGGACATGTATAGTTTTTCTTCCTCGTGACGTCATTTATTATGTGCTCCCCACTAGTTATGTATTGGCAATGACAATCGAATAGAAGGACGGATAGATGACACAAAATATGTACTTATCAAGATATTTTTATGAAATGAACATTTGAGTACTTGCTGATTAAAAGAGGAACAAATACCGAGCAAGATGTATCTTAGTATTGTGCTTTTATTCGACGTCTCCAGATTAAAAAGTGGGACGGGTACAATGAGCGGCACAACGGGCGGTGGCGGGATTTCACGGGGCGCGGATGACGTCACAATGCGAATATGATGCTTTGATAATGTCGCGTAGAGCTTCTGCATGAGGTTACATCTTCAGGCCTGCGTTGATGAACCGTTGCGTGATACAATATACCTATGTTTATCTTAACCATAATATTAATATTCTACTCCCGGGATGAGATAGACCGCAATATAAATGAGAGGCAGGATTTTTAATTAAGAGAGGACTTGAGGCGGCTGGACCAAGATAATGCAACAAAGGCCGTCATATGGGTTCTGATTAATTATCTGAGTATTAACTTTTAATCTGCTTCATCGTGGACTTCTAATGATCTGTATTGTAGAAAAATCGACCTTTTAAAAAAAAGGGACTTAAGTACTATATTCCTTTTATGATAACGTGTAAAATTAAGACTATTTTAGTCGTACCGTGTGGTGCCGGACATAAAGAATAGCACCATCCTATTTTTTCCCGTGGGTGTCGTAAAAGGGGACTAAGGGACTTACTAGAGAATGGGGCAACAGCGTTCTCTATGCATTTTCTAACTACATACTGCGATGGCCAACCCGCCTGCCAAGCGTGGCTATTATAGCAACCCCCCCCATTTTTAGGGGGAGGCCTATGTCCAGCAGTGGACGACTTTCGATTGAAAAATATTATTTAGAAAAATACCTAATATTTTTATCTTGGCCACCAGCAAAATAAGACCCCGGTACATTTCGGTAGGCGGCGAAATAGAAAACTTCGAAGCACTGAATTTGACATGCACATATTTTTGACGCTCAGTCACCGAAGAATTTATCGGTTTTGTCAGGCTGTTCTTTATAAACTCTCCTTTGTTACGGCAGTGTCAGAGCCAAAACTGTGTTACATAATCTGCCGATTTAGAAGATAAGATAAGGTGATTAGAAGTGAGCTCATAGTGTGTTTTGTTGAGCTATCTTAACAGTTACTGGATGCCCTATAAAATATGAAATAAAAGAATTAAGAGTCATGTTCTCAGATGAAACGCTAAAACTCATTGACTTATTGTTATGAGAGCTTGCGAGTTTTTAGGGTGCGTCAGACACTCTTAACAGAACACAAATGAAATTTGGTAATTTTAATATTATTTGAAAACAAACAATATTGCTGTTAAATGACGCTAACAGCCCCTAAATCGTAAGCGAATATAGTCCAATAAAATTCTGTCAAGTCGACGCCATTACTATAACGTTAAAAAGTGGAACACGCCGCGTCTGAAAAGATTTACTTGCACTGCAATGAACAACAAGATTGCTGAAATATGACCGACGACGGGTGGGAGATATGAAACGTTTGAACTTTGCAATTATGTGTCTGTATCCGTCCGTATCCGTTGAGGCTGGTTCTTTTTGAGAGCCGTCTCTTATTATTTGTAGTCTGAAGTGTATAATTTGTTTTAGCCTTGTTTAGATTTACATAATATCTATATACAATATTAGTTTTAGTTTAAGCGAAAACCGAAATACGTGTCTAGTATTTTTATGTAAAGAATCTATGTACAAAATTTCAAAACTGTATCATGAAAAATCACAAAGTTATAAGGTTGTTATGAGTTGTTGGGTTGTCCGTTCAAAAACATGCTAAGTGCGCGCACCCCCGCGTTCCCAGGGTCGTCTTGCGCTCATCTATACTCTATACATATAATAAAATCGTAACGAAGTCAAAAATGTACATTGAATATTTTGAGAAAAAATAATTGCTACGAGGTCTGGGATCAATTCCAATGCCGAAAAATTTTTTTTTTGAATTTTTGTCTGTTTGTCTGTATGCATGTTAGAGCATCACGCAAATTCTACTGGATAGATTCTGTTCAAGTTTTGCATACATATTCCATAGAAGCCTGGTCAATTGATAGGCTATATATTATCACGCTATTTGCCATGGGGGATCAGCAATATTGTATTATGTTTGTATTCCTCTATGAATGTATGTTAGAGCATCACAAAAATTCTACTGGATAGATTCTGTTCAAATTTTGCATACATATTCCATAGAAGCCTGGTCAGTCGGTAGGCTACATTATGATGGGGTGCGTGCAGAAAACCTCCCCGTATGCCTGATGCCTGCTGGTCCCTTATGGATACGTTCGAGGGGAAGAGCAGTCGTCGGGCCGGTGCACCCTGGGCATGGACAATACTCTCTTCGAAAAAGGTAGTGGAGTTTTTCGGAGAGGGTATTGTTTATGGCGAATTTCTGCGAGGGGGAGAGCGTAATGCTCCTCCTGGGTGGATGGTGGCCTACTCCCCCCTCTGCTTACAGAGGGAAGGTCGAGTGGGCGCAGGTTAGGACCTGAAGGTCCGTGGAGGAAGGGCCCAATGTGAGCCGAAGGAGGACGTTTCTCCACGTTGTGGAGAAGCAGGGGCGGCGCTCGTTGTGCACTTACCATGCCAACGAGCTGGCAGCGGGAGAACTGATTCTTCTGACTGCACCCGTCGATATCGTAATCCGGAAAGAGATCACGGTCATGTTTTGTGACTCGGAACGGGACGAGGATCTTGGCTTGATCGCCCGGATCGCGAGGATGATAACCTCTATAAAAAATCCTCTAATACCAAGTTTTGGTGCGTGGCGAGGGTATGAATGGCTGAGGAGTAGTGACATCTGTAACTTTATAGTTGCAGGTGGCGCATCAGTCGTTAGCGCACCCCCAGCCAAGGACCAGTGGAATCCTTGGGTTGGGAAACAAATGTACACTTACCTAGGTACAGGGGGTATCCCTAGGAATGACTTTATATATCCCCCATACTCGTGGGAATCAATATGGAAATAAATACACAAAAACCAAAACCCAAAGACGTGGAAGAGGAAAGGAGAGATGCGGGGTCGGAGTCCGACGCTGCATCTAGTGCGATGGGCTCTTTTAAGAGCCCGGAGCCCGTTGAGGTGGGTGCTTCGAAGAACTTGAAGAAGTTCATGAAGAAGCGCTCCAAACCAGGGACGGCCAGGGGTCGTCCTCTGACGGAGGATTGAGCACGGCCCGCAGAAAGATCAGCAAGCGGGGCGGGGTTCGGGAACGGGGGGTGGGCAGAGTGCTCACCACCCAGGAGGACAGCGAGCCGAATAGAGCTAGCCCAGGAGAGTCCAACTGCAGTGCGGCCCTCTCTGAGTCCTCAGGTGGTGAGCCGGATGCCGCTGGCAGCTCAAAGGCGAAGGGAGCTGCCAGTAGCTTCGAGGAGGTCGTGGTAGCCACGCTCAAAGGTGTGACCTTGAAGAGGACTCAGTCCTCTAAAGACAAGGTCATACCCACTGCCACGGCTTCCATTATGGCGGCAGCGAAGGCCCTTCAAGTCGGACCTCCGTCGGACGGAGTGTCCGAGATACGGGTGGAGGTCGGCCGCCTGACGGCCGCTGTGGAGCTTCTCCGTAAAGAAAATGAGGAGCTCCGAGCCGACCTGGCACGGCTCCGCGGAGCTGGCCCTCAGGAGGTGCCCAAGGGGATGGCGCAGCATGGGCAAGGTCTGCCAGTGCCTGCGGAGGACCGGGTTTTGAGCCTGGTCTGGCAGGAGCTGGCTGCCTTCCACAGTCGGTTTTCCGTCTTGGAGGGCATTGTCCTGCGCCCCCCGTTAGCGGCGAGCAGGCCGGCCTCTTTTGCCGCAACCGTGGCTGCTTCGGCGAGGCCCGCGGCTAAGCCTGCGGCCAAGCCCGCGGCCAAACCCGCGCCTCCGGCGATATCGGTGCCGCCCAAGCCCAACAAGGGTGGGACGGCTGCGCAGGTGGCTGCGCAGAAAGCGAGGGCCCCAGCCCTGGCGACGGAAAGGCTGCCCCCATCCCCGCCTCCTAATTCTTCTCTGGCCGAAGCCGAATGGCAAGTAGCCGGGGAGAAAAAGAAGGCGGGTAAGGCCAATAGAAAGGAGAGGCAGCAACGGTGCAAGAAGCGAAGCGCCGTGGCTAGGCTCCGCGCCCCGAAATCCGCAGCTGTAGTGATCACACTACAGCCGGAAGCGGAGAAGAAGGGCGTGACCTACCGCGAGGTGCTCGCCAAGGCATGGGCGGCAGTGAACCTGGAGGAGATCGGCGTCGCCGATGGCTTCCGCATGAAGGTCACTGCGACGGGGGCTCGTATGCTGGAGATCCCCGGTGCGGCCAGTGGCCCGACCGCTGACGCCCTGTCCCTCAATGCGGAAGAGGCCCGAGTCTCCAGGCCCACCAAGTGCGCAGACATGCGCATCTTGGGCCTGGACGACTGCGTGACGGCGGAAGACGTTGTGGCCGCCGTGGCTAGGACTGGGGGTTGCTCTGCCGATCAGGTGAGGGCAGGCACCATCCGTCCTGACACTACGGGTATGCAAACCATTACGGTGAGCTGCCCCGTGTCGGCGGCCCAAAAAATAGCTGGGGAGGGCCAAAGGCTCCGAGTGGGCTGGGTTTCCGCACAGGTCAAACTGCTGGAACCCAGACCTCTGAGGTGCTACCGCTGCCGGGTGGGACACCACGTGGGAACATGCTGCACCTCGGAGGTGGACCGCAGCGAGGACTGCTTCCGCTGTGGTCGGCCCGGTCACAAGGCCGGCTCTTGCGAGGCCACGCCGCACTGCTTTGCATGTGCAGCGGCTGGGAAGCCGGCCGATCACCGGGCTGGAGGCAAGGCCTGCGCTCCCCCCCCGAAACCTAGGGGCAGGGGCAAGCCCTCCGCCACCGCCGTCACCGCCGCAGCCGCCACGATTGCCGCCGCCGCTGCCGCCTCCACCGTCGTCGTTGCCGCCGCTAACACCGCGGCAGGGCCATCCCAGAGGGCCCAGGAGGAGGCTGATATGGAATGCCAATAAATGGCCCCATTACGCCTCCTCCAGGCGAACATCAACCACTGCGCCGCCGCTCAGGATCTGTTACTCCAGAGCATGGCGCAGTGGTCGATTAACATCGCCGTGGTCGCTGAGCCGTACTTTGTCCCACCCAGGGACGACTGGGTAGAGGACCTGAGCGGCTCAGTGGCCATTATGTCATCGGCCGCCGCCGGCACACCGTCCCTCGAGGCCGTCAAGAGGGGACAGGGTTGCGTAGCAGCACGGTTCGGGGAGATTGTCGTGGTAGGAGTATACTTCTCCCCGAACCGAACTCTCGCCGAGTTCCACAACTCCCTTGGGGAGTTGAGAGTAGTCGTCGTCGGGTACCATCCCCTTCCCGTGATCGTCCTCGGGGACTTCAATGCCAAGAACGTGGCTTGGGGTTCCCGGTATACGGACACACGGGGCAGGATGGTGGAGGACTGGGCTCTCGAGACAGGCCTGGTCGTCCTTAACCGGGGTTCTGTCCCCACGTGTGTGCGGATGCGGGGTGAATCAGTGGTGGACATCTCGTTCGCCAGCCCCGCTCTGTCGCCACGTGTCATTGACTGGCGCGTCATGGAGGGGGTGGAGACCTATTCCGATCACCGGTACATCCGGTTTGACGTCTCCGCCCAGACCTTAGGCGCGCCGCCGCCGGTCCAACAGGCCCCGAGTGGTCCGCGGTGGGCGCTGAAGCAGCTGGACCGGGAGCTCCTCCTGGAAGCCTCGATCGTGCAGGCCTGGGTGTCATCACCAGACAGGCCTGCCGACATAAACGACGAGGCGGAGTGGTTCCGGGAGGCCATGTCCGAAATATGTGACGTGGCAATGCCCCGGGTCCAGCCCGGATGTGCTCGGCGCCAGGTGTGCTGGTTGTCGCGTGAGCTGACCGCTTTACGCGAGGCGTGCGTTGCTGCGCGCCACCAGTACTCCAGGTACCGCAGGCTCCGTATCCGCCCTCCAGATACGGAAGCCATCCAGGCGGAGCTATACGAAGGGTACAGAGCGGCAAAGTCCGCCCTCCGAGCGGAAATCCAGCGGGCCAGAGGACTGGCTCGCGAGGAGTCGCTGGAGACTCTGAACAGAGACCCGTGGGGACGCCCCTACAAAGGGGTGAGAGATAAACTCCGCCCATGGGCTCCCCCGCTGACGCAGAGTCTCCGGCCCCAGCTCGTGGAGGACGTGGTGAGCGCTCTGTTCCCTTCACGAGGGGAACATACTCCTCCGCCCATGGCTCCGCCTCCTGTGGTGCCTGATGCGGACCACACTGCCGACGACGACGACGATGCTCCGGAGGTGACCGAGGTAGATCTGAGAGTGGCGGTACGTAGGCTGAATGCCAGGAATACCGCCCCAGGACCCGACGGCTTGCCTGGAAAAGCCTGGGTCCTGGCCTTGGAGGCTCTCGGGCCTCGACTAAGGGGGCTCCTAAGCGCATGCTTGGAGAGGGGCCAGTTCCCACTTCGTTGGAAGACGGGGAAACTGGTCCTAATTAAGAAGCTAGGGCGCCCGGCAGACTCTCCGTCCGCTTACCGGCCCATCGTGCTGCTCGACGAGGTGGGCAAGCTCTTTGAAAGAGTAATTGCAGACCGCCTTGTCGGGCGGCTGGTGCGGGTGGGGCCTCGCGCACATCTGGGAGTGGCGCGAGGAGGCGAAACGCCGGGGTGAAACTCCGCTGCCGCGAGAAATCACGGTACAGCGGACGGAACTCCGGCGAGATCTCATGGCGGCATGGAGAGTGCGATTGTCGCAACCTAGCGCTGGGCACGCTACAATTGTGGCGATAAGTCCTCTCTTTGAGGAGTGGCTGGAGAGGCGCCACGGCGTCCTCACCTTCCGCCTGACGCAGGTCCTCACCGGACACGGTTGTTTCGGGAGGTTCCTGTTCAGGATAAAGCGGGAGGAAACGCCCGGGTGTCACCACTGTGTGGATCGCCCGGAGGACACGGTGGAGCATACGGTGGAGATCTGCCCGGCTTGGGCGGAGCACCGCCGTGTCCTCACGGAGGCGATCGGCGGCGACGATCTCTCGCGTCCAGCACTGGTTCAGGCCATGGTTCGGAGCGAGAGTGCATGGGAGGCCGTCACCTCCTTCTGCGAAGCAGTAATGCTCGCGAAGGAGGAGGCGGAACGCGTGAGGGAGAGGCAAGGTTCGCGCCCTCGCGCCTCTAGTCGCCGCAGGAGACGCCCCGGGCGTCGGGTGTTGCAAGCCGATTTCCGGCCACCGTAGGCGCGGGCTTGCGGACGGCGAGCGATGGGTAGCTCGCCGTCCGATAAGGACCAGGCCCGGGTCGACGGCGCGTTGTGTTCCACGCGCGCCTCAAAGAGATGTCAGCACCAACTGACGGGGTCCGTCAGGACCAATGCCTGCCAGGGTTGCGAGTTTGTCCGAAAGGGATATCGTGGCCCTGGCACACAGGCAAATGAAGGAACACGGGTGGGTTTTAGTCAGTAAGAGTCTGACACGCCCTTCCGCTCTGCCCAGAGCGGGAGAAGTTATTTGATAATTTCCCACCCAAAAAAAAAAAAAAAAAAGGCTACATTATGATCGCGCTATTTGCTATGGGGGATGAGCAACATTGCATTATGTTTGTATACCTCTATAGTTTACAGTAAATTATAAAAAGACGAGCCAAATGGTTAGAACATTTATAAATTTTATCATCACGCTATAGATTTATGGGGCTAAGCTGTCAATCATCATAACTAAACAGAGTGGATTATTGTGATGGGGCAGTTAAGGTATCTTAACCGTTGTAGCTACGTGAAATTGGTCTTAGGAGACTATCTATAACTTTTTGAGACATTTTCATCTGCAGACATAGATTTTGATTAAAATGTACAGTCAGCATGACAATTTTCATTAAAAAATAAATTTGGTGCCCATAGATCCTGTTTCAAATGAGGATCAAAAACTCTATAAGAAGAAACTGAGGCTTGAGTACTAGATGAGTCAGAAATCGCAAAAATCTTTTCCTATACATATCGTGGGAAATAAGATTCCAACTTACTTTTTTGGGTTCCGTACCTACGTCAAAAGGAAAAAACGGATCCCTTATAGGATGACTTCGTTGTCCACCCGTCCGTTCGTCTGTCTGTCTGTCTGTCAGTGAAGACCCTTTTTCTCAGGAACGCATGGAGGTATAAAGTTGAAATTCATTTCAAATACCTGTTGTACGGTTTCCTGGAGCTCAAAAAACAAACTTCTAAGTAAGAGACATTAGAGAGAAGACACATTAAAAAAATACGCCCATCTACGCGACATATTTTGATACTTGCAAATTCATCAAAACCGCTTCGAACAGTTCTGTACTTCCCGAATCCAGCGGATTCCTGCGGCCTTCACAATGTCATCGGTCCACCTTGTGAGCGGCCTTCCGGCTACGCGGTCGCCACTCCAGAAACTTTCGGCCCTATCGGCCATGTGTTCAGCATAATCTGCTGTTATATTATTTTAGTGATAGTCGTACGCCAGGAATAATCTGTAAGAATGAATAAGTCGGTGTATCAGTTTTGTGACATTAGGCAGTATAAGCGGGAACGCAGGCGTTCATTAATTCACTAAAATCGAAGAACTTCGAAAGCAATGGGAAATAACTACTGACGTCTGCGGAGTCGATCTTAGGAGTAACTGCTTCTCACACGGACAACTATTCGTCGCTTGCTCACGCGTCACCAGTCCTGAGACTCTGTATATTTTGGCTGTTGAGACCATAATTACAAACGTAGTATACAGGGAAGTTTTATAAAGAGTAAATGCGGGAAATAAAGTGAATTATGTTCTACATGCGATTGTGACGAACCAGTCGATGCCCAAAAAGGCTAGACTAGCTGTTCACAATGGTGTGCTGGTACCCATGCTTATGCATGGAAGTAAATGTTGGGTGTAGCAAAAGAAGCATGAAAGTAGAATCAAAGCTGTGGAAATGTGTTCCTTGCAAAGCATGTGTGGCGTGACTATGAATAATAGGCTGAAAAATTATGTGATAACTTGATAAGCCAACGGTGTGGTTTAAAAGAAGATGTAGGGCAATTTTTTTAAAAGATTATGCTTAGATGGATTGGTCATGTTGAAAGGATTAATGAAAGGCGACTAACAAAAAGAATTTACAAGTCTGATGTGAGTGGAAACGCCCTAGAAGGACATATAGTGACCTAATTGGTGATGTTCTTCAGAAAGGTCAAGTGCGTAGTACTCTGAACATGCGTGCATAAATGTATGAACGTAAATGAAGCAAAAGGAGTATGTAAGTAGCGTAGCGGGTGGCGTTCTATAGTTTCTGCCTACCATCATGGGAAGAAAGCGTTAGTTTTTCTATGTATTTATGTTTTATAAAACTAACATAGCATCACGTCTAAATTCCCCGAAGATTTAGGCAGAAGTGTACCTACCTATAGTAAACCCACATTCAATTTCGCCAGTTATGTTTAGGTCCCATGTAATAGGGGGCGAGCCAATTGCCACTAACCGGGCACAAATTCAGACTTCGGACTGTACCTGAGAAATTCCAGATGGTAAACCCAATAACACTTTGCCTGACCTGAAAATCGAACCCAGGACCTCATGCCCAAAAGAAGCGCTTGCGACCAATTGACCCACGAGGCAGTTTTCAATAGAAATGTAGTTGTTATTAGTATATTGTAGTGTTTTACGACTTCCACGCGAACGAAGTCGTGGGCAGAAGCTAGTTGATAATAATTTGGCAGAAGGTACCTAACCTTACGGTGATTGTATTGTAAGTAATTAAATGGTGATAACATTTTCCATCACACTTATATTTTTGGGACAAAATATAACATGGTGTAAAAAATATTTAAATGGATGCAGTTCCTTATTCTGAACAAACTAAATTCAAGTTTCGCATATTCTAAAAATAATTTTGTATATATTTATAATATTAGAGGAACGTTGGTAAGTGAGTGAGCAGTTTTAACATAGTTACCCAATCTTTGCGGATTTGACGTCAAGAGACGTAGAGTGATATGTTTTACATTAGCATAATCAGCCTATAATCTTCCCACTGCTAGGACACAGGTCTCCTCTCGGTGAGAGGGAGCGGGCCGTAATCCACCACGCGGGCCCAGTGCGGGTTGGTAGATGTCACGTCTTCGATTTTTTTGGTTGACATAATCACCACGCTTGGCAGGCGGATTGGCGATCGCAGTATGGTGTTAAAATGCATAGAGAACGCTGCTGCTCATTCTCCAGTAAGTCCCTTTTACGACACCCACGGGAAGAAATAGGGAGGTGCTATTCTTTACGTCCGGCACCACACGGACAGCCCACCCACATAATCATTATTTTTACATTAATGAAGTAAAATGCAAGACGTACGCCAACAAAGAAAACAAGCGACTCTTACCGTCGCAGTATCGTTTAAAGCACATAAATCAAAGTGATTTACATTGTATTCCGCAAGGATAGCCGCCACGAGTAAACCGACCGAATAGCTCCTCGAGGCATTCCGTGCGGACTGTGGCACACTAGTCATGCCTGTGTCTGAAATGACAAACAAGTTAGTTAGCAGCACACAATAATATTGTAGGCGAGTTAGCGGCGCATTCGCCCAAGTCTGTCCGTCCTATTTACAGAGCGGCGCACACTTGACTCGCGCTTGGCCTCCACAACGTTCAAGTTTTGCATTTCATTCTCAAGTTAGCGCAATTTGTGTTGCGCACGTCTGCATATTTCATGGTGCTCGCTTTTCTTTGTTAACTTATTTTGCATTCTTCACTTACCATCACCATAAGAAGCCGTATCCATTTTTAGAGTTCCGTACCCGAAGGGTGCCAAACGGAACCCTATTACTATCGCCGATAGCTCACCTCCACTTCGCCATTCAACTGGCTCGCTTCATGTTCCGCTGCTCGAATCAGATGCGAGTAGCGGAACATGACGCGTATAAGCATGCGCTGTACGTTCGTCCGTCCGTCTGTCTGTCAGCTGGCTGTATCTCATGTGTGTGATTTTCGTGTGTGTATTTCAATTGCCGCTATAACAATAAATAATAAAAATGATATAAAGTGAAAAAATATTTAAACAAACCATTTCCATTTTGAAAAAAAAAAATCTTAACCTGGCATGTGGGGTGTCATTGTCGGAGTACAAATATATATGTTTTTTTTTTCAAAAATGAAGAAATTGGGAGCCATAAAAGTCAGAGTCAGTTCTAGACCATTTTTGTATGAGCTCTATCAAAATCAAAATATTTTATTTCTCATAAACCTTTTTGGGCACTTAAGAAACGTCAAAAGCACACGGTTCCAATTGGTCGTTTCCTATGGAGAAGAGCTGCAGCCGGCAAGAAACTCCAAGGTTACTGTTTTAAAAATAATTGGCTTTTACAATGTTTTCAAGTTACAGTGTTAATAGGTATGAAAGGACAGTGTAGGCCCGTCAACAAGTACCAGTTACTTAACAAAATAGAAAATGTTCTACAAATGTATAGCCTACAACGTTCTCACATTCACAAAATATAAAATAATCTTTATAAAATATTATTAAAATAATTAAAGTAAAAATCTATTTAAACCAAATGACATGATTGCCATTACGAGAGCAAATCTGAATTAATATACTGTCCAAAAAAGCCACTAATAAATAATTGAAATTAAAATTGTAGGAGATGGATAGGTTCCGGCAAAACTGGAAGGAGGACGCGCGGGCTCGCGAAGGATGGAAGGAGTGTAGGGAGGCCTTTGCCCATTGGTGGGACAGCGTAGACTAGAGCAAAAAAATTGTAGGTAAGTACATCAAATAATGAAAAGATTATGTCAAAGAAGTATGTAAAAAAAAGAAACATTGTAATTTGGCAGCAGTTAATAAACATTTACATAGATAATGCTGTTAATGAAGTACCAGGAAAGCCTCATGTGCAGAGGGAATTACTGCCAAACTTCTTGTCTTCAACGTAGTCTACCGGAATAACTAAACAAGTTAGGAATTTGAATCTTCTGTATATCATGTACCATGTACTCTATCAACAAATTAATATAAAAACGCCGATTTATAAGGTATTTTACTTAAATATGGGTGATTTTCTGCAACTGCAAATAATAACTTTGTAATTCACAATATCATTATGAAGTACAAATTTATCTTTGCGTACCTCGAAAGGAAAAAAAAGGAACCCTTATAGGATCACTCGTGTGTCAGTCTGTCTGTCTGTCTCTCTGGCTGGCTGGCTGTCTGTCTGTCCGGCTGTCACAGCCGATTTGCTCCGAATCTACGGGACCGATTAAGTTGAAATTTGGCACACACAATATGAAATTCTGCGACCCAAACACGGGTGTATAAAATTAGTTTAAAAAAATGAGTTTTGAATATGAGGGTCACTTTTGGGGAGCAAATTATAATAAAAAATTAAAATTAAAAAAATGCAATCTGTACCGTGTGTCATATCAAATGAAAGGGCTTGTTGTGAGGGTTTCAAATATATATTTTTTTTAATATTTTTGTAGCACATAGTTTTAAAGCTATTTAAGAAAATAGATGAAAATTTACCATTCCCCGCTTATCTCAGAAACTACTGAGCCTAAAATGTTGAATAAATACAGAAAATTGTTCTTTACTTATAGATTAGAAGAAAACCTATAAGAATTATATAGTTTTAAACATGGTAAATCTCTTAATATTGTGCGTACAAACTTACATCTTCAGTTGGAACGTATGGGAGAACATATCTTTCAACTACAATGTTAAGTTTGTTTTTGGAATAAATTCATCCCAACTATGGAACCCTTCAATGTGCGTGGCCCGGCACGCACTTGGCCGGTTTTATTTTAATTTAAGATGAAAGGTATTTGTCGTCTAAATCTTGTACGATATGGGACGGAAACCTTTGGTTTTTCCACTTCTGTTTAATCAAACACTGTAAAGTCAATTACATTGTATTGTGCTCTTTTAATTACATATTTTTCCTTCAAATGAATTTTCGTTCGTAGAATCTATATAGAACATGTGAATTGAAAACAAGGTCTAATTAGCATTTAACTAAACACAATGTGAAGCTCATTGAAAAGGTCTGTTGAAATAGAAGCCATCAGTTTAAAATGAGCAATTCTGACTTTACACAATTATAATTAGAATCCGACCATTTTGGGTGGCTGTTGTTAATATTATGTTCAAAATAGCAGGTTTAAATAACTTTATCACGATGAACACAATACAATTTAGTTAATATTGTACCTGAAAATAGACAATGCCTTGGTTTTTTGCTGCATTTACGCCCAAAAATCAACGCAAAAAAAACGAGTGGATTATTTTCGTTCCAGTAACCGAGCGTTAAGACGCAGATATATGCCAGTGACCTTGAGTTAGCTTGCGTGTTCTGTACTGAGCTCACGCAACGCGTCTTACGTTGAGCCAGTAATAGGACTCGCCCATCAAAGAGCGCTGTCCCCAATTTGACGCATTATTAATTTATTATACACAAGACAAACGGTATTTTAATAAAACGCGTACCTATACTAAAAGATCAATAATTAAATTATCTTTAAATTGGTGAAGGTTTCAGAAAAATACGCTTGGTAGATTTTGCGCCATTCTCAGTTTTGTATCCACGTGAGACATAATTTTACAAATTAATTTTACCATGTAATATAAACATAATCTAAAATATTCACATATTAAGTTATTGAAAAAATGCTCTAATTTATCATATATTTTTTTGAAATCATTAACACTACTCGTTTAGACGTGATCTTCAGTATAAAATCATTAAAAGTCGGTTATCGTCCCCTTAATGTATCCTTCAAACCGCTCCAAAATACTACGCGATATGTTTACGCTGCGTTTATTTTGTAAACGCATACAAAATATTGTAGCAGCAGTTCCGGTGCAGCTTCAAACAGTTGGTGAGCTTGCAGGTAGCATGTCAGACACGCGGCTGGCGGCTCGCCCGCGCCACGCCGCACCACACCGTGCCGCGCCGCATGCCACCCGCACCGCGCGTGTACTACCGACGCGCGCCCGGATGCACATAGCCTGATTTATAAGCCGATATCCGGCTACACCATCTCTAGAAACTGTTGGCCATCGAAATAAATGATATCCTATTTTAAACCGTTGAGCTGGGAATGGATATCATTGACTGACCTTCTTTTGACGGTAAAACAGATTTCCTTTTTAATGGGCTTTAGTGTTTTAATTTGTATGTTTTTATAAGAGTGCGTTATGTTTATAATAATAATGCTCACAAAAAAGAAAGAAAAGTATTTTCCAAGTTACTTACTAACAAGTTGTTTAATTGATTTTCGTCTTGAACGAGTTTTTCATTAATAAAAAGTCGATAAATCGAACTTATTTTTGGGAAGCGAAGACACTTCTTTAACCAGAATGGAGTAAAAAATAAATAAGTAGCAAAGTTTAAAAAATCTTTTAATTTAATCAGAAGTTGAAATCTTAATGAACGGATCATGGTTAGTTTCTTTGAAAGGGCAGTTCGATATTATGTGGCGAAGATTTCCAATTACTTCAGGGTGCAATTAAGAGGATTCACTTTGCGGACTTGCGCGCTGCAGACAGATAAGTGCCTCCACACGGACTGTGCTCGTTTATGTATTAGTTTAATTAAATCCACACTCATCTCATTCTTTACGTACTTACTGTATATAGTTTATTAGCTAGGCAACATGCTGTATAAAAGACACGTTTCTCTCGTAAGACTTTAGTTTGTTAGGAGGTGGTAGGTACTTGAAGTTTAGTACTAATTCTACTGTATATAAGGCTAGTACTAATTATATGTATATGAAATAGATGTAAGAATAAAAATCAGTTATTTGCAGAAAATAAAGTACCAGTTGTATAAACCAGCCAAGTGCGTGTCGGACCACGCACAATGAAGGGTTCCGTAGTTGGGATGACTTTATCTCAAGAACCAAAATAACATTGTAGTTGAAAAACATGTTCACCCATACATTCCAACTGCAAATGTAAGTTTGTACACACAATATCGAGTGATTTACCATGTTATTCTATAAGTAAAGAACTATTTTCTATATTTTTATCAACATTTTAGTTTCGTAGATAAGGGGGACTAATATGATGATGAATGGATTTTTTCGTTATTATTATCCATTAAAACAATAAGTAATGAAATGGACCTTTTTTTTTTGTTTGGGTTTTTTCAGAATTACCAAATAACTTCTCCCGCTCGGGGCAGAGCGTGTAAGACTTTTACTGACTAAAACCCACCCGTGTTCCTTCCGTTGCCTGTGTACCAGGTCCACGATATCTGTTTCGGACAAACTCGCAACCCTGGCAGAATGAAATGGACCTGGCATGACGAAATATTAACACCATTAAGAAACTCCGCGTATTAACGTATGTGCTATTACAGATACCTCTACCTTTTAGTCCGCTGGCCGCATTTGTATAAAACGTTCATTTCCTTTCTTTATCTTTTCACAAAATAGTCATTCAATGGCCCAACACACGTGTTACGTTTTTTATTTAGGTAAGTTCTTTCAAATATACCTACCGTTTGTTTCATAAATTCTTATGAAAAACATTCTTAAACACAATATTTTTTCATCGCTTGTCTACGCTTTTTGACCGCTATAAAGATGATTTACGTTCACAATATAACCTATGAAAATTTAATATCGCTCTAGTACAAAGTACTTGTATAAAGTGATTGTTATCACGCATGAAATGTGGTGATACCCCGAAAAATTCCGATAACATTCTCGGAATCACAAGAAAAGACTTGAAAGGAGTGAAGGCAAGCTTTGACACTAACGGCCCACTAAATTCTCTCTGAATAGATTAAAAAATCCTTTTAATAAAAGAAGTTTTAGCGGCTATGAGCATTTTCCACACGGATAACATTTTTCCACTGGAATTACATATTTGCTGGGACGTTAAGCTTTTTATGAACCTACACAACCGACATTTGTATTTATTTGAATGCTCGTGAGCAATTGCTTTAAAAGTTACTTACATATTTATTACTTTTATTTTTTGAGGTGAGAAAATCCATTTTCGTCACGCTTTCAAGATTAACGTAGAAATTACTTTGACGATTTTCTGAATTTGTATTTGATTGTAGTGATGAATGCTGGAGTGAACAACACGCGTAGGTAATGTAGAAACTGTCGCATACGATTATGTTTCCACATTTTCCACACACCTGTCGGACACAAATCCTGTCGAATCAGGTTAGACGCAGCATCATACTCCTGTGACGTGATAAGTTCGCTATGAAAGCTCTACAGTATATTCTCACATTTCGGTAAAAACACAATACTAACCGAATGAATTTTCTACAACATCGTATTTAAAATATATGAAATGTAACTACTTTGCAAATATAAACGCTTTTAAAAACAACGTTGAGCGTAATCATATTTGCAGTATTTGAATGAGTCTAATCAGTTGGTTAATTAATGACAGTAATACAAAAACAACCGACTGAAACAAACTGTACTGAAACCAAATATTGTGAAACATTTTTAAAAGAGTAACGGTGGAGTTTCTTGTCCATTCTTCTCCGTACGAAACTACCTTTTGGAAGGGGGCAACTAGAATCAATTCTATTTTTTTTTTTGTAATGCTTGACGTTTAAAGTGCCTTTTATGTGCTTATTTGAAATAAATAATTTGTCTTTGACTTTGACTTCCACAACAACCAAAAACACTACAAAGTGAAAAATTACTTTAGTTTAATCGGAATTCGGTGTTTGGTTTTGTATTTTTGTTTTTTGCCTCCGACTTTTTTGTATTAAAAAAAATAAACATACAGACGAACATAGAACCTCCTCCTTTTTGGACGGTTAAAAAGTATGTTCACTGCGCAGATTAATTCGAATAGTCTGTAAAGTAGAACTAATGAACTTTATTTGTCGGTATCATAAATATACACCAGCAAGTTTTCAATTCATTCATAATTTTTAAAATGTCGTTCCCCAAAATAAAAAAAACGGAACCTTTATAGGATCACTTCGTTGTCCGTCTGCCTGTCAATCAGTTTGTCAAGACCCTTTTTCTCAGGAACGTGTGGAGGTGTAAAGTTGAAATTACTTACGTCAAATCACAGATTACGTAGTACTCGTCAAATGCACAGAACACATAAACTCCTAACGGAGATGTGAACTTTCGAAATGTTGCCACTACATAAAGCGTAAAACGGAGGATGATATTCTCATAGCATGTATGTCTATTTTTATTAATATTTCTGTTTAGTTCATCTACCACTTATTTTTATTATTATATTATTTTTCTTTATCTATGATCCTATTAATTGTTTGCTGCACCGTACGACGTCATACGTCGGCGCCGGCTGTCGCTGAAAACCAGCGCTGGGGCTCTGTCTTGCATAGGGTCGCAGTATAATGCTGAGCGATAGCCGTTTTGCGTGGATGTGACGCATGTTTCCCCCAACCTTTTCTTATTTTTGTGTTTATGTTCTTTGTTGCGTCATGTTTACCGCAAATAAACGTATTTTCTTTTTCTTTCTTTCGTTCAAATTAATATCAATTACGTATACGGTCCCTTGAAGCTCTTAAAAAATCAAGCTTCTAAGTAAACGCAATAAACTAATACGGCCATATAAGAGGTATATTTTGATATTCATTTCATATTAAAATTTGCCAAGAAGCTAGGTCTCATAGAAGGAAAAGGAAAAAGACCGAAAACTTTTTTTGCGATTGTATTATTATTTATTTATTTGACGTTTATCGATTTATGGGAGAACATGTTTTTCAACTACAATGTTAAGTTTATTTTTGACATAAATTCCTCCCTACGACGGAACCCTTCATTGTGCGTGGTCGGGCACGCACTTGGCCGGTTTTTTATTTGCAAACAAAATCTTGCACAATTTTCTAAAAGGTATTTTTTGTGCACGCATCTTGGATAAAAACCAGCGCGATGGATTCTACAGCAAAGCTCTCGACGGGTGTATACGGATTTGCGTTGTATATTTCGAAACGGAACCATGAACGTGTCAACAAAACACCGTGTTTCGTAGAGGTCAACCTTGGGTCGGTGGCAGCCCTAGTTACGAGGTAGCACCTGCAAGGACCCAAGGCGACGTATTCCCGACCTCGCTATCAACTCACGTGGAAATCTCGCTCCGAATCTATTCCTAAATGCTAAAATCCGATCAGTCGGATGTTCGACGAAATTGATTGAAAGTACCTGTTTCAACTTAACTAATACAATATTGGAGGATGCCGGGGTAGGTAATTGCTCACATTGTTCCGTGTGGTGCCGGACGGAAAGAATAGCACCACCCTATTCCTTCCCGTAGGTGTCGTAAAAGACGACTATAATAAGGGACTTACTAGAGAATGGGCAGCAGCGTTCTCTATGCACTTTTAAACCATACTGCGATTGCCAACCCGCCTGCCAAGCGTGGCGATTATGGCAAACCCCCCCTATTGGGGGAGGCCAATGTCCAGCAGTGGACTTCTTTCGGCTGGAATGATGACACATAATCAGCCTATAATGTTCCCACTGTTGGGACTCAGGCCACCTCTCGGTGAGAGGGAGTGAGCTGTAATCCACCACGCGGGCCCAGTACGGGTTGGTAGATGTCACATGTCGTCGAATTTTTGGTTCTAGGACATGCCGGTTTCCTCACGATGATTTCCTTCACCGTTTTGAGAGCTTATCTGTAGAATAGAATACGAGTAATTCCTGTCATTTTATTTTTATATTCTTTTCTTTTTTTTAACACACTTACAATTCCATTCAATCCAAGCCTTTTATTTTGACAATTCAACAATAAATAATCATAATTTATTGGAGGAGCTCGTGGCTAAGTAATAACAGGAGCATGGGTCGATCCATCAGGTTAAGCTACACTTGCCGGGGTTGGTCCGTGGATGGGTGACCATCTTTACACACCGAGACTCCTCCGTGCCTCGGAAAGCACGTTAAACCGTTGGTACCGACTGTCATTCGAGGATCTTTGACAGTCGATACGGGTCGTCAGCAGCCCGAAAGGCTGACAACCAGTGTTACCAAGGAGTATTTTATTACCCAGGTACTGGGTTGTGGAGGTCAAATAGGCAGTCGCTCCATGTAAAATACTGGTATTCAGCTGCATCCGGTTAGTCTGGAAGCTGACCCCAATATAGTTGGGAAAAGGCGGGCAGATTGATTGATTGAATTATAATTCATTGCAATGTTTATGTTTACGTGTTTGCAGACGAGTTTTTAAAAGTTTTGAAGCAATAGACTTGGAGAAAGTGTGTTTTGTGCTGCTGATTTGAACCGCGTCCGCCTTATTACAAAACAAGATTTATATTTGACATGGCTTAAACCATGGAGCCAGTTTTTTTAATAAGAACGTAACAGTGATTGAAATACCGTTCTTTATTCAAAACTGAAAGCTTAGTTCGGTACTAAGTTATGAGTTTTGTGTTTAGGAACTTTACCATAGTCGGAAGAAAGTTCGAAATTCAATAATGGCTCCATGTTTTAAACCTGGCTCTGAAGATAAACTTTGTTTTGTAATAAGGGGGTTAGAGTTAATAGTGGATAATTGACATTTGAAGAAATATTTATCAACTAGACAAGAGCAAAAAAGTTGTGAACTTGACGAGTCACGAAAGAAAATCAAGGAAAACAAGAATAGCCGATAATTAATAAACACTGTCTTTTTATTTTGATCAGTTCAGTAATTACACTGTCGAAAACTGCTGCAGGCGAAATTGTTTTGATTGACTTTGTAAACTAATTAACAACAAGAAAAGAGGTGGTTAACAGACTATTAGACTTCAGAGAGAGTTGTTCGATCTCGAGAAACTTAATGATAATAATCAAATATTTTCACAGATATACACAGTTTTACAGACAGTTGGATTCAGGGACAAATACAGACAGAATATCTATGTTCCCAAATATATATTTTGAAAGGACAATGATATAAAGACGAGATATGAGAAATTTAAAATTTCTATAGAAAACTTATTTTTCTTATAACTCTTGTTGAGATCAGTGTCCATTCAAAATATATATTTGGGAATCTAGATATTCTGTATTCCAATCGGAATAAAGACACACTACCTTAAGAATATGTTTGATTTACAAATTATTTTGGTATAACGTTTGAATGAACTATACGCATCCATCGCCGGCCTCTTAAGTCACGTACGAGGCACGCTGAGGTCACGTCAATGAGCAAAACTACGAAAGAATTGATCGATGTTTTTAGATATTATCGAGTTCTTGAATTGCCGGATAGTGAACAAACGATCTAATATTACACTCCATAGATTTTTACCCATTACAGCGACCGTAACGTGCTCTTTAGATAAATCGGGCACATATATCTCCGCTTACCGACAGGTAGTTGAATATTTGTCCAAAACAGGTGCTTCAAACTTTCAGAAATTTATCACGTTTCGCCTACACAAATTTTGTGAAAATTTTCTCAATTAATTTTACTCAGTGAGAGTTAACTAACAGAGAAAGTTGGGACAGGCCGACCGTCATTATTAATCTAAGTACCGTAATGAGATTCACCTTCGGCTTATAATTAGGAAAAACAAAATTACCCATTTGCATTAAATGATTTAAAGGCTTTATGAACTTTCCAACACTTCCAGAAGCGTCCTCGTCGTCTTACGCCTAGTCGGCGGAGGTCGGTTTCTCCTCTAATTTTTGCGTTGCGCTTGTGGACCTGATTATATGAGATGTTACCGCTGCCCAGCTCTCTTATCGAATCATCATTTGACTAGCCTTTTCCCAACTATGTTGGGGTCGGCTTAGGCTTGTAGAAAAAATATCGATGTAAGTATCAATAATTTTCAAAAATTATATAAAAAAATATCAAGTATCGAAAATGTATCAAATAAAATATATTTCCAATAGCAACACCGTTGTCCCCACTGACTAAAAGCGCTATAATTCATAGCCGTAAAAAGTAAACTTATTTTATCAATGTTTTTTACATCAGAAATTATGTTTTTAGTTTGGAATTTCTATGAATAAAAAACAAACACAATACAATTTCATAAAGTACATATACTTTATGAAATTGTATTGTACACCGATATATCGATATATCGTTTTTTTTAGATATATTGAACACGATATCAAATTAATTTTTTATATATCGGCACGATATATATCGATACTTTTTGGCAGTTATTTCAACCCTAGGTCACCTTCCAGTCAAAATCAAAATCAAAAGTCATTTATTCAAACTAGGCTGAGAATCAGCACTTTTCGAACGTCAAAAATTACATGAGACAGTCCCCCAAAAACGCCCACCCTTCACCACTTCCTAGTGCTTTAGCTGGGAAGAAGAAGTGGCGCACCAAACTCCCCAGCAGCACAGCTGTCTGTTCGCATATATAATATATAAAACTTGAATCTATACAATACAATGTAAAATAATTTGCATTACGCAACACAAAACGTTAAATTAAATTAAAGTCTAACCAGATGCAGCTGAATAACAGTATTTTACATAGAACAACTGCCTTTCTGACCTCCACAACCAGTTACTGATAACTCTTATCGAATGCAGTAAATAATTGTCTTTTCAGTAAATATCAGCATTTTGCATACGTGGGCACCGATCCAGATTTTTTCACGATTACCGCGGTTGAACGATAGGATATTGCGAGGGTTCGTTTTCCGAAGAACAAATATTTCTATGGCCGCCCCAACAATAGCCTAGTAATAGCATAGTAATATTTAATCTTCGTTCAGTTAATTTTTCTATATCTGGGCTTGTAATCACATAATACATTTCTAGTGTGGGGCAATTCAAGTGTTCTTCCACTTAATACCTGCAATACATTTTCGTTTCATTTCAACAACATCACAATGTTTAAAACCCATTTCTCGGTAGAATGGGCGGTGTCGTTAATTCGGCCGGGTGCAATAAGTACGGACTAGAGCAGCTTGCCAAGTCCGGTCAGTAAACCGGTTTCTTTCCCGGAATCCTCGTCAATTGGGACAGTGCTAACCGGGTCACATTCGCACGGGTAACCGATGCCAGCTTTCTTTGGATGCGTTTATTTTGACACGACGCGAAATTAACTGTGTTAGTATTTACCTACTTAAAATTGGCAGTATCCGCGATTTTATTCTTTGAATTAATTTTAATGAGCTTCACAATGAGTCTAGTTGCCTGCAGCGAACATCTATTTAAGACGCCGACAACAAATAAACCGCTGTCACTGCCAGATTGCATACAAAAGAAAGAGATACGTATAAATTAGATTTTAACTAATTAATAAAAATTAATCCATCACCGGATGCAGTTTGGCATTTGCAATTTTATGGTATACTCTTAATTATAATTATTATAACTGTTAACGAAGGGATAAACTGCTTTTAAAAATAATTAAGAGTTGTCTTTGAAGATTTTTTTGATGTATTATATTATGTTTAATTATGTTTTGAGTTCAATCACCGTATGCACAAAAGACTTGAAAATATCATACTGCCTTTGTTTTGGAAAAATTATTTACGGTTTAAGAGATACACTGCTTTAAAAAAACACATTTTGGACCATTTTCAGAAATCTCCCCCTTAAGCCAGCCACGAGCTAGCCCAGAGGGCTAATTGCGTAACACACTATCAGTAGGAATCGGTTTCAATTTGACAGTTCAACAACATTCATTGCGTTATTTACGTTGTTGAGCAGACATTATTTTCTACCATATGAAGCAATAGATTAGCAATATATTTCAAAATCATTCCGATTCCGATTCAAACTGTGTTACGCAATTGGGTATGTAAAGTAAAAATTAACCTATGCCGATTCCAAAACCATTTCGAGATTTTAAGCTTCTAAGACTTATTTTTCTATTAATAGGTCTTAAAATTATAAGATCGTATTTATTTTCACAAAAATACTTAAAATCACTTGACTTTTACTTGACCTCTAAATGCCGTCACAAAGCAGCCTGAATTGGAAACTTTCAGTGCCTCTTGTAATTAAGTTGTTCTTTATGTGTCAAGTGTCATGTCAACGTCAAATTTACATGAAGCACTTAATATTATTCTATTCAGATGTATAAATACGTAAATAGTGTAGTTTTTCACCAGCGGCGGACAGTACAAGTCGAATCACATCGATGTATGCCCCCTCAGGCAAACTTAACTTACGTTCAAATGATCTTCACAATAAAACAGACGCCGCCCAGACTTGTACTCAACATTTACTTCCTCGCACCATTTCCTTTTTAAGGTTTCTTTTACTAACAATCAATTTGTGTCGGCTATTTGTTGTGGTGTTTATACTTGACGGTATGAAGCACTTAGCAGAAGTAGTCTTTGAATCCATCCATTTTATTAATAAGCCATAACTTTAAACTAAAGTACGGAAATCGCTAGAGTATTAAATGTAAACAAATTAATTGTCAAATTTGACAGTTTGACTTTACTGAATTTTGGTTTTAAATAAGTGTTAAACGTGGCAAAGATCCTAAGCTATTCATTTCTACTAGTGACGTCAGTACGAACAATACTTTTAAAAAATATATAAAAATAACTACAGCTTGTAAAAAGAAAAAAGAAATTATGTGTTTCAAATACTCTTATCAATAAAATAAAAATATAAAAAACATACCTGAAAAATACTTTACATACCTAATTAGGGTGCAGGTATTGTAAAGCTAGTATTATAGACATTTTTTCATGACAACTTTTTTCAGTAGTCTTGTTAGTTAACGGAAGTATCTAAAACGTTTGTTCATCATCTTCAATTCTCTTCTTACTTTGCTATAGTTATTTTGAAAATCCAATTTTGGTAAATTATTAAAATCCAAGCCATAAATGAAATTCTGGCAAATTTTTATACTTCCCCAAATTGAAAGAAAAAACGCTTAAAGCACGCATGAGAAAAAACGGTTAATAACGTGTTTGTCAAGTGAAAAGATTGGCAGCTTAATAATCGGAAGATAAATTGATTTTAAGGAAGGCTGTGCTTCGGGCATATTTATCACAATAAGACCGACACGCCTACGTATACGCTATTGTCTGTAGGCCAGAGGTTATGATGACGTGTTTTCAATTAAATATTAAGGATTTAATTAAAAAAACTGCTGAGGTTCTGGGTTCGATTCACAGGTCGGGCAAAGTGTTATTGGGATTTTCCATTAAGAATTGCTCAATAGCAGCCCGGAGTCTGGATTTGGGCCCGATTGATGGCAATAGGCTCGCCCCCTATTACATGGGACTTAAACATAACTGGCAAAATGTGGGTGCTCCTCTACCGAACCCATCGGGGATTACAAGCGTGATATTATGTTTTTATGTGTTAATAAACAAATAACAATAACCGTATTCTCATAGGTGGTGGTGGTGGTTGGTGGGGTAGGTACACGGAAAGAGAGATTAGCCCAGAGGTTAAGCTGTGAACTTTCAAGCAAGAGGTCGTGCGTTTGATCCCGTTGCACTATTGACATGAACCTTCTAAGACTATGAATATTTAGGCTATTTGGAAGGGTTAAAAGGGTTAGCCTGTAGGCATCCGAAAGTGTGCTGTATGTACAGTCAGCCTCAAAAAGATGTACACATCAACAAGAATTCATTCGATTGTCTACAATTTATGTTTAAAATACTGTATCATGTATAGCAACAACAATAGGGTATTTGACTGCTATCAAAAATACATATGAATGCTAATTTTTATAGGTGTTACTAAAAAAACGATTTGTAAAAAAAAAAAACCGGTGGACAAATGGAGAAGAAAAATGACAAATCCTATTGAATGACTATCATATCGAATCATATTTAGATCAACATACAACCTGACCCAGAACTGCGAAATGCAAAAAACTTAAGAAAATTTCACTTTTGAAATTACTCTAATATCCTTGTCACGCAAAACGATCACTGCACTGAAAAGCACGAAGTTAGGCGTTCCTGTGTTGTGACGTTAGATCGCAGCAGTGCTGCCTTTGTCTACAATCGACTTTAAAACGCAAACGGCTTCGGCATTTTTTGAGATATAAAAACATTTTTTTTTTACTTGGGCTTAATTTTTTTGTTAGTTTCGAAAAAACTAAATTAAAAAAAACAGTCAATTACGTAACCAATGGGTCACATTAATACAATAATATGTAACAAAGAAGAATTGTCTACTAATTAAAAATATATATTCCTGTCTATGTATACATTTATTTGGCTGACTCCTGGCTGACTGTACCTACAAGACGTTTTGCCAAAGACAATATATTTTAGTTTTGTGTAACAGCGCGAGCTCATTGCAATTTCAGCCACTGTTCCAAAGCTCAAGCTACTGCTGGAAATTCCATAAGATGGTAACTCAGACCACACTCTTGGGCTGTATCTACCTTAAGGCGAAAGCGTCAGGATAGCCCGCGAAATTAAAATTTTATTACGTTTTTTGCAATTTGCAGGTCAATAACAGGTTGTATGTTGATCTAAATATGATTCGCGGCCATAACAAATATGGTTTTATAGAATTATAATCATTAGCATCAGCAATACAACTAACTCTCTTCGTAGAATCCTATTGAATGACTATCATATCGAATCATATTTAGATCAACATTGTAACGGATCTACTGGCCTATTAAAAATAAAAGGGTAAGTAGAGAAGTCAATTATATATTTTAGGAGTTAATTTTAAAAAATACAGAAAAATAATTAAATAAGATAACTAACCTACCTAGCACTCTCAGAAAAAAAAGGGTGGGAGGTTTATAAAGAAGGTACGATACGGCGTTCAGGTTCGAAACGTCAGGCCTCGTCAGCTCTGAAGCATCCAGATCCGCTTCCCAGTTATTATGATAGGATAACAGGCAGTGTAGAAGACGTCAGGCTTCGTTAGCTCAGAGGCCTGAAGATCCGCTTCCCAGTATCACAGGCAGTCCAGTCCAGGTCTCTTAGGTAGTGGATGGTCCACTTGGCAAGAACGTAGTACCGAGAAGACTGAGTATGTTATCAAGGTGAAATGAATATAGACCAATTGCAAGACTTTTGTAGAGGAGATGTTTCCTTGAGCGCTTCCAGATCAGCTCTCCCCGGAATGTGTCAGAAATCCCTTTTATATCCGAGTCTCAGGTGTTCTTTTTTACATCATCTGTTTTTCTGTTCTTTACAGAATATAATTCAAAATTCAGTGTTCGAAAAGGCCAGACATATTCGTACCAAAAACCTCTTTGATGAATTCTGAGAGCGTTTGAATTATTATTATAAATGTAAGGTAGGATACAAATATTATACAGTAAACAATTATAATTATCTATAAAATACAATATTTGAGCTAAACATATTGATAAAAATAATTTAAATTATATAAATCAAAAGTAACCTTCATGGACTAAGCCAGTATGAAAACTATGAGAGAAAATTAGAAGAAAAAGTAATGACAGCTTGACAGCCTGACGTGTGTCACAACATTGAAAAATATGAAAATTAAAGAAAACTAATCGATTTAGAACGATTCGCAAAATAATAAAGCAAAACTAATAAAAGAGTATGATACATAATATTAATGAATGCAAAGTGTAAGTATATGATGTAGTGTTTGTAGTATGTAGATACTATAACATACAACCTGACACAGAACTGCGAAATGCAAAAAACTTAAGACAATTTGATTAGGCCTACCTTAGCGCATGCCTCTTTTTTTTTGGGTGGGAAATTATCAAATAACTTCTCCCGCTCTGGACGGAGCAGGAGGGCGTGTCAGACTTTTACTGACTGAAACCCACCCGTGTTCCTTCATTTGCCTGTGTGCCAGGGCCACGATATCACTTGCGGACAAACTCGGCATTGGTCCTAATGGACCCCGTCAATTCGTGCTGACATCTCTGTGAGGCGCGCGTGGAACACAACGTGCCGTCAACCCGGGCCTGGTCCCTATCGGACGGTGAGCTACCCATTGCTTACCGTCTGCAGGCCCGCGCCTACGGTGGCCGGAAATCGGCTTGCGACTCCCGACGACCCCGGAACGTCTCCTGCGGTGACTAGGGGCGTGAGAGCGCGAACCCTGCCTCTTCCTCACGTGTTCCGCGTCCTCCTTCGCGAGCATTACTGCTTCGCAGAAGGAGGTGACGGCCTCCCATGCACTCTCACTCCGAACCATGGCCTGAACCAGGGCCGGCCGAGACAGATCCACCCAAGCCGGGCAGACCTCCACCGTATGCTGCCACCGTGTCCTCTAGGCGAGCCACACAGTGATGACACCTGGGCGTTTCCTCCTGGTAGCGCATGCCCCTTAGGTGGATCCGCAGCTGTAGCCCGCGTAATTCAAATTTTCTTACGTTTTTTGCTATTTGCAGGCCAATATCAGTACCAAGTTAAATTTCTTCCCCAATGTCATGATTTCATATTAAAGTCATTCAATGGAACAAATCTAACTCAGAGAGATGTATTACTAATTCTAATGATTATTATTCTGTAAATAGGTACATATCTGGTAGAGTCGCGAATCATATTTTGATCTAGATACTGTAGCGGCATCAACATCGCCGCAGAGTTTACCGCGCAACTAGCATATATACAACATCCCGACATCAATCGTTTGGCAGTTGCCCACCAGACACAATACCCGTCTGGTCGGAGGATCCTCCCTTTTCAAAAAAGAATGGAGTGAACTTTACACCCTGTTCCTCATGCCTCTAAAATACAACCTCAAACTGACCTGCAAATTGCTAGAAACCTAAGAAAATTTGAATTTTTCGGGTTACAGCTGCGAATGACCTGATGATGTGAACCTAACCAGAACTACTGATGACTGACGGTGTCATTCATGAGAAACCATCCATTTTTACAGATTTCAGCTGAAATACCGCAGAAGTGCCAAGAAAAACCTTTGATTAATACAGGACTGAAGTACCTACTATTCGTACAAATGAGATAACTTTCCCAATTTTGAAAACTTGCTCTTGAGCAAACCGCGGACATTTTCGGCGTATTATGCAAAGCTCATGTGGCCCACATTTGGTGCCTGATGGAACAGAGACACTCGTGATGAGCTGCTTTTATTGTTACTTGGCCTTATCTTCCTATTTATCAACATTATTGTATTCCCCGAAAGACTAAGTATAGATATTTGATAGATATATTATATTTTTATTTACACATATTTCACCAGTTTCTCTATATCTTTCATCATCATCATCATCATTTCAGCCGAAAAACGTCCACTGCTAGACATAGGCCTCCCCCAAAGGGGGGGTTACCATAATCACCACGCCTGGCAGGCGGGTTGGCGGGAGAGGGATCAGCATTACAACTCCCTAATTTCAAAAAATCCTATTGAATGGATTAGGATTTTTCGAAGAGAGTTAAGTTGTATTGCCGATGCTAATGATTATAATTCTGTAAAGCCATATTTGTTATGGCCGCGAATCATATTTAAATCAACATACAACCTGTTACTGACCTGCAAATTGCAAAGAGCGTAATAAAATTTTAATTTCGCGGGCTACCCTGACGCTTTCGCCTTAGGGTAGATACAGCCCAAGAGTGGGGTCTGAGTTACCATCTCATGGAATTTCCAGCAGTAGCCTGAGTTTTGGAACAGTGGCTGAAATTGCAATGAGCTCGCGCTGTTACACTTAACTAAAATATAATTATTGTCTTCGGCAAAACGTCTTGTAGGTACAGTCGATTCTTCTTTGTTACTTCAAAACTTTCTATCACATTGGGTACGTAATTGACTGTTTTTTTTTGGGTTTCGTACCCAAAGGGTAAAACGGGAACCCTATTACTAAGGCTTCGCCGTCTGTCTGTCTGTCTACCTGTCTGTCACCAGGCTGTATCTCATGAACCTTCATAGTTAGACAGTTGAAATTTTCACAGATGATGTATTTCTGTTGCCGCTATATCAACAAATACTAAAAAACAGAATAAAATAAATATTTAAGGGGCTTCCATACAACAAACGTGATTTTTTTGCTCGTTTTTGCTCGATATTGATAACGGCAACAGGTAGACGACTGAAATATTAACAGAATCTTTAGTTTTATATTCACTTTAAAAATAAATAGTTGAATTAAAATAAAACAAATATTTAAGGGGGCTCCCATACAACAAACGTGTTTCTTTTGCTCGTTTTTGCTCTATATTGATAAGGGCAACAGTTAGATGGTTGAAATATTCACAGATTCTTTAGTTATTTATATTCACTTTAAAATAAATAATTAAATTAAAATAAAACAAATATTTAAGGGAGGCTCCCATACAACAAACGTGATTTTTTTGCCATTTTTATAGATAATGGTACGGAACCCTTCGTCCGCGAGTCCGACTCGCACATGGCCGGTTTTTTTTTTAGTTTTTTAGTGTTCTGTAGTAAACAAGGAACCTTTATAGTTTTGCCATGTCCGTCTGTATGTTTGTCTGTTTGTCTGTCTGTCCGTCCGTCCATCCGTCTGTCCCCGGCTTAGCTCAGAGACGCTAAGTCCTAGAAAGCTGTAATTTGGCATGGGTGTACATATTAATCACGCCGAAAAAGTCGTAAAACAAAACCATGAAAAACATTTTTTTAACCTCCCTTGCACGTAAAACGGGGATGACATTTTTCAATTCTGAGATCCGTTTGCGTAATATTAAGCTTTAAAGTGCAATTTTTTGTTAGAGTCAAGTGTCCCCTCCCCCCCTGCCAGCTAAATGGTTGGTTTTGGATATATGAAAAAATTCATGGCAGTAGTATATGTAACTAAATTAAAAGGAAAACTATCACAGCTAAGTAGGGTTTAGAAGTTAACGAGTAATCGTCGACCAACTTAAATTTTCAGTTGAAGAATTGACCGTAACGTATAAAGATGTATGGGAGAGCATGTTTTTCAACTACAATGTTAGGTTTGTTTTTGGGATGAATTCATCCTAACTACGGAACCCTTCATTGTGCGTGGTCCGACACGTACTTGGCCGGTTTTCACAGCTGCGGAGGGGTCTTATTCTGACACTGGGCTTCTCTGAGAATTCAATAACACTTGCGACCAAGGAAACAAACCCAGAACTCTACGCTAAGCACTCTTCTTACATATTTTTATGTAAATAAATGTAAATAGGTATGCTGTAGCATAAATATATTAAAGCGAAACCTTGTATCTTACCTGAGCTAGACGAGATTTACCTTGCAAACTACATCCCTTCTATAATTAAATACAATTACCGCGGCTTTGTTAATAAAAATAATTTATTTGCTTACAAAGGGCGGATTATTCTTCTCTTGTGTTGTAAATAAGCAATCTCGTACTGGCTGGCTTTAAGATTAATTTCTTAAGCACCAGCAAGAGGATTAAAAACTGATAAATTATCTAAATGTCTTTTACCACATCATGTAATTAAGCAGATAATTTTATCTACATAAATTATACAAAATATAAAAATCAATTGCTGCATGTACGGAAGATAATCACTTGAACAGCTCGAACGATTTATCTGATTCCTTTTTTGTTGTGTTAGCAATTTTCAGGACAAGGTTTGTATCACATATTTTTTTGGAAAGTTTACCTAAAATGTCGAAAACGAGAATGCCCAAAAATGTATGGGCAAAAACCCACATCAGTAGAAAAAAAACTTGTCGTAAGTTATAAATTAAGTTTAAAATTATCCCCATGATTGTTTAGTTCAGAACATTTACGAAAAATAGTGGTACAGCCAAATTAGACCGATTTTAAATTTTCCATAGAAACAGAGATTTCCAGTTATCTGTTTTTAAATAAGAAATTTTGAAAATGTTCTCAAATAACTTTTTAGACCTTTGTATCCTGCTTACGCGTATGAAGTTTCATTAAAATTTTTTCGTCATTTCGAAAAACAAGGGCTTGAAAGTTTGTATGAAATGCCGTACGTCGTAAACGCTCTTAAATTTAGTTTTAACAATTATGAATTGTGCATAAAAATACCCTGTAAACCAACATTTTCAAAGATTCATTCATTAAAGTGATAAACAATAGCTGACAAGGTCATGAACTTGTGTAAAAAAATAAGTAGATAAGTGGCGGCGGTGCACCGGCGCAGCGGCACTGATCAAAGAGAGTGGCGGGAACGTTCTGTATACCTATTTCTGGTTTCGTGTCATTGCTTCATGCAGAATTGCAGAGGTAAAAAATCAGTTGATCATTACAAATATTAATAATAAAATATTTATTTTAATTATTTTTGCCAAACAGTTTTTTATTAATGACTTGCTTTATTACGTATGTATACCGATTCTTAAAACTTAGGTAGTGTGGTGACGCCGGAGCACAAGTCGTAGCACTGTTAAACCGTCTCGGACAAGGAGAGATTATAATTATGAGATTAAACGAACTTACCTGTAAGTGAAGTTCTATCTCAATTATACGAAGCTCCTTGTCCGAGACGGGAGGAACACCAGGGTTTTTTGTTATTTAATGTATAGGTTTTGCTATAGCTGTTTTTTTTTTTTGGGCATTCTCCTTTGGGTGGTATTTTTATGTTCACCCGGGTGATGCCGGCCACGAACAGCTAGTTAGCTATACAAAATACTGGTACTCACTCACATTGACAGGAAGCATCACTTGGAAACCAGGAATCCACGTGGAGAATAGTAAAACCTCAAATAGACGACCACATCATCGCTAACCATCGGATAAGATGTAGGTCAAACGCGAGCGTATCAATAATAAAAAAACCGGCCAAGTGCGTGTCGGGCCACGCACAATCAAGCAGCAGTGGACGTCTTTTGGCTGAAATGATGATGATGATGATGATGATGATTGGTGTACGATGAAGAATACTCTATCTAAAAGTTTTAAATATATCTTGCAAAGCATTGCCATTATGGTTATTATAAAACAACACAGAGAGATTTTTAGCGGAGCCCGCCGAGATTCGCGGAACTCCTAATTCCATATTGTTCCTTTTTTTGTGTAAAATAAAACTATGGCAGCTCAGCCGGTCTCGCTCTCGAACCGACATTTATAACGGTTAGATATTAAAATCTTGTTTTTGAAACTTTTGTTTAACAAAAGGTTTATTACCTACTACAAAATGAGTGGTTTTATACATTCATTTTTTATATCTTATTATACAAAGAAATTAAATTATTTACTTCACCTACATATAGTAGCAAAGATATTTAAGATAGAAGTAAATACTTTATTTATTTCAAATAGGCACATAGGAGGCACTTTTGAATGTCCAAAAAATATTAATTAGTTCTAGTTGCCCCTTCCAAAAGGTAGTTTTGTATGGAGAAGAATGGGCAAGAAACTCAACCGTTACTCTTTTAAAAATGTTTTACAATATTTTGTTTAAGTACATTAATTATAAGATTATATTATGTGAAGACGATGCACCTAGAATAAAATAAAATTACTATACCACAATAGGTAAAAATAATTAAAAATGAAACAATGAAAAATAACTTAATTATGAGATAGATACATAGTGGTCGCATATTTACAAATATCGCAAAAGTATGTTTTACAAAAAAAAAAAAAATTATAAGTCGGTGTATGAGTATAGGTAATCAGTAATCACAGAATGTAAAATCAATGTCAGAAAAATAACAAATTATACAGTTAAAATACCAACCAGTTTGATTTTGTCTAGACTCTAGATTGTCCTATGGAGCTGGACCAGCGTGTTTCCAAGCATTCCTATCATGGATATAATACTCTAACTTGTAATAAGCTTGTTTACAAAGTGTTACAAAGAAAAAAAAAATAAAACTCTTATTAAAAGTTAATAAGAGTTTTTTTTTTTTTTCTTTTAATTGCAATATGCAATTTCATTTAAATGTCTTTGTATATTATGATATTCACAGGATATATACACGAATAAGATACAATAATTAAACTTTATTTCATCATCAAAAGAACAACTTTTCACAATACACATAAAATAGATAGCTACTTACGTGATAATCTGGGTGTTACATAACAATTTAATGAGTTAATATAGCTTTTTCATTTCATTTCATTCGTCATTCATCAACGTCCTACGGAAGGTACCTACTAGTCGAAACTGTTTCACGGTAGGACAGTCTTCCTAGAACACAACAATAGTAGATAATAATAAGGAATATGCATGACGGCGCAGGATAGCCTCTACCAGAAGTGGTCATCGTATTAGTGGTTCAGTAGCTTTAAAATATCATCAGGATTGTGCTGGATTATACCAGTTCGTCGTGGACGTTGTACAACAGTGGCTCCGCTGACATCATCATCTTTGTCATCACAAGACAGCCGCCACGGCCGCCACGCAACCGTCGATGCGACGCTTTGCTAGAGTGCCTGTAATCAGCCAGTATCACTCTTGTCCGACCTTTTCGATGGTTCCTAGTAACTTCGTAACAAAAAGAGGCGGCGCTAATTGCTTAATTGCTTGATTTTTTGTACTTAATCAATAAAAGACTAATATAAACCCAAGAAAAGTATTAAAAGTCAAATTCAACGACTGGGTGTTCAAAAAAATATTAAAAATCAACATATTTCTACTACAGTTCAATCAAACGCCATTGTCCACGATACTGCTTTGCTTACACCTTTTTTTAGCTCAAAATCAATATTTTATTTGTTTTTTTCTAATAGAAATCGCACGCAGAATCCATAACATTATGTAGGTACCTACTGCAGGCTGCGGTCGTGCTAGAATGATTAATTATAGAAAATATTAAATTGATCCTCTAAAAACCTTTTGCGCTGCTAACGATGGACACTGTTTTTAAATCTATGATCCTCTAAAAAGCTTTTTGCTCTTCTTATGATGCACACTTTTTTAAATAATTGAGCCTCTTTTTTATTTATCTGGCCTTTTTTCACAGTTGGTTGCAGTAACTAAGTAAAGGTACCCCGACCAAATGGGTTAGGTTAGGTTGGAAAGGAGGGGAGCGGGAGATCTCGTCCGCTCACTCGGCCCGCAGCAGGCGCACTAGGCGTCGGAGGAGGACCGATAACGCCTTCTTCCAGCCCCCCTAAATGGGTCCAGGGACGGCGGACTTGGGGACGGCCGCCGCCCCCTATCACATTGGACCCGAGGTGGCGGCGCGTAGTGTTCCACGCGCGCCCCTTTCAGACGTCGCGGGGGGTCAGACACCTCACCCCCTCCCCCCCTCCAGACTTGAGGTGGCCCGAAGAGGCGGGCCGGCACTAGTCGGGGATTGCGGAAGTAATATTAGATCCCAAGATCCCCGGTGAAAGTGTGGGAGGGGAACACTAGGCTGGTTTTGAGTCAGTAAGAGTCTGACAGACCTCTCCGCCCACCCCAGAGCGGAGGACATGCAGTAGGTGATAATTTATTGACTGGCACAAAGCGTATTAAATAGAGAGAATTAGTTTCACATTACAGATGTTACGAATTTCTTAAATAAAACATCATATTTGTTTAATTCTTTTTACTTATTATGGTAAAGTAATTTTTTTCTAGGTGCATCGTCTTCACATATAATCATATAATATTAATGTACTCGAACAAAATATTGTAAAACATTGTTTAAACAGTAACGGTGGAGTTTCTTGTCCATTCTTCTCCATACGAAACTACCTTTTGGAAGGGGCAACTAGAATCAATTCATTTTTTTTGTAAATTTTGACGTTCAAAAGTGCCCTAAAAGCTCTAATAATTATGTGCCTATTTGAAATAAATAATTTGACTTTGACATTCTCCCGGTGGTTAAAGTTCATCATACCGGTCTAAATGTTATGTTTATCTTAAAATATGTATGCAGGATATGAGCCCAGATAATAATCATAGCAAACTCCGGTATCAATTCAAAATTTTATTTTATACTTTTGACCACTGTAATTAGATTCTACTTACTACTTAGGCGTGAATTACACACTATTTTATTAACGGTTTCCATAAGGACCTATTCTGCGTTGGATCACACAATCGTTATAATTTCTTATTAGTGTCATGAGGGATCAGTATGAAGTATGAGAAGATTTTCTTTATTTTATGCCCTCATAAAAATGACCATTCCGCACCATTATGACCCTCAGTCCATGGTGGGTTATATGTCGTTATCGCCTGCAAATGTTACTGAGAGTACCTGCATTTATAGTATGTCACGTTTACATACTCCTACGAAACTAGATTACCAATAGACATTTCAATTCAATTTTATTGTTTTAATTCTACTGCTCTAAACCCCTATACCTAAATAATGTTTTCATTTCATTTTAGAATATTATAGGCCAGGCATAGAATTGCTCAGTGTAAGCCTTAAGTGACAGAAAATGTAAATAAAATAAATCAAATTAGGTTAAGAAAACTATGTAGGTAGTTTATAGACACTTCAACAAAAGTTTTAACCCAGACTTTAAACCATGAGTGCCCCTTGTTCATGTACTTACATAGTTTCGGCTAACAGGGTTACCAATACTTTGGTCCAACGGTAGTTTCAAAGTTCATAGTATTATTTAACTATTTAACTTTAGTTGAGAGAACTCGAGTATTTTGGTATTTGATGTAGCACGTGATCATATTTTTTTTAAAGAAACAGTTGATCCGGATCCGGTGAACAGATTTTAAACACTGATCCGTCGCGTCGCGCTTTGCAGGGCGCCTGGCAGATGTTAAACATCGAAACTATTTGTATAGAAAATAATCATGAAGAGATGGTTTATTATAGGAAATAAATATGGTATAATCAAACAATGCAGCATGATCAAAAACAATATATTCAGATTTATTTTAAAGAAAAAATATAATTATGCTTATATAAAAAATACATATTTAATTGAATACCAAAATTAACTTTATAAATCTCCAGAGTTAAGAGCGCGTGGCGACATCAACACGCACGTCGCCACGCCAACAACCGGTCTGACCCACAGCATTAGATATTGATTCACATTTTTTTTGTTACTGGCCAAGTGCGTGTCGGACCACACGCAATAAAGAGTTCCGTAGTTGGGATGAATTTATCCCCAGAACAAACTTAACATTGTAGTTAAAAAACATTTTCCCTCATACATTCCAACTGCAAATGTAAGTTTGTACGCACAATATTGAGACATTTACCATGTTGTTTTAAAACCATAGACATCTTACAGGTCTTTCTGTAATCTATATAAAGATTATAGTCTATTTTCCGTATTTTTTTATATCAAAATTTTAGGCTTCGTAGTTTTGGAAAAATGTTCAATTCTCATCTATTTTATTAAATAACTCTAAAAGTATTTATATTAAAATTATAAAAAAATATATCTGAAATCCTTACAACAAGCCCTTTCATCTGATATGTTACACGGTACAGTTTATAAAACCTTTTTGAAAATTTTAATAATAATAATTTAATAATAGTCGCTGCAGAAGACGCCCTGGGCATCGGGAGTCGCGGACCGATTCCCAGCCACCGTGGGCGCGGGTTTGCGGACGGTGAGCAGTGGGTAGCTCGCCGTCCGGTAAGGACCAGACCCAGATCGACGGCGCGTTGTGTTCCACGAGCGCCTCAAAGAGATGTCAGTACAAACTGACGGGGTCCGTTAGGTCCAATGCCTGCCAGAGTTGCGGGTTTGTGTGAAAGTGATATCGTGGCCCTGTCAGTAATAGTGTGACACTCCCTCCCGATCCGCCCAGAGCAGGAGAAGTTATTTGATAATTTCCAACCCAAAATAAAAAGACGGATTGTCACACGAGTGATCCTATAAATACTGTTTTTAGGGTTCCGTACCTCAAAAGGAAAAACGGAACCCTAAAAACAGTATTTTATTCACAACAGAATTCAATCGGAATAGGAATTAGAGCCCCATGCAAATATGGAATTATTCAGGTGCCCATCGTATACAATGTATTAAGGTAACTTTATGGAAATCGGGGGCCCGGGCCGTAATAATTCCAGCGTTCGTTTGTGTACATGTGCTGCCTGTTACGCAATATCTCAAACTGCCAACACACAGCTAAATTCGATTGTAAAACGAACAAGGATATCATTAATAGTTTCAGCAAATAATCTTGGCTGTATAGTTGGTAGAACCGGCTTGGTCGAGTAATTTGATTGATATCTAAATCCGTACTACGTTGCCCAGATATTTTGTCGTACCTCTATCTTATGAAATCAATATTGGTACAAATGTTCGTACAATTCATCCCACAAAGGGACCTTACAAGCTCGTAGAAATGAAGTGGAAATCGTAAAAATGGGAAACAAAAGGCTGTCGTTATTGTGGACTAACGTAAAGCATGTTGTAACTCAGTTTAATTCCTTTGAATTTCATTCTGCCAGCCTTTAGGGAATCTCAGCTATAGGAGAAATGAAAACAAGTTTATAAAAGACACAATTAGAAAAAAGTTAAAAATTACTTATTCCAAGCAACCATTTCAGACCATAAACTTATATCCACTGATGTCCATTAAATATCCCAATTTATGGCCGATGCAATGAGCGGCCAAGAATACCTTGATGGATTGATGATTGCAGATCTCTCTTTTCGTGATGCGAACGGGAGAGACAACCAAAGTAACTATGCAAATTCTCAGATATTAAAAAAAAAATACCTTCTTTCTAAATTACCAACCTATTCTAATACCAATCGGTGCCTAAGTATAACGACATAAGCAGGTAAGCAGTACTTCAATATCCCAAGTAATAAGGGCACTTGTGTAATGTTGACATTATAGCCCCTATGCGGTATGCCATCTGGCCCCCAAACCCTCCACCTTCCTTACGTCAGTATTTTTAAAGCACCTTAACGGCCCTTTATGCGGTGAAAACGATTTTCTTTATATCCCGGCCCTGTTCAATGAATAAACTGTTTTGCCTTCTATACCATCAGTTTTATATGATAGATATGCAAATTATAAGTACATGGTTCGCCTGTACCCTCGGAAGTGTTCGGCCAAGGCGTATTGTTGTTCGTCTTCCGTTCACTAAAGACGGTATTTAGGCTCGTGTAATACGAGATCCGGGTCATTTATCGGACCCAATCCTAAGCTCCAGGCTATCTACTGCTACTAAAATTTTTCCTACAAAATAACCTAAGTAGGTAATAAATTTATTCGCAAAAGCGTTTCAAATCCAGCTTTGCTGATAATATGATGCCTAAAGAAGGTTTTATGTTTAATCAAAAATTCCAAGGCACCAACTAAGTTTGAAGTTTTTAATTGAAGGATTAAACCTAACTACCTATCCATCAAAACTCAGCAATAATTCGTTAGATAAGCTATGAAAACGTGACAATAAAGCAGATCGAATAATTTTCTCATTGATAATATTATTAGTTAGGATTATGCAAATGAAGCCTGCATTATTGATAGTGTATAGGTAATTATGTGTGCATGCCAAGCTAAACTATAATGAAGATTAATAGATGTTTACCGAATTTACAACGCACACCAACACAGAACCACTTAGCATTGTAAACAGCCCAAAATAATCTCCTGTCTAAATATCAATAGGCTTATAAAAAATCTTGCATGCGACGAAGTATTAGAGTAATGTACATACATAACAACTTATACCTAGTTAATTAATTTATTTGTCTATTTTCAACTTTAATATACTTAAATGAAAAATATTATTACATACAATATATCACACAACTAACTATTTACACTAGGTACTGATGAATAAAAGAAAATACAACAAAAAACAAAAAGAAAATGAAATAAAAGAAAATACACTTAAGCGTCGAAGTGCTCGTCCGCAACGCTGTCATCCGGAAACGTGCCCAGAAGACTGGCAGCATTGCCACGTTGAATGGCAATGCTAATTCTTTGGCCAAAGAACGAGCCAGCCCTATTAATTAATTACAAAATAGAGAATCCAATGTCAACGGTGCTGTCGAATGAAATTTTGATAACGGTTCGTCACAGAACCGTGCCTGCATTCTGTACGTGATTATTGTAATAATTGGAACAGCGGGAATGCTCTTGATTATTCGCTTTCAGAATACGAATTAATGAAAACGATAATTATAAATTTACGATTCCAGCGGTAAAATTTTAATTAAACGTTTTCATATAAACTTGTAAGTACCTAGGTGACATAATTGATATCAAAAGTACGTATCTATTAAATTTTCTACCTATACTATAACTATTCCATATTAAAAAGAAAACAATATATTATGCAGTAGTGTAATTTATCGTACCTACTTAGTGGGAGACTGAAGAAAGAAAAAAAGAAAGAATGAAAATACGTTTATTTGCGGTAAACATGACGCAAAGAAAGAACATAAATACAAAAAGAACAAGTAGGGGGAAATATGCGTCACATCCACGCAAAACGGCCACCACTCAGCATAATGCTGCGACCCTATGCGAGACAGAGCTCCAGCGCTGGTTTTCAGCGACAGCCGGCGTTGACGTGATGACGTCGACCGGTGCAGCATACAGTGAGATTATAAATAAGAAACAAAATAAATACAAACTACTTACATAATTTAGTTTATAATATATAATATTAACAATGGCAACATTTCGTTTCGTCAGCAACGACGTACGCGCCACGGGCGTTTAATCTGTGCGTGCAGCTGTCAGAAAACTAGCGTGGTCGCGCCAAGCATGGGCGTATATACGTCCATGGCGCCAAGGGTTTAATTCTGTAGAAAATAAAGGGCTTCCCTATCTATTTTAATCGCTCTATGGTACTGACCTATGACCTATATAGAGTACATTTGTTGTATAGATTGAAAATATTTCGGTGAGCAAGTAATACACTTGATTTTCTCCCGTACAAATAGAATGAGAATCTGTAATGTTGATAGGAATCGATTTTTCATTCAATAGAAGATAGAGTATATTCATAGGCCGAGACAGGCTTTTTTATAAGAAAGGTTAGACCCAGATGCGGACCGTAGAAACCTATCCGAACAAGAAAAGAAAGTTAATAAGTTCTAACAACGTATAACCGCTCAGGGCAGAAAATTGTCTAAGACAACTTGGTAGATTTTGTCACATCATTAGCTCCCGGGCATGGCGGCCCGTTTTCCGTTCAATCGATCTAGGAACCTGAGTAAGACACTGCGGAACGATGTTATCCATTATGAACAAAAGTCATAATCGCTATTTTAAAGTACAGTTTAAATGTATCAACTACACAATTCTCAAGAAAGTGCAATTTTGTTCGGATAGGTTTCAGAAGTGGTGCCTGCCGGTCTGGAAGCTGTCCCCAGAGACGCGCGCCAGCCACCCAGCCTCGCAGAAGACGATCCTGGACTCTTTACTTTTCAAGATAAAACTTTTTAACTACCTTCACTTCGCCAAGATAGAGATTTAATTTTAAAATATGAGTTTGTTATCCTTATTTAGGAACTGGTTTATTTTACAAGGCAAAACATTCTCTTATTTTTTTGTAATATTCTGTTTGCAAGGGTAAACATTATAAAGTATAATTAGTTAGAAAATCCAAAATTATTTTTCATATACCAAATCTGTAATAGGTTGCGCCCACACAAAATTATATTAATAAGTACAGCCTTTTAATTGTAATAGCAGACTAGACGAACTCATGTTGTATACATAAGGTTAATAAAATAATCCAAGATAAATATATTTTAAGTAATTTACCTAGAAACCCATCACTGAACATACATACATAACTCACGCCTTCTTCCCATGGGGGTAGGCAGAAACTATAGAACGCCACCTACTGCTACGCTCCTTCCTTTTGCTTCGTTTACATTCATACATCTGGTCATACACGCATGCCGATTGCGATTAGGTACTACGCACCTAACCTGAACCAGTTGAAGAAAATTACCCCCTACCTATCATTCATGCAAGCGCTGATTTTATACTCAATCTCCAAGGGATCGCGAGCGAATTCGTATCGTTAGAACAATGGGCATCATTATTAAATTCAATATAATATTCTTATTTAATTTGTCTTTTCAAATAACCAGAGAAAGATCCAAACTTTATAACGACAAAACCAAATTCACAAAGACAAACACCAACAGCGTTTCTTCATAAAGTTAATGAAAATACAAAGGATCGTAATGAAACTCGCTAGGTGCCTATCATTCATTGGAGTTACAAGCACGAATTCTAATTTTATGGTTTTCAAGTCGAGAGTTATCGTAATTTGTTCCAAGTTCGAAAACAATTTGGGACATTTATTCGTCTGTGACGTAACATACATATACCAACATATCACAGTAACTTGATAACTTGTAGCGTTAAATTGCTTCAGATATAATAGGGTGGAAAGTTGGCAATATTGGCTCTCTTGGTTCGCTCAGGGAGAAACACGTTGAACAAATCAAGTCGGCGGTGTAGCGGCCACTCAGCTGTCACCGCAAATTGGATTGACTTCGCAAGAAATATACGCCTGAAGCTCCCAGCCCACGCCACTCCCCACGGTGCATTTGTAGCGGCGACAACACAGAATACGTGTTATCCACTATTACCAAGAAGACTCATTAACGCCCTTACATCGTTGATTACACGTTTTAATAAAAAATAAACATCCGCTTTGTCTAGACGTGTAGGTGGACGGAATCGCAACGAATCAGGTGGTGCCATGCAAAAATAAAATACACCTACGCTCTCGATGAGATATTTTATGATAGGTATAAAACTAGGCATTCCTTTTGGTATTACCCGCCATGTTTGTGGAACACAAAAATACTACCTAATGAGAAAGTTGCTTTACTAGGCACTGTAATACCAACTGAATATAAAATTCAAATAAAATATTTTATTACAGCAGTGCTGCACCGAATGTACGTGTTAGATAGTTTTGCGTTGTTCTATGTTGGATCTTATTTATGCCCAGAAAGCGGGAGTTCAAATAAATTGTTGTGCAGATCCCTCCGGCTAAACCTCGGTAAATTGTCGACATAAAACGTTATGAGAAAACGCCTTAAACCGCAAAGGCTGCCTCCAATCTCTTGTTGCCGTATTTTGCATCTGGAGTGTACTTCTAAACCGAGTTTGGGGTCCCAAGACACGGTATTGTCTGCACTGAATGACCATTCAACTTCCTGTGAATATTTTCTAAACTCGACGCGGTAACTTACTGTGGACACATAAAATATACATGCAACGATATTGTCAAGGGTGAGCTTGCTTGCTTCATTCTGTTACGCAAATGTTGTTTACTTACAAGTTGTTGTTAATTTTCTTGATGCTGTTTTGTGTAATGAGTCATTAGTCTAAAGTAGACGATGCAGTACGCTTTGTCATACGTAATGTGATCTTTATGATTTCGGAAAGGATATTTAAATTTGGTAGGATTCCAAGTGCAGTCCTTGCCAACGGTCTCAAGGCTCTCTAGGGTGGATTTATGAGCTCGGCCTGACTGTGAACTAAACTCCGAGGATATAGTGGGAGGTAACGGTGACTTGTGAATGTAGGGACTATACTAGAGTCTGGATTTAATTTTAGAAGTATTTCAACGTCACAACGTCGATGAACAATTAATTGAACACGCGTGTATTCGTCAAATACATTTGTTCGGACATAGATTTTAAACATGACATAAATATATGTTTATTTTAATTTGACTTCTTATACCTACTATTTATTAAATAGCTTAATAATATTTAGATGAAAGAGTATTTGACCCATTTTGAAATAGGTATAATGTAGGTATTATGATTAAACTTAAGCAGAATTCTAAATGAATTTAGCTTAAATAGTTCGAATATTTACTGCCTCGTTGGTCTAGTGGCCCCAAGCGCTACTGCTGAGCATGAGGTCCTGGGTTCGATTCCTAGGCCGGGCAAAGTGTTATTGGGATTTCCCATTAGGAATTTCTCAGTAGCAGCCCGGAGTCTGGATCTGTGCCCGGTTGATGGCAATAGGCTCGCCCCCTATTACATGGGACTTAAACATAACTGAAATGTGAGTGTACTATAGATTTACCTCTGCCTAAACCTTCGGGGATTAAAGGCGTAATTTGATGTTATGTTTTCTTAGTTCGAATATGAAACTAGGCAGACCACTACAAAGATAAGCGTATCGCCTGTTTCATTCGGTCGAGTACCCCTGTATATAAGCCAAATTAACGTTACATAAGTAACGTTCGCCATTGTATACGTGAACCCACAAAAACCAGCTGATGGTCAGCGCAATTTTGGCGCAAACATTAAATGTACCGCCCTTATCGCCGTGCAAGCGAACAATTTGCATTACATTATACGCTGAATTACGTTACGCTGCCTCTACGTAATAGTGCGCAATGGTGCACGATGGTGCGCAGTGGTGCTCGAATAACGTCCATCGTACGAGTCACACAAGAGTCCCATCAATGTAGTTCATCGATAGACATTATACAACTTGCGTCATTGTTTACAGCCAGCTGTACACGTCAAACACAACTGGCACTCGCTTGTGTCCGGACACCTGACATGCGAAATGGAAAGCAATCATGATTGCCCATTTGTTTTTCTTCAATTCCCAGATTAACATCTAAATAAAAGAATAACAAATCAGTATAATAAACGACGCTAATAAATCGAAATAAAAAGTGGTTGACTTCGTATATTGGCAATTCCAAAATACAATTAAACAGCAGCGCCATCTGTCGGGATCGGGATCACTAAGGCGGGAGATTAATGATTAATCCGGGCAGCGTAATACTGTTACAGGGTATTATTTATGACTACAAGGGCAATGATGCGAAGCAAAGTATCCATTTTCGACAAAGATTTATGTTGCAATCCCAGAAGGTGTGAGTAAAACACGGCACTATAGACAAAACAGCAGGATTTGTGGACGCGCCGCCAGTCTGAATATTCATCACTATCAATCAAGTGCGTAAATAACATAGCGATGAGACAGAGGTCTCGTTATCGCTAAGGAGTTACGGTCTGCCCTAGAATAATAAAACTATATCTTATTCATTCATTAACTACTCTAGTTTATGGTCGACACTAAATTTTCTGAAGGTATCGAAAACAAACAGTCCTTATCCAGATAAATGTAATTAGATTTCAATTTTATTATTATTACAACATACAAAATAGGGATCCAATTTATTTATTTCTTCACCCATTGATTACTATCCATCCAGTTGACGAAAATTCATCATATTATTATCCATTCATCAGCAATCGCATTTGTAACCACTACACGTAAGCCAAATAAAGTGGAGAATAATGTTTTTAATTTGGTTGGTATTTTAGAGGCATGAGGAACAGGGTGTAAAGTTCACTCATCCTCTATAGAAAAGGGAGGATCCTTCGACCAGACGGGTGTTGATTCTGGTGGGCAGCTGCCCGACGGTTGATGTCGGGACATTGTACTCGTATATATGCTAGTTGCGCGGTAAATTCTGCTTGCGCGATGCAAGATTTTGCGTGACGTCAGTGTGACGCGTAGTTCGCATGTGGCGATGTTGATGCTGCTACATTATGTTTGATACTTTGAAAAATCTAATACCTGTTAGATTTTAAGTTAGACTTTTAAAACTTGCGTTCTGCATCTTTTACACATCTCATCACTATAGTTGTTCTGACGTGAACTAAATGAGCCCCCGAACAGGAATAGCGCAAGAGTTACAAATTACAGTCGCTACCCGATACATTACAGCGATATGCCTGTTTATTATGACGTTCTATGCAAAGCCTTCCGATATCATCATGCACATGTAACTATGAACACTTAAATAGTTATAAGTTAAACAGTTTTGTGTCTGACTGACTGACAAACAAGTCACATGAAAATGGGAAAATTTATCAAAATATAATTCTATTTGAGTAGACCCACTGGGGTATCGTATTCCGTAACTGGGTTATGGAGATCAGATAGGCAGTCGCTCTATGTAAAATACTGGTATTCAGCTGCATCCGGTTAGACTGAAGCTGGCCCCAAAATAGTTTGGAAAAGCGCCACCAGCGCAGGTGTCACTTATTTTTAAGACCTTGTCCAGAAAGGGCGAGCCGCGAGACGTTTCGCGCGAATTCATTCGCGCGTTAGCGAGATACTAGACGCACTACATTACGTCCATAAGCATCGCGCGAGTTCAAAATACGCGCGTAAATCGCGAGCACTTCGCCAGACTCTCGACTCGCGCTAGATTCGCGAGTATTGCGCGCGAGTCGAGATACTAGAGACGCCTTGTTGCATCCAGTTAACGCGCGAACTCCAGAGCGAGTACACGTATCGAGGGAAATGGAGCACCAAAATTTTGATACGGAAATGTTTATAGACGCGCGTTGGTACGTTCCTTCTGGACGCAACGGTCGCGCGTAATACGTGCTAGAGAATCGCTGCGAATTCGCCCTTTCTGGACAAGCTCTAAAGTAAAACTTCTTTACGCACGCTTGACTTGGGGAGTAAGCTGGTGAATGCGTGACGAGAGCGTTACGGAAAGTGTGATCAGGCGAGGCGAACGGAAGTTGTTTAAATTTTAAACATGGAACACACCGTTTCACCGCAAAGTCAAAGTCAAATTATTTATTTCAAATAGGCACATAAATGGCACTTTTGAACGTCAAAATTTAAAAAGAAAGTAGAATTGATTCTAGTCGCCCCTTCCAAAAGGTAGCTTCGTATGGAGAAGAATGGGCAAGACCGCCGCGGGCCATCCCGCTTAATAGGTATTTTTTTAAATTCACACTGGCTGTTTACCTATACACTCACAAGACGACAGATTTTTTGAAGTAAAACTTCTTTTGCTAGCGTTACGCGAACGGTGATTTCTGTTTTACTTCAGTCGTGTGGTCTAAAGCACACTCAATTTTTTTACTGTCGCAGCATCGTGCGGAGATAGGAGCCTTTTGGCCTCATACAGGAATTTGTTTTTATTTTCATTTTACTTTGTTTTGTTTTTGTGTTTTATGTTTCTAAGAGTGTGTTTTTAGTTTAATTTTGTGATCTCCTGTGTTGAGTCCCAATAAATATTTTTTCTTTCTTTTCTTTCAGATGTAGATCCTATTGGAGTAGAGTTACCTTCTCAATAAAATATAATAGACTAGCGAGCCGCCCCTGCTTCGCACGTCGGCTTCTTTACATAGTCGAGATTTCATATTATACATACATAACATCACGCCTTGTTTCTCCGGAAGATTAGGCACAGGTGTAACTATGGTACACACACACTGAAAAAAAAAGTGTTTGCTTTAACAAAAATCTTGTTTAATGTGATCACGCATATTGACTCCATACGAGCCTAACAAGATCTTGATTTCTGAAGCTAGGAGAACTTTGTTAAATTATCATAGTTTCGTCTACTAAGTAATGAATTAGTTTAATTACGGGTACTTATTAAATTTAACTACAATGTTGGCCAGTTTAAGAATGATATAATGCTAACAAGTTGCTTGTTACCATCAACTTAAATTATTATTTGATATACAAAAGTGAAGAAGTAAAATCAAACATAGCATGTATGATGTAACAAAGACCGGTGATCATTTTGTACATTTCACATTGTTGATAAAAATAAAATGAATTTGTTCTGGCAAATATGCTATCTTGTATAAAGTAAATAAATAAATAATGATTCCAAACATTTTAATGCCGACTAAAAGAAAATTTATCTTAGTTAGCTCGCATTTTTTTCAGTGCAGATTTCGCCAGTTATGTATAAGTTCCATGTAATAGAGGGCGAGCCTATTGCCATCAACCGGGCACAAATCCAGATTCTGGGCTGCTACTGAGAAATTCCAGATGGAAAAACCCAATAACACCTTGCCCGACCTGGGAATCGAACCTAAGACCTCATGGTCAGCAGTAGCGCTAGCTACCTAGCTACCAACGAGGCAGTCTTGGATTTCATATTATATGTTCGTTTAATATTATCGTATGCAACATGAACCTTCCAGAATAAATTCTCTAAATGATAGGGATGGTGGTGGCATCAAAATCCGTCGTGTCGTGTAGTTTAGAAGAACAATGCGGTCACGTTCATAGGTCAGACACGAAAAGCGACTTTAGTTTATAATATGTAAGTATAGATACATTAAATCATGTAGAAACATGTCTGTGTGGTGCCGGACGTAAAGAATAGCATCACCCTATTTCTTTTCGTGGGTGTCGTAAAAGGCAGCTAACGGAATTACTAGAGAATGGGCAGCAGCGTTCTCTATGCATTTTAACGCCATACTGCGATCGCTAACCCGCCTGCCAGGCGATTATGGCAAACCCTCCTTTGGGGGAGGCTTATGTCCAGCAGTGGACGTCTTTCGGCTGAAATGATGAAGTGAATGATGATGTAGAATGTATTAAAAAGTTGCTGACCCGGCAGACGTTGTCCTGTCCAAATTTCAATAATACTTGAAAAAAAAATATAGAAAATTCACCAATTTTCCTGGCAATTTTTTTCCTAATTTTTCTTTTCGTAAGAACCTGATTTGGGCAATAGGTGACCCGACCGGCTGACCCAGCCCGGTCGGCCTGATTTTTTTCTATTTGTATGAACCTGATTTGGACAATGTGGACCCGGCCCGGTTGGCCTGATTTGATTATACGTCCGTAATACCGAACATTTTAAAACAAACATTATAACCATCTTGGAAGCCAAATCGGTCCAGTTTCTCAAGTTACACTTACGGCCGAACCCAATAACTTATTTTCAGTTAAAGACAGATCGCTATTGATGATAGACAGTATAATTATATCTATGCTCGGATGGCGTCTCACAATCATTGATAAAGGCTATCTATCTAACGAAAACAATAAGTAGGTTTCTCTACTTCGCCCTCCCGTGCGTTCCATTACAACCAACATGTGTGTAATTAGGGTTATATTAAAACTTCTTTGTTTCTTACTTCTAAATAAGTTACTGGATTAAGATATAATTCTGTAGAGCTATATTTGTTATTGCCGCGAATCAAAATACAACCAGTTACTGACCTGCAAATTGCAAAAAACGTAATAAAATTTGAATTTCGCGGGCTACCTTAGCGCATTAATGTTGTTTTTTTTTTAACTTAAATTCATGTTGGAATGGTGCTTGCACGGGGGATGTTAGTAAGGGGGGGCTTAAATTTCTATTATTTTTTGGCTAGGGCGCACCGTTTTCGAGATATTTGATTTTTTTTTTTTTTATTACTTTAAATATAAAAAACATCTATGATCATTATTGCAAGTACTAAAGAGTTCATTTTAGCTTGGCTACTTTACGTTTATCCCTGCGATTCGGGGAATAGCCAAATCTGCCATCTGCCTGTCAAACTGTAAGAGCTGTAAGAGCAATTTATAATCTAAGTCGCCGCGAATCTCTTAGGGAACTATTTAAAAATATTAATATTATGACGGTACCTTGCCAATTCATTTATGAAAATATTATGTATGTAAGGAAAAATCTACATCTTTTTAATAAAATAAGTGATAGACATAATTTTAATACTAGAAATAAAGACAAAATAGATCAACCATTTTTCAGGTTATCTAAAGTACATACATCTTTTATGGGGTACTGTGTTAAATGTTACAACAAAATACCTTGTGATATATTGCAACTAAATGAAAGAAAATTTTAAACTCATATTAAAAGAACACTTTGTAAACAAGCATATTACAAATTAGAGGATTATATACAAGATAAGAATGCTTGGAAACATGCTGGTCCTGCTCCATAGGACAATCTAGAGTCTAGACAAAATCAAACAGGTTGCTATTTTAATTGTATAATTTATTATTTTTATGACATTTATTTTAAATTCTGTGATTACCTTAACTCACACTGATATTATTGTTATTTTTTAGGTAATCGTATATATTTTTTACAATTTTTGTAAATATGTGAGCACCATGTTCTATCACCTAATTAATTTATCTGTCATTGCTTCATTCTTAACTATTTTCATTACCTATTGTGGTATAGTAATTTTATTCTAGGTGCATCGTCTTCACATATAATTATATGTATAATTAATGTACCTATAAAAATATTGTACAAGATTTTAAAAGAGTACCGGTGGAGTTTCTTGCCCATTCTTCTCCATACGAAACTACATTTTGGAAGGGGCGACTAGAATCAATTCTATTTTTTTTTGTAAATATTGACGTTCAAAAGTGCCTTTTATGTGCCTATTTGAAATAAACAATTTGACTTTGACTTTGACTTTGAAACAAATCGTTTATTGGGACGCATACTTTGGCATTTTCATACAAATAGATATCTGTTGTAGGCGATACACCCTCCCATCAGTAGATAGCGTGGGCCGGTAGATTAAGATATTATTGGGATGTTAAAACCATCTATAGATATATTTTTATATTTCCAGTAGGCCGAAACTGGAGACGGACAGACGCTTACCAACGAACAGTATTTTCATTTTTATTATGGGTATAGATTATGTAGATAGATAGATTACAATCAAAAACATTCGGTGTTACCTATGTAATGCTTCACAGTAATGTGTTCGTGTACGATAACGAAGTGAAACAAATTCATACTTCGCGATCACGCCCCATTAACCAATAATTTTTCACATTTCGTATCGCCGCGAGCTCTTGTGTAATTGACGCAGCATTAATCCGAATTGTGCATGCACTGTTTAATTTTATAAATGCTTTATTTTCAACAAATTAAAAACAATAATGGAATAATATTCTCTATAAAATTAATAGGACTTTTTATATTATGAACTTTTGTGAGAGGTGTTGGACTGATCTGTTAAGTATCAATCAAGAACAGAGCCCTGGTAAATAGGTACCAGCGGGATCTGATTGGGTCCAAAGTTATTCGGGCAGGGTTAAAACAAACGCGGAAAGAAAACTCCCTGAACAGTTTCAACAATACATTAAATGCAAAGCAAATATGTTTTATAATCTGGTTTATTATTCAGTTAAGTATTTATAAATTCAAAAACGTTGGTTTAAATTATTTATTGCATGTACTGTAATGCGATAATCGAGGTATGCTATAGCAACAGCGACCTGGTCACATACCTAATATGCGAATTTAATGACGGACAATCATATTGGTTTAAAATAACGTTTGCTAATATTATTCCTATGATATGATATTTGTACAACTAAAACTGATTGCTGTCTCTGCGTGCTTAGCATTATTAGTTATTATCTGAAATCTACTTCGATAGGATTTGTATATTCTATGAGCATGAACGAAATTATAATTTTCATTCGTTTCTATTTGAAAGTTAACTGTTGAAATCAAGAGGCTATTTGGATCGAACACATTTATTAACACCACAATTATTATAATGAACAACGACTTTTCCTCCTTGACGGAACAGTTTTTAGTGACATATTCTAAAACAGTTTTACTCTAATCTTAAATCACTGTCATGTAGGAATACAACCTCCATCATTAACAAAACGAAAGCATTCCTAATATAACCTACCAACCCTGTATTATAATTTAAAACTAATTTAATTTAAACAGTTAGTAATTCGGTGTTATGTATTTAAACACAGACAATTATTTATAAAACTATTGATAACAATAGGTAAGTTGAGGAAGAAAGACGACAACCAGTGGATTAATTAAACCAAAAGTGGGTAGAACGAGCTGTTTTTCTTAGAACTTGCTTCAGAATTCCATGACAGAACTCGAAGGCTTATCATCTTTTCAGCCGAAAGTCGTCCACGACCGAACGCTGCTGCCCATTCTCTAGTAAGTCCCTTAGTCGCCTTTTATGACACCCACGGGAAGATATAGGGGAGTTCTATTCTTTACGTCCGGCACCACACAGAACCAGAATTCTTTACCCAAATTGTTTTAATCACGCAAAACTTGAATACTTGTTTTAAAATATCATCTATTTTCACAGTAGTTGTTTGTGAACATTTCGGAATAAAACCGCAAGGCTGTTTATCTTTTTAACGAGTGTTTGCTTTCAATACAGGTGCGTCGCTCATATATTTTTTTATTTTCGAAATAGACCCTAAGTTTCACGTAGACAGGGTCTAAATTAAATTTATAGTGATCGATGAGACGTATACTATAAAATACGAGCACTTATAGTAGTAACGTTCACACTTCATAAATTGTTTATTCATGACTATAATTTTGTCTACTATTTTAGATCGTTTTTCTATTTATTTATAAGTATGGGTAACACATACTTTGATCCTTCCTATGGTAACTTGAAAGTCAAAGTCAAATTGTTTATTTCAAATAGGCACATATAAGGCACTTTAAAATATTTAATATTTACAAAAAAATAGAATTGATTCTAGTCGCCCCTTCCAAAAGGTAGTTTCGTATCAAGAAACTCCACCGTTACTCTTTTAAAATTTTGTACAATATTTTTTATAGGTATATTAATTATATAACTATATGTGAAGACGATGCACTTAGAATAAAATTACTATACCACAATAGGTAATAAAAAGAGTTAAGAAAGAAGCAATGACAGATAAATTAATTATGTGATAAATACACGGTGCTCACATATTTACAAAAATTGTAAAAAAATAAAGAATACGTATTCCTAAAAAATAACAATAACAGTATGAGTTAAGGTGGTAATCAGAGTTTAAAATAAATGTCATAAAAAAAAAACAATTAAAATAGCAACCTGTTTGATTTTGTCTAGACTCTAGATTGTCCTATGGAGCTGGACCAGCATGTTTCCAAGCATTCTTATGTTGGATATAATCCTCTAATTTGTAATATGCTTGTTTACAAAGTGTTCTTTTAATATGAGTATGAGTTTAACCGTTCCAAAGAGAATATTATTATGTTACCCCGAATTCAATATTCGGTTTTAACACCACTAGAGCGTAATAAGGCTGTTGTGTTGACTTTTATCTAAATAATTCCGTTGTATCACCTCAGAAGTTGATTTAGTATAATTAGTATTCGTACTAGGGATGTATTTATTATTAATCGGATTACGCAATCCAAAGGATGGTGTGACGTAACTTTCAATCATATATTGTTCGCGACGATGCGTCACTCAACAGTTTAAATTATAGGTATAGTGTTTGTTTAATTAATTATGTTAACTTAGATTCATACATAGGAAAACTTACTAATAATACTAGTTAGCATCAAAATTGTGCTCAAATAGTGATTCTACGTAAAATCGTAAGTACAATCTTTATAATCTCCATTAAGTGGGCTATATAGCTGTAATATATAGTTTTTTTAGTGCGTCAAGGTACCCTAGACCGAGACCTAGCATTCAGATCTCTAGTCCTTCAGAAAAGCCTATTTAATTGAGTTTATATATGTTGTAGAACTTTAGTTCGTTAAGGCTCCCGCAGACAGGCGTGACGCGAGTTTAGTAGAAAAATTTCTATGAAAACTTCATGGAAATTGTTCTATTACAATCGCGTCGATACATCACGTTGCGCCTGACTGCGGAAGCCTTTATTCGTGTAAATATAGTTTTGCCAACTGGCATTCAAAGGCAACGTCACGTGCTTAAAAATCTGGATATAACGATTTACTAGATTACTTTGAGACAATAGACCGGTGTGAGCTTTTTATGTGTACCTAACTTGGGAATCAGTTCAGTACTTTTCAAGTAATTTAACACTTAAAATAGTTTTTGATAAAAAAAGACATTTACACTTTTTTTTTCACTGTTTTTTTAAACGTTGCCCCACACTAGGAATTTCTCCTGTATTGTGGGTGCGTTTACAAACATTTAAACTTACATACCTTGTAGGTCATAACAAATATTTGTTCCGTGCGGGAATCGTACCCACGCTGCGCAGCAGTCAATCGCATAATCACTGCGCCAACCGTGCCGTCAACCGTGACGTCACGCTATTATATGTTTTCAGCGGGAATAGAAACAGTATAGGTAGGCCTCCTAATAACCTCAGTAATGGCCTCAGTAGATAGGTAATTTTATTTTAATTGAGTTTGAGTTTGGTAATTTTATAAGGAATCTTGTGGTATGGAACATGCCTTGTATATCTGCATATTTATCGGTGTTTAGACGTAAGATGCAATGTAAACATAGATGATAATAGATCAAATAAAACTTTACCACAGGAAGTGATGCGTGGTTCTTTGTAAGGTAAAGGTGGACTGTAGTTAAGCGCGCATACAAATTCAATGAAAGTCATCAGCAAGGATCTTTATAGCTTCTAATACTTCAACTAGTACTCCTGAAGAGTCCGGCAAGCGCTTCCTGTACACTTATGAAGACATCATTTCGGTGTTCTTATTTCTACGTCAAGAAACCCCATCCCGTCAAAACTTCAGAAAATAGCCGCCAGCTGAATTCACGAAGACTCCCGGAACCTATCGGTGTAGAACGTCAGCGCTGCCTGGACTGGGAGAAATCTACCCTCATAACGGGATAAATCCGGATAAGCATCCTTGAACTTCGCGTCCAGCGATCACGCCTATCCGGCGGCACTCATATAATAATGTTAATACCAAGACTTAGTATTTTTTCCAACTCGACGCTTGTAGTGGAATTCTATTCAAATGCTCACAGAACCATAAGTCTAATAAGTTTTTGAATTAAATGTCAACCGTTTTTCATAACAACAAAGACGGTTTGCTAAAACACAAAAATCTTGCTCGCTTGAATTCAAGTGAGACACCAACAATGAATAATTTTGAGCTTTTTTACTGGCACGTTACAAATACCGCAGTCGATTGTCTTCGGTATTAAAGCAGCGGTAGTGCGGGAAAACTGACGTCATTCTACCGAAGAAATTGTTTAAAATGTGTAGTTAAAGAGAGACTCTCTGTTTCCAAAGGGTAGTCAAATTCACTACTGTTTATTTCTTAGACAAAGAAATTATAGACGGCGGGTAGCTCCATTTCATTCTCACAAGAAAGGGATATAGTATTAAGTTATTATACGTAATGGAAAAGGACAAAGCTATACTATTTCCGTCCCTCAGTGCGTGTCAGTTTTTTCAAGGTCAGCGATGTCGCTGACCTTGAAAATCGAAACTTTATGAGCTACGTATGTACGTAGCTCATAAAGTTTCGATTTTCATGGCGTTTTTGTGAAAATGTGAAGTTTATATTGGCACTTTTCTACATCATAAAATCATCAATTTTTTTTTTGTTTTAAAACCCAGGGTAAAGGGTTAGGTTTATGGTTTCATTGGGTCCTATATATATTTATGGATATGTATAAAATATGTTGTCTCATCTGGCCACGCTACCCAAACCTCTATAGTTTTCTAACTCTTACCCCCTTATTACAAAACAAGGTTTATCTTCAGACCCAGGTTTAAAACATGGAGCCATTATTGAATTCCGAACTTTATTCCGACTATGGTAAAGTTCCTAAACACAAAACTGATAACTTAGTACCGAACTAAGTTTTCAGTTTTGTATAAAGAACAATATTTCAATCACTGTTACGTTCTTATTACAAAAACTGGCTCCATGGTTTAAGCCATGTCAAAATATAAATCTTGTTTTGTAATAAGGCGGTAAGGGTTTATTTCTACATGTAGTTCCTTATTTCTCCACCTTTCAAGAAATATCGGTCCAGTATTCCAAATACAAAGTTATTACCATCTTTTGTTTAAAATCAAGAACGCTAGCACAGATACGAAACAGTTGGAAATATAGTTAATGACATTTTATAGAACGAACAGAAGCTTATACAGTTTATCTCGGGAAATAACGTCATATGTAATGTGAAATATTGCTTTGCTTATCTGCAGCGGATGGAAATTGCAGCGCGGTGTTGAGGTAACGGGTGCAGGGTGCACGAGGGGCGGTGCGCCGCGAATCTTAATTTCCTACAAATAAAATGCAAACATTCATGTGTACAGGGAATACGTAGATCCCGCTACAGGGTGTGGGGTTATATCATTGACTTATTCTTAATTCTCAACTCTTTTTATTACCTATTGTGGTATAGTAATTTTATTCTAGGTGCATGGTCTTCACATATAGGTAATTATATAATTAATGTACCTACGTATATAAAACTAGCTGCGCCCCGCAGTTTCACCCGCGTAAGTCTCGATCCCGTGGGAAAGCCACCATTAACACTTAGGGGTATAAAATAGATAGCCGTGGTCGTATGCCACTTTGCCCTAAAGATTATGATCGCTTACTACTGTTAGAATGTGTTGTTTTGATAGTTTAGGTGGCATACGACCACGGCTGTCATCTGATCATCACTATGAATATGTATTAAATACATTAAAATATATTACGTGTAAGTTGTTTATTTAATAGACGATATATAAATATTGAATAGTTTGTACATAATAATTTCATGTGAGAATATTTTCTTGTTTCATACTTTTTAGAGCGTGATTTTTCAGTAGTCGGGTTTTAGTTTTTGAACTTTTTTTTTATTTAAAATATTTTGGGGTTATAATTCCGTGATAAAGTATTTGCAGAGGCGCTTTAAATTTTTTTTTTGGTTAGGTTCATTTGAGTGCATCTCATTCATTCATTCATTAAGTTTAATGTTTTATATGTACCTGTGTAATATATCGAACATATACCATAGGTTCATGTTTCGAAATTTAAAAGACTTCTTAACCTTTCTAATTCCTGAAGAGATCGTGAGTCATGAGGATTAAAAAATCCTCCTCTGGATCAATTAGTTATGATCCAAAGAACAAATAAATAATCCGTCTAAGGATCTGAGTCTGCTGAGGGCAACATAGGCCTGACCCTTAGCGAATAGTACCTTCCCTAAATCAATTACCGCTTTATACTTCCCTAAATTAATTACCGCTTTATCTAGAGTGCACCCCTGCAACTTGTGCACTGTAACTGCCCAAGTTAGGATTAAAGGCTTCTACATACTGGCGCAACTTGTCGCGCGACGCGACACCGGTAGAACAATTTTCTTGAATTTTTGTTCTACCGGTGTCGCGTCGCGCGACAAGTTGCGTCTTCTTACTGGCATTACTACTACATTACACTTAACTTGTGCACTGTAACTGCCCAAGTAAGGATTAAAGGCTTCTACATACTGGCGCAACTTGTCGCGCGACGCGACACCGGTAGAACAATTTTCTTGAATTTTTGTTCTACCGATGTCGCGTCGCGCGACACGTCGCGCCAGTATGTAGAAGCCTTAATGGTAACATATTGCCATCACGTCCGTTAAAGCCCTGTGCCAGTAAGAAGACGCAACTTGTCGCGTGACGCGACACCGGTAGAACAATTTTCTTGAATTTTTGTTCTACCGGTGTCACGTCGCGCGACCAGTCGCGCCAGTATGTAATAGTAACATATTGCCATCAGGTCCGATAAAGCCTTGTGCCAGTAAGAAGACGTGCCTCGGATATTCCTCATACATGTGTATATTTTGGATTAGATTAGCCAGTAATATTACTGTTACCGCCTTCACCGCGTGGTGGCACTCCCAGCTTATGTCATTATTATTACACACATTTTGTTTTTTTTTTTAATTTTAAACAGGCCACATTTAAATACGTATTTATTATAATATAATTATGTATTTTGTGTAGGTTTGGAGAGAAAATATGTTTGTTGTTGCATATGATTTTATAGAAATTATACCTAATTATTGGGTGCATGCAAGCAAAGCCATGAGCAACAGCTGACAATATATATATTTTTGAAATGTGCTAATTAAGGCCTTTACTCGTAATTGATACCCAACACGGCATGAATAAAAACTTTTATTTTATTGACTTTGACTTTATGTCCGCTAGAGGGCGCCATCTTGAATTTAATGTAACCTCACATAGCTTATAACCAGCAGACGATCAAGTTATGACAAGCAGTTTAAAAGTAATGAGGGAACAGATGAACATACTTAATATACATACATACCGGTCAAAATCATAACCCTCCTTTTTGCTTCGCCGTAGTCGGGTAAAAACTTGGCATTAAACATGGTGACCGGTCACGCATAGACAGATTTTGATGTCACACAAAAGTCTTGCCAAATTTAGTCCTTGACAAACATTTAGATATCTCTTTTTTCATATGTAGCTCTTGATGAGTTAGAAAGAAAGAAACAAAACGGTTTTTCACATGACTGTGTCGATATGATACCTAGATATTTTTATAACTATTCTTCATATAGTAGAATATGCCCTCTCCATAGTATTCCTACCTCAATGGGTTATACTGATGAAAGATTATGCCAAATTGAAACGCTAGGTTATCTCGATAAACTGGTGGGGTAGGTTTTTAGAGTTCGCTGATCTAGTGAAAGGGTGCAGTTTCTAACGAAGATGTACCTACCTACAAGCGCAGTTAAATCGTAAAGCAGTTTATAAAACGTTTTATTATTCTGTTTAATAAATTATCGGTAAATTAACAAAAACTGTGTTAAAATTGAAAAGTATCCCACATATTATCTTCAAAACATCTCTACAACTTTCTCTCTCTATCTGTAACTTTTATGGTGTACATAATAAAGAGTATTCTATTCTTTTCTATTCTATTCTCTCTTTATTAGGTATTTTATAAAATAATAATGTTGTTTTTTTTCTTTTCTTCTCATTTAAGAATTTTCTTTAGATTTTAACCATTAAATTTCACTCGTGTGCAAATAGTTCCATAGCAAATATGTAGTATTTAAGATGTGGATAATGTCATGAGCTACACATATGTAATCTCTTTTTTTTATTAAGATCTTTGTGTAACTGTTTGTTTTCCCGAATTAAATAAATAAATAAGCTCTCTTTCTAATCGGTATAACTCCTGTCCTCTCATTAGTCTTTAGGCATGATGTCACCTCACACAATTACGCATAATGAGACGCGTTTAACAATAATAAGCATCTCACAATCCACATACATCTTCAGAAGCACCTGAGACACAATTTGTATGTAAGTACCTACCTACTTAACTAATTACTCATACTTAAAACATGCACACTGCTGAGCGATTTAATTTCTGAGTCCGTAGCTAAATGTACTCCATGTTGATTGGATGCTGGCGCTTCGATAGGTACCTACAGTTTTTCTGCTCCCACTGGTAATTCATTGCCTGCTCGACACCTAACTTACAGGATAGGGTCAAAAACGTAATTAGTTTCTCTAAAGTGTTAATGGAATAGCATTTATTAAATTAGATGCACTGCTGTTTAGCACTAAACTCTACTCCTTTTAAAGAATTGGATTACTAGATCATTATACTCGTAAATAATTATATTTGTGTTTCGTTTCTAAAGTTATGCAGATTATCTACTGGTTTAATTTAAAACAGAGTATCGTACATCTGTTGTTATTTCGGTGACAAGGATTTAGGGCCTATTTGATTGTCACGCACGAAGGCCAAATCTGATCCAACTGCCAGTCACTCTGATAGACATCCTGATAGTCCATATATACATAAACATTCATTGAAGTATTTTTGCTATCGGGAAAAGAGTTAAACGTCACGATGACGGATTCATCACCATCAAGACCCGACAAACAGTTGCTCTAGAAACGTTTTTTTTTTTCAAACTAATAGCTACACCAAATTTATAAAAAAGAGCTATATTGTTTCGTTGCTCGTTGAAATAACTTGCCAAGATGAAAGAATATCCATATTCATATTCGCTGCTAGAATGAGGCACCCTAACCGAAAAATGTAACTGCTCAGTGGTCTTTGGAACGACGCGGACAGACTATCTTTCCGAGGACTTCATGACATAAACGGATACTTCAACAACAAAATGAGATGAAGTAGTGCAGCTTTATACATATACCTACATAAAATAAAAGGACACATTATAGGAAAACTGTCCGATCAACACTTGTCTATAGCTGTTCGATAAAACAGAGCTACGAATTATATAGTCAGTAGTAACGTAACGTAAGAGGTAAATGTGACCAAAAGCAGTCAACACGCAAAGTGTATCTTCAAGGATAGTATTCTCTAGATCACGTCCAAAATTGGATGACAATCAAAAAGCTACGCACTTAACCCTACTCCGGGGCGAGTAGATCAAATCAATAGAACACACGTGTCACCGAACTTGGCACGTAAATTAGAGACCGAGCGATTTGATTTGGTTGAAACGCACCAACATTGCCACTTACACTCACCAGTTAATGTCCTCCGCACTTTGCGATGAGAAACGAGCACACTAATGGTTTGTTGTTGGAGTCTTCGAGCTACAGTACTGTTTACATTCATAACAAAGTTGAAAACGTGAAATTAATATGATATCTTACGTTGTGAAGCAAGCACTCGCCAACTTCTCGACACATTCCCTCTGTTTCACATCAACGAAGTTGTGTTTCGTTTTCAAACTTCACATATACGTATAGAATTTTAAAATTCTCGCGGACGGGCGTATAGCGTTAGCGAGGTGTAATAAGAACGAATGGTGACCACGTAAAAGGTTACTTACGGTGAGTAGATACTTGAGTAAAGAATAGCCTCACCTGTTGTGTTGAGAGCTACAATAACGCTCTCCAACAACTTACTTCTATATTTATTGTGGAGCGCAAATGTATAAATACTGTATTTTTGCTCTGAATCTACTTAACGGGAACAAAGACATACCAGTTGGTTATATTTAAACGCAGATATGTGCCAGTGACCTTGAGTGGTTAGCTTGCGTATTCTGTACTGAGCTCACGCAACGCGTCGTACGCTCAGCTAGTTATAGGACTCGCCCATCAAGGAGCGCTGTCCTCAATTTGACGCATTATTAATTTATTATACACAAAAAAAACGTATTTTAATAAAACGCGTATACTAAAAAGATCAATAATTACGTTTTCTTTAAATTGGTGAAGGTTTCAGAAAAATACGCCTGTTAGATTTTGCGCCATTCTTAGTTTTTTATCCGCGTTAGACATAACTTTACAAATTGATTTCACTATGTAATATAAACATAATCTAAAATATTCACTTAACAAATTATTGAGAAAATGCTCTTATTTAACATACGTTTTTTTCAAAGAATTAACACTACTCGTTTAGACGTGATCTTCAGTACAAAATCATTAAAAGTCAGTTATTGTCGCCTTAAGTTCCGAAATACTTTGTTCCTGCTTATTTTTATCCGCTTATTTAAAAAAACTTCCAAAAAAACACTACAAAGTGAAAAATAACTTTAATTTCGGAAGTCGGTGGCAAAAAACTAAAATACAGGTCCAAAGACACCGACTTCCGAAATTAAAGTTATTTTTCACACTGTTTTTTTGGAAGTCGGTTATTTTTTTTTACAAAAAGTTTTTTTAGTTTTCACTTTTTAGTGGGTCAGTTTTTAATTTAAGTATCTAAGTTACAATAGCCTAAAGTCAACTGCTCGTCACCTTTTACATTATATTGCTTTTCCCGATGCTGGGACGTTAATTGTTGAGGAGTTCTCCTGGTAAGAACCAGGAGAACTGCCACTCACCATATACATTGTGACGAGCATAAATTGCTTAGCAACCATATTAAAGTACCTAATCGAATCGCAACCCGTTAAATACTTATTATTATGTTGTTCCGGTGGCCATCTGTGGTCTCCATCATCAGTTCCACTTCACCAAATGGTGATTTTCGGGAGCAAATGCACGAGTTACTATAAAAAATACCCAAAATGCTACAGGTTTGCCTATAAAATTCGAGGGTTGCCCTCCATTTCCATGAGATCCTCTCATCAGATTCTGATTTGGTGGCAATGGGACTATCTCGAGAGCATACCCTTTCAAACAAAAAAAATATTTTCAAAATAGGTCCATATTTGACGGAGATATCGGTGAACAAACATAAAAAAAAAAAAAAAAAAAAGCCGAACATATAACCTCCTCCTTTTTGGAAGTCGGTTAAAAATAAAATATACCTACTAACAGGGTAATAATGTTACATAGCTATTAAGTTAATGTAAGTACGTCATATCGTCGACTTCTTATCTTGGTGCTCATAAAGAATTGCTAGCGCTTACCCCTCTCCTTATAGACCACAACACAATTCATAATACACACGAAATTCCCTCCTGTATTCTTGTCCTACGTCAAATATTAAATTCCCTCTCCTCTCATATTAATATTCAAACACTTTTTTCTCGTTCGATGATAAAATTCCTTCTCTGAAAGTCATTTGAGGTGATTGCACAAAGCCTTGAATTGTAAGGAAGCCCTTTGAATCGGATATACACCACTTTTAAGTCTAATAAAGAACTAGGAACTATTCGCTTAATTAAAAATGCCTTTCCGTTTTTAGGGTTCCGTAGTCAACCAGGAACCCTTCAGAATGTTTTTTTTTTGGAATTTCGCCATGTCCGTCTGTCTGTCTGTTTGTCCGTGGCTTAGCTCAGAGACAAGAAATGTAACAGTAATTTGGCACGAGTACTTATACATATTAATCACCTCGACAAAGAAGTACTTTTTTTTTTTGTTTTCCTCTTAAAGTGGGGATGATTATATTTTCTCGCCAATCCCGTTGAGTGGGGTGTCGTTGGAAAGGTCGTTCAAAAATATTGCGAGTGATACCATTTCTCGATTCAGGAATCTGTTTGCGAAATATTAAGCTTTAAATTGCAAATTTTTGTTAGAGTCAAGTGTCTCCCCCCTCCCCCTCTTCCAACTAAATGGTTGTTTTTGGCATATAAAACGAAGTTTAAAGGTAAACTATCACAGCTAAGTAGGCTTTACAAGTTATAGTCGACCAACTTACATTTGCAGTTGTAATATATGGGAGAACATGTTTATCAACCACAATGTTAAGTTTGTTGATTTATCCCAAGAGGATAAATTCATCCTAATTGCAGAACCCATTGTGCGTGATCCGACATGCACTTGGCCGGTTTTTTATGATATGTTTTATTGTAGGTATGACCTTTTTCTTTTTCATCTAAGAGGAAACCAGAGTTCAGGTGCCAAGAACCGGTCACGCCTTCTCATCGATTAAAATTCAGCGATGCCAGTTTTGAGTAAAAACGTGATTACTACAAGCTCGTCACAAATGCTGCTAAAAACCTCATTACAATCCAACCCTATAATAAATCAGTAGATGCCATGTTTGGCAGGCGTACCTAGTTGTGTAACTCGAACAATCAGGCAATTTATTTTTATCAGTTCCCAAATTTTGTTGCCCACCGAAGCGATAAAATCTTTAAGTCGCCTCTAAGGACGCCCACGGAAACATTAAGCTCCGAATTTGTGGGAACTACGTAAAAATACTTTTTGTTACTTAAAATCAGATTGCGTGCGACCCGTGAGTTCAAGACATGCTAATATAAAGCTTCGGACAAACCTGAGCGACTAAAACGCGGGAAGCTGGAGCGAAGCGGGAGCGTCAACAACGCGAAAATAACGCGGAAATTATCGTGCACACCTGCGCGACTACAACGCGAACAGCGAACATCATTTTGTTTAGTGCTTAAAATAACATGAGCAGCGTCCGCCGCGCGGTAGTCGCTCCCGCTTCGCTTCCCGCCTCCCGCGTTGTGGTCGCTCAGGTTTGGCCGAAGCTTAAAAGGAAAACACCCCGTCCTTATGCTGTAAATCCTAAAGACTATGTAACACTATTTTTGTTCAGTCATCGCATATTTTATATTGTCATAGAAATTAAATGAAATTGTTCGTTCAGGTGGCTCATCGAACGCAGCGCGACTATGTCACGAAAAAGACCTCTACTTGGGCAAGATCGCAACTGGAACAAAGAGTTTTGAGTTTTAAATAAAGCCTCGTATCGTGTTCGAAACACAATAGGTAGGTACTGCGCTCCAAAACAAAGATAGCTGACGTGGCTCAAAAGGTTGCCCAACTTAAATGGGACTGGGCAGGACATGTCTGCCGACCAGCTGTGGGCCCAAATGGTACAGAATTGGTGCCCTGAAATAGTGCGACGGGGTCGCGGCAAATATCCAATTCATCCTGCCATCTCCTACGTGGATGGCAGGATGAATTGGATAGGTTCCGGAAAAACTGGAAGGAGGACGTGCGGGCTCGCGAAGGATGGAAGGAGTGGAGGGAGGCCTTTGCCCAGCAATGGGATAGCGTAACCTAGAGAAAAAAAAAACGTATTTTACCTAGACAATAACTATCACTAGAAAACACGACACTGCTATGAGAAAACTAATTTAATTTGTACCTTCGGTCCTACATAATATTATTTTATATCTGAGGCATCAAAACAAATTACAACAAGTTTTCCCTCATATCCAATTATGAGACTTGTTCAAGTCATAATGACTATTAGCACAGAGAAATTTAATGAAGGGTAACCTAATTCATTGTACATAGTTGGTTTACTTAAAGTTGGCACGCCATTACATCTACTAACTGTCGAAACTTTAGTTAAGAAGGTAAATATTGTTTCTTTAGTACTAAGACAGTTTGATCCATGAAATTATTTCAAGACTGATTACAAGTCAAGGCAGAGAAGACGAATGAATGAAGGTATATGTACCTACACATATTTACGAGAATACGGTTTCGAGGAATATGTACATTTTATATTAGCAGCTCGTCAACACAAATAAGGGCTCAATCCTTCATACAGAATATGATTGTATATTTATCATTCATCACCCGGAAGCCGCGCCTGACTTGCGAAAGGTCTGAACTCAATAAATACTCCGGCTTCTGCACGAATATTTTATTTCGTTTGGAATAAAACATTTTACTGCATATTGCGGTAACGAGTTCTGGTATTAAAGGCGACTAAGGAACTAGAGAATGGGCAGCAGCGTTCTCTATGCATTTTAACACCATACTGCGATCGCCAACCCGCCTGCCAAGCGTGGCGATTATGGGAAACCCTTTGGAGGAGGCCAATGTTCAGCAGTGAACGTATTTCGGCTGAAATGATGATGATGAATCATGTCTCACATATCTGGAACTTAATTGTACAAAAACTAGTTCTTGATTTAGTGATAAAGTTTAAATACAAAAACAGCACGTCTCGACATTCCGACACAATTTATTTCTCACTTCGGCTGGTCTTTTTGTCATCGATAAAGGGGCACTGAAAAAGTTGAACTCGTGCATTAGTGTGTTTTCGAACGTGACCAGGAGCGAAATTCGTTTACCAAAAAAATAGCTCTCTCGCCTTTTACAAATTTTGTATTTGAGCCTATGTTTCGGTGGTTAGAAATAAAACGGTCGCGTAACTTTCGTATAATATTAGCGACCTCACATGTAAACACTTCGACTACGATTTTAATTATGTTTCTGCTTCGATCAATAATAGTTTTCTGGAAGTGTTGTCGCTGTAAGGTAGAAGAAAAATCTATGTTTGAACAAAATTTAGGTCGTATTCGGAACTGTAACCGTATTTAGCACGGCTCTTACACATGTCGGGAACGAGATTAGTGCAGCTGTCTGCGCGGTCACGTAGACATCGTGTCGAGTGTCAGCGAGAGGCGATGTGTGGCGGCGCGAGGTGCACCTCGGGCTTATGCCGCCGCACGCGCGCCTCGCCGCGAGGCGCCTCGAATCCTCGCGCCGCGCTCGAGTCTTTGCGTCTCCACTTGCCGCAAAATTCACTTGTCAATAATTTGTCGTCTGCCAGGCTTGGATGAACTTTAATCCTAAGAGAGGCATTGTTGTCAAGTTTATAGTTTCTGATGTTACATTTACCTGTTTCAAAGGAAGTTGTTAATTTTTTGCAGATGCTTAGCAAACTTCTTAGTTTTATCTAGCTGTTGTTGTTTTTCCTCAGGGAACTTTTATTTAAAAGGCCATAAAACACACTCTATTTAAATTGGATAATGGTGAAGGTCGTATTCTAGATGATTTCAGTCGGTAAGTAGGTACTTGCCCAAGGTTACTTAACCACAAAACTTCAGAACCGAACACGTAAAATATAAAATCATTTCATACAAGGTCTTCATTTCATACGGTCGTCTTCTAAACTGAATTCAATCTTTAAAACATTCAGTTTCAATTAGATTAATTTTAAATCTATGTCGGAGACGGGTGCAAAGTGTTCAGCATCGCTGCAACGCAGCGCCCCGGGTGAATCTTCTAGAGATGACGTCGAGTCAAATGGCGCAAGCTGCTGTAAATGAATTGGCCATTTTGTGCCAAAAGATTTTTTAACACTACAAGACTAACTGGAAGTAAAACTGTAATTAACATGTAATAACACAAATTCGAGTAATAATACTACCATTAAAATTTAACAGTGTTGAAAATTGGCGCAATCCATTATGGTAAATGACCGCCCGTGATCAAATTGTCGCAAAATGAACATCACTTGTAGTACATTTATTTCATCTCCGTTTTATTGGCAATTCAGTGGAGGGTGTAATTTTATCTTATTACATGTACCTTAACAGTTCACTGATGCTTATTGCTTACCTACAGTTTACCGAACATCTGTGTCGATACGTGCATACATTTATGCTCTGAACTCCACAAATATCTACAGGCGAGGTAATCAATTAACAGCTCATAGTAAGGTAGTGTATCTCCTTTCAGGTTTGTTGCAACAGCCAGTCCAATCACATTAGGCGGATTCATCTATTCCAGATAAACTAAACACATTGTGAAACAAATAGCAAGTAGCTGTAGAATAGTACATTGTGATACAAGGGTGGAAAGTAGGTTATTATATAATAACATACACACCCGTGTATCACAAAACGTTTTTCAATACACTTGTGGGAAATATTAAAAAACAAATCAAATAAATAATCAATTTATCACACAAAAAAAAAACTGGTAATTAAATATATTAAAGAACCATTTATAAGACTTTTGAGAATTCAATGCTAAGACGTACGGAATCATTAATTTTTCCTCGTATAAAATCTATCCCTTTTTATTCCTTTTTATTTTATTCTATGTCACTCCTTGCTACTAAACTTTTTAAATTGACTTATAAATTTAAAACTCAACTGCAAAACGATCGAGCTCCTAAACAAAAGTGACGACCGCGTAACAGAAAGATGCATATGCAAAAGATTTAATTTTCGAATCATAATTAAAGCCTCTGTAAGTACGCCATGTTTAACAACTGTATTGAAAACATATTTACGTCGGAGCTACTCTTGTATACATAGCTTTAGAAACGTAAGTAAAATTTTAATATTGAAGCTGCAAGGTAGATGGGTAAAGTTCTGTTCATCGAAAGATGCGAGTTCTTTGTGTATACCTACTGTCTGTCACGAGAGGAAAAAGACGAAAGTTGACGTCCAATCTGCTGCTTACTTTCAGAAATGAGAACGACGTCGGGCTGAAGACGCACGTAAAACTTTCCTCGTAGCTATTGGCTGTGTATTTTTCTTTGTCGCCGAAACAAATTTTTAATACAACTCATCTGAAATTCAGATCAAAGAGCGCTCATGTTATTAACTGGAAGTTAAAGTTAAGTAGTTTGAACGAGATTTGACCCCCGAACATTCACTTAGGCGTCGTGTAGTGCGCGTCTTTTCAAGTTTACGAGCGCAGTTTCAGCTGCGCTATAAAATCGTCTTTACGTGTTAGTTCGTAGTGTCACACAATTCACACTTTTTATGTCACTTTTTGATGTGTCGTTTCAGGTCATATCAGATGAACACTTTTATCTATACATTTAATTTAATAGATAGGTAATACCATCGTTAAAAATGAATTTCCTTAATTATGACTTCATTAATATGACGACCATCAATCATGAAATCATAAACTCGTAAGGAAGTGCGCAGAATTGTTCATTGCTTGGTTTGTCTGGAAACTTTGAAGCGGAGAAAGACATCCCAACAAATTTAGGATTATTTGACTGTACGACAATGGGTATTGTCTATCTTTAAATGGGTTGGGCTCGAGCCTGGGACAATGGGCTCATTTATTCCTTCCCTTAGGCGTAGACACAAACTACGGCTATAGGATTAACGGGTTGAACACAATGAAATAATTACTTTTCGTGGACTGCAATAAGTAGGTATTTATTTTGGCGACGAAATACAAACTACTGGAAATCTGTTTTCTTGTCCCGAGTTAAGTTTTAATGGAATGGAGTAACTTGAAGCTATTATGGTTTTAATGTGAACAATGAAGGTTGACTACAGGTGGGTATTAACCTCTTAATTTCTGGCAATTATAAAATACTGTGTTAACCTGTCAGCTGGAAGTGGTGTACATAGAATAGAAAACTCTTTGTTATAATAATAAATAATATTTTTATTCAGTATTACAATCTACACACACTTTTATGGTGTACTTACACCATAAAAGTTACAGATATAAATGTTGTTTTTTTATTTTATTAATAATAATATAATTAAAATAAAATATATTCTATTAATATATTTTATAAATATTTTTTTTTTAATTTTTATCTTTTTATTTTTTGTTGTCTATGGCTTTATCATTTTAATTTTCGACCAGTGCAAGTGTATTGCATAATACATGCCATAAAATACATGTTCTTAACTCCTATGAACACCCATAAAATGGACTATGCAGTCCATTTTACGGGTGTTCATGGGACTTAAGTAAAGTGTGACATACCTAAAATGTTGAACAAGCACAGTGAGATGAGTCGTAAAGATTACTAAGGAACGAGATTCGAAGCGATTGTGATCGCTCGTCTCGTAGCTCATTTTGATGGATATAAACATTGCAGATGTCGATGTGAGCAGCGACTGATACATATCTTCAGTGGGAACTCATAAAACGCACCTCTTCAGCGCAACCCTCAGAATTTTTTCCATCATTTTGAGGAACCCTTGTCACTTCCATTACGTTTTCGACATGGGAGGTCGTTCTGATCCGTCCGTCCTTAATTTACTGGAGTTATAGCCTTCTCATATCTCCTAAGTGGCGTGTACTTTAGTCTTGACGAATTTGGAGTCTCAGTCAGATCGTACGTCATTCTCTGGTGGTCTTACTTTACTAACAATTCAAACACTTGAACCGTCTGACACAATCGACTTGGTGAGGCTTTGGTACATGAATTAATCATGATAACATTGCGAACTCCTGCCATTCGCTCGTGAGTCTAAGGTGGTAAATATTGGATCACGTTAAACTCCTCAAGTTAACTGTTTGTAACTAGCTAGTAGCGACCCACTTGTGCCTTTGTTCGCAAGATAAAGGTAGATTTTACGACTTTTCTACTCATCCTTTATTGACTTTCAACTTATACGCTTTGTTATATGGCCAACAAAGAAAAAAGAAAACCTTTTCAGAAGGTACAATACTTACAAATATTTGTATAACCTTCTTTTAGCTTAAAATAAAATATTGTCATCACCACCATCGAACATCTGGTTAACTTAAATGTACCTGCACATATAAACGGTGCATCGTCACATAACTGTGTAGTTCTCAAAACGAGCGCACTAAAACAGTGGTATTATTAGCCACTCGAGCTCCGAGGGGCTCACAAAAGGCGAAAGTAGTAAGTTTATCCTCTCTCATATAAGTGAGGCACAAAGACAATAATTTATAGTGAGTCACAGCGAGTACAGGCACTAAGCCGCGCCAGATTAACCGACTCAGGCCAAACCACACGCCAATTTAAACATAAAGACCTCTTTGTGCTGCGCTCGAAAAGCATTTATCATAACATTCAAATGTAAACTTAATATTTACTATGCTGCTCTTTAAATACCGTGTAATATTTACAATCTGCATTCGATGCTAATCGGCTTCTTGTTTACAATGAAACTGACTTTAACACCAGTCATTTTCAATTATATTTGTTCGGTCGATTTCTCCAAAAAGAGTTAAGCAATCAAGACATTGCTTAACTCTGTTTGGAGAAATCGACCGTTTAGATCAATAAAAAACAACCCTAACATTAACCTTGTAATTTGATATGGTTAAATTAGCCTTTGTAATTGAGCTCAATCATTGGATTGACTTTGATGAGATTCCTATCTCGCCGCCGGCGATGGACTGACAAAGCTGATCATAATATAATTTTAAAATTATATTAAGTTGGTCTTTGAGGTAGGAATGTATATAAATTTGTTATTAAAACAAAAATAGAACAAATAATTATTTAATAAATATCATATAATTTTTTACGTCGCCGCCGCGCCGCCGTAGTGAACTGCTAGCAGATTGCTACGCCCTTGCGGGACTACCGCCATGGGATCTGGAGGAAAAAGTCCTTGCGCACATCTGGGAGTGGCGTGAGGAGGCGAAACGCCGGGGTGAAACTCCGCTTCCGCGAGAAATCACTGCACAGCGGACAGAGCTCCGGCGGGATCTCATGGCGGCATGGAGAGTGCGATTGTCGTAACCCAGCGTTGGGCACGCCACAATTGTGGCGATAAGTCCCCTCTTTGAGGAGTGGCTAGAGAGGCGCCCCGGAGTCCTCACCTTCCGCCTGACGCAGGTACCACCGGACACGGTTGTTTCGGGAGGTTCCTGTTCAAGATAAAGCGGGAGGAAACGCCCAGGTGTCACCACTGTGTGGATCGCCCGGAGGACACGGTGGAGCATACGGTAGAGGTCTGCCCGGCTTGGGTGGAGCACCGCCGTGTCCTCACGGAGGCGATCGGCGGCGGCGATCTCTGGCATCCGGTCCTGGTTCGGGCCATGGTTCGGAGCAAGAGTGCATGGGAGGCCGTCACCTCCTTCTGCGAAGCAGTAATGCTCGCGAAGGAGGAGGCGAAACGCGTGAGGGTGAGGCAGGGTTCGCGCCCTCACGCTCTTAGCTGCCGCAGGAGACGCCCCGGGCGTCGGGAGTCGCAAGCTGATTTCCGGCCACCGTAGGCGCGGGCTTGCGGACGGTGAGCCATGGGTAGCTCACCGTCCGATAAGGACCAGGCCTGGGTCAACGGTGCGTTGTATTCCACGCGCGCCTCAAAGAGTTGTCAGCAGCCACTGACGGGGTCCGTTAGGGCCAATGCCTGCCACAGTTGCTAGTTTATCCGAAAGGGATATCGTGGCCCTGGCACACAGGAAAATGAAGGAATACGGGTGGGTTTTAGTCAGTAAAAGTCTGACACGCCCTCCCGCTCCGCCCAGAGCGGGAGAAGGAGAAGTTATTTGATAATTTCCCAAGCAAAAAAAAAAAAGCAGATTGCTACGCGTTAATTCTTGAGTAGTGCATCGCTTGTGTCTAATAATTTTGTTAATTTGCTGATCCGTTTGTGTAAAAATAGTCTTATTGTATTTAGAAAAGAAGGATATCCAAAATAATATTTACCAGAAAATCGTTCATTCTTTTTCCATACAAAAATGTTAAAGCAGGCAAGCAAAAGGGCGCCTCAATAGTGGCGATAAGTCCCCTCTTTGAGGAGTGGCTAGAGAGGCGCCACGGCGTCCTCACCTTCCGCCTGACGCAGGTCCTCACCGGACACGGTTGTTTCGGGAGGTTCCTGTTCAGGATAAAGCGGGAGGAAACGCCCGGGTGTCACCACTGTGTGGATCGCCCGGAGGACTCGGTGGAGCATACGGTGGAGGTCTGCCCGGCTTGGGCGGAGCACCGCCGTGTCCTCACGGAGGCGATCGGCGGCGGCGATCTCTCGCGTCCAGCCCTGGTTCAGGCCATGGTTCGGAGCGAGAGTGCATGGGAGGCCGTCACCTCCTTCTGCGAAGCAGTAATGCTCGCGAAGGAGGAGGCGGAACGCGTGAGGGTGAGGCAGGGTTCGCGCCCTCACGCTCTTAGCTGCCGCAGGAGACGCCCCGGGCGTCGGGAGTCGCAAGCTGATTTCCGGCCACCGTAGGCGCGGGTCTGCGGACGGTGAGCGATGGGTAGCTCGCCGTCCGATAAGGACCAGGCCCGGGTCGACGGCGCGTTGTGTTTCACGCGCGCCTCAAAGAGATGTCAGCACCAACTGACGGGGTCCGTTAGGGCCAATGCCTGCCAGGGTTGCGAGTTTGTCCGAAAGGGATATCGTGGCCCTGGCACACAGGCAACGGAAGGAACACGGGTGGGTTTTAGTCAGTAAAAGTCTGACACGCCCTCCCGCTCGGCCCAGAGCGGGAGAAGTTATTTGATAATTTCCACCCAAAAAAAAAAAAAAAAAAGGCAAGCAAAATGAAAATCAAGTAATGAGTATATTGATTTTACGCAAACAAATATGAATATTAAAATATTTATGTGAGAATCTCTGGCATATCCCTTTATCCTTGTAAATCTGGAGCAATAACACAATCGGTATACCAGTAATACGAATTACGAAATCAATTCCATTTAGGCAGGTAATCGTTAGGGAAGCAATTTTGCGTGATGTATTGATTCGAGGTCGTCCGATTCGAACTGTGTCGATACGAAATGAAACTTACGAGTAGATACAGTTTATTGTTGGCTGACGAGGGTCGACAAGTGTGTAAAACAAATGCTAAGTGAGTTAATTTAGAAGACGTTACGTAGAAGAATTTTGTGCGATACAATAAAACTAATTAAAGTATTACTATACAGGGTCAAATTAAATAAGCTAGCGAAACTCCGCAGACGTGATGGGTATACAACATTATTTTTAGTAGGCATATATGCGAAACCCGAAACACGTGTCTAGTATTTTTATGTAAAGAATCTATGTACAAAATTTCAAAACTGTATCATTAAAAATCACAAAGTTATAAGGTTGTTAAGTTACCGGGTTGTCCGTACAAAAACATGCTAACGGCGCCGGCGCCCCTGCGCCTCTAGGGTCGTCTTGCGCTCATTGATAATAATTTGACAGTAGGTACCTAACCGTACGGCGATTGTATTGTAAGTAATTAAATGGTGATAACATTTTCCATCACACATATACATATATTTTTGGGACAAAATATAACATGGTGTAAAAATTATTGAAATCGATTCAGTTCCTTATTCTGAACAAACTATATTCAGGTTTCGTATATATACTAAAAATAATGTTTGTAAGTATATCTTAACATGATAAAAAAAGAAATAAATTAATTTTACGAATTATTTTTGGGGTCACAACCGCAAGTAGTGTAGTCACTTGAAATTTCAGTTTTAAAATAGTAGATTGTTATACAAGGGCAGAAAGGAATCAATTCCCATACGAGGTATTTAGACTATTAGACTCCGAGTGTAGCGAGAGCGGCTATAGTCCGAGTGATTTTGGTGACTTTCACTAGTTTACTTCATAAAATCATTGTATGTATTTAAATATCTTTCCTTTGAATTTTCTGGCAAAAGAAATTTCAATTACTGTATTTGTCTCGTCTTTAACCGAATCTAGGGTCAACATTTCAGAATCACTTGAACTCATTTTCATTAATTAATCAAATATTAGTCTGTAAAACCAAGATTTTGAATTTCAGTACAGCTTACAGCTTACTTACTTATCCCGCCAAATTATATAATATTTTTTAAATTTAAAACATGGAACACATCGCGTCACCGCCGCAGGCCGTCCCTCTTAATATTTTTTTTTTCGTTTCACACTGGATGTCAGTGTGAAATGTGAAAACACTCACAAGACCGCATTTTTTTTTATTTATATCGATATTTTTTCTAATAATGTAAAATTTTCGTAGCCGACTACCTAACCAAATCTATTTCTATTTTTTAAATTCATTCGCGCCCTTGAGAGGTAAGCCATTACTATGAGTCTTTCCCGCCCAAGGTCGCGTCTTCCACCCACTACTCGGATAAAAAAAACACTACTTTTCGAGTATGAGAAATGAAAAAACAATTTGTTTATGTAAACTTCACAGACGTGATGGGTTTTGATATCTTAGTACAATAAAACAAAAAAAAACAGATTTTCTTAACTCATACTATATGTAATATCCACCACAAACCATACCACAAGCGGTCGTTGTACAGTGTGAAGGCGTCATTTAAGAGCGTTTACACCTTACGGCATTTCATACAAACTTTCAAGCCCTTGTTTTTCGAAATTACTGAACCGATTTTAGTGTTAATCAATATTAAGTTAAATATACTTAAATATGGACATATGTATAAACATTCGATTTAAATAACTCACAACTCTTCAGGAGCACCGTTATACTAAAATAACAAGACTCAAGCTAAATGTCGTACTCAAAATAATGGCTTCAATTATATCAGTTTCAACGATATAATGATACAAAATATAGATACGGCGAACTAAAAGCGGAATAGCTTGCTGAATCCGAGCGTTAATAAATAACTACCGAATGAAAAGTTATATCAGAACCACATTTCGTACATAAATTACGATTTCTCGCTAAAGTTCTACGTGCACGAAAGTCGTAGTTAAATATAATACATATGTACCTATGTAACTTGTCAATATGTATTCATGCTACCTACCGCCTTGGTGTTCTTCCTCAGTAAAACAAAGCCACTGCCGCAAAAATAGTTCAATAGCTAACCAAATTACTCGATGAATACAATCCAACGACTTTATTTGCTAGTTCTTGGTCCTTTGAAGAAGCAAGGACGCTCGCTCTTTTCTGTTTTTCGATTCAAATAGAAATAAGTAACAGGATAATTAATTGAAATTCGAAGTAAGTAGTTACCTACATTCTCATCAGAAAATATCGACAATCGAATAAAATAGCAATCCAAATATGAACGGCAGGTAACAAAGACCAAGTCGAATAAAATTAATCTACGAATAAACCTAAAACAGCAAAATAATATTCTGCCAAAAATATAAGGGATGAATTCTAAAGTATGTCCGTTTCGTTTACCTAGGAACCAACATTTATATTATACGAAGCTTATATAATACGAAACAACGACTGTTCACAATCGTACTATAATTGTATAGATGATAGCAGAACAAAAAAACACAAATGCAATGATGAACTCTAATTTCAACGCCATTTTCCGCATCACTTTGTCAATGGAGCTTTGGCAAGTGGAATGCTGTAATGTATTCAAATGGTGTTTTCACTCCATGTACATTTCGGAATCCACGACCCAACAATGATTTGATGCATTGTATAGGAGCAACTATCTCTTCAAGTAGTGAGGCTTCTGAATATTTGTGTGGTCTAAGCGCAAATAGAAACTTCATTGTACAGTTGGACGATGTTCATATTCAGCGGCACGCAGTTCCTCTCACGCGGCTACACATCTGATTGAACACAATGCGACTTACTGCACAGTGTGCACCGGACTTTAAACTAATAGAACTAAGGTGAAGCTCGTAGAATAAATCTGAGACAAACCCTTTTAACAGACGTCTTTGTTGTCACTTGTACAACGTAGAAATATTTAGGGAATTCTGTCAGCATCACCCGACATTACGCCGGGGTCGGAGCCTTGAGGACAATGGAGTAGTTATAACTCGCGTCATAGAGTCAGTGGACTGCGAAACAGACCCTCATTATTGCGTTATCAGTCTCTAGTGGGACCCGGCACCGCTATGCGGGTCAATCACACAATGCGGATTTCAATATAATGGTGTCTTGCCCAAAATATTTTGAAGAAAAAATATGGTCGAACTAAACGACGCGATATCCAATACGTGCTTTGATTGTGTTCCTAACAAATTACCGGTCTACAAAGACAAACAGCCCAAGCATACAAACATTTGCGTAACAGATATTTCGGGGTTAATTTATGCTTTCAGCTTTGGCCATGTTTTCTTTAATACATTTTTGTAGAGACTGGAAGAATGGCGTATTGTCTCGAACTAAATTAATTATATTGTTTAAACATAAGCTGAGTCCTAGCACAAGTACGCCTTGAGTTTTGAACAGGGACCATTTTGGTTACCCATTGAAAGGGTTTTCGATAGGGTTTTTCTAAGCGGTTAAACAAAAACCCATAAGATATGGGAAATCCCTATGAATGGCTTAAATTAAATTTTAGTAACCCATTGAAAGGGTTTACGATAAAAACCCATACGGTGTCGGTAACCCTTTTGAACGGCTTAATTTAAGCCATTCAAAATTACCCACCCCGTATGGGTTTTTCTAAAATGGTTTCCAAAATAGTCCCTGGGTAGAATAGAGATAGAATTGGTCATGCTACGCGTGCTGGGCGGATAACGAGTTAATATAATATTATGATTTTTTCATGTTACTGGGTATATAACCCATTAAATATGTTATCATGTAACCCTTTCACTGGGTTTTAAGTATAAAACCCATTCAATGGGTTATCATGTAACCCTTTCAATGGGTTTCTAGTATAAAAGCCTTTCAATGGGTTACATCATGATAAAGGTAACCCATTGAATGGGTCACCCCTTCGAAAGGCTTATCTCTTAACCGGGGTTGTACGGTCCCTGGTTTTGAATAGCATGTTCTCTAATTAGAGGTTAAAAAACTTACAAGCTGCATCAACTAATGTGATAGTATTTTTTTTACTAGCGCCTGGATACCTACTGGGTTAACACTCAGGTACTGTTTCGATGATCTATAATCGAGTCTGGAGTTTAAACTGCCCCAGAATGTTTCCCTATTTATCCTAATCGAGTCTGCGCGAGAAATGGGATCACTAGTAGTGCAATCACTGGTTTTCAAACTCGCGATGTCTCGATTAGCAAACCGATAGCTGTGCTGCTAGTATAAGGGTACTCTGATTGAACACGAACAACAATTAGCACCTCTATTTCTGAGTATTTCTTTTCATCAATTAAATAAAAAATCACGTAATTTTTCAACTTACCTTCTACTAATAACAGAACCGCTATCTTGTGATTAATGGTACGAGTAATCTAGTAACGTTTCGACTTAATACGTAACCCAGATTATATGTGTACGTGACTGTACCAGACAATACCTTCGATAAACCCATTAATTATTTCATTATTTTAGTTCATCGTTAATTCTATTTGTTGAGGGTTCAAGTTTTGGTTATTGCTTGTAATAAAATTAAAAATAATCTTGTTTGTTTAGCTCGTTAGGAATAATTTGCAATTGTATTTGTTGGAAAGTTTTCGTTCTTTTGTTTTACCATTTCCTGCTCCAGTGATCATTGAAGATACTTTTTGGTAGATGATGTTGATGCTAAAATCCGCTGTGCCTCAATATCATTATAATAATCCCCTATTTCTATCATATTGTAGGAACCGTAAAATGTTGACTGCTCGCCTCTTATTACATGGGACTTAAGACGCAGATATATGCCAGTGACCTTGAGTGGTTAGCTTGCGTGTTCTGTACTGAGCTCACGCAACGCCTCGCACGTTCAGCCAGTAATAGGACTCGCCCATCAAGGAACGCTGTCCCCAATTTGACGCATTATTAATTTATTATACACAAAACAAAAGGTATTTTAATAAAACGCGTATACTAAAAGATCAATAATTAAATTATCTTTAAATTGGTGAAGGTTTTAGAAAAATACGCTTGATAGATTTTGCGCCATTCTCAGTTTTTTATCCGCGTTAGACATAACTTTACAAATTAGTTTCATTATGTAATATTAACATAATCTTAAATACTCACAAATTAAGTTATTGAAAAAATGCTCTAATTTATCATATATTTTTTTTCAAATCATTAACACTACTCGTTTAGACGTGACCTTCAGTTTAGAATCATTAAAAGTCGGTTATCGTCGCCTTAAATATGAAATGGAATGGCCTTTGCCTAGCCCTTCGGGTAATAGAAGCATGATGTTTATGTTATGTTCACAGCTGAACATTGACCCTCTTCCGACCGATATACTGCCCTGATAAGCCGAAAAGCGCTATCTCAATCGGAGTAAGTTTCGAGAAAATCGACGTTTTGAAAATTGTATTTTCCCACCTTCAAAAACAAATCTAAGGCAAAAACGAATTAAAAAAAAAACTTTGTGGTTTTTTTTAATAATTTAAATTAAGATGGCGCTATTTGGCGTATACCATTCGATGCGAAATTGTTGTAGCTATTAACGCTGATAGCAGTGCACCTCAGCGGTGAAACCACAGCAGCAAAACCGCAGTAGTTCAATTTTACTGGTTCGCGTCATGTTCCTCTATCCGATTCGAGTAGCGGAAGATGACGCGAACCAGTACAATTGAACTACTGCGGCTTCGCTGCTATGGTTTCGCGGCGGACGTATGCTACCAGCGGGTATGGTACAAAAAAAACAAAAGTGCGTATCTCAGAGATTGCGCCTTTCGGCTTAGCAGGGCAGTATATGACGTTATTTGCTGGGCATCTACTGCCCGTCTTCTTAATAAATAGTCGTTGTTTAGGTATCTTTAACAGCAGACTGGTTGGGGTCTATTCTCTAATGAAAACTTGAGAACCACATGTAGGTAATAAACCTTAACTTTACAACCCATTACAAATAGCGACCGACACTTTATTACGAGCTATAAGGGTATTATTTTCATATAACTAGTGTGGTACATGAATAATTTAATAAATGGAAGAAACAAAATAAATGACGTTGTAAAATGCTATTATCTCGGTCAACCGAACGAGAAATGTTCCCGTTATGTAGCGAGTGTACGTATAAGCTGTGACGTCACTCCATTAGAGATCATCACCTGTTAATGAACAGCAGTACCTAGTCATCATCATCATCATTTTAGCCGAAAGACGTCCATTGCTGGACATAGGCCTCCCCCAAAGTGGGTTTCCCATAATCGCCACGCTTAGCAGGCTAGTTGGCGATCGCAGTATGGTGTTAAATTGCATAGAGAACGCTGCTGCCCATTCTCTAGTAAGTCCCTTAGTCGCCTTTTACGACACCCACGGGAAGAAATAGGACCAAACAGCAGTCGTACTGAAGACATTTTTTTTAATAATATACGTATATATTGATAATCTGAAATAAAAGAATTAAACAAGATTTTAACTAAAATTGAGCTTGTGCAGATAACTCTATGAACAGCCTTTGCTCTTATACATAGATACTAGATTTTGCTTTAAATATATAGATAGGCTAAAATTTATGTTCTTTCAGCCCTCGGTATCTTACTTTTAAAACCCATTACATATTGTTTTATTTTTGTTTTCGACGCGTCTTCTATATATGCATACTTGCATAAAAATGTCGTTTGCATGCAAACAAAATACACTATATTCCGTTGGTTTAGGTAGTTAAATAAAGGAAAACAAAAAAAGACTGGCTAAGTGCGTGTCGGACCACGCACAATGAAGGGTTCCGTAGTTGGGATGAATTTATCCAAACAAACTTAACATTGTAGTTGAAAAACATGATTCCCATACATTCCAACTGCAAATGTAAGTTTGTACGTACAAAATTGAGTGATTTACCATGTTATTTTAAAATCACAGACTTCTATAGGTTTTCCTGTAATCTATAAATAAGTATAGAACTATTTTATGTATTTTAATCAAAATTTTAGGCTCAGTAGTTTCGGAGATAAGGGGGCCGAATGGTAATTTTTCATCTATTTTCTTAAATAATTTCAAAAGTATGTATTTTTAAATTATATAAATATATATATATATCCTTCAAACAAGCCCTTTCATTTCATTCACACGGCACAGTCAACAAAACTTTTTTTTTCTATTTTGCCCCCCAAAAGTGACCTCCATATTCAAAATTAATTTATTTACGTAACACGTTCGTGTTTGGGTCAAAGAAGTTCATATTTTTACCAATTTTCAACTTAATCGGTCCAGTAGATTCAGAGCAAATCAGCTGTGACAGACGGACAGACAGACATACAGACACACGAGTGATACTATAGGGGTTCCTTTTTTCCTTTTGAGGTACGGAACCCTAAAAATCACGTGACGAAAAAGCTGTGAAGTAACCGACTAAACGTAATGCCTGTCACTTCAGTTGTCATGCTACTTCATAGTTATGCCCTTCAATTTAGCAACGTTATAATTCGTTGACGTTTTGAGAACCTGTATTTTTGAGCTCTTTGAGCTCTTTACAATAGACAGATTACAAAATATTATATCATTATTATTAATAAATAAAAAAATTGTGCTGAAGCAGTTACATCAACGAAGAGTAGTTAAAGAATAAAAGATAAAGTTTAACATACATTAATAAAAGAACTAATACCGTAAAATCAAAAATCTATTTAATTTGGTTATAAGTGTTTGTGTTTTTAAACAAGAAAGTGTCATCTATAAAAACCCTTTTTGCGATTTGTTTACCTTTATTTAACTACCTAACCCAATGGAGTATAGGTTAAATCAACTCTATGAACATAATTCTAAGAGTTGACATAACCTTATCAAACAGACTGTATGGCGTATATTGCTCTAATTTGAGTTACCTTCAACGTTGTATAATTCAATATCTTGTTCCAACTAAGGAGAGCGGCTGCATAGTCATGCACCTCCAGCTCCAACACTAATATGATTAATTACTTATTGAAGGTACTTAGAGCTCGCAATCCTTTAGTACGAGACCTCATTTATTATTCTACCAAGAATATTATAAATTAATCAAATACCTGCGTTACTGACTGAATAGTTCGACACTGGCACGATATATGTAGCACTATGCTGTTGGAATTATGCGTAGTTATATTTCAATGTATGTATGTATGAGTGTGTGTGTGTATGTATGTGTGTTAACGGTCTCGTTGGTCTAGGGTCGCAAGCACTACTGCTGAGGCCTACTCCTGGGGGTCTTCTCCAAAGCGTTTATTCAAATTCAAATTTATTTATTTTTACACATAGGTATAATGTTGTTACATGTTGTAGTATCGGCCGAATGTTCGGCCGTTTTATAACTTCCATAGTTTCCTTTTTTGACTTTGAATCCTTAACCGACTTAAAGTCACACTTTTGACTTTGGCTTATCTCTTTGACTGTCGTTTTATTTGTTCTTTCGCCGTAGTCAGCCATAGTTAGCCGTAGTCAAGCAACGGTCGAACATTTAACCGATACTTCTGATTTACGTTCCGTAGACCCCCTGGGTTCAATTTCCAGGTCGGGCAAAGTGGGTTTTTCTATCTGGAATTTCTCAATAGCAGCCTGGGGAGCCTGGATTTGTGCCCGGCTGATGGCAATAGGCTTGCCCCTAATACATGGGACTTAAACATAACTGGCGAAAGGTGTACTATAGGTACACCTCTGCCCAACCCTTCGGGGAAACAAGGCGTGATCTTATGTACCTATGTGTATTTCAATGTTCTGGCCGCACATCGGTGGTAACAAAACCAGTATAAACCCAGGTTCACACGGATGATTTTTTTTTCGCGCACTGTGTTTTCAACGCGCTGCTTAGCGCCGAGAATTTAAAATCCAACAGTGTGTTTTTTTGACGCGCTGGGTTGCGCTCAGTTGTATTATTAATGCTTGGCTCAATACCGAGAATTGAAAACCCAGTGCACGTTAAAATCCCGCCGCGATATTATTAGGCCCGTGCGAACTTTTTTTTTTGTGCCTTGGCCTGCAGTCTCAACATAGATAGCGATCGCTTTACGACTTCGAATTCGGTCGCAAAGTCCTAATGAGGACTCTAGACGGTCAAAATTGCTTGACAAGATTGTGATTTTTTCGTGCTTATCAAGCAATTTTGACCGTCTAGAGATCCCATGTTAAGACTGCAGGGCCGGGTTGGAAAATACTCATGGATGTCTTCTCCCCTGGCGCAGGCGGAGGGATCTGTCAGACTCTTACTGACTAAAAAACACCCCGGTGTTCCCTTCCCACACTTGCAGCGGTGATCTTGGGATCTAGTGCGACTTCCGTGATCCCCGGCTGGTGCCAGCCCGCCGCCTCTGCGGGCCACCCAGGTAAAACACTACGCGATGCCACCTCGGGTCCTGTATGATAGGGGGCGGAGGACATCCCCGAGTACACCGTCCCTGGATCCATTTAGGGGTGCTGGAAGAGGGCATTGTCTGCCCTCTGCCGACTTCCGCTCCTATTCCGCAGCCTCTTTCTGCGACATGACTGTTTCGCAGAAGGATACCACCACGTCTCAGGACTCCTCGCTGCCGACCATCGACTCGACCACGGCCAGCAGCGGCAGGTCGCTGCCTACTCCTGAGATGAGGGCACACCCGTGCGAACCTGGGCTAAGCTGGCCTCTTATTCTATTTAAACTCCGTACTACACTAGGCCAGCTCAAGGTCAAAGTGTTACCGCCTACGTGCGGTCTACGGTTCAATAACAATGATATTAAACTCAATAAGGTATTTGATTGACGATATTATTATCTATAATTTATATCTTGTAATATCTTGTCTTGTTTTTATCTTGTAATTTATATCTCCGGAAGAGAACCGGAGTTACCGACATAGCCTGCAGAGTAAGCAAGCTGAAGTAGCAGTGGGCTGGCCATGTTTGTCGAAGGACCGCTGGCCAGTGGAGCAGACGAGTCCTGGAGTGGAGACCACGTATCAGCAAGCGTAGTGTGGGACGCACCCCAGCTAGATGGACCGACGACCTTAAAAAGGTGGCTGGGACAGACTGGATGTGGAAGGCGGAGGACAGGGTGTTGTGGTGCAGCCTGGGAGAGGCCTATGTCCAGCAGTGGACTGTTATAGGCTGAGTTTATTGTTGATTGATATCTTGTCGTTGAGGGTCTTGTAACTAAGTAATTACAGCCGCATAGGTTGATCGATCAGGTTAAGCTACACTTTCCGCGGTTGATTTGTGGATTGGTGACCATCTTTATATCAAGACCCCTTCCATTCGTGGATCTTTGGCAATCGTTACGGGTAGTCAGAAACCCGAAAGTCTGACAACCAGTCTTACCATGGGGTATAGTAATGCCCAGAAACTGGGTTGTGGAGGTCAGATACGGAGTCGCTCCATGTAAAATACTGGTATTCAGCTGCATCCGGATAACTGGAAGCTGACCCCAATATAGAACATTGGAAAAAGGCTGGGCAGATGATGATGATATCTTGTCGTTGAATTTACCAGTAGTTAAAAGTTATGTTAAGTTAAAATGTAGTAGGTATATTTTGTGACAGTAGGCCTAGTGTTATGATTTCTAACCCTGAAATTGTTTTTTAATCTAAACATGCAGAACTTTACCTCATGCCTCACCTCTTGTTGTGTTCTTTGTGCAATAACACCTACCCTATGGAAGACCTTTGCAAGGCCAAAATTAACATATTGCATCAAAGATATTTGATTTGATTTAACGATGTCGCGACCGAATTCTGGTCGAAGCTTATTTAAAATATAGGTATAAATGGAATCATAGGTAACACGAAGAATATGAACTTTTCCGACTTACATCGTTCAGTTCCTTAATTCTCATCCCATTACTCGTACAACCTAGCTCTTGAAACTCCGTTGTAGTACGGCTTTATTCGTGTTATTTTATCACATTATAAGTTAGCCCACCTTTATAACGGACAAAACAAGCAACTTTCAATGAAGATTAAACGTTGGTCGAGTAACTTCTCAGTTTTCCTACAACTTCCACTCTTATCACTTGAAGAATAAAAACTTCTTGAAACTAGAAGTAGTGGGTGCACATACCACAGATTTAGAGTAGGCTAGATACCACAAGCCGTCCGAACAAGTTTCCTATTGCATGTCAAATGAAAAAATGTCAACACACGTCCACTCTTGACGAAGTCTAATAACTCACAGACGCGCTTAGCTATTGAAACAATTCTGTTTACGTTGAGCACATCACTAAATGGCTTAGGTGACGTCATCGTAGGTACAAAAAAGATCACACGCTCGGTTTTCATACTATCTAATGAACATGCGGTATCTAAACCTACTCTAAATCTGTGGTAGATACACTGTCTCTAAAATAAATACATACAAGTCACTCTTGTGTTTCTAGGAGAATAAGTTTATAATTCAATTCAAATAATCTTTATTGCAATCCGTAATGTACCCACACACACAGGTGGTAAATCATCATCATCATCATTTCAGCCGAAAGACGTCCACTGCTGGACATAGGCCTCCCCAAAAAGGGGTGGGGTTGCCATAATCGCCACGTTTAGCAGGCGGGTTGGCGTTTATCTACTGTTCTTGTTGTAGGTATCAGTAAGAGTATGAGAAGTCAATATACCTATTTTAATTATTAATGAAAATAATTTTGCTTTATTTTGTGGTTTGCGATGTATTAAGGTGCTTAGCATTATATTATAGCTGGCACTCTATGCTTATAATACAGTAACTAATTATTACAGCTGTTAAAATCTGCTGCCATACTATTTTAAAATTGATGACAAAACATTGGTTACGCAGCAAAATCATAAAGTTAACGTTGGTCATAACAAATATATTAAAGCTGACACTCTATGCATACAATACAGTAACTATTATATTAGGTATAGCTGTTAAGATCTGCTGCCATACTGTTTTAAAATTGATGACAAAACATTGGTTACGCAGCAAAATCATAAAGTTAACGTTGGTCATAACAAATATATTAAAGCTGACACTCTATGCATACAATACAGTAACTATTATATTAGGTATAGCTGTTAAAATCTGCTGCCATACTTTTTTTAAATTGATGACAAAACATTGGTTACGCAGCAAAATCATAAAGTTAACGTTGGTCATAACAAATATATTAAAAGCTGACACTCTATGCATACAATACAGTAACTATCATATTAGGTATAGCTGTTAAAATCTGCTGCCATACTATATTAAAATTGATGACAAAACATTGGTTACGCAGCAAAATCATAAATTGAACGTTGTTCATAACAAATATCACATACCTACTGAAGCCCTAAAGTATTAAAACGCTGGTTTTAGTGCATTTAGTCTCGGGGAGATGAGCTCTCAGGGTCAACCGTATTGCGGTTAATGTTGACCATAAAACATTCCCGCAGTTAGGTGGTGTGCACCCCGCCCTTGTGATCCCCGCTGATGTATTAACGTACCTCGAATTATATGGAAGCTTGTTTACATTTTAATGAAAGGCGTGGGCTTGTAAATTCTCTGTTTATGCTCGCACTCGCGCGGGATCCCACAATTCGCCTCGACGAGACTCGTACTCAATGTTACAGTTACGTCATGTAGGTATGTCTCCGTAATTTAATACAATATACACTCACGGTATTTATTGATTAACATAAACACAAATGACGCACCTACTCCAATAACGTAATTATTGGAAGCACTTCGGCACAAACACAACGGAAGCCGAGCGCCACCGCGGCGGTGCTAACTCTTATTATAATTTCCCCGAAAACGGAAATAATATACGAAATGTCGAGTTCAGTTACCTTTTATCAGGACTCTCTTTCGAAATATCTCAGGAAGATGAACGAGAGGTGACATTACCGATAAATGTCGGCTTCGTTTCACAATAACGCCTACACTAATCTGAATATCTGCTGCGTTATCTATATGGTAAAACAAAAAGGCACTTTCCGTAATACAGAAACTTGCCATTACAGAACTTCGTAAGAATAAGATTTAAATGGAAGCCTGAGAATAAAGGGTGTTCTTAAATCACTAAGATTAATTTTCTGCGCACATAATTTATATCAGCAAACCAGGACGCGGGTCGACGAGACCATGAGGCAATTTACAAACTCGAAAATCGCGGAAGTTCGTTAATTATTCGGCGGGAGCAGCTCGGCGCGCCGGGACTCACGGTTATTGACAATTAAGACAAGGCCCGACCGCTTCACGCGCCTTATTGCTCTGCTTGCGGTCGACTCGCCCACACGCCCACTCGTCCGCTGTACCCGACCGGATCCCAGATATTCACTATTCAATAAACTGCACCTATAAAGCATAGGGATTTAGAGAGGTCACACCAATATACCCTGCTTTACAACCATTCTGAATATTAACGATCATTATTACATCGAATTGGTATCGTGCAATCCTGTTCAACTTCAAACTAGGCACTCATTATAACCTAAATATGACGATCTCATATGGCAATACTAGAAATTAACTCTGGTGATAGTAATGTGTTGCTGTTGATAAATCATACAGGCAAAAAAGTTTCCTATTTTTTTGTAAATTTTGACGTTCAAAAGTGCCTATTTAAAATAAATCATTTGAGTTTGACTCTCCAATCCGATATCGCAAGGTATCAGTTGGTTTTAGGGGTTTAGTTTCCTCATCGATAAATTAATTTTCATAAAAAAATATTTGATATAGGTACCTAATTTGTATAACCATTGCAAATCAAATGCTTTTTTTTTATCTGGAACCACGTAATATAAGTAACTATATAATTTTAATCATCGCTACATTTGTATTCAAATAGTAATAACAATAATTATTTTAATATAAATAATAGTTTATCATTATAATATAATTAAATATATGATGATTAATTATTGTAATATAAATTATTATAATTTATTGTATTTCAAATTAAATAGTTCCTACACACGCAAAAAGCTTTCATATATTAAAACGATTTGTGAGCTATCCATTGCGTCATATATGTATAACCCAACTCTAGATATAGTAAACGTTGAGTCTCGTTGTAAGTACAGGAAACAGGAAACGGGTTACGGGTATGCGGTAAACCAGTAAACCAAAAGACTCAACATTCTAACGCTATACGTCGCTCGCAAAGATGTCCATATGTATATAAACCCCTTGTCGTTGGTATATTGATATACTTACCAATCTAAATACATTTCACATCTTTATTATATAAAAGTTTCAAATATGATACACTCGACAAATATTTAGAATTTAGATATAACGTGTCGATGGTATTTCGATGGAAAAACAAATATTACAGCAGAGATACGCTACAAACGCACAAGACACGTAAGTTCAATGTAAACAAGTAGCGCGGCTCCGAGGATCCCTTTCAAAGTAGGCCATGTATCGTATTATGGGTGGCTCCACTCTGTATTCATAGCGAATCTGGGACAGCGAGCAAGCCAAAATGGCGAATATAAAAATGAGTTAAGTGATAGTAAACGACGCTCTGCCCCGGGGTCCGATATTATAACTTCAGTGTCTAATAGATTCTAAAAAGTAACTTAAGACTACCATATTTAGTCCTACTATAAAAGTTCACCAACTTCTGTTACTTGTTAGTGGACAAGTTCGGGAAATGTTATCAATCTTGTTTATTAGATACATTCAGTATATTAATCTAATGAAAAGTAAACAACATATTTCGTTTACATCGCTGCGGTATTCGCATTTGAAATGGTAACTATCCCCGGCGTAGATTAAAAGAACATGTTACAATTCAAAATTATAGGAACGTGCATAATTATCATTCACATGCATACATTTGCCGTTGGAAACGAGAAGCCGCGTTTAAGTATGAAGCAATAAAATAAAATAAGTAGACAATTTCGTAAGGAGTGAGCTTAAATCAAATAGGAACGGAAGGCACAAAACGGGAGTTTATTACACAATTGACAAGTGAAATCGACGCCCATAAAATGTTACAACGACGACCGTAAAGATGTGTTTCAAGTTAAGCTAAAACTCTGTAATGCCGAACGCACTTAAGTAATATGAAAGTAGCGAAAATACAAAGTCTACTTTATTATGCACTAAACCCGATAGTTTCAAACCTAAAGTGTTGTTGAACCAAACTACCGAGATTACGACTAGACTTTTTTAATAAATAAGTAGTGTCTTAAAGTAGCTAAATGTAAAACTGTTCATAATATTATAAAATGCTTTATTTGGACTTTATATAAAGTTTTTAGAAGAGTATGAATAATTTACCCCTCCTCTGAGAAAACCAATCCAGTATTTCCAAACTCTTTTAATCATATTTTTTATTCATAATCCCTACATCATCTACAAGAGTTTCAGTTCAGCGGTTACCGAAAGCTTTTCCATTTATTGAAAAAGGTTCCAAGAACCCGAGCCCACGCATTTGTTCGTATTATCTTCGTGTCCAAATGACGGTGAACGATACAAAAAATGATACTTTAATATGAAAATGATTCAATAGAGCGGCTATTTATTGGGAAACAAAATAGAAGAGTTTCTATCTCAAAATATAATCGCAGTTGGTGATAATTGATACCTGATGTAGGTACCTATTTGAAATTTAGACCCCAAAAAAAAACTCATGAAATTAATAATTTTTGGAATAAAACTTCTTTACGCAAGCTTGACTTGGGGAGTAAGCTGGTGAATGTGTGACGAGAGCGTTACGGGAGCGAGCGAACGGAAGTTGAGAGGGAGATATAAGTTAGTGAAGATAGAAAGAGAGAGAGTAAGGTTTCGTATATTACTGTAGGGGCAAGAGAGAGAGCTGCGAGCACACATTTTCTTTCCCTCTTTCTCTCATAACCAGTTGCGTTTCGTATATCTAAGACACAGTGCAGGCCTATTGTTGTAAGTAAGTAAGTATAATTAGTATTACTATTTGTAAGTTTTACTTCAGTCGTGTGGTCTAAAGCACACTCGTTTCTTTTGTTTTATCATGTTAAGATATCGATATCAATCACGTCTGCGGAGTTTCGCTCTGTATAAGTGTGAGAATGACAAAGAGAAAAACTTCCTTATCCTTAAAAAAGGCCTCTTATTTAATAAAACAACCGGCCAAGTGCGTGTCGGACCACGCACAATGAAGGGTTCCGTAGTTAGGATGAATTTATCCTAAAAACAAACTTAACAATGTAGTTGAAAAACATGTTCTCCAATACATTGATAAACGTCACAGTCAATTCTCCAACTGCAAATATAAGTTTGTAATCGCAAAACACAATTTATTTATGTGATAAAACTACAAATTTACAATTTTAGGACTTTTTCCTTTATTTATTACCTTGCTTTTTGCCAAATTACATGATTCTAGGTCAACGGGAAGTACCCTGTAGGTTTTGATTTATTTGCGAGTATCGAAATATGTCACAATAATGTCGCATAAATCGCCGTATTTTTTTATTTCGTTAACTTTGAAGCTTGATTTTTTTTAGAGCTCCAAGGGACCGTGGACTTACGTAGTTGATATTAATTTCAACTTGATACATACACGCGTTCCTGAGAAAAGGGGTATTGACAGACTGACAGACAGACAGACGGACAGACAGACAAATTTACAATTTTAGGACTTTTTCCTATACTTGTGCTGTAAGACTTTGCTTTTTGCCAAATTTCATCATTCTAGGTCAACGGGAAGTACCCTGTAGGTTTTGATTTATTTGCGAGTATCGCAATATGTCACAATAATGTCGCTTAAATCACCGTCTTTTTTTATTGCGTTGACTTAGAAGCTTGATTTTTTTAGAGCTCCAAGGGACCATGGACTTACGATTTTATATTAATTTCAACTTGATACCTACACGCGTTCCTGAGAAAAAGGGTCTTGACAGACTGACAGACAGACAGACAGACAGACAGACAGACGGAAAACAAAGTGATCCTATAAGGGTTCCGTTTTTTCCTCTTGAGGTACGGAACCCTAAAAACAAAAAAAAAAACTACCAAAATTATAATATTCGCTTATTTATTGCGGGCTGCAGGTCTGACGACTGTACATGCAGTGTACACCGAACGCACATAAACATTGTCATTTGCGGTTGAACATTTATAGTAGGTACGATAATACTCGACATTACACGAAGACTTTAATTTACAACAGTTAGGTAATTTATTTTATATTGCTACTTTATTTGAACAGCCAAATAACTTCATGAAAGTAAAAACCCGCGCCCAGCAAAAAGATTGATGTAGACTTGATGAAGCTAGATAGCTGAGTCACAGTCGCCATTTATAAAGACAGGGATGGGTAGTATTGCCTGCACGTAATTATGTGCCCTGCTTACGTACCTACGTGGTCGGATTATCTGAGGCGGAGACCCGATTATTTTGTCTTGAAAATGTGTAGATTAGATTGCCCGATCCGTGAATACATATTGTACGTGGTTTGGACACGAGAACGCTTGGGCACAAATAATACCTTCCTAGGATGGGCGTTGTCGTTTATTTTTATGTTAAGTAATTAATATTTTACTAAGTTTATACATTGATGGACTCTTTCACATTCTTACTGCCAATAATGATTGTATCTAACATTAAAATCAGAGCTACTTATCCAAGTCTTTAATTTAGCAGCAAGTAGCAGCTATCAATCAGCACTTTAACGTGGAAAACTCGACGAAGAAGGTTAAGTTTTATATTAATTTCCCCCATTAAATAATTCCTTTTCGCAACTTTTAATGCATAAATTAAGCCAGTTGATAAAGGAATTCTTATGATTTTTAAAATGCTTTTTGGAAAATTTGTCCAGCGGCCGCCCCATCATTAAATACTAAAATCTTAATTGAAGCGACGTACCTTTCGACACGACAAAGTGGGGATTTCATTAAAAATAAATAAAAAAGGCATAAAACTTTCTCCTTTTATCTTATTGGACAGGAATTTCTGGAATTAAATTGAATGGTGTCGTGTTCATCATTAATCACGGGGGCTCTGGCTTGTTCGCGATTTTCTCTTATGAACTTTTTCTTTTTCATAAAAAATAATATTCTTGTTTATCAGTTTTTTGTGTAAAGATTATTCTGTCCTGTTTTTCTAGTGAAATGTACCTTTTTTTAGTAGAGTTTCGGTTATAAAGGATTGTGTTTTCACAGAAAACACACATGTCCCATGTTTAAAACATAAATTTGATGTGAGACCTAATAAATTATGCACTCAGCCGAACCAAACGATACAGCTATTACACGAACATGGAGACACCAGCAGGTGGTTGTACATTGTACTTGTACCAGTGTATGTAAAGCATACAGGTGTTGCATATTACCATTAAATACACCATTTTGAAGTTTCTTTGTTCTTGTAAACCCAAACTAAAATAAAATCCCTTACTGTTCACAAGTAGCCACCTATAAGTAGTAGGTACAACCACTTTCGAAATCGAACTTTTGAGAAAGCAAAATAGTAGGTATTTTACTTTCTCGTTATCATTTTAAGACAAAGCTATCAGTACCATAAAGTATTGAAAACTATGTTTCATAGTAGCAGGTTTGAAAACTTTGCTATTTATTAACTTGATAGAACATTATTAAGTTACCGGTTTGCTAAGTTATTTATTAAATAACTTAGCGAAACGGTAACTTAATAATGTTCTACATAGTTGTCTATTTTGACTGTTATTTCCAATATTCATTTTGTTTGCAAATTCAAAATCAACGTTCAATTATTAATATATTCAATAACATTTTGTGTAACTATGCGCTATTGTCTATTTATTTGGCTGAAACTAAAACTAAATTGAATATCCCGTGTATGCAATATCAGCAGCCGTAATTGTTGTTTGGCTCTTGATGCAATTTATCATACTACAATGAAATTAACTCCAAACAATGTGTTATTGTGGGATTTTCGGATATTCCTATATACTTTTTTTGTAACCCACACGTGTATTACCAAAGAAGGAAAGTAAATAAGCTAAATTAACTACCGATAAAACTAGTAATGTGGTTTTCCCCACATTTTGCTGACGCCATATTCAACATCATATCAAAGTTATCAAATCAAAATTAAAAATGTTTTAATTTCACTTAAGCCTACATGGGCACTTATGAAACGTCAGAAGCTAAGTGCACGGTTCCAATTGATCGTTTCATATGGAACAGAGCTGGCAAGAAACTCCACCCACTCCATAAAAAAAAAAAAATATGGTCATGCTTACCTTGATAAACTATTGACGATTTGATGGCTCAATCAGTGAAGTTCTGAGATTGCCTTGCTGTGTTGCGGTTCGTATGTTCAATGCATGTAATCGCATTCAAGGCCCAAAAGAGATGCATCAGGTCAATGTTTAGGCTAAAGACTGTTGATACCTTGTAAACCGTATTTTATAAGATACAAGATATTAACTTTACCTTGTCTGTATATCTTCGAATTGTAATGTTTGTTAAAGCGAATCCAAGTTACCAAGTTATCTCCACGCATACAGGACGCTATCCCACGTAATAGAGGGGATAAGAGCATAATTCGCATAATATATCCTGCTAAAAATGCACTCATGCGCATCCATCATCACTCATCTGCATGCTCCAACCTACCCTATATACTATTGTAGTATGTGCTCCAACTATATTTAACAAGCTACGAGTATACTTAAACGTTGGAAGGAGCTAAATATCATAGCGTTCAAACGTCAGTTGATAGTGTTGTCCATAATTGTCCGTAATGGGTCCATATTTTTTTTTTTGGATAGGTTTGCTCTTGACCTTAGTCTAGGGCAGAGTGGACAGAGACAAAGTCGATGATGGAGTGAGCTTACCCAGAAGATGCCTGTTTACTCTAACTTTGAAGAGATTAGGGTTGTATGCGTTCGGAAACACAGACGCAGGTAGAGAGTTCCACTATTTTGCTGTGCGCATTAAAAAAAACATTTGGAAACGCTTAGTGCGAATTGGTGGAATAGCAACAAAGAAGGGATGGTAACCTGCAGTGCGTCTAGATGTCCGATAATAGAAGGGGGCCGGTGGAATGAGGTCGTGGAGTTCTTGGGCACACTCACCGAAGTACAATCTGTAGAAGACCGACAAGCAGGCAACCTTGCGGCGATGAGCCAAGCTGTGAAGATTGGCATCCACCAGTTTTACGTCTCCTCTTAGCTCTGCGTTCTACCGAGTCAAGCACGGCAAGTTGGTATTTTGCTGAGCCATCCCAAAGGTGGCTAAAATACTCCATGCAGGATCGGACCTGATTTTTTGTCGAAAAACTTGTCTGACCTTCATCATAATCATTTCAGCCGAAAGACGTCCACTGCTGGACATCGGCCTCCCCCGAAGGGGGGTTTGTCATAATCGCCACGCTTGGCAGGCGGGTTGGCGTCGTTGGCGATCGCAGTATGGTGTTAAAATGCATAGAGAACGCGCGCTGCTTCCCATTCTCTAGTAAGTCCCTTAGTCGCCTTTTACGACACCCACGGGAAGAAATAGGGTGATGCTATTCTTTACGTCCACACACAGTTGTTTCCGACATTAATTTTATTATAATAGGTAGGTATAGTTGTAAGTTTATAATTTCTTTTTATAATTAATGTGACTAAAATACTTGTAAGCCCATATATTATAAGGCTAAACATGTGGACTTTAAGGTAATTTATTATCAACTTCCATGCTCATGCAGCATGAATGTATAATTACCATGTTTATACAAATAAATAAAGCTTATCTTATCTTAAAGTTTCAAATATTTATATGGTCTACAGATACCTAATGTGATTTGTACCTACTTTTTTTTTGTGTTGTAAATTATCAAATAACTTATCCCGCTCTGCGGGAGGGCGTGTCAGTTTACTGACTAAAACCCACCCGTGTTCCTTCATTTGCCTGTGTGCCAGGGCCACGATATCCCTTTCGGACAAACTCGCAACTGACACATTGTAGAGCATCGTAATGTTTCTCAAATAAATAAGAAATGTGTCGTCCCTCGGTAAGTTAGTTCATAAGGTACTTTTCTTCAGAATGTATGTAGGTATAGGTGTTCCACAGATAGGTATTAGAATAAAGATTCGTTTAAATTTTATGACTTTACTCCTCCTAACTTGATTTCTAAATTTCTGTTCTTTTGTTTTTAGGGTTCCGTACCAAAATGGTAAAAAGGAACCCTTATGGTGAGACTAAGTCTGTCTGTCTGTCGGTCACACCTGGATATCTCAAGAACTACTAATGCTATCAACTTGTTTAGAATAGTTTTAGATGCCGTTAGCCCAACTATTTTGCAAACAAGAAAGAAATTAAAAATAATATACCTTTTTTGCAAAAGGGACTGAAAGGGGGTCTTAAAAATTTTAAGTGGGGCTACTAGGGCATGTGGGCTATTACATGAAAGAGCGCTGTTTGCACATTCTCAAACGTTTTTTTTAGGCATCATAATTTCCGGCTTTTAATGAAAAATTAAAAAAAAAATATCCCCCCCCCCCCTTATCGCCGAAGTTTGCATAGATAAAATCTGAAATTATTCTATGTGATAGAAGTTTATGTAAAAATTACAAGAAAAATAAAACGATGTCTCTAAATAGCACAGTTTTTCAGAAATCATCAACATCACATATACGTACGGAACCCTCGGTGTGCCAGTCCGACTCGCTGTCGACCGGGTTTTTTAAATGGCATCTCGCAAGTCAACCTAGGACTTTCTTGTGGTTCCCTCAATAAATTAAGGCATCCAGACAGGCCAAAAACTTGTAAACTAAGTGACTACACGCTAAGGGCACCCCCTGTAGGGTACGGCGCTCGCCTTACATTCCTGTGAACACATTAAGGCTTTTTAGCTTTGTCCACGCTACATTTGTATCGACACATGCTTTCAACATCAAATACATACCTAAATTCGATGTGCCTAGAAATATTAGGAGTGGAAAAAGTTATTTACACAGTCATGACCAACACATTATTTGCTACAATTGCTATACAATTTGTACACAAAATTGACTTAGAATCAACAACTAATTTAAATAAAAAATAAATAAATATCACGTAAGAAGAAAACTCCTGAATATAAATATCTAATGGTGCACTGTTTTCTATTCTAAAAAATAACATGATTAATATTTTCTCCCTTCCGGAGAGAATATAACTCCAAACAATAAAGTTTTTATTAGTTGATCACGTACGTAATGTGGTTCCGGCTCCCGATAGATATTTTCTAATGAATAAATATTACAGAAATGGACGATGAGTATTATTACGTTGATGCAAAATGTAATCTTTTATTTGGATGTGTATACATTTATTTTTGTACTAGCTTTGCTAGCTCGCGTTAATTTAGAATTTGACAATCAATTCGGGTTGTACACTTATTGTTGTTTGGCGGCAAAAAACTCTTAACACACTATTAAAGTTTCTCTATTAACATAATTCAATCATGATTCGAAAGACACGTGTCATAAGAACGTTATTGTTGTTTTCCTCGGGAACAGTACTTTGTTTCAGGATGAAAGGTACCCTATGTCCGTTTCTGTACACCTGACAATATATACCTATGCAAAATTTCAGGATGATCGATTCAGTGGTTTAGGCGTGAAAAGGTAACAAACAAACTTACTTTCGCATTTATAATATTAGTTAGGAGTTAGGATTCTTAAATAGCAACATCACGGGGTTTCATTCGTACAAATATTGACAAATAGTTTACTCCATACGATCGAATAAATAAACCTGTTCGAGCCAACAATTAAATCAATTAAATAATCATTTATTTTAGTAAATCTTTAAGTCTTTATTAGTAATCCAAGTTTGGGACCAAAATCTTAGAAGTTGCTGTCAAACCGTTTTAGTTTTTAAAGTGAAAATGTTTTCAGCATCCCAAGAGATTTTAAGGCTCTAAAAGTGCTAAGTACTTATTATTTAGGTAATATGAGCTATACGCTGTAGCTAATGGCTCATTATGTTTTAAAGAGGACGCGTTAGATTCTGCATCATTATATTCCCAAAACGCAGGCAGGATACTCTTGCCCTAACAAGTTGTGATGGCTGAACCAATATTCAAGACTGGTTTTTGTTCTATCTTCTTATTTATTACGGTAGGAGTTTTTTTTTGTATTCTTCACAACACACTCAGTAAGGGTATCAATCCGTTTAGGTATCAAAACAGCCACCGAACCACGGCTATATACGACGATTTTGTTATGGCTAAATCTCGAAGACCGATTATTCAGCATGTCAGCCATTAAACCCCGATTTTCTCCTTCATTCTCAGATTATCGTTTAGAAATTCAGTGAGGCGATAAAGCGGTCATTTGGCTCTTCATGGCTCCTCATCGCTGCTCGTAGCCTGTCGAAGGCGCATCACGTAGGGTCGTATGCCGCGATCAGTTTTCAGCGCACCTGCAGCCGCCGCTCGCATACTAATCCACAGAAATATTCATATTACGTGAGCGAATTAGCATACCTTTAAACTACTGAATAAAAAGAATTCCTAGACGTCCATTGTAACATTTTTCTTAATATTAATTAACATCATGATGATGTGATTACACAACAAAGGCATCAAACAATACAAGATTAAATAAAAAATAAGATTGTTATTTTTTTTTCTTATTGTTCTTGCTGACCAAGTTGAGACAGATCATACTGATTCAATATTGAATCTTACTAAATATTTTATAATAAAGTTACTTATAATAGTATTTTACGTAAAATTTACCTTTGTCAATAAAATTGTGTCTCGTCTCTGATGTAATTAATCTAAGAAAGGATATTGTTATTAATTCATGCCTTTTACAGAAAAGCTACTCGGCCTGTAGACAACGGTATCCGAGTTTAAAAGAAACCTTTTCAAAACTTTGCCGAAATTCTACCTCCTTAGCCGTTTATTTATTCAATTTGTAGGAATAACCTTTGTAATGAATATACTTGAATCGTTCCTGTAATATGATTACGAACTGAGAAATAAACAAGTTGTGAAACTTTTGCGCTGTAAAAATATGGTTTTAAATAAGGGTGGTGTGGTGCAGTGTAAGTACGAGCGACGCTCAGCTGACAGTGTTAAATAAAACCACACAATGCTAATGCAATAACTGTCTGCCGCACTTTGTAAATAGATCTCTTACAAATTCGCGAGCACATCAAACGCGACGCGCGTAAGCTGTAAAATAAAAGTAAGTGTTTGAAGAGGCGTGAATTATGTAACGCGCACAGCCGCCTCGCTGTCTTACCTGCACACAGCAGGACTCATTTGCTTGGATGTGAGCAAATGACTCGTTATGGCCGCCTTTTTTATTCAACCTTTCCTTAAGTAAGTTGAAATTATACAAATTAACAGGATCAAAATAAGAAACTGACGAAATTAAGTAGGTATGTATTTTACGTGTGTTTACATCACTCAACGAAGTGAATATATGGGCTTAAATGCTTAACATTACAACGTCCCAGAATTGACACACAACCTCTTAAGGGTTCATTGTACTCATCATTATGAACAACTTTTACTATGGGACCAAACCTGAAATCGCGAAAAAAAATCTTTGTTCCCTACATTTATGTTCTCATAACTCGTCAAAATGGAGGGAACAGCTGATTTCTTTTTCGCTATTTCAGGTTGTCCGATAGCAGGTGGTCCCATATTAAAAGTTGTTCATAATGATGAGTACAATGACCACTTAAGAGGTTTTAATTCCGGGACATGTTGTATTTAAGTGAAGCTCACTTTTTCCTCTCTTCAAAAAATATTTCATAGATCATACTGAAAATAATTTTTCGTATTGTTACTAAATTATTGTACTATTTACTTATGATACACGAACCGAAACGTACGTTCCGTTACGTAATTGCTAAAGAATCTCAGGCAGTAGAACTGTTTTGGCCAGCAGGAAGCAAAAGTCTTTAGACACTTTGGAAAGCAAAGCTTTTTTGAAATTCTAATGCGTCGCCTTGTCTTTAGAACTTTATTTCAGCGCGTTGACGGTCTTAACTATAGTTGGGAAGCACTTCTCGACTATTTTATCTTATTGTGACCGTTCCAGCGTTTTGTATAAGTACAGCTTCAATTTGTATTTCAAAAAACTTGAAAAAACTTATAGTTTAGTATCCAAAGCCAAGTATATAACTAGAGAATCGTTTTGTTTATGTATTTTATCATTTTCCTCCCATAAAAAAATAATAATCTTTACCTATGTCTTTACATCTGTATACAATATTAGTTTTAGTACGTGTGAAACCCGAAGCACATGTCTAGTATTTGTATGTAAAGAATCTATAATGTAAAAAAATTAAAAACTGTATCATGAAAAATCACAAAGTTATAAGGTTATGGTTGTTATGTTACCGGGTTGTCCGTACAAAAACGTCCAACGGCGGCGGCGCGGCGCCCCCGCTCCTCCAGGGTCGTCTTGCGCTCATTGATAATAATTTGGCAGTAGGTAACTAACCGTACGGCGATTGTATTGTAAGTAATTAAATGGTGATAAAGTTTTCCATCAAACTTAAATATTTTTGGGTCAAAATATAACATGGTTTAAAAATTATTGAAATCGATTCAGTTCCTTATTCTGAACAAACTATATTCAGGTTTCGCTTATAAGCGATTCATTTTTTAAAATGAATCCCTATTTCCTCTGGTCACGAACGACTTTGCCGATATCATTCAACTTTTTTTTTATGTTTTCTAATACTTTGTAAAAGGTTCTTGCGGAGAGATAATTAAGAAAATAGCGCATAAAATTGGAAAATTTCAAATAATCAAATAGCAAATATTAATTTATCTGAGTAGTAGTAACCTAACATTACAAGACTTGCATAAATTCAAAATAGTATTTCAAGATAATATCTCTAAATATTTAAAAAAAATTAATTCATATTTCCTCTGGTCACGCCATAACTTGAGAACGACTTAATTAATCTTATTTTTTTTAGTTTTCTAATACTTTTGTAGGGTAGGTAGGTAGGTGGGGTAGGTAGGTAGGTGGGGAGAGTAGGTAGGCAGGGTAGGTAGATAGGTAAGTAGGTAGGATAGGTAGGTAGGTAGGAGGGGTAGGGTAGATAGGTAGGTTAGGATAGAAACATAGTGCTACTCGTGCGAAGCCGGGCCCCGGTATGCTAGTAATTTATAAAATATAGTCGGTATCAGTCTATCTGACCGCTTAAACCACACAACGTAGTCAATGGATTTTGATGCGGTTTTCACCATAATTTAGAACATTTATTCCGAAAGGTTTATGTTTACAACACAATAATATTTAACTAAGATAAAGAAATCTCGATGTTGAGAACATCGAGATTACTTTATCTTAGTTATGACGCCATTGCGTAGAAAGTAGGGACGGAACAAACACTGCCCTATAATATAATAAATAATACTGACCAAATAAAGAGATTTTCCTTTCATTGAGGTTTTTTCACAAGTAGCGGAAGGGCAGAAGGAAAATACAAACTATTATTTTCTTTCCTCCACGTATCAAATCGGAAACGATGGAAGTCATCTATCAAACCTTTACATTTCCAAAATATATTTTTCCTTCTTGTATTTCATGAAAGGGGTAACGTCGGGATAACAAATCTACCGATAAAACAATCTTTAGAGTTCAAAGCTCAGAAATATGATTATTTATTTCAGTTTAACCCGGCAATTGTATAAAACCTTATAGTAAATATATTTCCGTAGAATCCATTTATTAAGTGTTACATACACTTTTGACAAACTAATTTAGAACTATCACGATTATTGAGAAACTTATGTGCTTTTCAATACACAATGCAACGTGTGACTTAATAATAAATATTATTAGAGTGATGTTATTTGCTTATTTAGTCACTCATGTTCACTCAAAATCTTTCCCTCTCACACAAACACACACACTCACACACTCCGACACAAACACACACACACACACACTCTCGTTTAGATTGATCATAATTTTTATTTTATTTTGTTTTTATTTTTTCCTTTCTTTGTTTTATTTTGTATACCTGTTTATACTCGTACGTTTATAATGTAAGGGAAGAGCGGAGCCTTCAACTACAGGCATTTTCTATGCTTAAATGGAGACTCCTCGACATGCAATGTAAGCCAAATGGTTATATGAAATAACCTTGTTTTTTTTTTAATTTATTTTATTTAACATGTCCCAGAATTAACGCACAACCTCTTACGGGGTCATTGTATTAATCATTATGAACAACTTTTACGATGGGACCAAACCTGAAATCGCGAAAGAAAATCAGCTGTTCCATACATTTTGACGAGTTATTCGAACATAAATGTAGGGATTAGATGATTTTTTTCGCTATTTCAGGTTTGGTCCCACCGTAAAAGTTGTTCATAATGATGAGTACAATAACCCCTTAAGAGGTTGTGCGTTAATTCTGGGATATGTTGTATAAATAAATAAAATAAAATCTTTACTGCAGACCACACATAATCCATAAAAACGCAAAAAAAAATGTTACTGCATTCAAAAATAAATACAATAAAATGACATACAAACAAACTCATGCAAAAGCATGAAAGTTAACTAGTGTTAACAATATTTAAAATAAAAATTATTTCTGTGCGGTAATCGTGTAGGTTGCGATCTACATTCGTATAATTCGTTCGCACCCGACTGTGTAGAGAATTTTGAGAATTGGAGATAACTGATATTGGAGCGAGATTCCAAGAGGGCGTGAAATAGTTCCACGAACTATAAAATACGAACCTTACCTCAGCGACCTACTTAGTTGCGTACATGAGAGAATTTGATGCTCCGGGAATTAAATCATTAGAAATTACCGTTATCTCTAAAGCCACACAATTAAGCTTAGGCAGAAACTGGACACAAATATCCCAAGAACCCAAAACCGTTCTCGTTAATAGGGTATGAGGTAAAATAAAATCATTACAGTTTAGACCAAATCCGACGAAGCCTCATATTTTGTAATGAAAACGCAGTTTTTATTTTAATACATGCGCGCAGTAGGTGCATAAATAATTCATCGAAATCCCGTCCGAGGTCACAGTGCGGCTGGCAAAAATCGCTTTACGAGTGTGGGAACTCGCGGGAGGCACGGGTAGCCGGGTAGCCGGGTAGCGCGATGCCGCGTTGATATAACCCGGTACAGGCGGCACCACCGCGCAAACAAATTGGATGCTTAAAATTCAATTTGAAGGTTTCGCGGTCCGCTTCATTCGCTCTCCCCGTTCGTTACAAGCTGGACTCGCTCACATATCCAAATGGAAACGCAATTATTTTGCCGTAACTTGGTGTTTTTAAATGTTTATCGCCGCTCGCACACTGCTTGTTTATATAATGGAAGTTGGCTTGTTTACAGCGGAATCAATTGAGAGATTGATAATCCTGACATATCCATGGTTGTGTATGGATACACTATTATGCGGTGTGTACCTCTAAATCAGGTGGGGGAAAAAATGTGCTTTAATAGGTAAGTACTTATGATTACAGTAGGTATTCATTGTGCAGTAAATTCTAGGTTTTGTCTGTGTTTATATTATATATCATGTCTCTGTGTTATACTATCCTACTAATATTATAAATGTGAATGTTTGTATGTTTGCCATTCAATAACGCAAAAACGGCTGAACGAATTTAGAAATTTGGCACACAGATAGTTTATAACCTGGAAAAGGGCATAGGATGCTTTTTATCCCGGTAGTCGGTTGCACAAGACGGTATTCTGTTCATGACACGTTGTGCACAATTTCTGAGCAGTAACATAACAAAAACTACTAGACGTGCATGAATTCAAGATGTATTTCAATCATTAGTTAGTATTATTCCACTAATAATATAGGGTTTGGATGAAATTTGGCACACAGATAGTTTATAACTAACAAAAAGTACTAGGCTTGGCGTTAGGTTTATTTTGTGAATGCAAAAAAAAATAAAATAGGCCGTCATGGGGACTGCCGACAGAAGTGAAAACACAAAAACTTTAAACAGCACTTGATACAGTCGAGTATAAACAATTTATTTTCAATACACTTCCTCGAAAACTGGTTCATATCGCACTACGATTAGGTTCACAATGCAATGTATTTCACACGCGTGCGATTTTTTATTTTCCAACACGTGTGCGGGAATAAAAAATGCCACAGATAACTTATACCTATGCTTAGTCCAAATTGGTTCAATGCCTCTATTCACACCATAACGCGCCAGAGACGGTCGTCTCTATTCGGAGGTGATATTTTTTTTTTTAATATCGGCAAAGATGCTTCTTTACGGCGTTAATATTTTATTGGAATATTTAAATAATGTTTATAAATACAATACCATGATTAGTACAATACAAAAAAAACGTTTATGAACAAATTAACATTTATTTGTGTCTTAAACTCAAAAATATTTGAATTTTCTATTTTTCATATTACGCTGTTTATCGGCTTTATACCTTTGCTTAGAACCTTCCACCTGGCGTTAGTTTCCTAATAATTATTGACAAAAATATTTTTCGTTATTTTATTTTATTTCTTCAAAAGTATATTGAAAAACGTCGTTTGATACACGTGGACATTTGTTATTGCAGTTCTCGGCTCAAAAACAATCTCGCCTACGGCTCGGGTGTTAATTCCGCCTCGAATGCAATAACAATCATTCTCCACTTGTATCATAATGTACTATTGTGTAATAGGAATATGCGTAAAAACAATATAGGTTCTGCGATTCTACCATATTATTGCCATACATTAAATACCTACGGAAGAATTACTCACACATTTTTCATTTCTCTCTGGACCCAATTCTGAACTCCACGCAGACGGAGTCGCGGGCAGACCCTTATTTTATAAATTCAAAACTAACACTGTTTCTTACCTTTACACGCCTTAATGGCTGAATGGATTTGGATGTTGTTAACCTCCAAGACTGCTGATAGAGTCAACTTATGTATATTTATACCTTTAGCAGTCTCACAGAAAATACAATTTGAGAGCTAATAAAAAAAAATATGCGCTCTAATTCAACTAAACTTATGGAAATTATACGTGCTTAAAATCGCTGTGTTGTTATAGAAACTTGAACAACAAAACAAAACTAAACGAGCTCTTAAAATAAAGCGGGATTGTGGTAGGTACCATCCCGAGAAGAATTTGAAGTTGAAATAACTACCTACTAGACGAAGTTTTCCTTCTTCAGATTCACGAAACTTTTCGGAATAAATTCAAGTTTCCTCAAGCTGAAAATTGATGAGTACTTCTATGAATTTAAATATTACCCGTATAATTTGAATTAACATAATAGCAATAAATCCGTCCGTAGTTCTACAGCGGTACCGTGTCATAAATATCAAAATTCTATCATTTTCATGACACAATAATGTAAGCATTGACAATTCCTAAAAGAGAGATAAAGGCTAGTGTTGGATGCCCGTTCTGTGAACTTATAAGTTGATGTTCCATCGTCTCAGTGCCGTCCAAAACTTTTCTAATCCTGTATTCTTCGGTAAACTTTTCCAATATTGCGAACATAACAATCTTACATGTGCGCCTAATCCGAGAACATCCAAGCAACGAGAGACTCCACAGACTTTTCATAAGAGTAACTAATTTATTTAACGGCGCAGGATAGCCGTTACCAGAAGTGGTCATCGTATTAGTGGTTCAGCAGCTTCCCCTAGTTCATAATTATACTAATTACGGTAAAAAGGTGGTGCAATTAAAATAATCGATAGTGCACAAATAATAAAGTTACAATTTAATTGTCAATTTTATTAAAAAATTAGTTAGGGTATCAAATTGTAGAGATCGGTAGGGGTGGCAAAATTTGAATAGCCGCGGGGGGCGGCAAAGGAGTAAATCCGGCCACTGGCGGCTTCCTTCACATCTTCTTCTGACATCAGAAGACAGCCGCTACTGCTACGCAACCATCGATGCGACGCTCTGCTAGAGTGACTGTCACCAGCCAGTGTCACTCTAAGGCCCGTCTTTATAGAGCGATACTCAGTACTCAAGCATTACTTAAGACTACTTTTAACCAATCCGATGGCTTGAATCTAGTCTTAAGTAATGCTTGAGTACTGAGTAACGCTCTATAAATACGGGCCTTATCCGACCTTTTCGGTGATTCCATGTAATTTCGTAACAAAAATAGACGGCGCCACTTGCTGCGCAGTCATATTCATATAACCCATCTGAAGCGAATAGGGATATTATAAATCCAGGGGATAATTTATGTGTTTGAATAAGCAACAAGTGATGGTGCGTCCAGAATCAATGACCTCTGATTCCCTTCGTCATACATCTCTCTGAATAGTGGGAATGAATTTAGTTGGTTCGCCGTGAATTAATTACCGTGGGTATGTGTCGAGGCAAATGAAACCACTGCGATTCCAAACACACCACCTCGCTTTGTCGCAAAGTAACTGAACGAACTAAATGAATTATCACGCGGCGGTAGCTCGGGAATCAGCACTTTCATTAACTTTCTACCTTGTAGTTCTCTCGGCATTTTCATTTATTCCTAGTTCAATTTATTATTAATCCTTGTGGATTGCATGAAAGCAAGCTGCGTGGGTTTAGCTCAAAATGAAATACTTAAAACTGGAATAAATTCAACTACCGGCTTATGTTTACTTAGCAGCGAATATTTCGTTTCATTCGAGAAGGTACGGCATGAGCTTCGGTAATGAAAATAATTAAAATATACTTTGAATATCGGGCTAGTTTTATGGTTTGTTTTTGTTTCAAGAGGAATTAAATCTCTGCTATATTTGTCGGTTGTGTTCGTAAAAATGCAATGGATTATTGAAATCAAAAACATTTAAATTTCAATTCTTTATTCGACACCATATTTTATGCATTCCATTAAACACCAAATTGTAACAAAATGTTGATGTTCAGCATTTATAGAAACATTTTTAAATGATTTAGTTTAACCTAGTTGTTTTTAACACATCCATAAAATTATAATGTAACAATAATAAACATATTGTAATTTATAACAACTTAATTAGATACACAATTCCTCTAAGGATGTCAAATTATATTTTTATATATACCTACAAAATGTCACGGAATTAACGCACACCACAAAATATTACCCCAATTAGAATATTATTTTATAATCATAATACATACATTGAATTTTTACTATTATAAATAAAATATTTTTTTATATATTAAATTAATAAACTGATTATGGGAGAAAATTGTGGTCACATTACAGAGCTACGCACGCACACAGTCGCACACGTATATGGGTCTAGCGTAGTAGGTACTTTATCAATTTTAGTTTGTTTTGACTGCACAGTGGAAGTGCGACTGTCATTTACGTAGTTTTATTTTTTATGGGAAAAAATATCTATACCTATTAAAATAACAGAAATCGATTCAGTGAACGATTCTTAACAAACTATACGTACTTTAATAATGTGCATTCATTTTTATTTATTACAATGCACACTTGTTTTCTAAACTCACTTTAGACATTGCCAGAATAGTCTACACCGGCTTTGCTTGCCATAAAACAAAAAATAAAAAGAGTAATGTGCATTAATTCAGTTACACATTGTTTATAGATTTGCTACATCGTTTTGTTTGAATAAATATTTTCATTTATCGATGTAAAACTCAATATTTTCCTTAATCATCACTACTTACGAGTATTATCCGGGTACTCAAAATCATTAAGGATGCTAATAATCGTCAGTTTTTAAAGAGCTGCTTACAATCTGGGAAACCTTTATAACATTTTGTGTTTGAAACAAATAACTTCGTCTGCCAATAAATGTTGAATCGACATAATATCTTACAAAAGTCCTTGACAAAGTAACTAAACATTAAATTTCAGTACATTTCCATTTATTTAAAAACAGTGCCATATACAATAGGTTAGTAAGAACCCTGTCTGGCATTTTAAATTGACTCTTCCACTCGAAATATTTGATAAATATTTTTCTATACATTGTTTGGCACGTGGAAAAGTTTTGGCATAAGTATATTATATAAAATTTAAAATATATATTCCATAAAAAATATTATTATAAATTATTATTATTAATAAATAATATATTAATACAGATAGAAATAAATTTTATTAAGTAGGTAATGCAAGTAACTAAACAGTCGTACTACACTAATAGTCAATTCCACTTCACCTACATTTTAAATTGTTTTACATTTCATCAATAATAATAATCAATAATCATAAGTACAACAATGTGGTAAATAAATGAGATTTATTACAGTTCACATTTTGTCACAATGTGGAAAATGGTGTAAGTATTAAATATTACTCACCATTAGTTAATCGTGTTCAATTCCTGTGAAGATAAAAATATGGACGAGTACTGGGAATTTATCTACTGTGGATCGAGATGAGAGTATAATACCTGACATTTGGAAAGAATCAGCGATTTTTTATCAATTTTCTTGAAGATGTAGTCGCAAGAGAAAATTTCCTGACATTTCAGTAAGTTTCAATAGATATACTTATTTGACGAAGATAAAGTTGGATCGCTGGTAACAGAGTAATATAAAAGAGACGTATTTCACGCACAATGAGGGACTAATTGGTGATTTGCTGAATATACAGCTCTGCTGACTCCATTTTATATGACTCGAAGAAAAAATTATTACGTTTATAAAAAAGGAACCCTTGCGATATGAATACATATGTTTATCCTTTTATATGAACCTCTGGAGATATACTCAATGGGACTTATTTATTTTGGAGGACCGAAGAGTTGACTTTGTCGTCTATTACCCTGATTACCTTTTTGAGACTTGGTTGGAAACAAGCGTGGACTAATGTTTTGAGCTCTCTGTGTACTCGTCCATTAAGTAATAAGTTTTCAATATTTACTTATCAAAAACTACTCAAATCAATACACCTCACTTAAAAGTAACTTTACAAAAAATTACAACGAATGCGATGTTTTTTAAACAATGTTTTATTAATAGTTATTTTACCCTACATACCTGAAACACTTCGTTTGATATAAGTATGTACAGCTAATGTCGGTTTGTTGTTAAGTCTTTTGTCACTAATTTATTGTTATATTCACATTTATTAAATACGTATATATTCACAAGAGCCTAAAATTCCTTCATTCTATATCCGACAGTAGAAATAAATTATAACTGGCATATTATTACCATAAAAGGCAACTTGCATGTATATAATATCTCTGTCGACTCATATAAACAAGACAAAGATTACAGAGTAGGACTCGAGCCAAGTGTGCCTTTCACAGTGAATCAGACGAAATCCCTTTCACACCATTATCATATATCCCATCTATACGTAAGTAGGCCATTAAATTGAATGTTTTAAGATATCCCAGGCAGACAATAATAATATTTTTAGCCGAATGCGTTTCAAATAGTGTAGCAGCGATAGTCACATTCAGCTGAAAAATATTCGTGTTACACCTCGCGGTATCTATTCATGGCATAATGTGAAAACGTACCTCCATTATGAATCACATCACATCGACGCTCACTTTACCCGCTTTTAATATTGTTACATTCTCAATCCAACGGGAAATAGAATGGAAAATGAAGACGTGGCCGCACCCGTCACAGCACTCTACCGCGGGATTCAACGGACTAGTCACACGTTCCTCGGTTCTATTTAGCGCGCACTCACAAATCATTATTATTAGCTACAATTATATTTACACGTTCACGAGATGAGTACATATATACGGTCCTATGTACACGTTCAAATGACATCACACATCACAACTTAGTCCGCTTATTGACCACGACCTCGGCGGCGGCGTCGAGGAACCCTCATACAGATATCTCCTGTATCTGCACGCGCTTCTTCATGATGCCGGGCGGCGCGGGCGCGGTGGGCGCGGCGGGCGCGCGCAGGATGCCGCCCCCCTCCCCCTCCGCGCCCGCGTCGCCCGCGCCCTCCGCGCCGTCCGGCCCGAACTTCACCTGCGTGGAGCTGTCCACCACGCGCGGCTCGAACGTGCTGGTGCGGCCCACCGGGCCCGCCGGGTCGCCCGCGCGCGCCGGGTCCAGTTTCTGGATGTCGGGCTTCTGCGTGTCGATGCACACCACGCTGCCCGCCTCGATAGCGCTGCCCACGCTCACGTCAGGCATGGAGCTGCGCGCCGCGCGATGTTTCTCGTCGTAGCAGCTGTACTCGCCGAACGTCGGCTCACCGCAGTCCGACAACGTCCGCAGGTCGAATTTAGAGCCCACAACGCGCGGCACGTGGGCCGATTTGCACTCGAACCCGAACCCTTTGCCGTCGAACGCGCGCACTTCGTAGTCGAGCTTTCCGTCATAGTTGTCTGAAGACGAGGAGCTCCCGGCCTCATTGAGATCGTCTTTGGAGCGGTGCGGGCGCGAGCCGCGCTGGTGGTAGATGCCGGCGAAGATGAGCACGTTGAGCAGCAGGAGGAAGCAGCCCACGGCGATGGTGACGGTGAGCGCCGCCGTGTAAGATTGATAGTGGGAGGAGGCGAGGCGGCGCAGCAGCGCGTCGTCGGGGTGCGCGGGCGGTGCCGTGGCGTTAGGGGGGCACTCTGTGGACGGCGGCGCGGCAGGCGCGGGGCGCGGAGGGGAGCGCGGGGCCGCCGTGCTGCGCGCGCCGCCCCGCGCACCCTCCAGCTCCACCACGTGCGGCACGTGCGCGCGCGTCATGGACTGCGCCCGCACCGCACCTGCACGACAAATGTCCATTAATCAACTGCTTCATTGAGTTTCACCGTCTCGAGTAGCTGTGTTATTGAATAACATACCTTCGTAGTAGTTGGCATTGTCGTCCTGGAAGTGATGGTGTCGCATGGCGGCGTCGGGCAGGTCAGAGCCGGGCCGGTGCAGTTGCGGGATTAGCGACAGCCACAGCGACATCTTGTGTCCGCGGTAGTGACTGCGCATCTCAGGCTTGCCACCTGCGCGCACCACACAATTGAAATAAATGAGCCCGAACCGTAACCGTAAGGTTCACGGGGGCGACCCTAAAGTTTTAAATGACCAACTCCAAATTCCTAGACACACTAATTGCTGAAATCCATACTAATTGGATTTATACGTTGTTGTGTTAACAGATGCCGGCCGATCTTCACAATTGCTCGGATTCCGAAACTTTCAAAGTTCCATTTATTTTACTGTATTACTACGACATCGGGTAGTTGAGCTATAAAGCAAACATATGTATTCGTATAAACTAATCAGGAAGTTTTTCGTCGGCAGTGAAATAAAATAAATATTGAGAGTTACGCACTGATCTCCATGTAGAGTTGGTTGATGGTGTCGTATGTGTCCCAGTATGGGGTCTGATCGGGGCCCAGGCGAGGAGTCTCGCCCAGCATTGGACTAGGAGGTGGCGTTGCCGATGGATCATTGGGATTCCTATAGAAAAAAGTACAATAAAGTAAAGACGACCACATAATGTTTCAAAGTTAATTCAATGTTACACGGCAGACTGTTCACGTAATTAAACCTTTATTCAAAGATCTTGTTTTGCAACAAATTCGATTTGGAATGCCTTCCATTACCACAAAATTCTTGACTTATCCCACTAAAATAGTTGTACGGGTATTAGGTAAAGGTAATCCTATTACGTAGATAGTTTCCTCATACTTTGTGGCTTATTACCGATTGATCTATAGGCACGCGAGGTTAACCTGCTGACCATCCACATGGATATATTTTACATATTGAGACACCTTCGTTTCTGAGAAAATACCTTTCGATATAACCTCTTGTGTGTGTTGATGCTTTACGTAATTTACGGGTAATCAAAAATCTTCAGTTAAGCCAGGGACTGTATAACAAACTAACAATATAATCCGGAAAGTTAGGGTTTAAACATAAACATATTCCGAGAGCAGCGGGCCGAGCACGGGCTACCCAAGACGTTTGTGACAAGACATGATAAATTATGTCATGTCAATTTGTACTAGCATTTTATGACAAAACAGTTTTATCGCTCAAACTGTGATAAAATGTGTGACTCAAGTCATGTCACAGTAGGCCGTGCTCGCCCCGCTGTGTGGTGGCCGAGTGGTAATATCCCCCCCGACTTACGAGTTTGTAGGTCTTGGGTTCGAACCCAGGTACTTTGTGTAAATAATTTCGTCACCACTGCTCTCAAAACGGTGAAGGAAAACATCGTGAAGAAACCGGCATGTCCTAGAACCAAAAACTCTAAGACATGTGACATCTACCAACCCACACTGCGTGGTGGATTACGACCTACCCTGTGGCAGAGAGGAGGCCTGTGTCCCAGTAGTGGCAACATTATAGGCTTAATATACTTTATTCCAGAACGCCGTATTATATATACTTATGTACCTAAACAAAAAAAAACAAGATGTTTTAGGTAGTTACCTACTTTATTTATGCATGCGGATTAATTGGTATGTTATTTAATCATATTTATTCTTATAATTGGTTGTATAGGCATTATATTATAAGTATCTACTGTTTATTTAATTTTATTTTGTTGTTCAATGAGTTGAACAACAAAATAAAATAAAATAAACAGTACCTGAAAAATACGTACGGAACTCAAGTCAGGTTTAATGAGTTAAACCTGACTTGAGTTCCGTACGTATTTTTCAGGTAACCACTGAAAATCAGCGCTGTGTTGTGGGTCCCCCATAGCACAGCATCATGCTGAGTACACGCCTTTTTGTCATAGTCACGACGTGCAGTTGCCGACTATTTGTTATTTTTGTGCTCTTGATTATAATGCAGATAGGTTTTATTTTAGTTTTCCTAAGCACGTGTTTCAGTGACGAATAAAATTATTTTTCTTTCTTTCTTTCTAAACATGTAATTTTTTCAAAGCTGAAATTACACAGAAATAGTGTTTCAATATTTAATTCGCGTTGTGAATTCACCGTCAGTTTACATTCACTTATCGTTCATTATTTTCCATCAAACTAAACCGGATTGAAATCCCATCTTCCCCTTAAGCCGGGGCACGAGTCCCGCTATGGGGCGCCCTCAGCTGTTGCTTAACTGAGAGCCGTCTACGTTGTTGACGTTGAATTAGAAAAGCCATCTGCGACTAACTAGATATTCCCATGGTTATTCCTCAACGGAAAATATATTTTTCTTTAGAAATTATGGATTTTAACTGGTGCGCAAAATCAAGCTATAAAATACGTGTAATTTTCGGTTGAAACAAACATCGGAACGAAACAACTACATAAGGTTGTATAGTCTTACCTAAGTAACCAATTAGTCCAAATCGACATTATTCCTACATTTTTAGAGTTCCGTAGTCAATAAGGAACCCTTATAGTTTCGCCATGTCCGTGCGTCTGTCCCCGGCTTAGCTCAGAGACTAAGTACTAGAAAGTTGTAATTTGGCCATCCATGGGTATACATTAATCACGCCAACAAAGTGGAGAAATAAAATATTGAAAAAAATTTAAATCGTTCAAAGATATTGAGTATTTGTGAAGACCATTTTTCGATTCAGGGATCCATTCTAAGCCTCCTGCCAGATAAATGATTGTTTTTGGATATATGAAAAAAATCATGACAGTAGTATACAGGGTGGAAAAAATCAATGGGCCCCGATGGTAAACAACTTTAAATCCTTAAGATAAATTATTTTACTTAAAGGAAACTTTCCGTTATTTTTAAAAAGAAACAAAACTGTATTCACAGATTTCTCGACAAGCATTTCTAAACCGGGAATCGAACCAGCTAAAAATTAAAACAAAAAAAACACTCGCTATTTTATTGAACTAATCTATAGGATTATTGTTCAGGATAAAATCTCTAAAAACATTTGGTCTTAGAAATAAAAAAAGATCATGAAATCTAACATAAATTTGATTTTATCATCAATTCTAATAAGAAGGACACGTAAACACGAAAGAAAATTATTACCTAGCAAGACTATTTAAAATTATTATTTTTTTTTACACTTTAATCATTTTACTGATAAGTTGTTCGAAATGAGACCCCTCGGTTCAAATACTTAAATTTTGTCTTTTTTGAAATTCAATTCATGAAGCCTTCTGCAAAATTATCACTATCGGAAAAGTCTAGATGTTATTGATGTGAGCATTCTAAACCTTTTTCGAAACAATATTCCCTAAAATTTTCACCATTCACCAAAACAAGGTACTTTAAAGATAAATTAGCAAGCTTGTATTTAATAGATGGTCTTTTTTTTATGTTAGAGTTATAAGAAAATTATAACGTGTCTTTTACTTGTGGAAAGTGAGTAGTTCTAGTCTAGGTACCTAATGTTGATTCAAGTTCTTACGTACTAAATATTAGATTTCATGGATATCTTTTACGACAGACGAGTGTAAGACCTAATTCTTGGAGAAATTGTATCTTTAACATTGACTGTATCGATTAGTGAAATAAAATAGCGAGTGTTTATTTTTTTAATTTTCAGCTGGTTCGATTCCCGGTTTAGGTAAGTTTTTCGAGAAATCTATGAATGCAGTTTTGTTTCTTTCTAAAAATAAAGGAATGTTTTCTTTAAGTAAAATAATCTATTTTAAGTACATTTAAAATGGTTTTCCTTCAGGGCCCATTGATTTTTTCCACCCTGTATATAACGAAATTAAACGGAAAACTATCACAGCTAAGTAGGCTTCACAAGTGAACTTGACCGTGACGTATATCGATGTATGAGAGAACATGTTTTTCAACTACCATGTTAAGTTTGTTTTGGGACATATTCATCCCAACTAGGGACCCCTTCATTGTGCGTAGTCCGACAAGCACATATCCGGTTTTTTTTTTAAGTTGACCTAGCCACAACGATTAGACTGTATTTATGTCTTACCCATATCTAACGAAGTTCGAGATGTAATGGATGCACAGTTTGGACACGCGTTGCTCTTGCTGCGTGAAGTTTTGCTGATGATGCGTCAGGGAGATGGGCACCCCCAGGTAGTATGGAAGCTCCTCACCATGCACCGACCCTGGTCTCTGTACAATAAATATTTAAGTATATTATTTTTCCTTTAAATATATCAGGCGAGATCGACGTCATGAGCCATTAGGCAATAAAAAAAATAACAGGTCGTTATCTATTATCGCTCATTACACGATCTTGGGTTATAAGTTTTAGGTACTACTGGGCCTTAGCCAGTAGTAAAACTTATAACCCAAGGTCCGTGCTAGTTTTACCCTCCACTCTACATTATAGCATTACGTTCTGTAAGCTCAAAGCTGCACCGGATCTTATACCGTTGAGGTTTGTAGCAACATTCTCAATTACTACCACAGTTAAGTAGTATATTACCCTTAGCACTAACCGTCAAACTTGACCCCAATCTAAACCAAAAGCCCGCACAGTCCTATTAACAAGTCCATTCAAGTGTTGGTACTAGGGTTGTCGAAATAACAAACAGGTGTACAGAGACATCGTGCCATTTACCGCGCAACCGCACGTGCGTCGACACGTTTTGACAACCGCAGACCTGTCAACGGTTGCTCTAACAACTTAGTACCTACACGTCATATTGCAGAATTTTAGAATTGATTTAGATGATATATTTTGAGTGGTATAGCTCACACTGCGGAATAGCATGGGTCTATAGTTTAAAACATGTCACAACGTGTCATAACATTCTAGTCAACGTTTAATTTATTAGAATTTTGATATATTTGATGCTGTCAAAGTTGACTGAATACTTTTGTTGGGCTTTCAGACAAAAATTTTTGACTAAAAGCGGTTAATCAAGCTTTAAAACAGAACTCACTGATGTTCGCTTCAATCAAAATAAGTTTAGTCTGTTTACTTAGAAAAGTTATTTTCCAAAATATAGCTGTTTGTTGGTCCATTCAGTTAACGAAATCTATTTCAAACAGAGTTTATGGCCGACATAAACGAAGATTAACAACTTTGGAGAAGAAAAGCGCTACGCCACCATCTAGTTGATAAGCCGTTGCCAAGATCCACGTTATGTTGAGTGTGCATGTCGCCGATATACATACTAACTGGCTAATGTATCTACATGAAGCAGTATCTTTTAAGGTTTTTTGTACGAGGAAAATATTTTCTGCACTTGGTTTATTGTTCTGCCAACTTTGACAAATAAAACGTCGTGTTTTCAATTGCGAACCAAATGTCTTCCGTAATCGTATAGTCATCTTGCCTTGTTTGAAAAGAATTCGATGACTGCTTCATTAACTTCCCTGTTAAAAAGTTCTTTTCTTTTGTCCTTTCGACATCTAAGCAGCGTTCAACCATAGCAGTTATGACCCTTTTTTTTTTTTTTGGGTGGGAAATTATCAAATAACTTCTCCCGCTCTGGGCTGAGCGGGAGGGCGTGTCAGACTTTTACTGACTAAAACCCCCCCGTGTTCCTTCCGTTGCCTGTGTGCCGGGGCCACGATATCCCTTTCGGACGAACTCGCAACCCTGGCAGGCTTTGGCCCTAACGGACCCCGTCAGTTGGTGCTGACATCTTTTTGAGGCGCGCGTGAAACACAACGCGCCGTCGACGGCGAGCTACCCATCGCTCACCGTCCGCAGGAGCAGTGATGACACTGACATTTCTTGAACGCGGTTTTATGTGATGTGCTGATCGCGATCAGTTTAATTTGTGAAATTCGCTCTTCGATATTTAGTTACCTGCGGATAATCCTTGTCTTGTGAGAGATGATGGAAATGCGTGAAGTAAGTCGTGCCGCCTCTCAGCGCGTGGAGATAACCCAGTCTGATCAGTGGCGCCGCCGTCCGTCCGTCACTTAGCACCTGAATCAATTAGTAATTCAAGAAAAAATCTGTAACGATTTCATGGAAGAAACATGTTGAAAATTAAGAAACCAAAGAAATTTCACAAAATAAGAATTTATAAAAGTTGACAAAGCTTTTTCAACATGTAACTTTCGCTTGAAATGCAGTTTTTTTATTTTATTTTAAAGCAGCAATCTTTAGTTTTTATTCAAAATACCCGTCTGTTGTAATAAACAAAGATGTTAAAATTGAACAAGTAAGTAAAACAACAACGAAAATGTTATGTCTACTTTATGCCGCTAATCATTTATCAATACTGTATCTCTATATCTTATACCATTACCGAAACATTGCACAACTTGTAACAGAAGGTAAGATTAGTAATTGCCGTCAGCTGAATCATAACAATGTCGTCGTGTTATTAGGCGTTGCAAGTATTTTCCAATAAAGCCTTTCAACGCGGCCATCGTATATTCAGCGTGCGCGGGCGTCATTAACTCCCTTTGTATGGCGAAGGAGCGTTCGGAGAGGAGCGAACACCACTTGAGGCTTAAATTGAGATCGTCTGCGAAGCCGCCACCGCGCCCAGATCGCGCGCTCCACTAATGTCAACTAAGCTGACAGTTATCAACTTTCTCACAATCGATGATGCTAATTGTGTTTTGTTCTTTAATCACAGTACAGAAACAAAACAAAAGAGGGGTAGGAAACTCTTTGATATTTATATTCAAAGGAACCCTCCTCCATTACTGCTGATCTTATACCTATTCCAGCACGCCAGTGTACACGGCTAATATCACGCTGTTATTTCTGTTTGAAGTCGCAATATTAGAAGATCTTCTCAATCACATTCGTAACGACATTTCAATTATTTTCGTCTGTGAATGAGGAATTGAATTGAAACTTGGAAACAAGTGCGTTTAAGTGTTGCTGTATTCCTAAATTATCCTCTTATTTTTAATAACATTGGCGTTGCTTGTAATAACGTCTCAGTTCACGAAGATGATTAACTTTAAACCGGGCTATCAAAGGGATCAACTTGCTTCTGTTGAGATAATTATATTATTATAGTTACACGTGGAAGTGAATGTAGCTTTCGCGCTCAGACAGATTACGATACAATACAACATAAACAGCACACACTTGATGTCCTGTCATCTACAACGCGTGGTGTAAACGGACGCGTCACTCACCTCGAGCGTGGCGTCGCGCACACTGAGCGGGTTCTGCACGGGTTTGTCCCAGTCCGTATACTCGTTCTTCAAGGTCGAGTAGATCTCGTTGAGGTGGTAATAGTACGCGTTCCGGACAAATGTGCGAAGAATTCGGTCCCGTCGGCTCTCGTTGAAGCCAAACTCCAAGTCTTGGGCGTTAAATTCCAGGTAAGATTCTGCAAAGAAGGCACTCCTCTCATTTGCATGTATTTATCATTCACTTCGGAAGCCTCATTCAATTTATTCTGAAGTATGTTAACGCTATGTGAATTACAACTTCAATACTTGGAACCATAAAACAAAAGCTCTAATGTCGTTCTGTTATACGGCTCACATAAAGCGAGGATTGAAATAAATAGTCTAATTCATAAATTTAAATGGAGACGTAATTAAGACAGATATTAACACCGTATATTACGCCTGTTTATTTGTACAACAAGAAATACCTCGTGCACAAGTAAGGAGAAGGAAGTTACATAGGTACTTGAGACTTGAGATACTTAATGATTATAAACGGTTACTGTTGCTGTTGCTTTTTTACAAGGTAGACGATGTTCTTTATCTGACTTTTACGTGATAAATTTTAGGCAATTATACTATTGGAATTTTGATGAAGTGAGCGGCTGAGCAATGAAACAGATTTTATAGTTGCAAGTTCCAAGACACTTTTGGAAATCCATGAGCCATGCGGAGCGTCAAATTGCTGTTTTTTTCTTCGATCTCCTTCAAGACTGATAGCTGATGGCTAAAAGGTTGTTGTTTGTTGTTAGTGTTGTTACCCGTGGTGGTGAGTCCAAACAGCAGTTCTCTGTGTGAGAAATCAGCTAGCTCGTGTCCGGCTGCGTTGGCGACGGCCGCTGCACCCGCACCTAGCCGCGAGCTGTCCGTCGGAGGCGGTGCCTAACAAAATATCATATTATTATTAAATCAGACAAGGTAGATAAATATTGAGACCATTATAATATCGCCTTAATCGCCGACTTAACGTAAGCGAAGGTAAAGTAGAAGGTTTATATACAGGGTCAAATTAAATGAGCTAGCGAAACTCCGCAGACGTGATGGGTATCGATAGTAAATCTATATTAGATGTTTTTTTTTTTGGGTCAACGACTGCTGTAATTTTGTTACTTGAAGTTTGAGTAGAGAAAATTTGTTTCCTATTGTTTTAAAACAATACAGATTTTTTAAACTAATAATTCAAGAGACTACCTACACTAACTGCGGTCGATGACCCCACAAAAAAAAACTTCAAACTAATTTATTTTTGTTTTATCATGTTTAGATATCGATACCCATCACGTCTGCGGAGTTTCGCTAGCTAATTTAATTTGACCCTGTATATAAATAAACGTTCTTCTACAATATCTAAGTATAAACGTATGTTTAAACTTATTTGAAGTAGGCACTTCATAACAATGATAATTCAAGAAAACCGCTAATTCATGATAACGACGATAAGTTTTCTTTTACGATATTTTTGTTGTTATACGCAGTCCTATTAACTGAAACTTCGGTCATTAGAACACAAAACCCTTTCAATAGAAAGGGTTTTCTATAGGGTTTTTCTAAGCAGTTAATCAAAAACCCATACGGTGTGGGTAATTTTGAATGGCTTAAATTAAACCGTTCAAAAGGGTTACCCACACCGTATAGGTTTTTATCGAAACCCCTTACAACGGGTTACCAAAATTTAATTTAAGCCGTTCATAAGGGTTACCCATATCGTATGGGTTTTCGTTTAACCGCTTAGAAAAACCCTATCGAAAACCCTTTCAATGGGTAACCAAAATGGTCCCTGCAAAAGACATGAAAAATCAACAAAAAAACCCCAATCGCCTGTAGTGTTATTAATTGAAGTATGAGTTGCGAAAATCAGTTTTTTTTGTGTTAAGATTTCGATACTCGTACCCATCACTTCTGTTATGTTTACAGAAACAAAAACAAGGTTTGAGCGATATTTCAAGCAAATACACTACATACGGTCGATGACCTCAAAATAAATTATTATCAAAGTATCGTTTCGTTGTCCGTCTGTCTGTCTGTCAGCCTGTCACGACCCTTTTTCTCAGGAACACGTGGAGGGATCAAGTTGAAATTAATATCAAATACTTTCAACTTGAATCTACGGTCCCTTGGAGCTCAAGCTTCTATGTCAAAGCAATGAAAAAATACGGTAATTTATGGGAAATAATATTTTGATACTCGCAAGTAAATCAAAACCTATAGTGTACTTCCCGTTGACTTAGAATCATGAAATTTGGCAAGAAGCAAGGTCTCGCAGCACAATTAAAGGAAAAGTCCGAAAATAGTTCATTTGTAGAAAATTGACCGTGGCGTATATCGATCTATGGGAGAACATGTTTTTCAACTACAATGCTAGGTATCTTTTGGGATAAATTCAAATCCCAACTACGGAACCCTTCATTGTGTGTGTACGCACTTGGCTGGTTTTCATTTTTGTTTTATCATGTTTAGATATCGATTCCCATCATGTCTGCGGAGTTTCGCTAGCTAATTTCATTTGACCCTGTATAATTAAGAATTAGTCTTTTTGTTTTTGTATTGATTTGTATAGTTAGTTGTACAATAATTATATCATCATTTTAATAATATTAAGACGCTGACAACAGGTAAACTGCGGTCACTGTCAGACTGTATACAAAATAAAGAGAAGCGCGCAAATGACACAACGCTTGTAATTTATTGCAAAATATGAAGCAATTATTTATTTACTCAAAAATGAGTTGAGTAATCGAAAATAAAAAAAAGAAACAAGTTCTGCATAAAATTAAGACGTTCTTGATATTAATGAAACCAACCGTACAATACAGACAACACAATATAATACACATATTTTGGATTGAAACTCAAAGTAAAGGGCTAGTTTACCGTTTATTTGTTAACGTGTTTTGGTAACAACTAAGTTCTGAGAAATATGTTCAAGAATAACATATATTTTTTCTGCTATCACAAACTATATAGATTTGGCAATTTTTTTGTTTAAGACAAGCCTACTTTTATAATTTGCCTCTTGTCAGCGCCTTAATAAAGAAAACTAATTTAGTAAAAAAATAAAGTGTATTCTATTCTATTCTATTCTATTCTAGTAGTGTATAGATAAACTACGATCACATGGCCCGCCCCTCCAAATTACTGTTTCAATGTTTGTAGTCACATCCTGACAAATAAATAAATCCTTGAATTATTTTTTTTGTGCCGGACGGCTGCACACAACATGCGTTGTGAGTCTTGGTGGCGCTTCGTAAATATACTTCGTAAGTAATTTTAAACGTTTTGGATTTTGGAGGGGCGGGCCATGTGATCGTAGTTTATCTTTATTAGCCATTTCCTCGAAAGTCAATGTTTAATAACACTAGTGGTTGCACACTGGTCGACCCCCTCTATTTACAATCTATATAGTACTTACTAATTCCATGAGTTGTAATTACTTATTCCATGGTCAAGCTGTCACTTCTATCATCTATCTATCTTCAACTCATGAGGCCCTGGTACTTAGACAAAGAAATTTGTTACTCTAAGCCCTGGTACTATGTGTGTGTGTCAAACGCATGGTAGTGTGTTTAATGTTTTTTTATTAATTTAATTTATTTATAATGCATGTTATATAAAAACATTAGCTTGCTGCACTCCTCCATATAAACATTAACTGCGCCAAATTTAATTATGCGTAATGTTCGTAAAAAGGGGTTCAAAGTTTTCGCGTTTTAATATAATAATTAAATAACACGTGGAGAGTGGTTCACAGTAGGGTCAGAAACTGAAATTCACCCCTATATATTCACATAACATCAAGATAGGATACTTATCTTCTAGGTACTCGAATACCATTAATTAATACATATTATACAGAACCCAAATTGGTATTCGAAGGCCGACATTAGGCATCAAATGTTATTCAGGTAGGCCGTTATTAGGCTGTAACCTGCAAACTGTGGCAATCACGTGAAATTCTAGACGCTTCAATATTCTAATTGATTCTCGATATCTGGCTGCTTGAAATGTAAATCGACAATTGTGTAGCCGTTACAGGAGAATCAAAATGGCTTCGTTTAATTTTACTGTTTCTATTGATGTTTACCTATAGATTTTATGTACCTATAGGTAAGAGATCATTTTAGCTGAATATTTATTCCGTGCACAATACTTATACAATACGAAACGACGATAACGACTACGTGTATTCATACAATTAAATTATGTTTCTTTTTCTTTAAAAAAAAAAACGTTGCTCCACACTAGGAATTTCTCCTGTATTGTGGGTGCGTTTACAAACATTTAAACTTACGTACAAACAGTCAGACCCGGAACAACTACTTGTAGGTCATATTATACAAATATTTGTTCCGTGCGGGAATCGAACGCGCAGCAGTCAATCGCTTAACTGCGCCACCCGTGCCGTTTTAAAGTCTGCTTACTTTTTTCTGCCTGCTCATGCTTCATATAAAGGTCTATCAACACTGTTGTTTTAAAAAAGATATAAAGAAGAATCTACAGTAAATAAATCACACCTAGCTATTACGACGTACGTAAAAATAGAACAAAATAAAGAGTAAAAATGTACAATCAAGCGTCATATTTTCCGCAACATTGCCTGTGACACAGGTGTGACGTCAATTTGTTAGCGAAAACATCCTGTTAATTTCGTCAAAGGGGTTGTTCGACCGAAGCCGGTACATTAATTAGCGATTGTGCGAATGAGGTGCAGGAGGAAGGCGAACGATAGAGGTTTCCCAAAAATGAGCTCATAACATGATTGTGTTCTAAATGATCAAAAGACTGATTTGGGGATAAAAACATGCCTAGCTTTAATAAATTAGTTTGAACTGAAATTTGATCAGACGAGCATTAGGTTCCTACCGAGCCTTAGGAACCTATGTACCAACCTAAAGTCTGTACAAAAGATGAAAAATGGCATTTTCGTCTAGAATATCACTTAATTCAAACTTACCTAATGTAGGTATTATTCAAAAAATGTCCCAGTAATTTAAACTTAGATAACCGCTGAAAGCATATCGACTTCAAGCACTGAAACTTTAAAGGCTCTACAGACCAGCACGACACGCGACGCGACACAAAGGCACCGCTCGGCCTTTCGGCGACACGCGGGGCCTTTGTGTCGCGTCGCGTGTCGCGACAGTATGTAGAAGCCTTAATTTGTCAAATATTTTCGTTAAATTTCTCACTCACACACACTCAGTGATTGTGTTACAATAACTTGACTTCAAAGCTACTCGTATAATAATATTACGTACATGTAATCTTTACATTGACGCGCAAGCTGTTACCATGAATTCCGTACATGATTCTAGGCCCATCAGAGTTGAAAATTTTGATCGGTTATTTAAAAAATAATCTACTGAATATAAGGCAACAGTTTACAGTTAAAAATAAAAACACGCCTAAATCTAAAAATGGAAACTCACGGAAGGGTTGACGATGACAGTGCCGTCGACAAAGGGTGCGAACCCCGGCAGAAACCGTGGCGGGTCCAACCGCACCGCCAGTAGCTCTGCCAGTGGCTTGTTCCTCAAACACGGCGCGAGGTCGTCCTCCAGCAAGTCTCCGTGACACCCCGTCTGTTCTGCCACCTGGTCATACAATACTTATGAAGCTGTTAAAAGATTGCCTCAGTCTCTTTTCTTTTTAAAGTGTCCTCAAATCTCAATATCCGTCATCTAAATATCACCATATAAAATCTCCCATGGAGAGCAATCTTACACTTGTAATTACTTATACAGACTAGGAAAGTTTCAGAATAGACTTGGATAATACATTAGAATTATGAATTCCATTAAACACTACGGAACAGCTTTTTCTTTTGAGTGGGAAATTATCAAATAACTCCTCCCGCTCTGGGTGGAGCGGGAGGCCGTGTCAGACATTTATTGACTAAAACCCACCCGTGTTCCTTCATTTGCCTATGTGCCAGGGCCACGATATCCCTTTCAGACAAACTCGCAACCCTGGCAGGCATTGGCTCTAATGGACCCCGTCAATTCGTGCTGACATCTCTTTGAGGCGCGCTACGGAACAGCTGTATTTGGAACTAAGTAAATTCACAACTAGTATTAAATACACTCGATTAAAGCCTACCCTGTAGAAATTAGGTGTTACCTGTGTTATCAAAACGATGTGAGAAATTATTTCTAAAGAGATTGGAGCCTCTTATTGAAACTGATAACCTAATACCCGATTACCAGTTCTGATTTAGAGAACAACACTCTACGCTCGACCAAGTACATAGAATTACTAATATTATTGAAAGAAAACTAGAGGAGAAGAAAGTGTGTTCCACGGTTGTCCTCGATGTTGCACAGGTTTTAACATTGACTTCAACAATAAAAAGCCACAATACTTCCCAGTATTCACAAATAATCAACAAATACCCTACTCGAATACTGCTAAGTATCTCGGCATGACCCTGGCCCCGAAAACCAGCGGTGGAAAGAGCATGTCAAAAAGAAAATAGCCGAATTAGATATTCAACATAAAAAATGTATTGGCTACTTGGTATACAGTCACCATTGTCAATATCTAACAGATTTTTGTTATAAAAACAAGTTTTAAAACCTGTGTAGACCTACGGTATTCAGCAGTGGGGCTGTACCAGCCAAAGTGATCGCCAAATCATACAACGTTATTAAAACAAAGTACTGAGGGATATGGTCAACGCGCCCTGATACATTAGAAACAGCGACCTCCACCACACCGGAACCTCAAGATGGATGTCGTAAACATAGTTATAAAAAAATATGCAGAAGCTCATGAATACAGACTTCATCGTCACGTGAATGTCGAGGTGATCCAACTCCTTGAAATCACTGAATTAGTGCGAAGACTAAAAAGGGAAAAAACCTTTTGGGCCTTATTACAAAACAAGGTTTATCTTCAGACCCAAGTTTAAACCATGGAACCATTATTGAATTTCGAACTTTATTCCGTCTACGGTTAAGTTCCTAATACAAAACTGACAACTTAGTACCAAATTGAGTATTCAGTTTTGTATATAGAACGGTATTTCAATCAGAGTTACGTTATCATTACAAAAACTAGCTCCATGGTTTAAGCCCTGTCAAAATATAAATCTTGTTTTGTAATAAGACGGTTTGAGTTAGTTTAAACTGTACAAGTACAAGTTTATTATATTGAACACGTGAATTAAGTGTCTTCGCCTTAACATAAAGTGAAAAAGTCAGACGTTATTGGACGATTTCTTAATTTTATAGATACTTAGCAAATTAAGTTATATTTAATTTACTTATTAGCTAAAAGGCTACATTGTAATGAGAATAAAGTATCACCAACATAAACAGACACACTTTTTCCATCGCAAATTGGATAAGTCGAATGCAAGAAAACTTTCCGTGTTCCCAAATTAGGTTCTCCTTATTTTTTTAAATAATGTCCCCTCGCCTGTTTAACAGGAAGCCCACACCCGATATTCTTAAACGTAACGGTAATAATACCTTTCTTTTTATCGTGAGCGGTTCCCTCTGCAACGCCCATGAACTCAGCCCCGACCCACTTAACAAGATGACGCGCTTCAATAGTTCTGAAACAAATAGCCTAATTTAATTTTGTCATTTTGAACAAGGATCACCCAGATAATGAAATCTCTTCTAAAGAAAAACATTTTTATTTCTCCCTCCGTTTCTCGTATTCTTTAATAATAAACTTTTCTGAAATAGTCTCGAGTGTGATGTTGACCTTATTTTCGAATTACGCGGAGGAAGCTGCCTTGTACTTGTTTAATGTGACTCTTTTAATCGCATTAAGTGACGGAGTAAACGGGATGGTGACACGAAATAATGATATCTGCCCGGAGCAGTATAATTACGCACAATGCCTGTCCCATGTTCGTACTCACAAGGGATGCAGACCGTCACGTGCGCCCCACGTTACCCCTCCTCCCATCGAGACCACAGAGATCCTTACTGTTCCAGCTGACAGGTCATTAAAAATATTTTTAATTAATTTAATTTCATAACATTTTGGGATTACTTAATATTTTTAGGTCTTTAACATTACCTACGTAGGTCATATCACACTCGCAATATAATTCTACAGGAGTCTCTAAAAAATTACTCGTATGAATGGATACCATGAAATATAGCGTAGCGAAGGTTTTATCTAATTTTATAATACGCTTTATCAAACTAAATCATATCCAACATATTTGTCATCTTAATGATTTAATTGCATAATCCATACCCCTGGCGACAGGTGAGACAGCGAGAAAGTTGGCGAGCGCAGCCCCCGTGCCGTGGCCCATGATCGTGACCCGCTCGGGGTCGCCCCCGAACGCCGGCAGGTTCTCCCGCAGCCAGTGCAGCCCCGCCACCAGGTCCATCAGACCAAAGTTACCCTGCGCCGACCCCTTAGCACCAGTCTTTAAAAAACCTGCCAACAAACAAACACTTAAAAATTAAAATAACAAACACAAAGTGAGTTAAAACAAACGTTAATCTCCCACGAATATAAACCATTTCAAAGTATAAAATGTACACATAAATACACATTACGACTACGACTATGCCTTGCAACTGAGAAATAGTGGCTCATAATGCAAAATATTTCACTGTCGTCTGCGGAACAAGACCCGGAAACACTACGGAGCGTCTTCAATAAATTATGATATAATGTATTTTTTGCGCACCACGAACACGTCTGTCTGAAGAGATACACTCCAGTGGATAGCGACACTTATGTAAATACGAAAACTTACACATTTCATACAATCCCCCAGATGTGTCATCGTTATTCAAAGTTTCCTCTCACGCAAATTGTTCACAAGTGAATCAATATTTTCTATCACATCAATTTCAAGTAGTGACTTCGAAAACAAATATTCGGAATAGTGTGTTAGGGTAGGGGGTGTATAGCTTCGATATTTTTGTTATAACATTTCACACAAAACTAAAAAAAGAAATAGTTTTCTCAATGTGATTTTTAAGAAAATCTGAATAAAAAAATAATACAAGTTTTAAGTTAGGTATGTCTAAAAATATGGCACGGATAAATATATTTTTGCCAAAAATATACACAAGTTTTTAGCGAAGGTAGGTTAAATAATTTGCCCTACCCCATATTTAAGTTGCCGAAACGTTAAAAGCATTCTTGAATACTTTCTGATTACATTACAACAACAAACGGAAAAAGTGAAAACAAATACAATTTCGCAGACATTGACTTTAATAATAGAAACAATAACCGTCCACTAGTGCGTACGCGTTTATACAAGTCTGTTAGGAACATATCGGCAATCAGTTTATACATATTGGGCATGCTTTCTTCTTTTATATTTTATGAGAATTATAGGTACCTCTCTGGGCCACCAAACCAAATAGACCTTAGGGCCTTTTTTAATATTTTGATATGAAATACGATACAAGTTTCCAACTTTCAGAGAGAAGTATCTCTCTCTAAAAGTTCATCTATACATAAAAAGAAATCGTAGCGGAGGCAAAACTGTTAAAGGAATATTTAAAAAAAAAAGGATTTGCTACGAAGAAGGATTTGGAACGATTCCTAGGGAAAAAATATAATTTTTAGAATTTTTATCTGTTTACCTGAATGTATGTTCCAGCATCACGCAAATACTACCGGATAGATTCAGTTCGAATTTTGCATACAATTTGTGTTAAACCTTTTTTTTTAATTGTCAGCACGGTTGGCGCAGTGTAAGTTAGGTCTAAGTTTGCTACTGATATTTTTTGCCATTCTTTTTTTTCATATTATTGTTATACTACTATATTTATGATAGCTCGTAGAATATACAATGAAAAAACAAAGTTTGGGCCTCTTCTGTGAAATATGGTTAGGTGACTGCTATGAGAGTTTATGAGAAATCGCGTGTATTCATAAACTACTATTATATTATTTTAATGATAACCATTCATTAGGAATATTCTGTAAGAATGCATCAGTCAGTGTATTGGTATTGTGCCATTAGACAGTATATGCAGGAACTAATAGAAAAGTATGGATGAAAAAGACATGTTATGAGATTGGTAATAATGATGCAGAAAAATTATTAACTCACTAAAAACGAAAAACTTCGCAAGCAATAGTAAATTGCTACTGAAGGATGCGGGTGTCGACCTCAGAAAGAGCAGCTTCTCTCACGAACAACTGTACGTCACTTGCTCCCGCGTCACCAGTACTGACTCTGTATATTTTGGCTGCTGAGACCAAAACTAGAAACGTAGTATACAGGGATGTTTAAAAAAAAATTGGTTTGTTATTTTAGTATGTCGCGGTGTCTTATGACTTCCACGCGAATGAAGTCACGGGCAGAAGCGGGTACAAAGCGTATTTGATCACATTACATAAACATCATCAAGGGCACCTTTCATAAATGGATTACTTTTTCCTTCAGAAAAAACAATATCAGCTTACTGCTTAAAAAAAATGACATCGAGGAAAATGATGTTCGTTACTGAGAAACGCAGAATAAATTTCGTTTTATTATTTTCAATATCGTCTTTTTACAGCTGCATCAAATGTCGGTCGCTACTGTAAAATATAAAAGTTCGGGGCCCCTGTTAAAATACGTTCGTGAGATTTTCGGGTTATTTTCCTTGTATTTTTATAGCATAAGGGATAGAATACTTTACATAGTCTCTAGGTTATTATACGACAAAAATAACTTAGAAGTAAATTATAATTTATTGTAGGTTCAAGCAACAGTTAAACATTTCGCACTCTATCATTCTTCATAGTGTGATCTTGACATGTTTTTAGAAAACCGACTTTACGTACTGTATAGTTTCAGAGCATTCATATGATAATATTAAGGTACGTAGTAACTAACGATGATAGAATTGTTTGTTTAGTATAGAGATCCTCGATTATAAGAAATCCTTCACGTGTCCGTTACAAACACGCTTAGCTAATACATATTTTGGTGTCCACTGTTCCATGTTAGTAAGTAGTGAATAATTGTTTATGAGTATGACATAATTGTCTGCATTGTATAGTCTTGTTTTCTATGTTAATTAATGTAATTGGTATTATACCGTGTTAACTATAAATAAATATTTAATGTTATGTTGAAACTAGTTAATTAATTTATAATAGCAGTAGATAGATATAATTAAAGTAGCCGCTCACAACTCGGCAAAAAAAGTTAAAAGGTAATCTTGAAATAACCTGGTTATAATTACAGCGGTCGTTACCGACAACAGACAATGATAGGGGTCTATTATGGACGTTTTATAAAAAGTTTCTAATTAAAATGCTGAAGTAGACCGTCATTCTATTAACGTCTGTTTTAAAGAACCCAAACTGTCTGATAATATTTTCTTTTTCTCCAATTACTTGCTGAACACCATTTGCTTTTCTTGATCAACAGCGTTAAATGTAAATATAACGTCTTGTTTTTTTTTCAACAGACTAAAAAAATGCACTACTTTAACAAACATGACACCTCCATGTCTTCTCTCTCGTAATGCGTTTATAGGATACGTGGCAAATGTGTTGGATATGCTTGTTCTCATAGCAGTTTCAAAAGCTTGCCCCGAAAAAGGCTAGCTAAATCAATCAACTCAGTCTATCGCAGTCCACTGCTGGACATAGGTCTCTCCCAAATTGCGCCACAATACCCTGTCCTCCGCCTACCGCATCTAGTCAGTCCCAACCACTTTTTTAAAGTCGTCGGTCCACCTAACTGAGCTAGCTAATTAGTATCAATAACTTACCCAATACACCTAACCTAAAGTTGATAGTGACGACCACAATATTGCCGTTGGCCGCCAGCGTGGTGCCGTCGTACGCGTTGCCGGAGCTCCATTCATAAGACTCGCCGTGCACGAAGACCAAACACGGCAGTCCCCCGCCCTCGCCTTCCTCACCCCCTGCACACGCAAACATTTGTTAACACCCTGAAAATTCTAGATTATATCGCAATGGAGGCTGTTAGCTTATTAATTTCAAAGTTATATCAGAATCAAGTTACATATTCAGGAAATTAATTAAAATAACTATGTGGTTGTGGTAACTTTATACGTTGAAGCATAGAAACACAAGACGAGCAGATTTGTAACAAAGTAGCTAAAAGTTAGATTCAATAAGGATACATTATCAATACTATAGGATACATTATCGAATCGGAATAAATCAATTGAAATCTGTGTCTTATTCCTTATCTTACAAGAAACATGAAGCATATTATAGTAAAAGAAAACACATTTCTTTATTTTCATCCAGCTTCGGTACAATCCGGTCATATAATATTCAAATCAGGCATCACAATATAGGTACACGTTTGATGTAGATTACAACTACCTATAAAACTCTAGATTAATATCACGATAGAGTTTTCTCCTGGCAGCTTATAAATTATAAAGTGGTGTTTGATACTGTTAATTCACGATTATCAGGGAGTTCAGCCTAAGTATCCTGATATATAATATTAACAAAATAATGTTTATATAATTTTTCAGTATCTACCCTGGGAAAATTGAATTTTAACATTATAGCTAAAAATATTTTACATTATTCCTATAAAAATTATCAAACATATTCAAAAACTATCTAGAAATACTTTTACTAACACGTAACCCAAAAAAACAATAATAATATAAGTACTCGAATCACGAAAGTCAAATGAGCACACCACAATTTTTGTGCCGACTACACACATTGCAAATACATTTTAAAGTTACAAATAGTATATTTGCCCAAACCATAATCATTTAACCACACTAAACATTACAGAAACATTTGACAGCACACAATAACAATGCATCACTATAACAATAACGGTTTCCATACTCACATTATTGATGACAAAACATCCCCGGCGTGAACTGTAGATATGGGGTGTCTCAGCCTCACTTCCGCACTGCTTGCAGGGGGCAGGTTGCACTGCAATGCACTACGGAATTGAGGCCTCGACACCCTCGCAGAGCCCCGCTTCCTCACCCCGATGCATCTTCTGTGTCATCTTATGCGCCGTAAGTGCTTGCTTTCATTTCTCACAAGTGAGCGCTGACGTCTGTATTTACTTATAAGTTCTGAAGCGTTAAGTGCTCTGCAGCTGAACCGGCCGTGCATAAATTATAGCCGTGTCAAGTTTGGACGGAGGTTACTATTCAAACTAACCACTTAAAATGCGATCTCGCTCTAAAATTTGGTTTGTACATCAATATTTCAGTGTTCTTACCATTAGGAAATGTATAAGCAGTGATTCTGTAAATATGTAATGCGTATTATGAACTTATAAATATATACAAACTTATGTAGAATTATGTTACTTCCAAAGTACAGACATTTACACGGCAAGAGATCGTTAAAGTATATAATACCTTACCTTATTAATCAGCTACCTATATCATTAAGGGACGAAATAACTCATAAAAACATAAAGTACAAATTAAAGCAACATTTCTTATAAAATATAAATATCTAATTATATAATAATATACGAAAGAAAATAAATGTTACAATTGAAGTTATTAAATAATTAAAAAAACATAATACTTATCAATATCATAGCAAACAAAAATAAAGAAAAATTAATTATTGCTTAAAATATTTATACTTTTAGGAACAACCTGTATCAATCTGTCATATTCCTCTACCACTTTTTTTTGAAGGACGGTCAAATCGGTCACTGATTTTCGCTCGTTTGTTTAATATTAGTTATACTATATTTCTCTAAATACCCTCGCTGTTATTTTTGTTGTTGTTTAATTTTAATTAAGAACTTAAGTTTGGTTTATTCTCTAAATTATGTGGTCGATGATTTTGGTGCACGGTAAAACTCTAATGAGTTTATGTTTGCGCCAACTTATATGCATAAACATGTAACTGTATTATTGAATAAATGAAAATAAAATGTCTAAACGGAACGCCGACCTCATCTAGTTTTTAAAATATGATTGACGTGTAAAAGTGTTTGTACAAACCTACTCACAGAAAAAAAACCATTTATCGTAATAACATCACAATAACAAAAGGTAGTATCAACAAAATCTTATCCTTGGCTTTACAACCGAATAAAACTATATAACTCAGTAGACATGTGTATTGTGTACCCCAAAAAAATAACTAAGAGCCACGTACCCGTTCACAAGCCAAATTTTCTTACAAAATTAAAAATAAAAGTTTGGAGAAGTTAATTGAAGATTTAATGTAAAAACACTTTTTTTGTCGCCTACCTCCTCCAATGATAATTTATCAACCCACGTTACATATATTAGTAAAGTATACTCAACCTAAACTATGAATAACATAAGCTACAGCTTTGTGTAGCTAATAGGTTAGAACATAACTCGTAGAGCTACATGTGTTGCAAACACTAGTTAGGTGACGCAACTTGTACCGTTATACAGCACACAGCGAAATAAGAGTGAGACTGCTAAGCGCATCTGTTTATATACTTGTTTCTCGATTATTACTCACACTATACTTCATCTTATGTATACTGTACCATCAACTATAATATACGTTTAAAAATAGTTAAATCTTTAATACAACGCAGAATACGGGAGTGCTACGGGAGTAGCACTCCCGTATACGGCCTTGGAAAACTTGCGCTCAGTTTAGTAAAATCTTATTTAAATGATAGACAGCAGCAAGTTCAAATAAATGGAGTCAATTCACTCGGCTTAAAAGTAAAAATGGGTGTACCTCAAGGTTCGATATTGGGTCCTTTCCTCTTTTTAGTATATATTAATGATCTACCCTATTTGTTAAAAACTCAACCACAAATGGTGTTATTTGCTGACGATACTTCCTTAATTTTTAAAATTAACAGACGTGCATTAAATCTTGACGACGTAAATAATGCCCTATTGCAGGTCCAAAATTGGTTCACTGCTAATAATTTAGTATTAAATGGGAAAAAAACTAAGTGCATAAGATTTTCGTTACCAAATGTCAAAAGTAGTAATTGTGAGATAATATTGAATCAAGAGAAACTAGAATTCGTCGATAAAACTGTTTTTCTGGGGATCACGCTCGACTCAAGGCTTCAATGGGGTCCTCATATAATATCCCTTGCAGGACGGCCAAGTTCGGCGGCTTATGCTGTGAGAAAAATCCGTCAATTTACTGATGTAGATACCGCGAGGCTGGTCTATTTTAGTTACTTTCATAGTATTATGTCATACGGTATTTTACTATGGGGACGGGCTGCAGACATCGAGTCTATTTTTATTCTGCAGAAAAGAGCCATCAGAGCCATATATAATCTCCGCAGGCGCGATTCTCTTAGGGAAATGTTTAAGGATATTAACATCATGACGGTGCCTTGTCAATATATCTATGAAAACATCATGTACGTAAGAAAAAATTTACATCTTTTTAGTAAAAGAGGCGAAAGACATAATTATAGTACTAGAAGTAGGGATTTATTAGCTCAACCAGGTTTCAGACTGGCAAAAGTAGACTCGTCTTTCATGGGGTACTGTTTAAAATGTTATAATATAATTCCTCCCCACATACTTCAACTGAATGAGACGAAATTCAAATCTTGTATAAAACGCACACTATGCAAGCAGGCATACTATAATTTGGGGGATTACATCGCTGATAAAAATGCTTGGCTCAATGCTGGTCCAGCTCCACAACCTCAACTAATTGATTAACATTTGAAAATACTGTTGGAGCTGCTGAAGATTTCAAAAACTATCTTTGCTTTGTATAAATTCAATCTCTTAGTATTATATAATTGCATAGAACATGTGTGAGCACTATGTACTTACTATAAAGCTACCATTTACTGAGTACTTCTTTCATTGACTTGAATGTGCAATGGCGGCTGAGAGTATGTCATGCTCACTGTAATGTCTCGCTGATGGTGGCGGGTGTGTTGGATCATTTAGCTCCCTTCAAAATGGTTGAGTTGAATGGTGCTAATCCATGCGTCATGTTCGTGAACGGGTGCCATCAGTAGGGACTGGTCATCTCTTAGCGGCCTTGGCTTATTTTAATTTAAGTTTTGAATTCTTTTTTTTTTATATTTTTGTTACGGACGCCTTTGACGTTTTGCATCGTTCTCACATGTTTAATTTCAACACGAATGATGTAACCAATATTTTGTAACCATATGTTAATTTAAAAGAGTGTCCGTGGAGTTTCTTGCCCGTTCTTCTCCATAGGTACCTACTAAGCTTTGGAATGGGCAACTAGCTTCATTTTGATGACTGACCGACCCCCTTGACAATTCAAAAGTGCCTGTAATTGGTTTATTTGAAATAAATGCTTTGAGTTTTTTTTTTTTTGAGTTCTACGATGCTACGAGTGCTACGACGGCGTAGACAAACTACGATGCTACGAGGAATAATCTCACTTTATTAAAATTGTAATAGATCACAATACTATTCCTATCCCGTGGGTGTCGTAAAAGGCGACTAAGGAACTTACTAGAAAATGGCCACCAGCGTTCTCTATGCATTTTAACACAATACTGTGATCACCAACCCGCCTGCCAAGCGTGGCGATTATGGAAAACCCCTCCCAAACTTTCGGGGTGGCCTATGTCCAGCAGTGGACGTCTTTCGGCTGAAATGAATGATGAATGATGGAAAGAAAAATTGGAAAAGTTACTCTATCTTTTTTCTAATTCGGGAAAAACTGGACGTCCATTTTTCTATGGGATTTTTGTAGGCACTCACGACCATGACGCACGGTTCAAATGATGGACATGCTGATTTTTTTTTTGTTTTGTTTATGGGCATGGAAAAGTTATCAGGAAAATCTGGAGAATAGGGATGTTACGCATAATTATAATTCTCGAGGGCACTACTCCGCCAGTACGTAAACAAAAAAAATAAAAAATAAAGCTAGTAATTCCCAAACATACATCGTTTTATGAGTATGTTGTATTTTGTACTCATAAAACGATGTATACTTATGAATTACTAACTGACCCGACAGACGTTGTTCTGTCATTTTTTTTAAATATTTTACATGCATAAGATGTAATCCTAACTAATATTATAAATGCGAAAGTAAGTTTGTTTGTTACCTTTTCACGCGTAAACCACTAAACCGATCTTCCTGAAATTTTGCATATACGTTGTCAGGTGTACAGAAACGGACATAGGGTATCTTTCATCCCGAACGAAAGTACTGTTCCCGAGGAAAACCACAATAACGTTTTTATGATAATAGATGGCGTCACGTGTCTTTCGAATCGTGATTGAATTATATTATTATAGAAACTTTAGTAGAGTGTTAAGAGTTTTTGCCGCCAAACGCCTAACAATAAGCAGAGTACAACCCGAATTGATTGTCAAATTCTAAATTAACGCGAGCGAAGCCGCGGGCAAAACACACACAGCCAGTACAGCTAGCTAGCTAGCTAGCTGGCTAGTACAGTTATATTAGCAAGCTATTAAGACGCAGATATATGCCAGTGACCTTGAGTGGTTAGCTTGCGTGTTCTGTACTGAGCTCACGCAACGCGTCGTACGTTCAGCCAGTAATAGGACTCGCCCATCTAGGAGCGCTGTCCCCAATTTGACGCATTATTAATTTATTATACACAAAACAAAAGGTATTCTAGTAAAATGCGTATACTAAAAGATCAATAATTAAATTGTCTTTAAATTGGTGAAGGTTTCAGAAAAATACGCTTGGTTGATTTTGCGCCATTCTCAGTTTTGTATCCGCGTTAGACATAACTTTACAAATTCATTTCACTATGTAATATAAACATAATCTAAAATATTCACATATTAAGTTATTGAAAAAATGCTCTAATTTATCATATATTTTTTTCAAATCATTAACACTACTCCTTTAGACGTGATCTTCAGTATAAAATCATTAAAAGTCGGTTATCTCCCCTTAAAACTCAGACGCAAAAGTAAATTCCGCACAGGGTACAGAAAACGTATGACACAAAATATCTACCTTGATACATTTTTAAAGCGACATGTTTAACGGACAGTGAATTAACTGGTAAATGACGTGAATAAATTATATGAATAAACCGCTGGTGAGGATTAATGAGCAGCGAGCCCTCGTCGCGTGGCTGTTCTATTATGTTGGTACCATTGTTCTGCTCTATTAGGCAAGTGCTACACAAGAAAAAAGAGGAAACAAAGCACACGTTATACACATACATATATACATATATAACTGTCGTACCAGTAATCTCCAGGATTAGGCAGAGGTATTTTAGTATACTCACAGTTCGCCGACTACGATATGAGAGTGTATGCGATGAGGGCAAAGGTGTCGCCATTTACCTGGCACATTGCCAACCGCGAGACTGTATTGGAGAATTTCCTAACTGTAATTCTCATATACGATCTCGTGGCTTAAGAGGCGATGGATGCGTAGTTCATACAAACGTAATACCAAAATAAGTTGTAAATCAAACATATTCCTAAGGTAGTGTGTCTTTATTCCGATTGGAATACAGAATATCTAGGATCCCAAATATATATTTTTAATGGACACTGATTTCAACAAGAGTTATGAGAAAAAATAAGTTTTCTATAGACGTTTTAAATTCCTCATATCTCGCCTTTATATCATTCATTGTCCTTTTAAAATATATATTTGGGAACATAGATGTTCTGTAATTCAATCGAAATAAATACACACTACCTTAAGAATATGTTTGATTTACAAATTATTTTGTTATTACGTTTAAATGAACTACGCCTGCTCCTTAATCCACTAGTTTTGGAAGATACCACCCGCTTACTTGTCGTGGGTGTCAGACACAAGTAAGAGCTTCAGGGGGCGTCGACCGGGGCGGCCGCTCAGGGTGCCAGCAACTGGAGAGCGCTGGGGCATAGCGAGCGCTGCGCGCACCAGTTTAGTTTAATTTTTTTCAGCTTAATTTAATTTGAATACCTACCTATCTGTATCGATCTAAAGAAAAACTAAATTCAGCGTATTAACTTTTATAAACTTATCTTGTAGGAGTGAGTATGAGTATTCAGACATTTTGTTGCTTGTCTTGTCGTATCCTCATATCCCTCACTAGCTTATGTAGAATGACAGAGAGACGCACTGAGTGACAGGCGACATTGTTTTTCATTATAAGTTTCGTGACTAACTGGCACACATTATACCAATGTAGATACGTACCTACATTGGTTACATAATAAATAAATAAAAAACATTTATTTCCAGCATCGCAATAACAACCATAAGAATAACAAATACTTATAAAGAAAAAATAAATTACAAAACATAAGATCTGATTTCGTGCGTACAAATATTATGGTTGTTAGAGAGTAATTCACACTGACCTCCGTACTACTAAAAACTGTATCACGGTAGGTCAGTCTTCCTCGTTCTCCAACAATCACAAACTTAACAGCACTTTATAGTGAACATAATATTTCGAGACATTTAGCAATTGTTCGGTATTAATTAATACATTCGTAAGGTGGGTAAAACTAAAAAATATTATGTATATGCAAAATATTTAGACAAAAAATTGTTATAAACAAGTTGTTGTGTTGATGTTTATATGATGTTGTGTGTTGATGTAATTGGTGTATGTGACTGTATATGTGTGAATACGAGCTTTGTGTTTATATTTATGATAGGCTTACTAATAGCTTTTCTGTGTTAACATAATTAATCTGAAGTAGAAATTCATTTAAAATCTTTGCAATTATAGATTGACAAATCACGTAAACTCAAACTCCAAGACAACTTATAATACACATGAGGCCCGATGTGGTCAAAAAATTTGCTAGCGAATACAGAATGAATAAAATAATTATGTCATTATTAATAATAATAAATACCTACATGTTTGTAGTTTTCTATTAATTCAATAATAAATAAATTATGGTACAAAATTGAAAATATGTTTTATAAAATTTAAATTAAATATAAAAGGGCGCCAAATTCATGACTCGCCCGGGGTGCCTAGATGGTTAAGGCCAGCCTTGTCAGTAAGATCGTGAACAATTCAATGGTGACGATGGTGAATCGATGATTGAATATAGAGTAAACTATCGACTGAACCCACCATTTAGAACCCACATTCAGCGTACGTTTTATTTGTTATTTTACTTATGTAGAACTTTTACGACTCATAGCACAAGTCGCAAATCATTCTCACGATTAAATTTGTCGTATCGGGAGGCCTAAATTCTGCTGAAGATATAAAACGACGGCTTACCATTAACAGGCACATAAAGGTTGACGTAAAGGCAGTCCTCGCTCTGATTGGCCAGCACTGGCAGCAGTCGCTCGAGCTGCCGTATGCGCGCGCGCGGGTGCAGCAACAACGCGTCATCGCGCGGCGCGGCGGCGGGCGGCACCTGCGGGCACGCCGGCCCCGACGCGTCCGCCAGCCGCGTCGTGCGCCACTGCGACGGCGTCACCGGCGGCATGTATCTGTGTTAGGTGGAGATCGTTAAAATTCCATGTGATCGCTCAATAAAGGGTTCCGTAGTTGGTATGTGGTTGAAAACATGTCCTCCCATACATTCCAACTGTTAATGTAAGTTGGTCGACTATTACTCGTTAACTTGTAAAGCCTACTTAGCTGTGATAGTTTTCATTTTAACTTCGTTATTAAATACTACTACCGTGCCTCGGAAAGCAAGTTAAGCCGTTGGTCACTGCTGTTATTTGTAAATCTTTGACAGTTGTTATGGGTCGTCAGAAGCTCGAAAGTCTTACAACCAGTCTTACCAAGGGGTATCGTATTACCTAGTTACTGGGTTGTGGAGGTCAGCTAGGCAGTCGCTCCATGTAAAATACTGGTATTCACCTGCATCCGGTTAGACTGGAAGCCGAGCCCAGCATAGTTGGGAAGATGATCATAATATATACTACTGCCACGAATTAACGCCACAAAAAACAAAAACAACGATTTAGTTGGCAGGGGTGGGACACTTGGCTCTAACCAAAATTAGCACCTCAAAGCTTAATATTACGCAAACGAATCCCTGCGTTACGTTGCGTTGCGTTGCGCGTAGTCCGTTCCAATCTGCGCTAGCCATAGTGGGGTTGTAGCCCGCGAAATTCAAGGTTTTTGCAAATTCCAGCGCGAAATCATATTCGCTGCAAATAAGACTATTTCGTGAAAATGTGACGATTTGCAGCAAATATAGTTTAGACAGCTACATTGATGTTTTAAATGATTATAAATTAATAATGATTTTATCATAATCGCCGCGTAATTTGCAAAAAACGAAAGAAATTTTGAATATCTCGGACTACATTAAAGGAACCGGAACTACACCTGAAAGTTTCCGGTTAATTAACGGACTCATTTGTTTACGATTAAAAATCATACACACTTCGAGGGGAGAAACTCATAACTGAGCCAGGATTTAAACATCTCAAATTGAGTCAGCAAAATTACTCTGCCATTGGGCTTCACGCAACATTGCAGTTCTCGTCAGACTCGATGCAAAATTAGTCAACTAAAATTCAAGTCATTAATTCCTTGATCATTTTGAACGACACAAACTAAGCTGGGTTACGCATTTCCCTTACGAATAGCAAACTACATTATGTACTACCAGTGAGACACATTCATGTTTATGACTTGTTACAGTTTCCACTCGTGTGCATGTTTCGAGATTGCTCAAATAGTTTCGGACCGTCTCTATACATCAGCTGATTACGAAGCAAGGTCTCGAGAAGTTAGCATCCAAAGTTAGTCTTACGGCCTTGCCGTGTATGCAAAGTAAAATCGAAAATAATGCCAAACATACTTCGGGGAACATTATTTGATATAAGTATATTGTTCTAAAGACGACAGATTGGTATTGCATCAATTACAAGTACCGCTGTCAATGGTAATTACAATTTGTATATACAGGGTGTAAGGGACAGCCCTCCGCAAATTAACAGGGTGCATTCAGCTCCTTATTTTGAATCATATTTCACTGAAAATTTTCTCAGGAAAATTGTATTTTTTTTTTGTCGTTAATTCAGTTACTATTCCTTTATTTCAATGTAAAATCAAATTCTCTGTACGCATTACTCGATTAATGTAAATAACACAGCTAAAATAAAAAAATCAGCAATGGATGTTGAAATTCTCTAACGAACGACGCCTGAAATCAGCGAATACGGCCGTCCACCCCGCCGCGACAAATCTGGTTCATTGGATTCCCATAACGTTCCTGAAATAATTTCATGTACCGGTCATCTTAGTACGATATACTTATTTCTATTCCATTTACTCGTATCATCTACTGCATATAATAGCTGCCACAGCAAAATGAGTCACCATAACGGTGGAAAATATTTTTTGACAAGGTTTCTGCTCTATAAAAAAATAAAAGGTATTGATATAATTTTTTGCTTCAGTTCTTTTGAATATGTGGCAAAAAAGTATTGCACACTTACTTGAGCAAGCAAGTGTACTACTGCTACGCTATTTAACGCATACGATCACTATCGTACGTACGGATACGTATCGCCTACGACTATATGCTCCGCCCACGTGTCTAATATCTGGTCCGAAAATAAATAGAAAAAAACATTTACCTGAGGCTACCTAGCGGCGGTGTAGCATACGGCACTCCGAGATAGGCCTCGACCTGCGGATGCGAGTGCACGACGATCCCGCGCAGCGGTCCGTACTTGGTGCGAACGACGCGCGTGCTGTACTTGTGCGCCGAGAGCGCGGCTGCGCAGCTGACGAGCCACGCGAGCAGCGCGGCGCGGTCCGTGCGCATCACGCGGGCGCGGCGGGCGCGGGCGCGGGCCACGCGCCGCCGGCGACGCGCACGCCGCGCATCACGCGCCCCCCCACACGTGCCTCCAGCTCATGACACACCCTTCTCACGCCCCCTCGCACACTGACATTACATATTGTTACTCACTCTCTTAATAAACCACTGTTTCACTATTATCACTCTTAAAACACTTACCCGAATCATTGTTTTGTTGCACTACTAATACGTTTGCAAAGGTTAACCATTTGCTCAACCTGAAACAATAAAACGCTTCGTTAACGATGGGCACATAACGGTTATACAAAATCATTTGTTTAAAGGTACTTAGCAAACGACTTTAATATAGCAGAAGCAAATTTTCATGAAATCTCCATTTTAATCAAATATGAGCGGAGTAAGCCGGGCCGCGGACAATGGAGTAGGTAACGGAAAATCTTTACCTAACAAACCTAACCCGACGTAACACAAACACGACAACAACGTCGCATTTCTAAACGAAATTTGCCGTTTCCGTGGCGGCTCCTCGGCTCTGCCGAACAACGCGGACCGCGGCGCGCGACGGGACTCGTACAGACGTTCACTTCCACTTCATTTATGTAACCAAAGACTGATTTTCATTGCAATTAAATGTGAACACATTTCAGTGGGGCCTTACAAGTTTTAGTGTTTACGTCGTACAACGTATAAATAAACTGTGTAAAATCGTTCAATTCATTAGTGGTTTAGTTTGTACCGTAGCAATTTTTATTGTTTGCTGTAATAGAATTTTCTCTATTTCTATTTACCCATTAGTCGTTTATTTGTCACGCTTGATAAGTACTTAATGTAATAAAGTCCCCTCCTTCACCAGCCAGTTGATCAATTGAGCTTTCAAATATTATATGAAAATATCTATTTATTTAATGGTCCAACAGTTGACTAGCTGACACATTCCGAACAGGAATTAAAACAATATTAATCGCATTTAGGAACCATGAATCCGAAAAAAATGTTGCAATTCTATATCGCACGAAGGCTACACGACGACATCAATTATATAAAAGCAGACGTTTATTGGTGACACGGCGGCGGTATTTACGGGCGCATTTGGTTGCGCAAGGGGCACAAAGAGCGCGGCTAGTGAGGGGACACGACACCATCAATCACGCGCGTGACATGCAGAACCTTTGAGCGCGATCCGCATTTTGTTGCAAGCCTATTGATACCATGTCACCGCTGACCTTTCAATGCAAATTTAATAAATTTCACTGTTTTGTCAGCAACATTAAAGCCAAAATTGCATAATAAAAGTCATGCCCTGTAATGGGTACAAGCATTTAAAATTCATGGGAATAGCTCCCATGAATTTGGATATTAGCAGCACCATTATGAATATTTGAGTAGTCGCAAGCATTAACAAAACCATTGCGAATGTTTTAATCAACAAACGCAATGCATTGTTATAGAGATGGTGAAAATTACTCGATTGAAATCTTTTAAATGATACCTATTATCCCCGGGCATAACAGGTTATGCGACGGGCTTTCATACACAAATAATAGCGGGATGAGGATACCTCCATAATCAAAATTAGAATTTCGTATTAAGGCTTCTACATACCAGCGCGAATTGTCGCGCGACGCGACACGGCACAAAGGCCCCGCGTGTCGCGGGACGAGCGGTGCCTTTGTGTCGCGTCGCGTCGCGCGACAAGTCACCCCGGTATGTAGAAGCCTTAAATGTAATATGGTTTATCAAAATAAATCTGCTTACGCAAGTAATTCAATCCAAATTACACATAATTACATAGGTGTATTTTAGATTGAATTACTCTTTTTATAGCATAATGGTTAAGTAATGAAGTAACCACAACAACAACAATAACAACAAAATAACAATAACATAATAATATAATTTAATAGATAATGATGAAATTTTTACCTTTCGATGATAAGTACTGTGACTATTTATTGTTTTTGATGTATTTGAAGTTTCTCTATTCCTGTTCATTTTATTATAATATTTAAGCTTGCATAATCTAATGACACCTTAGGGTCACTTATAAATTTGTATGTCATAATTATGACAAAACATAGCGCATCCCCTTATTTATATAAACACATGTTACATAAATAAATGGATTGATTGTTTGCATGATCAGTGACAAAGAATGTTTATTCATAGGTATGTAATGGACATTAGTAACAACACAGATTTCTAGTTATTCTAGTTTGAAATGAACACAGTAAATTGTTTTCCAGCTATCAATCTTACCAACGCAACGTTCATAAAAGCTTATTAAAGTTTTTTACAACCTATCTAGAACGAAGGACGTGTAAGTTATATTTTTATTACTTCATTTCAGTAATAGTCAATTTCAAAGACTGAAAGAGCTCTCTATTGGAAAACTGATATACTGTTATTAATTGCATAATGTGGAGCTCTGAAATCTCGACGTTCTATTTTTGAAAGTGTCGGCATCAATCTGCGGGTAATATGTTAATCTGTTTAAGCGTGATCGAGCCCTGGGTGTCACGCTGCGCTCAAGATAACACGCCGATTACCTAGCCCGCGCACCCGGGATCACTTGTGATCAATCGCCTGCCTACTCAAGCGATGCATAAACGATATAAGCGATATCAAAAATATTACAGTTACTTCAGGGAAATACGTGGAATAGGTATGAAAATAATAAAAAAACAATATTTTTCTTTTATATGGATTTAGAATTGTGAATAAATATAAATTATTCTGCCCTTTTTTATTTAAACTTACATAGTACACCTTGTCATTTTTCGACCCCTTGTTATATTGAAACCATTTGTTAGTTTTGAGTAACATAATGGCTTAGTAAAGTACTTCAAAGTGTAACGAGATTACGTGGTGCGATCTCTTAACACACATTTGTAATTGGTGCCCCAATTTATTTGCGAAAGTTTCAATGCGCAAAGTTGGATTATCTAACTCGTCGCGCAGGTGTTCACAAAGTGTTAATTAATTTATATATACAGGGGTATTTATTCTGTGTAACTTTACATTGATAAAACACTGACAGCACACTTTATTAATAAACGGTAAACCCTTTGTTACTCTGTAATCAATTTAATTAATGAGTGACTGTGTCGAAAATACATGATGATTAATTATATTAATTAAATTTGTTTCTGTGTATTCATAGACAATGTGTTTTAATTTATTATGAATCGGTAGAATTGGTAGCAGATTTTTTTTTATAATACAGTATCTCCTGCAGGTCATTAGAAAACCAACTTGCATCCTACAATAGACAGATCTTCAGCAGTTTTAAAGTCCAAATAAAATACTTCAACCAACTAATTCCCTACGCAAAAACCACAAAAATTCACTAATTGTCACATATTTCCCGCACAAATTTCAAGTAAAAAATGTCCAATTAGATGGAATGGAGCGCGCCAAGTCGCATAACGACGGCGACGGTGAAGCGAGAGTGGCGTGCACTGGCCGAGGCTGGACAAGTGGCGAATTGGCGTCATCAATCACGGCCAGCGTCGGCCAGCCGTCCGCCGCAGAGCTTTAATGGGCACACGCTCGTCTTCCACCCCCGACACGCTTCTCTGATCAACTCCACGTCGATTACTTCCGCAAGCGGAACATTTGGACTAACCACCGAGTAACGTCATAACATTTAGCCGATAGATAGCTTAAATGGCGATTCGCTTTGCGATCGTTAACGGGGATGCGCTAAGGTAGCCCGCGAAATTCAATTTGCAGGTCAGTAACAGGTTGTATTTTGATCTAAATATGATTCGCGGCCCTGTTACTGACCTGCAAATTGCAAAAAACGTAAGATAATTTGAATTTCGCGGGGTACCTTAGCGCATCCCTCTTAAGACGATCTGTCTTTTTTAATATCTGCATGACAAAGCTGATGGACACATAAAACCAATTAAAGTGAATAAATAAAATTCATCACACTTTTTCAGCCAAGACGAGCAAAAGAATTCCAAACTATGAAATCATTATTCAACGCACGAATCTGAACACGAATTGAAAAGCAGTCAAATCTCTATGTACCTTTGAGACCATCATAAAGTTACGAGCAGAACAGAAATATAACATTTTCAAAAATCAACGACAATTTCTACCCAGATTTGCATTGCAAATTCAGATGAAAATTCAAAGCGTCTCCCAATTTAACTTTAACTGTCGACGGGATCTTAATGGACGCTAAAGCGCTAAACCTCGACTGCTTTAAGCTTCCCGCAACAACCACATCGGTTACTACTTGACGTAACCATACATGAACGGGTAATTATGTTTAAAGAGCTGTATGTCTAATGTACACCAAGCACCATCGCATGCGGTCGTCCGGTTATGTTTACGGTTCTTTGGCGACTCTTACTACAAATAATGTTGCTTGTTGGCGAAATCACTAGATTTGAGACCACACAATATAAATACTACGAACGCATTAACGTGGGTCATGTCCCCAAGGACGTGTGAAAAGATGAATGTCATATTATAATTCTAGAAGAATTTCATCAAAGTTGGCCATTTCACGATAAATTAACCTAATTTTAGTTGCGGATGATTTCCTTGATGAATAGAATACCAATACATGACATCGCAAAATTGGTTATGTTGCACAATATTCTACAAAGATGTTCTTAACGGGGGATGTGCTAAGGTAGCCCGCGGAATTCAAAATTTCTTACGTTTTTTTTTGCAGTTTTCAGTTCAGTTACAGGTTTTATGTTGATCTAAATATGATTCGCGGAGGAAACAAATATGGTTTTACAGAATTATTATCATTAGAATCAGCAATACAGCTCTCTAAGTTTGTAGAATCCTATTGAATGACTATTTCATGAAATAGTCATTCAATAGGATTCTACGAAGAGAGTTAGATAAACAACCTGACACAGACTTGCAAATTGCAAAAAACTTAAGATAATTTGAATTTCGCGGGCTACCTTAGCGCATGCCCCTTAACTGTACTTAAAGGAATTTACCTACTTGTAAGCTAAGTTTAGCTTAGAAATAAATTCTTCGACGTACTAATCAATATATTACAAGAATTCCTAACAATAAAGTTCGCTGCGTTTCAAATTCTAACGTTTGGTTACAAAATGTTCCACAGAAACAAGAAAGTTTCGCAAAATTCTCATGAAATAATAAACGTCCAGTCATCGAGAGCTCATAAATCTTTCCTTCTTTGACACAACTTTTATTATTTGTCACCAAATAAGTTTTTCATACATTTTATTTTTCAATCAGAAATGAAGAGATCCGCAGAAGAACCAAGGTATCCCACATAGCCCCAAGAATTGCCAAACTTAAGTAGCAGTGGGCAGGGCACATTGCTCGTAGAACATGGCAGATTTCCGATGGGGCCGAATGGTTCTGGAGTGGCTAACGCGTACTGGAAGGAGGGAAGGCCTCTGACAAGGTGGACCGATGACCTTGTGAAGGCCGCAGGCATCCGTTGGATGCGGGAAGCAAATAACCGGTTGAAGTGACGGTGGTTGAACAAGCCTATAGATCCAGCAGTGGACGTCTTTCGGTTGAAATGATAAAGATGACATTTGATTGCCTCTTGAAATTGTGCAATGTAATCCATTACAGTGAGACTGCTACTTGGCAATCATCCCAGGCACCATTTAAGCTTTACTTAATTATGAAACTCTCCTAATTAACTTAAGTTATATTTGAACAACAGAATTTCAATGCGAAGTCTACGTTGTAAGACTAAATGTAATATGAAATTGGGATACAAATTGTATTAAGCTGTGCCTCCACAGTTAATTTAATACAATTTATTCTCAAATTTCTGCGCTTACCCGTTTCTATATCATTAGAATTCCGCGAAATAGCTGTTCTAAATGAAGTGCCATTAATCAAATCTCAAAACCAACGGCCGTTTACATAATTCCGTCCAACCACGGCGCGCCGCTCGTCGCGCCGGCCGCTCGCGACCGCTCCTATTGTAGACGGTAAGCCTTGATGCCATATGAATAGGCATGTACGGATAGACACGCTTATCGCTTAAATTATGCCTTTTATAAACTTGATTAAATAATTTACACATAAACAGAATTGTTAACTGATATTGACACTTCAATGTAGCTCGTGCAATTTTGCACTTTTTGAATAATTGGAAAAATATCGCGCGTGACGTATATATGGCCTTAATTTCAGTCATTCAGTACACGGACATGGTGACACAGGTTTTCACCACTTGTCTCATAAAGGTGGAGAGGCTCGGTCGATATCGGCTGTCGGCTCGAGTAGCTTGTGGGAAGAAATGCGAGGCTATTTGTGCTAGGCCTACTCTCGCGTCAAGCACCCTCCGGCCGCGGCCGCCTCACCGCACAAACTAGATTAACTAGGCGACCTCATCTTATAGACCCTATGTCCGGAATTACTATATTATACAGAGTATGTCATAAAATTGGATGGAAAGTCGTGTGCAAGTGGAGATAACGATATTAGAAAGTAAGATCTTAATTTTATATTAAATATACGTGAAGGCACCTTCATGGTTACGTCATTTGAACCTTCATATTGTTTAGGTAACAAACATTAAAAGGTGTAAAACAAAAAAAATGTTCTTTTTATTTACATTGCATTTTAAAACACGAACAAAAAATACTTTTTGTAGCAGCTGAAAAAATACGTATCAGATAGCTGGAAAAATCAAACGTAACGACGCGCGACGCCTTGTAACTGCAATTATTGGTCAATTTTAAATTTTGATGCGAAATTGTCCATCATGCAATTTTCCATCTTTCCGGTGATACCTTGTATGTACAGGAAGCTTACTTCCCTTAAAAACTGACTTTTAGTGATATCTCACATTCAATAAAATTACCAAAAGCATGCAATCCTAACTAATATTATAAATACGAAAGTAAGTTTGTTTGTTTGTTACCTTTTCACGCATAAACCACTGAACGGATCATCCTGAAATTTTGCATATACGTTGTCAGGTGTACAGAAACGGATGTAGGGTACCTTTCATCCCAAAAAAAATTACTGTTCCCGAGAAAAACCACAATAACGTTCTTATGATATTAGATGGCGCCACGTGTCTTTCAAATCATAATTGAATTATATCATGGGATGAAATTTGATAAAAACAGCGATAAAATTGTATATGAGCACATTAAAATAATAATACATCTACAATTTAATATTATTACAACCTTTATATTATTACAAGCAGAGTACAACCCGAAATGATTGTCAAATTCTAAATCAACGCGAGCGAAGCCGCGGGCAAAAGCTAGTTATACATAATTACCAAAACAGTTTTTTGTCTCTCCTGGAAAATTGTCAGATTGAAAAGGTGTCACATCTAGAGCGACGCGCGCGTTACTGACTACATTTGAGAAGCAACAGAATACCAACCTGCTACAATAAAATATTTCCACGCAAACATCAATTTAACATTTATATTCGAATGGTCTAAGTAAACAAGTTCCCGAACCAGAGAGTGCTATTAATAGAACTCTTTACTTTAACACGTTGGTTCCCCTTGGACGTAAATACATATTTATAAAAGTAACAGTTCGAGGCTAAAAGGTATTTGCTAAAGGTCAAAGTAAAAGGATTATTTTACCCAAAGTTTTAATGAAAATCAAATGTAGACCGTGCCACTGACCCTTTTCATTTAATCGAAAGTTCTAGAGCAACACACGAGTTTTCGAACAGCACTTTGTACTGTTATTGTTGTTCTCAAACATTATTAAACATAACAAAAATATCTCTAAGTAAACATTGGTGTGTTTCTCTGCAAAGAGCAGTGCGTTTTATCTGTAAGCGGATAAAACAAACTGTAAATAAATGGGAAAAACAAAACATTGCTTAGTAAATCCCAAGTAGTTGTAACATTTCCGGACAGTCGCCAGTCTCGCCGAGAGGCGCACAAGAGCCGGACCAACAAAGTCCGCAATACACGTAAAATCAATTTAACAAAGCCACTTTGAGCCACACTGACCCTTCCACGCGTATTCACAAACACCTACGGCGTCTACTCAGTAGTAGAATCTATCACGACTTGCTAGTATATCCACTATACGAACGTGATAATTTACAGTATGTTTTTCTGCACATGGACACCCCATACCTGTTTTATTTATGATGAACGTGACTTATTTGTCTATGTGGTGCCGGACCTAAAGAATAGCACCGCCCTATTTCTTCCCGTGGGTGTCGTAAAAGGCGACTAAGGGACTTACTAGAGAATGGACAGCAGCGTTCTCTATGCATTTTAACACCATACTGCGATCGCCAACCCGCCTGCCAAGCGTGGCAATTATGGCAAACCCTCCCTTTGGGGGAGGCCTATGTCCAGCAGTGGACGTCTTTCGGCTGTAATGATTAAGATGATGACGACTTATTTGTGTTAGAGAGTATGACTACCTGGCACGTGGAGAAGATTAAAAAGCCTCGAGATAATAGATTAGATTATATTTTATATAGAAACAAAGATACAGGAATACACTTTTAGACAGAAGTAAGTATGTCACAGGGTGTGTCACAAACTAAACAATATTTAAACTTAGAACTAACAAAGCTGCCAGGTAGAGTGTTATCATTGAAGGTCCAACAATTTGTACTTACATTTTCATTTTTTTTCTGTCTCGTTATTATTCTACATCGTAGTGATTAGATCGTAGCTTGAAACTGGTTATTCGGGCCACGCCATTCCCTTTTCTGGCTTCTAAAACATTTTAGCTGATGACAACGAAACAAAAACACTTTATGTACCTTTGTTTAACGTATCACTTCAAATGATAGTGCTTATTCATTTACTCACTCACATTATTTTAACATAACATCACGCCTTGTTTCCCCGAAGGGTTAGGCAGAGGAGTACCTATAGTACACCCATTTTTCGCCAGTTATGTTTAAGTCCCATGTAGTAGGGGGCGAGCCTATTGCTATCAACTGGGCTCACATCCAGACGCGGCTGCTACTGAGAAATCCCAGATGGAAAAATCCAATAACACTTTTGCCCGACCCGGGAATTGAACCCATTGCGACCAACGAAGCAGTCATTACTTTAAAATGACAGATATTTCAGTTCTGCTCATCAAATATCTAATAAAAACTTCAATTAATGCAAACACAAATGGTAAGTAATTAAAAAAAAAATTACTAGACTTCCCGGTTCCCGCACAAACCATAACTTGTATCTATGCTTTTTAAATGTCAATTTAAATCAGGACACAGAATTCATCGTACAGCCTAGGTACATTTTTTTTCTAATTTTGTTTATTTTGTTGCTTATTTTCCTTGACAGTGTTACTTTGTCTTTCGTAGAATTTATACTAATTGACAAGTTACGAATCCCTTGCGTGTACGACACGCAATTCTCCGGCCGACATCTGGTTTTTTCGTTCTCAGAAAACAAATATTTGCATAGATATGAAAATAATATATTTAAATATTCCTGTCTCGACTTTTGTACAAAATAAAAGGATACTTAGGACTACGGCAAGAGAAAATCGAATTTGTATTCGACTTCACTAGCTTGGTATGTAATGACATTATTCTGACATATCAAAACTGATGTAAGATAGTCGAATGTAATATTCTTCATTTATTTGAATTGCAGTGGTGGACCAGTGGTAACGATCGTGGCTTACGAGTTGTAGGTTTGAACCCTAACAGGTGCTTTACTTTGTGTGACAAAGTCGACGATGAAGTGAGCTTACCCAGAAGATGCCTGTTTACTCTTATTTTGAAGAGATTAGGGTTGTATGCGTTCGGAAACACAGACGCAGGCAGAGAGCTACAATTGCTCTCAAAACGGTGAAGGAAAACATTGTGAGGAAACCGGCATGTCCTAGAACCAAAAATTCAAAGACATGGGACATCTACCAACCCACACTGGGCCCGCGTGGTGGATTACAGCCTACTCCCTCTCACAGAGAGGAGCCTGTGTCCCAGCAGTGGGAACATTATAGGCGGATTTTGTATTTGAATTGAATGAGAGATACGCTTTGGAAAGTTCATCAAAAGCCATTGGGGCTGATTTATGACAATTCGGCCGTATCAACGTCGAGCACTATCTTTTGAACAAGAATGAACTCAAAGCCGAACCTTGGCGAACGTAATACGAGAAAAGTTTAAATAAAACCTATACATTTTGCGATTCCGAGCAAAACATAAGAGATCTTCCAAAAAAACTGGGACGTAACAGACCGTTACACAGCATGTTAACGTAGCAAATTCTTCGCTTTCCTATTTCGTAACGAACAAATAAAAAGTAAAATCCTTTCCAGGAAAATACAGTTTCCATTTCTTTTAACCCAGTAATTCGACATAGGCCAATTAACACTTTAGCCTTTAGAAGTTGACGAGAAGCCAATTGCCAGACCTTCAATTGATAAAACCATTCCACTACCAAAACATCCATTAAGCGAAGCAGACGGATAAAAAACAAACTTTATTCAACTTGATGAGGAAAAACAATTAAAAGCTGTAATTACTATTAACCCTTTAAATGCCAGCGTCGACTTAAGTAGTCCAAGTAATCGTGCCCAAGACGCCAATGACGTCTTCAGAAGCCGTAACTTATGTTTGAATTATTAAGAACAAGTTGTGCCGTGATTCTACCCTCACTTAATGACTCTAGGTTACTTTAGAGGTAATAAACGAACAGGTAGATAGTAGTTTATGGGCTGTTTATGTGAACCTTCTAATAAATTGACCTTAAATTAAGCTAAAGTTAGAATTGACTACATTACTTTTACCAAGATCAGCGCCATCATGGTAGCGGTAGTGTAAACTTTAAATTCCATAGCAGCAAATAACTTTAAGAATTCATTTCTAGCTTTATGACTAGCTTTAAACGAGAATGGGAACAATTGAAGAAAACCCACACATTCTTTTAGTAATAAAACCACATAAACCGGAGCGTGTCTAGTGCCAGACCGGCGCTAGGTACCGGCGCGTATCACGTTGAGCGGTACTAACCACGGCACAAACTGGACACATTGGGTGTCAACTCTTCACCACTGCGGCTCACACTTCACTGAATAATGTCTCTGATCCCACGACTAAATCGGAATTTGGTCATAGATACTTTTGTTTCAATTAAGTACTGTTATTTTCAGTGAATATTTAAATTTTAGACAAAAACCAATATGTACCTATTCTGTTAGTTCAAAAATGCCTAAATCGCCTTTTACGACTGGTAATAAAATAGTTGACGATAGCATCTCTGTTTCTGCTACGAATAAGTGTCGAAAATAAAGAGATTTCTGTTGAATCATCTCCCTAATTTTATTATAATTTATCCAATTTTTCAATTTCCCCGACACGACTTCATTTTAAGGGAACAGCTTTTTAATAATACAAAATTGGCTAAAAGATTGGAGTCTCGGCGATCACATCTCTAGTCAATCAGCGTCGCAATTGTCCTAATGGAAAAACTATTACTCTCCTGCCGCCGTCCGGGAACAATAGAATAAAAAAATTCTTCCCCGGTAGGTACTTACTATGGTAATCTATGTTACGACGTGTTCTAGCGTGTCGCGCAATTTGTTCTACAAATGGTTTTTTTCTTTAGATACTTAGAATGGATGCTATATCAACCGCGACATGGAAATAGAGGCCACGACGTGCAAAATCAATAAGTACCGACGTAGCTATTTACAGAATTCTGTTTGCGAAGTAGGTAAGTTTACACCTCGGATAGGCACAAATGTAAATTAATGGCTGGAGCCTTTATGAAAATGAACTTTTAATCGAAGCTAATGAAGGAGTTGAGATACCTAAGATATTATTTAATTAATTAAAAATGAAACGTTATAAATAGCTCACATCGTTAATGGGTAACTTGAGTTACTTCATAAAAACCGGGCAAGTGGGTGTCGGACTACGCACAATGAAGGGTTCCGTTATAGGGATGAATTTATCCCAAGAATAAACTTAACATTGTAGTTGATAAACATGTTCCCCCATTAATTCCAACTGCAAATGTAAGTTTGTACTCACAATATTGTTGTTGCAGTTCTTATAGGTTTCCCTGTAATCTATAAACTACCAACTAACTAACTATTATCTGTATTTTTTATTTATTTTAAGCTCAGCAGTTTCGGATATAAGGGAGATAAGGATGAGGTGGTTTTTCATCTATTATATTTTCTTGAATAACTTTAAAACTAATTAAGTATTAAAAATAATATGTAAATTTGATCAGTCACGGTTCAGATTGCAATTTTTGATATTTTGTATTTGCAAATTTTCCCCCCAAAACCCCATCTTGAATATTCATTTATTTACGTTACACGTTCGTGTTTGGGTTAAAGAAATTTATGTGTACCAAATTACAACTTAATCGGTTCAGTACATTTCGGAGCAAATCGGCTGTGACAGACAGACGGAGAGTAATCCTATAAGGGTTCTGTTTTTTCCTTTCGAGGTACGGAACCCTAAAAAGAATATAAAATACTTCCATTTCAATTACTAAACGCACCTAATAATATTTTTGTTAGTGTATTTACATTCTTAATTTGACAGACGATACCATGTATCTTTCCATGTTTGAGATAATAATGTATGTAAATATAGCGAAAATTAATATTCCTCTGTCCTACTTGAATTTTAACAAGACAAACAATATTAGCAAAAGTAACTTACATACTCATTGCTCAAGGGAATATTTTATAAAGTAGAACAAAAATATTGCATAAGAAAATTTTAATAAATAGCCACGGACAATATCTGCTAACGCAGCTTCTTTTTCAAGTTTCATCAGACTCGCTTCGTTAACGAGGACACTACACTACTGCCATTGTTTTAATAAGAATACTACAGGTTTTGCGCTCACCGAGCTAAGAACTGATAATAAGGATGCAGACTTGCCTCAATAAATTATTTACTTTAAGTGTATTTTTTTCTTAATCATTTTAATTTATTCTTAGTTTACGTTTAAGGGATACTTGTGTTTTAAAAGCTTCAATCATCGACATCATCATTAAAAGTCTTGTAATATCATCATCGTACCATCATACCAGTATTCCCCGAAGGGTTAAGCAGAGGTGCGCCTACGTCCATATTTCGCCAGTTACATTTAAGTCCCATTTAATAGGCTTATCTTGGCTAATCTTTGCTTAAAAGGTGACTCTAAACAAAACAATGTAATTTACATAAGTTTATTTATTTATTTGCTAACATGTAAAACACTCTTTAGTAGGCATGCATTAAAATTTAATGACACAGTATTAAGACATGCACCCTGTAAGGGCATTGCAAATTGTATAATATATCGAATTACTATTATTAAATTAAATTATAAATTACATACTATTGACTCTAATTATTTTAAACATTAACCAATCATGTATTACATCTTATTTTAAAATAAATCATAACAATTCCTTCATTCATTTTAGTCATATACGTCACACATGTAAGTACGTGAAGCTTATTATTACAAGGTCGATCGATTCACAATTTGTCAGTTTTAAATTCCTGAACGGTATAGTAGCCTTTCTTTATTAATAGAGATTTCAACTGTTTCGAAAAAATTGAGTCTTTTGGTAGGGATTTTAAACTATCTGGTAAAGTATTAATCTATTCTTGTTCCGTCGGTTATAGTTTTCATTTAACTCGATATTAGATTTGAAGAGGTGCCTATTTTTCCTAACGACTTTCTCCTTGGTCAATGTTTATTAATATTCTAATAATTGATGAAATACACTTTTTTTTTAGATGGATCATCCATCGGGCACAAATCCAGACTCCGGGCGGCGGCTACTGAGAAATTCTAGATGATAAATCCCAATAACACTTTACCCGACCTGGGAATCGGACCCAGGACCTCATCCTCAATAGTAGTACTAGCGACCACTAGACCAACGAGGCAGACTTCTGTTTCAAAAATTTACGTTTTGAATGTTAATATAATATTTACACGAAAAGTGAAAAAGGCTGTTCTTACATTTCAGGCGGACATTTGAAAGATAATAATCCAAGTTTATTAGAATTTCCATAAAGTTTGACAACAATGTAAATGTGTGTTACAGGCCTATTGTTGTGATGCGGAGAAACGAGAGACCAGCCAGGACAGAGGTGCTATCATTTTGCCGGTTTCGAGGTAACATTCTATAAACTCATATTAATTATATCTTGTACTGTACCTTTACCCAGCAGTGGGACGTTACGGAGTAAAAATTTAGATAAATAGATATTATGTACAGTATCCGGACCTTAGTATGGCACATCCGAGTTCTAGAAAGAGGCTGGCAATAGACCGAGGGCTAACGGCCGTGTACTATACAATTATCTAACAAATTGTTACCACAATTCTGTTTTATTCTTTAAACTAGCCTGTGCCTACGACTTTGTTAGCGTGGAAGTCGTAAGACACCACAATATACCTACTTAAAAAACAGCCACATTTTAATAAAACTTCCCTGTATACTACGTTTGTAGTTTTGGTCTCAGCAACCAAAATATACAGATAGTCAGGACTGGTGACGTGGAAGCAAGCGACGTGTACGTCACTTTCTCCCGCGTGACCAGTCCTGACTCTCGAGTTGTCCGTGTGAGAAGCAGCACGTCCTGACGTCTACACCCGCAGCCTTCAGTAGCAATTTCCCATTGCTTGCGAAGTTTTTCGTTTTTAGTGAATTAATGAACGCCTGCGTTCCTGCATCTTCATTATAAGTGTTCGTGTGAGAAGCAGCACGTCCTGAGGTCTACACCCGCAGACTTCAGTAGCAATTTCCCATTGCTTGCGAAGTTTTTCGATTTTAGTGAATTAATGAAGGCCTGCGTTCCTGCATCTTCATTATAGTTGTCCGTGTGAGAAGCAGCACGTCCTGAGGTCTACACCCGCAGCCTTCAGTAGCAATTTCCCATTGCTTGCGAAGTTTTTCGATTTTAGTGAATTAATGAACGCCTGCGTTCCTGCATCTTCATTATAGTTGTCCGTGTGAGAAGCAGCACGTCCTGAGGTCTACACCCGCAGCCTTCAGTAGCAATTTCCCATTGCTTGCGAAGTTTTTCGATTTTAGTGAATTAATGAACGCCTGCGTTCCAGCATCATCATCATCATTCTGAAGGACAAGAGAATGTTGCACCGGCAACATATCGTTTTTTTCCATACCTCTCAATTAGTTCCTTCATATAATTTATTTATTCATTTCTTACCACAAATTACAGAGAATGTTAGTACAAAGTCTACAGACAATTTTATAACAAACTAGCTGCTGCCCGCGGCTTCGCCCGCGTGGTTTTTTCTAAACATATAAAACTTCCTCTTGAATCACTCTATCTATTAACCGCAGCAAAATCCGTTGCGTAGTTTTAAAGATCTAAGCATACATAGGGACAGACAGGAAGGACTTTGTTTTATACTATGTAGTAATTGTGATTTGTGGAAAACTGGTGCCTAAACTAAGTTTTTTTTTCAAAACCTTTATGTCAGGTCACCAGGCCCCCCCACCCCCTAAAACAAAGTTTTACATTGTTATTGTTGTACTTGAGACGATCTGATTCGCGTATAATATTATTCAAATAAAAATCTCATACATTATAATGTTGCAATATTGCTCAGAAAAGTAATTTGATACATGACAATTGGATACGTGCAAGGGAAGATGTAAGTGTATCTGTGTGGTGTGTGTGTGATGTGGAGTGCGTGAGTGTGGTGTTGGGTAATCGTGCGTTTCAAAGGAACATTATGTTTATACCACCTAACTAGCTTTTGCCTGCGGCCACGCCCGCGTGGATGTCAGATATCATTCCACGGGAACGTACTAGCAGGTTAAAAGTATCTATCCTATGTTCTAACCCAAATCATAGCCTATGCCTTTCATCCAAATCCGTTCAGCCGTTAAGGAGTGAAAAGGTAAATACAGATAACAAAATTGTAATAACTTTCGACCCCGTGGACCGATTTTAATTTAATAAATACTAAATGTTACCTTAAGATACTTTTTTTTTTGTTTCTGGGGTGGAAAATCCTCATGGATGTCCTCCACCCTGGGGCGGGCGGAGAGGTCTGACAGACTCTTACTGACTAAAAACCACCCCAGGGTTCCCTTCCCACACTTGCAGCGGGGATCTTGGGATCTACTATTACTTCCGCAATCCCCGGCTAGCCGGTCCGCCTCTGCGGGCCACCTCAAGTCTGGGGAGGTGAGGTGTTTCACCCCCCCCGCAACTTCTGAAAAGGGCGCGCGAGGCTACGCGCCGCCACCTCGGGTCCAGTGTGATAGGGGCGGCGGACGTCCCCGAGTTCGCCGTCCCTGGACCCATTTACCTTAAGATTCTGACATAACTTAAGAACTGCTGGATTTCATACCCAAGCTATCACCCCTTTTAGACAAAAAAATGCCTATGTCCTTCCCTAGGATACCATCTATCTCCTTGTCAAATTTTATCTAAATCTATTCCTACAGTGGTATAGGCGTCAAAAGGTGTTGAAAATGAAAATTATGCTGGTCACGCTCTTGTCGTACACCTGTACCTACATGTTAGCCAAATTATTTTATGACTTTAAATTGTAAAACTTTTGTGAAATTAAGACGAGACTAGTTAGCTCAATTAACAAATGCTGCCTTTTTACAAATTGCGGTAAACTATAGAAGAAGACGAACATAATGTAACATTGCTTACATTGCATATAACAACTAGCCTGATAATTTACAGCCTACAGACTGACCAGCAAGGGAATATCTATGCAAAAGGGTTTGGATTTTTTTCTATGGAGCCTGACTCCCCATCCTTATCGCCATTTTGATTTTGTTTCGAAATGAAGGCCATGTATGAAACCTTTAAAAATCGATAGGCTGTTTTAATATAACTCGAAAATATACTTTAGTAAAACCTCGTAAAATGTCATGTTTTCGAGTTATAAGTAATGTAAATAAAGACAAAATATTTTTTGTATTACATCTATTCTATAGACGAAATGAAGAAAAAAATATATTTTATCTATAATTACATTAAATAGTAATATTGAATCGAAAATAAAGTCGCGTATCGAGCCGAATGACATCTAAGAAAGCCCCCCATAGTCAGAGTATCGAGAGGGAGCGAGATATGTAGTGTACGTTGCGATATTTCTCTTTCTAGTATACGGATCGATCGATCGGATGGTCGATCTCGATCAATCAGCTGGCTACTTTGACCTTCACTGTACGCTAGCGTTTAACCTGTTCTCTTTAAAGTGAATCTGTTATTGTTTATTAATTTGTTATTGTTCCCGTACGAATATTAACACACGACGGTGTTATTTTACTGGAATCAGCACTGTTCCTGGTCCACTAAGACGATTTAGACAGCTTATACGCTCATACCAGCTAACCTTTATGGCACTACTTGAACAACTTTGTTGGCTTATACAATATTAGAAATGTGACAGTTAAGGACATTTGTCGAAGAACATATTATTGTAATATGATGAAAGCAATCGAATTCCGTAAGTTTTATCCTTGGCCGCTATTCAAGAAAAAAAAAGCAAAATGGCGGACAGAAAGGGAGCCAAAAGTTCCAAACCCCTTTGAACAAAATCTAACCGTTAGTATTTACGTGATGCTGGAACATACATCCACACAGACAAACTATATTTTTGGCATAAGAATCGTTACCAGACCTCGTAGCAATTACTTTTTTTTACATTGAATGTACACTTTTGATTCTGCTACGACTTTATTATATGTATAGATATAGATTATACATCGCCAAACAGACTTTAGCTTTACTTACTTTTTTCACCTCTATCTCAATTACAATTTCAATCTCTATTACAATTTCGGTGGACCACTCGTGATTCCAGCGGGACTGGTTTTATAATAAACTCACAGAACTCAGAAAATAATTAAACAAGTTAGAGATATTTTGTTTTTTTTATTCACAAGATAATACGCATTTGAAACGAGAACAAAGGAACACAATAGCATCGAGTTAAACTCGATTAAATAAATCGGTCCTGCGTCAGTTTTAAACAATTGTCGCTTCAATGCCATTCTGACACTCTGCAATAACTTTATCGTGAAATTTTGTTTGTTTTACATAATGGAAAGGGTCCTGACCTCGAACCGTTTGTTATATTACTTTAAACATAAAACTACTACATGTACACGATGGCAAACTATACGTATGGCAACCTTTATGTCCAATGAGTCCCTAAAGTGGCGAGCTTCATATAACAAAAACATTCCTTATTTATCTTATTCTTGTGAATAACAGATGTTCAGCGTCCTTACAATGCCATTTATCAGTGTCGCTTCTGTCTAATCATTCAGACGCACATTTATCACGACATTTTTTATGGTTCTATATATAACGGGTGCGCCAAAGTTCACCTAAATTTTCAACTCCGATAATTGGAAATCCGAAAATGTTCTTCCTAACATTTTTTATCCTAAAAATCACAATTCCTAACTACTCTGTCTCTAATGTTCATAATTCCGAAGCATTCAACTTCATAATGTCAGTAGCAATAAACATCTATTATACTTTTATTTGTTATCCTATATTTTCTCAACATAACCATCTTTTACACTATTATTCAAAGTCATATTTTAATTTTATTTATAGCGGTGTGTACCTGCAAAGATATTTATAGGTTAGGTTAGGTTAGAACTGTGACCAACCTACCTCGAAATTGGTCGCGAAATTTTTCTAAGTATTTTTTTCATAGTGCCCCAAAGACGACACTCTGACCTGAATTTGATTCATTTAAGACAAAAATCAGTGAAACGACCTTTAATCATTCTAAACAGTTGGTTTTTTAGACATAATTATCTCAGGTATAGTTATAGTTTTAGGTATAAAAGCGTTATGATAAAAAACAGTAGGAGTTTAAATATATTTAAATTAATGATATTATTAATTACAATTTTCGGAAACATGACTGTTATGAACATCGCCGGTAGCACTACAAATATGTTATTTCTAAATATATATAGTAAGTAGCAATGGAAATGGAAACTTTAGGGTGAAAAATTTTAGGAAGAGTGATCATTCGGATTACAAATCATTAGGAAAGACAATTTCGGGTAAAGGACTTTAGGTGAGCCAATATGGACCCATATATAACATTGCAAAGCATCTTACCGACCGCGACATCATTAAAATGTGACAAATAGTCCCCTTTTAACTTTCTTATTATTAAAATGTTTTATCACAGACTCAATCTAGTTGAGCACATTGAACCGGTAATCGCAGTTGGTGATATCTTCAAGCAAACTAAGTATTATCTCGTCTAACACAAAAGGCCACGCCACACGCCTTTTCGTAGAAAATTACCAAGGGCCTTCCCTATACCGTCTGTGCCTAAACGGTACCGACAGATTTATCTTGCTTAAAGCCTGCTTACGTACCTGAATTTATCTTCAAATAAATTTCATTTTAGCTCCTCACGCATAAATCTTTATAGGCTAGTGTTTTTCGACACGAAAATGTTCAGCACATATCCTCCTACTAATGCCAGCTAGATGGACCGATGACCTTAAAAAGGTGGCTGAGACAGATTTGATGCGGAAGGCGGAGGACAGTGTGTTGTAGCGCGGCCTGGGAGGGCCATGTATGGTAAACTCTGCTTGCGCGATGCAGGATTTGCGTGACGTCAGTGTGAAGCTTTGTTCGCATGTGGCGATGTTGATGCCGCTACAGTGGCACTATTCAGTTACCTACGCAAACCAGTTTGCGTTAAACTAAAAAATCTGATCCAAATGTTTCCGAAATTATAAATCCTAAATATCAAGTTTCTCACAATTATAGCAAACAGCAAAGCTCAAGTCTGTAGTATCTGGATAAGCTCAAACAGTCACCCATCATTTCTACTACTTAGAGCAAAGCGAACGGTACAAAATGGAATTTTATTTTATTTTTAAAATCCTAAGAGCTTTTCGATAAAATAAGAAGAATATCATCTTTAAAAATATGTATTTTGTTTCGCGAGTTTTCTCTGCTTGTTATATATATATTTGAAAATATAACTTGTGAAAGTATTTTACTTGAAGACAAGGAGGTAAACATGAAAGCTTGGAAGTTTAAATGCAGGTAATAGTTGTTGCTATAATCAAGAACTTTTGTTTTGAAACATTTTTAATGACGATTCAATTACAAATGGACAAGAAAACACTTACGATGTAGGATCACAAAAGTATTTGCCGTTGGAACATTTATCAGAAGAAGCTGTTTCTTGAAATTATACCGTGTTTGTACAACAAATGTTCGGACAAGACAAAACGTATTTGTTGTTACGAAATAAATCGGTGCTTATCACGAAACTGTAATACCTGTTTTGTTATTCAATTTATTTTAGAGCTGTACCTGCTTAATAACCGAACCAAGTATATAATTACCTACCGATTTTCTTGTTTAGGTACTGTTACATATTTTAAGCTAAATGTCAGTGCTAATGTTTAAATTAATTAATTAAGTTTCACGTTATTGTACGGTTAAATACATAGATATGAAATGTTGAATCAAATCTAAGCGTACAGCGACCTTGTTATTTAACTCGAACAAATCCTAGATAAATAATATAGGTACAAAAAAAAGTAGAAGTTTTCACAAATCCTTATGACTGAAACTAAGTACCTACCTGCTTCATGTAATCCAGTTTCTTTGTCGTCGGATAAACGGAGAAAATAAAACTTCTAAATCCCGGGCAATCCTTACGAAATAACTTAAACTAAATGTGAAGCAAAATGTAGGTAAGGTCAACTTTAACTTATATGAGACTGAATCTTCTTAAATTGTCCTTCGAGACAGTCTGACATTGTAAATTTCATTACACGTGCGTCGCCTTCATAGCGCTTAAGTTGTCCATTAAATCATCGTCAGTAAAAATAAAAATACCTTCTCAAAATTAATATTGTGTATCACTTTTGATCCTAGACAAAACCTTTGCTCTTCGTTCAATATATTAATAAATAAAGCAAAATAAATCATAATATAAGTGAACATATTTTATATAATATTAGGTAGGTAGGTTAACCTACTACTTGGCCAAAACGTCACGTTTAATAATATTACAAGATATTGCTTACTTATGTTGTCTCGTCTGAATGTAGTAATAAACCATATATAGTTACATTGTAGGTACATAATAAATATGTAAATAAAAATCTTTTGCGAACAGTATCTGGGTTACGCATACCTACTTTCAACCGTCTACAAGTTATAGCCCCTAACATTTATATCAAAAGCCAACACAGAGTGTACCCATATCCATAACCCGCGCTAGGGTTATAAAACCGGCCAAGTGTGTGTCGGACCACGCACAATGAAGGGTTCCATAGTTGGGATGAATTTATCCAAAAACAAACTTAACATGGTAGTTGACAAACATGTTCTCCCATACAATATACGTCACGGTCAATTCTCCAACTGTTGTCTCCAAAAGTTGGTCGACTATTACTCGTTAACTTGTAAAGGCTACTTAGCTGTGATAGTTTACCTATTAACTTCGTTATATGTTTAAACTACTGCCATTAATTTTTTCACATATCCAAACTAAACAACCATTTAGCTGGCAGGGGGCGGGGACCTGACTCTAACAAAAAGCTTAATATTACGCAAACAGATCCCTGAATCGAAAAATGGCTTTAACAGACTCACAATATTTTTAAACGGCCTGTCCAACGATACCCCACACCATCGGGGAAACCAGAAAAAAAAATATCATCCCCACTTTACGTGCAAGCAACCCTAAAAAAATACGATATGAAGATTTAATTTTTCCACTTTGCCGGCGTGATTAATATGTAGAGCCATGTCAAATTACAGCTTTCTAGTGCTAAGAGTCTCGGAGCTAAGCTGGGGACAGACAGACGGACGGACATGGCGAAACATAAGGGTTCCTTGTTGACTACGGAACCCTAAAATGCAAAAGACAGAATAACTGTGCGCTTAATTATTCATCTATACCCACACACTATTGTACATTTATATCTTAAACTTTTACATAACAAGTAACTGCTCAAAAAAGGTCTTATTCTTGATTGAGTTCCGATTGTATCCCAATAACAATGCCTTTATCTGAGTTAGGCCTTTATTTTTGGGTAAACAATTGGTTGCTGGCATACAATCAGAGTTTATTCAGGCAGGAGGTGCCTAACAGGACCGAAGTAAGCCAATAAGAAACTTGCTATCTTTTCGCCTGGGATTCCGTAAAGCTAATTAGAAACACAGTCATGCTCTGGAACGGCATAGTGCCAAATTAGGATACAGGACTTTAGGACAGCTGTCTAAATTAGGCGATGTTACCAGAGAAACTGTGTCCTACGTGGTTGAAGCAACAACACGATACAAACTAAAACAGCTTCATTGCATGTGCAAGTATGGTTGCTCCCACAGGGTTTATTTACTGGTTTTCCAACTTCGAGCTTCGAGTGACATATTTAATGAAATAATGTACAAAATAACATAGTCTTTTAATCTTGAATTGTACCATTTAACTTACCCAAAACGTAATTTTAACTATGTGTTCTTTATAAACTGCTGACTGACTGAACTAAACTACTCCACAGATTTAGCTTCCGACACGAAACTGTATCGCAATTCAGCAAACCCTATCATTGTATTTGCAGCTGAATATAGTTACGTATAGAGAGGAGGCTACACAATGGCTATAAATATCACAACAACAGCACGCCCACGCTGTTCCTGTGGCTTGTTGCTGCGATTTCCAAATGTATATTTAACTTCACGCAAAATTGGGCCCTATTGGCAGACATACACAATAAGTTTACAACAAAGTTGCGGCATAAATTGAATACTCCAACATCTTTTCATTAATTTTCAGTCGCGTGAATATGTATTATTTTTAAAGCAACGTTAGGTACCACTGTCTCCCTGGTTCAGGCCATGGTTCGGAGCTAGAGGAGGAGGCGAAAAGCGTGAGGGGGAGGCAAGGTTCGCACCTTCGCGCCCCTCGTCGCCGCAGGAGACGCCCCGGGCGTCTGGAGTGCAAGCCGATTTCCAGCCACCGTAGGCGCGGGCCTGCGGACGGTGAGCAATGGCTAGCTCACCGTCCGATAAGGACCAGGCCCGGGTCGACGGCGCGTGGTATTCCACACGCGCCTCAAAGAGTTTTTAGCCCCAACTGACGGGGTCCGTTAGGGCCAATGCCGGATATCGTGGCCCTGACACACAGGCAAATGTAAGAATACGGGTGGGTTTTAGTCAGTAAAAGTCTGATACGCCCTCCCGCTCCGCCCAGAGCGGGAGAAGTTATTTGATAATTTCCCAACCAAAAAAAAAAAAGTCTATTTATATTCTTATTTATGAAACCACACAGACAGATACAGTAATACTATGAAAACATTTCAGTTCTTCACAATCTGAATGCAAGAAAAATGAACAATACTTTCATTGTTTCCCTAGACTTTGTTGAAATATTGAATTCGTAACTTTCTGAACGTTTACCGTTCATTCATCACGGCGAAGAGTTTGCTGAAACAAGTGAAAAAGTACAAAACGTACACCTCGTGCCGTGAACGCGGTTAGTAAAGCCGATGAAGAGTGTATTGATCTTTTTTCTATTTCGTTTTATCACATTGCAATCTACTACCATTTTGGCTTTTTCATTTCCATCTTTATACTCGTATTTGTAAATGAATGAAATTTTGTTCAAAGTTTGAGGTTCACATTGCGACATAGCATTTTCTGGTGAATGTTACTGCAGAATGTGTGTAGATACAGTGCAAATTGCAATGCGAATATTACCGGGGTAAGTTGGTAGCTCCTGGCGCTCTCTGCAAATTGTTATATTATATTTAAGTACACTTGCATTACTATTAATTTGTCGAATGTCGGTGTCATGTTGTTGTTGTGTACTAAGGTTTACTTAAGAGCATTTACGACGTACTGCATTTCATACAAACTTTCAAGCCCCCTAGAACATTTTCGATAAATAGTGTTACAGCCAAATTAGACCGATTTAAATTTTCCATAGAAACAGAGATTTCCAGTTATTTGTTTTGAAATAAGACATTTCGAAAATGTTCTTAACTAACTTTTTAGACCTTTGTATTTTGCTTATGCGTATGAAGTTTTATTAAAATCGGTTCAGTCATTTCGAAAACCAAGGGCTTGAAAGTTTGTATGAAATGCCGTACATCGTAAACGCTCTTAACGTACATGCTTGTGTCATGTTGATGAACTTTGCGTGGGACGTTAAGACGAACAGCTGATTCCTTATTTATCTGGGACACTGCTCGAGTAGTTGTATAATGTTATTTGTCTTCAGTATCGCTTGATTTGCATATCGTTAATGTCGTATCGATCTATTTCGAACGACTGGTACGTTTTCTGATTCAACGACAATATAATTAACACATAACTTGAAGATTCTAAGAACACACAGAGCTCGTGTTAATTACAACAGCTCATGTAATTTGTAAAGATACCCCCATCCAATAGATACCTCCTGCTAGTGTAGGTAAGTACGTAGAAAGTTAACATCAGGGCGCCAACTAATTACGGCGCAATACACCAACATGTTTATTTAGGTAGGTATATAAGTTTACACTCTCCACGCCCACCTTCTTTGTGTTACGAGTACAAGTACTTCAGAAAACCAATTCTTATCTTAAATTAGCCCATTACTTCTTGCGGCACTATAAACTCTGTAGCAAGACCAAGCTTTTGTTACGCAATTTGGTGTATTTAGGTGCTAATTTAATTATTAATGGAAACCGCTTTGCATACTTGTATAAATCGGTGCTTGTGCAATGTGTATGCCCAGCACAAAACATGGGTTCATCGTTAGACCTCTACAATGAGCAATCTTGTGGGGACAATACTGTAATCAACATGCACGCTTGCTGACCTTGTGACAAGCCTTTGTTACGCAATTTTGTGTAATTAGGTGCTAATTTAATTAATAATGGAAACCGCTTTGCATACTTGTATAAATCGGTGCTTGTGCAATGTGTATGTCCAGCACAAAACATGGGTTCATCCTTAGACTTCTACAATGAGCAATCTTGTGGGGATAATACTGTAATCAACATGCACGCTTGCTGACCTTGTGTCTATAATTGGAATTGGGCGGATCCATGACATTAAAGTGGTATAATCACTAGCATACTCTCAAAGGAAACAAGACACATTCAGCAGCATACGAAATAAAGTAAAATTGTAGGACTTAAATGATTGAAACGATTTCTATGAGAAAGTTTGACGAACGAGGAAAGCGCCAATAATCGCTTAATCTGAATAAATCGAGAATCGCCATTGTTTCCCCTACATTGTTGATGTTATCTATAGAAATAAAATCCGGGCGGGTAATTACTGGCGGCCGTTATCCGCATCGATACGACCGCGGCCGCGCGACCTCCGCCGACGACGCCACGCTGTTTATTCGGCCGCACGACTGAACTACATAATGAGTTGGTAATGTTGGTATCAGCCAAATGCTACCAAAAACGTGTGATTGCTTTGACAGCGATTCAACTGCCTAATGTACCGTGATGACTTCCACTGATGACTTCCACTGACACAAATCAACGAAATTCACCGGCTATCAAATATAGGGATTCGTGTAGGTTTTGCGATATTTCGCCGAAACTATCGCAATTCGCTTTTTATGTTAAAGTCAGAAATAATATCGACCACGCATGTAAGTTTAGCCCGAAAAAATAAAAACACCCGAAATGGAACCATCGCGACATAGTTTATTGTCATTGCTGTGGAAAGCGTAATGGGGAAAACAGTTCGGTTTTCGGTATCACGGTCATATTTTTGTTGGATTTTCTTTACTTATTTCTTCAAATACATTTTTTACTTTTTATGGATGCTATTGATTTCGAATTACTTTCAGTTTCATGCTCAGATTGTTGGTACTTAGTTATATAGCTACAAGTTGTGATATAACTACACCCAGTAGTAACATTTTATGTGCTGGTGTGTGCTCTGGGTAATTGGCACTTTACCACACAATGCTGATAGGCACACGTGATACTTTGTCATCACACTGTTAAAATTAGCTCTGGCCAGCAAACAGCCGAATCGATTACTGAGCTTTTAGTATCTAATCAGTGACATTCATTTATCTCTAGTGACTGGATTCAAACGCCATTTACTGAATAGCCACTTTATATGTTGATTGGGTAATTTAACCAAAGCTTCGTTTGCTTCAAACGATTTGGTCCCTCGATTTAACTTTTTCGAACATTCACCGATCTATATTGACGAGAAAGATAACATTACTAAAACAAATCTGACGATCATGTATGGCAGGGACAAAATGAGGGACATAAATACTTTCCCATATTTTACGTACCAACAACTGATTCCAAGGAAACCATAATGTAGTACCTACACTCAAAAACCCTCAAGCCGGTCCGACATCACATACATTCCATGTCTGTAAGCGAAATATCAGCGTGAAGTATGTATTACGTCATGCAAGTCTTCAGCACAAGACCAATTAGGTTAAGTACGGTACGACAAAATACTTGACGCGACCAAAAAACATCTGTCAAATACGAATTTGAGGCAGACAATGTCTGGATTACCAGCTAGTCGCACAAAGGATGAGCTAGCTTAGAGATAGTTCGCTTTGAAGTCGCCGGACAGCAAAGGACCTTTGAATAAGCGCGGGTCAAAGGTAAAAAGGGTCGTAGACATCAAAGATAATTGAGAACTTATTAAAAGATTCAACCGAACAGCGCAGAACAATTATATTATTGTAAGGAGAATTTAACGTCGTGAATAAATAATTATTAGTCTGCGAGATGCAATTTTAATTATGAATAGAGAAATTCTTGACAAGTTAAAGGGATCAAATATTTATTATAAATTCTGAGCTTATTTTAGATATTAAACATGTATATAAATATAAGTAACTATACCTATTCTCGTCGGTGAAACGAAACAATAGCGATATCTTTGGATCCCATTTAACGCCTGACATAAGGAAAAATATTTTCGGGATGAAATGCCCTGAGGCCAATACGAAGTGTAACTGTTTTACCAACAATAGTGTCGAAGTTTGTTTGGACACGGGAAAATAGGCCTGTCTCCGCCTGTGAATTATACTTCCTGTATTATCTTTGCTCGTGATCCTCTATTGTCTTTGACACGAAATTCTTTCTATTAGTAGATTAATATGCGGCGTGAGGCGAATAGTAAGTGTTGATTACTGCTGCTAGAAGATCTAACGTCTCTTTTGTCCTTGAATGAATAATATGACCTTGAAAACTGATAACCCTTCTCGTGCCGGCTTTTTGGCGCGAAATGGGGATTTGCCACTATACGAACTGAATCAGTCGGTCTGAACCAGATCGGATGGCGAATCCGTCATAATTGACATCGGCCTAATGTAAGTCAATTGACATATGAGAGGGTAACCTCTTCTGAACCAGCCTATTTGGCGCGAAAATGGGTGTGCGCCACGAACGAACTGAATCAGTCGGACTGAATCAGACCGATTGGCGAATCCCGCATAATTGAAATCGGCCTCATCGGCCTTATTAAGGCTGCTCGGCGAAAGAGAGGATATTATGCTTCTATAAAGCAGGTTTATTATCTTACGAAACTTAGATTAACAAACCAAGATGAATAGGAATGAATACTACGTAATAACACACGCTGTAGGTACTGTACTTGTGTTTTCGAAACATTAACGGTGACTAGCTGCCTCGGAGACCAAGACGTTTACTACTGGGAGGAGACTAATTGCCAAACACAACACAGAACTTAATGGAGCTTGTCGTGTGAGCTTGCTCACTTCGCCATGGCTATCAGATGGGGGAATAGAGATACATATTATGATAAAATTCACTATCCACTTACATGTATAAATATATGTGAATACCTTCATCAACAAAACACATAAAAAATCGGCCAAGTGCGTGTCGAACCACGCACAAAGAAGGGTTCCGTAGTTGGGATGAATTTATCCCTAGAACAAACAATTAATATATTAATATTAAAATAATATTGTAGTTGAAAAATATGATCCCCCATACATTCCAACTGCAAATGTAAGTTTGTACGCACAATATTGAGTTATTTACCATGTTATTTTAAGATCACAGACTTCTTATAGATGTTCCTGTAATCTACAAGTAAAGAACTATTTTCTGTATATTTTTCAACATTTTAGTCGGAGTAGTTTCGGAGATAAGGAGGGGGGGGGAGAATGCTAATTTCTTCATCTATTTTCATAAATAATTTCAAAAGTATTTATTTTAAAGTTATAAAAAGTATATATATGAAATCATTAAAACAAGCCCTTTCATTTGATATGTCACAGGGTACAGTCAGCAAAACTTTTTTTTTTAAATTTCTAATTTGCCCCCCAAAACTGACACGTAACACGTCCGTGTTTGGGCTACAGAATTTCATATGAGTACCAAATTTCAATTTAATCGGTCCAGTAGATTCGGAGCAAATCAGCCGTGACAACGGGCAGACAGACAGACACACGAGTGATCCTATATGGGTTTCTTTTTTCTTTTGAAGTACGGAACCCTATAAAAGAACAATGCAAACGGCTGTCTTATCACTGAAAGCATAAGTAGTAGTAGAAACCTACTATGAGACACCTATACCTAACGTGATACCTACACTTGACGATATACCATCGATTTATCTACCCATTAAACCGAATCCAATGAAAAAAAACAAATGGCTAACCAATCCTATAATGCTGATAAGATTGGACTATCCGAGCTTATCCAATATTGATGCGACCCGGTCCATGTCGACAACGCTCATTAAGCTAAATGTTCTGTAGTAAATATATAGATTGGTATCTAGGAGACGGTACCAGGCTTAACGGGACATGGTAGCCGGCGTGTACCCGTGGCGGCGGTGGCGTGACTGATGGCTTTCATTAAAACCCTCCCGAATAAACCCGAGTATCCCTCCGAGCTCGCACCTGATCTATTCCACCGATGCAGCCCTTTAAAGACAATATCCAATATCCTTCAATCACAATATATGGATATTTCATCTCTAGATAATCTTTTTTGTTTTTAATCTTATTTCGGTTTATGAGGTGGGCCGAATTCCAATCAATATCCAAAAAAGGTGATCAAACCAAAACATTTCAGGGACATCGTTTTGGGCTACAATATAAAAAACCCCAAACGTACTACCTTAGAATAATAATCCTTGTTATTAGCGTACTACTATCGCATAGAATATCCCAATCAGAGTGACCTAAGAGCAAAATAGCAGTATATTTGTCGTATCAGATAGCCTTGGGCATTAGGTAAATAACTAGTATTTCAGCTGTTAGCTAACCTAACCGTACATTAAACAGCGGAAGTGGCAAACGTTCTGCGACATATCTCTACGTACTACGACATATCTCTACAATCAACTCGTTGAGCTTACTGAGGTTCAGATATCTACTCTCTAACTGTATAGGAACTTAACTACCCTTTGAACATTGTAGATTAGCGGCTGAAGCATTAATGAATCCTGTGTACAAATGTATAAAATTGCCGCTATAATTAACTTATATTATTATTATATATTTACATAAACATGTAGAATTAATTAAGTAGTTTGTATTTATTTATTTTTTATTTCTTATTTATAATCTCACTGTATGCTGCACCGGTCGACGTCATCAGGTCAACGCCGGCTGTCGCTGAAAACCAGCGCGGGGGCTCTGTCTCGCATAGGGTCGCAGCATTATGCTGAGCGGTGGCCGTTTTGTGTGGATGTGACGCATATATTCCCCCAACTTGCTCGTTTTTGTATTTGTGTTCTTTCTTTGCGTCATGTTTCCCGCAAAAAAAATATTTTCATTCTTTCTTGCTCTCTGTCTGTGACGTAAACACAACAGTTAGGCAACTGCCGTATACCATTATGTAGCTCCGTAGAAGGTTTGTTAAATATACAAATCAAAATGGTATCTAATCAGAATGGTAAATATACAAATCATAATTAGTAAAAAATGTTTTCCAGTTAGTTCATAATCTAATAAACACGTAAATTAATCACCACACGTTTACCTCCGGTAGGCTCCTAATCAGAAGTTTGCTAAAGCGTTTCAATTTCAGCTGTAACTCGCACTCACAATTTATAGCAAAGAAAACAAGAAACATTTCCCCTCACTCGTTACAAGGATTCCTTCAAGACGTAGCTTCTACCCTCCTCCGTAATAAGATTAAATTTTACTAATGAAACAGAAAATGAAAATTTCTTCAGCAGAAACGGAATATCCTAAATAACTTTCTGCCATTTGTCTTGCTAATGAATGAATTTTTTCTTGTGCTTTTTATCTTAAGATCAGCCTATGTTGCCTTTGACAACGGTAATGTTCTACTGTGTAGTTATTAATTTTTTTTTGCACGTAGCATCCCTCAAAGTTTCTGTATGTACATATGTATATATTTTATAATAAGTAAAACAAAACTTCGCGATTTTCCTAATAGGTATTTTATCATTTAGGAAGATAGCAATTAATCTTAAATGTGTACTATCTTTGTTCAAGCCTCCAGCTAACTGTTTATGATTACTCCTACGGTGTTAACCACTATTTCATGTTTCACAACAATATTATTAATGGTAAGTAGGTAGTATCACTTTTTCCAGACATTTTCTTATTTGCATGAAGTCATAAACATTTATGAACGTACCGAGATTCATGCTCATAAAATATTACAATCTTTAAAAAAGTTAGCACCGAGATAATTTAGTAGGTGGTTTTGAGGGCTGAATAGACTCTCTTCATATTTGATTACGGTTACCAACCTTATACTTGTCAAATTATAAATAAACAAGAGGCAATAATCCAATTATACGATCATGGAAAGGCCTATATAATCTAGATAATAATAATAAACATTATTAATTCCTTAGATGTATCATCTAATCAGCACAAAAAAAGTAGCACTTATAAAACTGATAACGAGCAACAAAATTAATATGTATACCTCGTCGCGTCACGAAATTAAATGTTGCCAACGTACCAGCATTTTAAACAAATATAAATGTTCTCCCCGAAGGAGTTGTGACTTACCCACAGCTAAAAAGTAACGACCTCTGAAAAGGGTTGCCGACTCTCAGGAGACGCGGCTGCAGTTCCCAGCATCGGATTCTGATTTTGCGTAAGAAATCATTACCCGATGTGAACAGTGAGCCGTAAAGTCTAGGACGCCTCACTCGTGGGACAAGAAACAAATACATTCCTCGCTACGTATAAAACGCCTCACGAAATAACTGAGAAAACAGAAAATAAATTCTAAAAGTTTGTAAAATAAAGTAACTAAAGAAAAACAAAGGCGTAGCAGCGAAAGGTGTAAGAAACACGTACAATTGACTCTGAAACACGTTTAATCTCATCTCGGTAAATCACAGCGAGCCAATGTTAAAGAGTCAAAGAGGGGCGCTCTCATTAATAGACCCTCAAACTCGTTTACCAAACACTAACGTTTATTTCAGTACAATCGCATTTTCGCTGCGCTCTTGCGTCCACAACGCTCTCCTGAATTTTAATAGGACTCTAACTTCTTAATTGAAATTCTAAACGGAATTGTTCTTCGTGTCTATCAACATTCAGTTACGGATTTCGGAAGATCCTTATTAAATTTTGTTTGCTCAAATTAATAAACTGTGGGCTCGCTGTACGTGTCGCCTTACCAAATAATTTTATTATGATCAAAATTATAATATGGTAAGGCAAGTGCGTTGTTTTACATTTGTGTCAAGCTAGTACCTACGTATGTTCGTTGGAAGGTGAGAGCTTATTTATGTAAAGGAGTTATGTAAATAGGCAGGTAGATATTTAATATTTCAAGCGGTTAATGCAAGCATACTCTTATATTTCTCGGATGGAAAATTACATATTCTTTAGTAGAAGCTTAGGTACTGTAGGTCTTCTCCTGCCTGGCTTTATTAATATGACCTTTTTCAGGGGCTTGCGCAAAGATTCCTTGGAACATAGTTACTAAACTTAACCTATTCTTATCTTCACTTTAATACACAAATGTAGCTTACGTTTGCTAGATATTTTAGAATAGTCTCACATTTTAACTTTATAAATACTTAATATAAGAAACTTTTCAAGTAATTTAAAGTAAATCTTAGTCTGCATAGCTAATTATCCATGCATCACAGCTAGCACCCGCCAGTTTAGGATTTTCCAAAAAAAGCCTAGCGAGTGGCAGCCCTTACCAATATTGACGGAATTACGCCTCACCGCTACGTTCCCACTACGACTCAGATATCTTATTAGCAGAATTGAGTAGCTGTTTGTATTCAATGCGGACCAGAAAATATTTAACTTTAGGTTAAAGTGAATTGGGGTCAGGGAACCGGGGTGAGAATCGAGTGATTGCGAAAATATCTCTGTATAAGTATTTGTGTCGGGAAGAGCAACTTGGTGTCTATTGTGAATAACGCAAGAGTTATGTGAAACCATTAATCTATCTGTCTTACTCAGCGAGAAACCTGTCCAAGTATTGAGTTAGTTCGATAACTATTTCTCGCAGCAAGTACTTTTAAACTTTGCGAACCGCCTCCTTCCCACAATATCTGGATACATAAAATATTTTAGCATACAAGTATACAGCGTGCCACTACAGTGGCGACATTAATTTGATACACTGGTAGGGCTAGTGGCCAGTAATCATTATTCGATGTAAGTATTTTTTTTATACCTTATCTAATATTATAAATGCGAAAGTATGTTTGTTATCTTTTCACGCCTAAACCACTGAATCGATCATCCTTAAATGTTGCATATAATGTTGTGCCACGTGTCTTTCTAATCATGATTGAGTTATATTAATATAGAAACTTCAGTAGTGTGTTAAGAGTTTTTTCCCCCAAATGCCAAACAACAAGCAGATTAAAAACCGAATTGATTATCAAATTCTAAATTAACGCGAGCGAAGCCGCGGGCAAAAGCTAGTATATAATACACTTAAGATAAATCGAAAAATAAAAAAAACAAACAATCTAAATAATAAGGCTCTTTCTTTCCTTCAATTCGCCTACTCCTTGCACGTTATTTGTTTTAATTTCATTGATTCGATGTTATGATTCCGGCTAATTACCTCCGTGCCAAAGTTCTTTAAGGACTCGTTGCTCCAAGATACTTTAATTTTTTTTGTAAATAAATCAATAAATAATAATGTTTAATGAAATTAAAATATTTTTATAAAACGTAAAGGCGAAACTGTATACGTGTGTTAAATTAATGTCGCCACTGCACACTGTAGCGGCACGCTGTATACAAAGGGAATGTAGGTATCCAGTATCAAATGGCTAATCATCAATAAAATACCAAATTGAGTTTCCTTATTTCTTTTCAGAGCTAGCAACAAATTGGTACATCTGCCAGATACAATTTATATCCAACAACTTAAATACACAAGTAGTCTTAGAAATAATTCGGCAAGCTTCAACTTTTCAGTCCGTAAAAGCCGAGTGGTGAGCGGTGCGAGTTCTGACTTTTGTTAAACGTTTTGTCGGAATGATTTTGTCTGTTAAAAAACATTCAGCGTGTGAGTGTACTGTGTGTGACGTCATTTAATCAAGCTGACAAATGTACCGTCGCCGTCGCCGGCCGCTGCTGTCAGCCACGTATCCCCACAAATTGATAATGCTCGATTGCACGCTCTACAATATGACTTATCGTTATTCAACGTGTAATTGACAGCGGGATCACGGGTCCACAGTTTTTCCGGCAACTCGTTTTAATAATCTGATTGTTTTTAATTCTCTCAGCGTTAATTTCACTCTTATCTCTGTTATTTTATGTGTTTGCACTCGATTCCGGGCACCAATTTTTATTGTTGTTTTCTTTTCCTTCTAGTTTTATTTTTAGCATTCGGGAGCTCGTTGCTGCAGTCAGGTTTTGCATGTGTGATCTCTTTTTATACACTGGTACGCTCTTGTTACTTTGTGGCCATTGTTTGTTAGCAAGTTGAGCTGTCGATTCCATCCGTCGTACGAATATCAATTGTTTTTAAAGCTCGATAAAGTTCAACTTCGCTGGTCTACCGCGTTTTTCAATACGATGACTGAATGTTATGGGATTATAAAGTTCAGGTAGCAATTGGTTCATGTAATAGGTATACTAATGTCGATCGGATCTGGTTAGACTGGCTGCTAACTCATACATAGTTGAGGCAAGACTGGTAAATAAGATTAATAAATAATACTATAATTACATTAAACACTTTGAGCAGCAAATCACAACCATTCGCTATTCAACTATTTGCCATAGATGAATTTTACTTAACGAGAAGATATTCACACGGTAAATTTCAAAGCAGACAACGTTGTTCACAATCTTATGATATTATTATTATTGTACCGAAGCACAGCAAAGGACACACATCGTTTATACTATTTTGCTTAAGTAATTCAATCATTCCAATTAGCGACAGGATCGTTTTAGAAGATAGAAATCACAAGTAGTACGTAAGCAATTTAAAGAGAAAAGACTAAATAAGAGCTTGTAAATTAAGTAATAATCTTTATTTTTCCACAATAATCAAAACACAGTACAGACATTATTAAAATAATTGGAGTGGACTGGAGCCTAAACTAGGGCAGCCCTGTATTTCAGGACTCTAGGTCTTCCTCCCGAAGTGATTTATTCATAGTCTTACAAAAATAAAGTGATTAAATAAAAATACTTGAAGTGCGTAGGTACTTGCACAACTGAATATCAAAACGATTTATTTCTTAATGAGCCTTCATTGCCGTTGAAGGGGATTGCCTTTTAACGTAGAACCTTAAAATAGACTGCACGGCACAACTCCCTTTGAACCTATAGAGATGTAGTTAATTTAATTTTGGAGTAGGTACACGTACTGACGACGATCACATTTCATAGTGATATCATCAAAAACTGAGCCATATGTAGAAACAGAAGGAATTATTAAAATATCAGTGTCTAGAACGTGTTTCTCAACATTTCATACCAAGTTTTTATATTTATTTAATTAGACATCGAGCTGTGCAATATTGAAATGATTTCTACAACTATACAAAGACTACGATTACGAGACGAGACGAGACGAGGCTATGATTTATCCCTTTTAAAATACACAAAACCTAAATATTTTTTAGAATAAGTTAGATTATAAGATAAACTGTGAGCCCTCGTCTCCACCTACTATCTTTCTTTTGCTGTGCCCGACAGGGTCCACGATTGTTCTCTAACCTAATGTTTACCACCTAAGCATATACATTGTGGAATGCAATAAAGATTTTGAGTATTGAGGATTGACTAATCACCTCTTTTTAGGGTTCCGTACCTCAAAAGGATAAAACGGAACCCTTATAGAATCACTTCGTTGTCCGTCTGTCTGTAGGTCTGTCGGCTGGCTGTCTGTCGGTCTGTCAGTCTGTCAAGACCCTTTTTCTCAGGAACACGTGGAGTGATCAAGTTGAAATAAATATCAAATACATAGGTCTACGGTCCCTTAGAGCTCTAAAAAAATCAAATCTCTAAGTCAACGCAATAAAAAAATACGGCAATTTATACGACATATTTTGATACTCACAAATAAATTGAAACCTATAGGGTACTCCCCGTTGACCTAGAATCATGAAATTTGGCAAGAAGCAAGGTCTCACAGCACAAGTAAAGGAAAAGGTCCGAAAATTATTAATTTCATGTTTTATCACATTAAAAAAATAAAATGCGATAACAAACTTACATTTGCAGTTGGAAAATCGACCGTTGCTTATAGGTATCGATGTATAGGACAACATGTTTTTCAACTACAATGTTAAGTTTGTTTTTGGAATAAATTCATCCCAACTACGGAACCCTTCATTGTGCGTGGTCCGACACGCACTTGGCCGGTTTTTTTTCTTCATAGGTCACTCCCGAGACAACTTTACCCAATGTCCTTTACTTGTTTAGTACAAAAACGTCACTAATTCATAAATGCCACATAAAGCTTAAAATATGGATAGTTAAGTAGCATCATTCGCATAAACTGCAGTCGTTATTAAGTATTTTCCAATAATAAATCCATTA